>MU278350.1:82450-688971 GCA_022385755.1 Trametopsis cervina
GCCGGCCAATAGTATCACGATATGCTGGGTTACTACTAGGGATGGCAGAATGATAGTACAGAACAATATTAATGGACTGTGATACTGCTGACCACAAGTACCGTTCGGCCGACCGATAGTACTATGATTCAGGAATCCATACCACGAGCGGCCGAACAATAGTACTGCAGAGGTCGTTGAGATGGAAGACATCCGGCCGCAAAGCATTATCACTGAATGTGAGGAGATGATCAAAACCGGCAGAGCAGTACTACTGGCATTCGATGTGTGAGTCCCATTTTCGGCCGACCGATATCAGTGCTTTATCATTTGCTGCTAATTATCCTGATGGAAATAGGTCGAATGAGCATTAATTCGGCCGTCTGCTATTACTGTGCCATACATCAGGGAACGCCGAAAATTCGACACAGAGGTAGGTAGTAGCACGTAGTATTGGTAGTTCTGGTCGAAAGGTATACGGGCCAAGTAGAGTCGGCGTCTTTCCGCGTCTGACACGCAGTACCCGGTAGCACCGTTTCGGAAGTAGTTTAGTATGTAGTAAGGCATTGCCTCGTTATTATCTACGTAGCGTAGTCTTCGTAGTGCTGTGTAGCATAGGTCTGTATATGCAATTCATCTGTAGCAGTTGCGGTGTGGACTGTATTTTAAGGTATTAAGAAAATAATATTGGAGATTACTACACTAAGTCTATGGCCACCACACCGCTACAAGCATAAGTAACTATTCACTATCGGTTTCGCCTGTGCGGTTGGCCAGTTGCGCCATCGCGCGCTGCTTGATCGACGCCGAAAGCCCGGCGGGTATACTTTGATTGAGGTCGATGTTTGCCAGTCGACTGCGAGGCAATAGATCAATTTTGATGTGTCGAGGGTATGCGAATCACTCACAGAACTTTCCGATACATCTTGCGACGGATATTCCTGAAGACTTCGGGATTGAGCTCTTCCCAGTCCTTGAGATGTGTGACATGCCCCTCATAGATTCTCCGGTAGTCCTTCTCCGTGAAATCCTTTCTGCCCTGTTGAAGTCGACCTGAGGCCCAGCGATCAAGTCCATATCGGACCTTAGACACGATACAGATAATATCAGCATCATTCGTGACCGCCGTAAGAAACTTTGGACTCACCATAGTGAGCAGCATCGCAATGGTCGCAATGTTGATGGGATCAAAGGATGCACGATGCTCAATGCCGATGTCCGTGTTGCTTTTGAAGCACCACTCCTGTAATCCGCGCAGGAGGATTTCGTGCTCCCCAAGATATTGAGGATCATTTGCATCAAAGTCCTGTGTGATTAATGTGTAAGTCTTCGAAATAGAAGAGCGGATGAGCGCACCTTGTAACAGTAGCGATTGGGGTCACCTTCTCCACCGACTGTGGAGACAAGGTAGTCATACCGCCGTTGATTGGCCTCTTCGTTACCCGGTTTTGTTGTGTCAGTATGCATACCATACACTTCGACAATCTTCGCCACAATTTTGTTCTTGATATGGCCGCGGATGGTTGATGGTCGAGCTTCAATCTAAACGAGGTCCGAAGTATCGTGAGAGTGAGACGAGTCGAACTTATTGAAGACGACGTACCAATTTGCATATGCGTTCATGTGCCTCACCTGCCGGAAATTTGTTCCCAGTTTCCCGACAGCTTTCTGTCAAAGCCTGCCGTGTCCAGATACGCACAGTGTCGTGATTTGGGTAGGCGGAGACAGTGAGCAGTTTCACTTCAAAGCGTTTGAGTGCACGCAGAAGAATCTGTAGAGTGGTACCTGAATAATCGGCCTCTTTTGGTTTCATACCTACCGGCGCGACACCGTTCTTGTACTCGATAACCAATGTATTTTCCTCTGGCGGTGACTGTTGGCTAGTGCTGGTGTGTGCCTGTGTATTTGTAAGGCGGACTTGACTGGACTGACTTGATGATGATGAGCGTGAACCGAATACTTGCCGTTGTTCTTGGCTCCGAGGCGGAGGATCGAGGACGTGATCTGGGTTCGGTGCGGCGGCAGTGGATAGGAGTGAAATGTGATCAGGTTCCGAGTCCTCAAATGGCAGCTCAAACTCCATACGCGGTGACGAGGATAGAGGTGGAGAACTTGTGCGAGAATGCTGAACGGATAGTGGGCTAGACGACCGTATAGATGGGAGCCGTTCATGGTCAGCGGTGTCATTCAGTAACATGACTGGCTGCGCTATAGACTGTAGGAGAGGTGAGCGACCTTGCGTGGCTAGTGCATGATGAGGGTGAGGGGGCTTTGGATCACCCAGTCGAGTAGTTAGTCGTGGTTGTACTTGAACAAGTCCCAGTGAGCGAAGCTAGAAAAAAAAAGTGAGTATGACAGCGAGACGAGTCCCAGGTGAGGCGATGAGCTCACATGGGGTACAGAACTGTTGTCGTCGTCTTCACTCTCAGCTGAGCCTGGCTCCGAGTTACTTTCCTCAGCATGCTCGCTAACTTGTTTGCTGGCATGCTTTGACGACGACGTGCTTGCGGCTGCTGGTTTGGCAATCTTCTTGAGAGCCTTGTTCTCACGCTTCAATTTTTCTAGCTCCTTCATGAGAGCATCCTCGTCTGAAATATGCACAGAATCAAGTCAAATCGCTGAACGAGTGTGATTAAAAATTGTACTAACCATTCGCGTGTTGTTTTGTCGTCTTCTTACGCTGACGAGTAGACGTTCGCTTCTTCCGCTTGCTAGGAGTGATACAATCGTCGTCAGAGGTGCCGGTGTGGTTATCCGAACCTTGAGGTGAGGAGGCCTTCTGTTTGGGTCGTGCCATGATGGAGGAAAGAGAAGGGTAGCGACGTGGTGAAAAGACCAGTACAGCGGGTTGCGAATGGATACAAGATCAAATCTGCGAGGGATGTTCCGCCGGGTTAAGTCAGCGTCGCTTTTTTTTTGAGTCGGTTTCACCAGAGTAACTGAAAACTTTGCTCACCAGTACCACACGTTTTCATGCCTCTTCATCGCTGTTTCTTCTGTGGATCATGGAAGCCGACTCCACAGGCCCTTATGTCACACATTCAGCAAAAGCCAGATTGTCGACGTGCCTTTAATGCCCGACTTCAACTTCAAGTAGATGCTACGTCCAAGCATTCTTCGGACACTCCTGCACAACCTACTCTAAAGCAGGGGTATCTTGATGTCCCCCTGAACACGAGTCAGCTCAATGCAGATAATTATGAAAACTTCGCTCACAATAAATCTGGCGCAGCAGCTCATACCGCTTATGACCCCGGTCTTGAAGATTCTGAGCCTCCTTCCAAACGCGCCCGAGTTGAGGATGTTGATGAAGATGGCCTCGAATCTGAGGACAACTCGGAATTCGAGGCAGGTGGACTACCAAAGCGACCGTTCGTCGACTATCCTACACCCGGCAGTGCTGGCGCGACAAAAGGCCAAGGGAAGACACTATTCGAAACAATTCATGAAGCAAGGAAAGACATGATGGAAAATAACTCACTATGGGCACCATTCGAAAACGAGGATGAATGGACGATGGCGCGATGGTTGATGCGAAGTGGATTGAGTCACGCCGAGATTGATAGGTTTCTCAAGCTGGAGATTGTAAGTAGCTGTTATCTCTCCATTCGCTCTGCTGACTAAAACCTCACCAGACACGAAATCGATCGGCGTTGTCCTTCAAAAATAAAGCGAGCTTCTTCAAAAAAATTGATGCGCTTCCGCGTGGACCAGAATGGCGATGCGAGATGTGGGAGGCATTGGGGGATGAGCTGGATGATAGCGGTGAGAGGAGGACTGAGATCCTGGAGCTCTGGATGAGAGACCCGGTCAAATGTATTCAAGACTTACTGTCAAATCCAGTTTTCGAAGAGGACCTGCATTATGGACCTGAGCGTATTTTTGAGGATCCGGAAAAGACAAGACCAATCTTCGGAGAGACATGGACGGGTGAGTGGTGGGAGGAAACCCAGGTAAGTCCGCATGAGATTACCATAGGTGTATGCTTACTTGCCTCGAATATAGAAACTTCTTCCCGCGGGTGCCACAGTGGTCCCCGTGATTCTTGCATCAGATAAGACGCAGCTGTCAACATTCAGCGGTGATAAGTCTGCATGGCCGGTCTATCTTACCATTGGGAATCTGCCAAAGCACCTGCGGCGATCGCCCTCAGCCCATGCAACGGTTTTGATTGGATATCTTCCTGTAGCGAAACTCGACTGCTTTTCCAAGAGCAAACGGTCAGCCTTCGGGTATCAACTCTTCCATGATTGCATGCGCTCTCTGCTGGCGCCACTTGTCGAAGCTGGGAAGAGTGGCGTTGATGTGGTTTGCGCGGACGGATTCATTCGACAGATCTTTCCCATATTGGCTGCCTATATCGCCGATCATCCTGAACAGTGTCTGGTGGCGTGCTGTCAGGAGAACTTCTGCCCAAAATGTCTCGTCAGTCCTGACAAGCGTGGACTTGCATTACACTCACTGCTCCGTGATCCTGATAAAACAATCTCCCTGATCGAAGAGAAGTTGTCAAACGGCCGGAAACTCCCTGAATTCGAAGAAGCAGGTCTGCGAGCAATCCGTCCATTCTGGGCCGATTTGCCGCACTGCAACATCTTCTCCTGTATCACCCCCGACATCTTGCATCAGCTACACAAGGGAATGTTCAAGGATCATACCGTGAAGTGGGCAACGGCATGTATGTCAGGAAAGGAGAATGAGGTTGATCGTCGATTCCAAGGAATGCCCCTACATCCAGATCTCCGTCATTTCCGCAAAGGGATCTCTCTTGTATCGCAGTGGACCGGAACCGAATACAAGCACATGGAGAAGGTGTTCCTCGGTGTCATTGCTGGTGCAGTCATTGATCCGGAGGTTGTCAAGGCGGTGCGCGCTGTTCTTGATTTCATTCACTATGCTCATTTCGAGATGCATACCGAGGAGTCCCTCGCTCAACTGGAAGCAGCATGGCTCAAGTTTCATACCTTCAAGCGTGTCTTTGTGCGGCTGAAGGTACGAAAGGACTTCAGCAGCATTCCCAAACTCCATTCCATGACTCACTACGTGCACTCCATTCGACTTCTGGGTACTGCTGACGGATACAGCACGGAAGGTCCTGAGCGACTCCATATCGACTTCGCTAAAATTGCCTATCGTGCAAGTAACCGCAAATGTTATATTCAGCAAATGACAGTTTGGCTGGAACGACAGGATGCGGTGCGGAGATTTGAAGATTACCTTACCTGGCTAGGCCACAGATGTACCACGGATCAAGCATCAGACGAGGACGAAGGATATCCCGAGGTCGAGGACACACCTGATCACGCCGAACCCGATGAAGAATCTGCCACGGAGATAAAGACCGCCGGACTATACAAAATCGCGAAGACTCCTGCATTTCCGAAGACGACTATCCGAGTACTAGAGCAAGATTTCGGCACTCTTCATTTCACAGAATGCCTCGAGACGTTTGTTCACGCACATACTGTAGCAGCTGCATCAAGATCGATACCGCCACTTCCGATCACTAGCAACACCCTCATCCCTGCCTTCAAACAGTTCAAGATCGAGCTGCCCCCGATGACTCAAGTTTCAAAGTCATCCACTTGGGACGTTATCCGTGCGCATCCAGCAAAGCCGATCAGCATTGGATCTGCAAAATCTGCTACTCCGATGGACTGCTCCACTGTCCTGGCACGCGAACGATCGTCAACTGATCACACTGCAAGTAACGGTTCCCGCGACAGAGATCCATTGAAAGGTATGTTAATCTCTGCGCTCAATTTAATGTTGCTCATTTCCCGATATACGCTAGGTCTAACAGTTGGCAGGGTCCGCGCAATCTTTCGCCTCCCAAAGGATCTTTGTCAGCATGCACGATTGCCAGATCATCCTCTCGCATACATTGAATGGTTCACCGGTTTCCAGAAGTACGACGCCGATCTTGGTTTATTCTCAGTCGCACCTTCACGGCGGAATCATCATCGACGAGCCTCCATCATTTCTATCACTAATATTGAACGTACGTGTCATTTGATACCGCAGTGGGGCCAAGTAATGGACACTTCGTGGACTTCAAGCAATGTACTTGACCGTTGTAGTTCTTTTTATGTTAACCCTTACCTTCGCCACTCAGATTTTGTGATATTCCGGCTACTTGTAGATCGCTGGCGAAAGGCTCAGGCTCGTCGCAAGCCCTAAATGATAGAATACATTATCTACCTGCTGTTTAGCACTACATAGAAAATATCATGTCTCTCGACGCTACCAGTTGCTTCGCAGACTTTCATCATATAACGTCTGAGCTACCCGTTGCTACCAGGTGGTAGGTGTTCCGCTGCGAAGACTACGTATCCTACCTCACTATTGATGATCTACGCAGCAGACTAGCGTTTCCTGATGTACCGAGCTAATACTGGATTCGGCCGACCGATATTACAGTACTGCACACACCGAGTTATGCATGGCCGACTGCTGCTATTGTTAATATATAGGTGTGCACCACGATCGGCCGTATGACACCACAGGCCGTGTTAGATATGTTTGTTAGCGTCCGCGTGATAGCAATGTGGCATGAAACCGACCGGCCAGTACTATCGTGTGGGAGGACGCTCGGCCGCATGATATTACACTGTGTCAATGGAGCAAATATGGCTACGGATTGATGGTAGTATCGGTCAAACATTATGTTCTACATCACACCACCGTGATATGACAATAGTGGTATATATATATTGACCGGCCGCACACTATTAGCAGGCTATAGTAGTTCATCGGCCGCGATCCGCTGGCCGCCAGTACTGGCAATAAATCCCACATTGGATGTGATAATACTGTGTACTTAGCTGAACTACCCCTCTCGCTAACGCATGTTTACAGCACACTTCCGTTCGTCTCCCTCCAAGATCACTTGCAACCGACCGGAATTGCCTGCCCCGTGCACACTCCGCTGTTAATCCATGAGCTCAGACAGGGAACAGTTATCGTCCAGTTTTAATGGATGTCTGCCGACAGAACTCACATGTTTGATATTCGAACATCTGCACTGCAGCGACCTTGTCGCCTGCAGACAGGTAGCACCACTGCTTGCTTACACGTGTACCATGCTTACGCGCCTTGCGCTGATTAGCTCTGCAGGACAATCAAGCATGTCATCGACACTTCCGTCGTGCTGCAATACAAAATCCAACTGCATCTCACCGGCATGGTTGACAACCCAGCGCATCACTTCAGTATCGTTGAGAAGCTAGCTCTACTTCAAAAATATCAAGCACAGTGGTATTCTCTTCCTGGGAATCTTGAGCGTGTTCTGCTGTTCGATAGGATCCACTTAGGGCTTTATGCAGAGGAACATGTCGTATGCGGAACTCTAGGCATTGGCCCATCGCTCGATTCCAACTTCTACTTCGCACAGTTGCCATCGAGAATACGCGGGATACCCCTCAAGCTGTGGGCTTTGCGCATGCCAGAACACACTGGTGTCTTTACCCTGGATCCACAGCAAGACGTTTTCGTTGTCTTGAAAAAGGCATCCGGTCCTGAGGAGTGAGTACAGCTCCGCGCAATATGTGCCCGCCGTTATGACAACGATGTTGATGCATGCGTTTTGCATACAGATATGTGCATTTCTCCGTAGTTGAGCTCTCAACAGGGAAGGAACACCCCCTTTCATCGTGTCCCTCACTGCCTTTGCCTTCCGGAATGGGGCAAGAATGGTTAAAGATACGAATCAGCGGTCCATACCTGTGTGTTCAGTGCATGGAAAGCGACATTTCAATCATATGGAACTGGCATTCAGGGTCTTCTATACGTGTAAGGCTACTTTACTGGCGATTTTGCCTGTCAACCCTAACTCGCTGATATCCTGGTGTCCAGATCGAGGCACGTACCGCCTCGTTCGCCTGGATCGGGCCTATGCATTTACTGCTAGGGATTTATGGAAGCACTAGTGAATCGCGCATCGACCCGCCAAAGCTTATTCTCGTGGATCTCTCACATCCGGAAAGAGAAAACCAACAGTGGGAGTTCCTCCTGCCGACGATATTATCTAAACGCGAAAGTTTGGGCCAGTTATTTGACTTTGGTCTCGAGTGCGAGCCTGCGACACCCCGAAGTCGCTCTACGATGTATTCCCCTGACTCCCCGTTCCACATAGCAGGGGAAGACAGCCTGATTATCCTGACCGCCTGCGAGGACACGTTTCGCATGTTTTTCCTTGCCTCGAGACTCTTTGAGATTGCGCGGAAGACGGCCGATGTGATTACAGATGCAATTATCGTTCCCTGGAAGGAATGGGGCTCCCGGCACACCCACGTCGCCAGGGGCGCATTCACAGGCTTTGGTGACGTTGTGTATGGCACACGGTGCTGGGAATTGACGTCTGGTCTTGTCATGCTCGACTTCAACAGGTGGCACGCGCGGCATAGGATGCAGGCATGCGGTGGCGCAGAGGAGAATGGGCTGACGAAGATACGGGTGTCCAGCCAAACTCACTTGCGCACGATGGCGGAAGAAGTAGAAGCAACGGCTGAGGAGATGGCTGAGCTGTGTCTCGATGGAGACGAGGGTGACGGTCAGAGGAAGCTTACCTTTCAGGAAACGGTCTCACCACACAGACTGTACACAAACTCATGGGGATCTAGGTTTAGCGAGGATGCAATTTGTGTGTATCGTAGGGTACGTCTGCGACTGCGTCTAACTAGGCTCGAACGGACGCTGACGATCAGATGACAGAACAAGGATGAATCGGTGACGTGGGAGGCTTACACATTGTGATTTTTGGAGTGTTCAGGAATCCGGAAGTGTGTTCTGCGTAGGTAGCGACTCTGACCGAATCAGCCAAGCCCTTTCGAGCTCGCACCCTCGGCCAAAACGGCTAGTAGCCTGAGGCTGGCAAACGAGTAGCAATGCGCAAACATCAGAGAACCACGAAAGCCATTTTGTTGGAGTGCTCACACTGAGTATCGACTGCATTTTGCGCTTATGAATAAAAAACCGCAATATTGTTATTGTTGTGCGCACAGACAATCATACACATCACGGAAGCAAGGAGGTAGGGAGGACGTGGAGAAGAAAGGAGGTAGTCAGCACAAGAGCGATTTTTGCTTTTGTCTGCGGTTCGCAATTTCGTGCAGACCATCCGCCAGGCGTTCTGTCGCGAACTTATGCGACAGTGTTCACGACGTCCTCCATGCTCGCGCTCTTCTCCTCAGATTCGCTGACCGCCACCGTACCCGTCGTCGTGGTCGTCTCCGCGCCGAAGCCCATCAGGCTCACATCGTACCCGTTGTCGATCAAGTACTGCTTGAACTTCTCGTCCTCCTCGATCATGCCATCGTGGGACAGCGGCCATACCATGACGAACACGACGAGCGCAGACAGGATCGCGATGCCCGAGCCGATCCAGAACGGGCCCGTGTTCCCGCGGTCCGTCGACTGGCCCCCAAAGGCGTCGATGATTGCAGGGAACGCCCACGTACCGACGAACGCGCCCAGCTTGCCCGTCGCCGCGGCGAACCCAAAGAACTGCCCGCGCACACCTGTTGGGCCCGTCTTGGATGCAAGCAGGAATGTACAGTTTCCGGGCCCGAGTTCGCCGAACGAGAGGAAGATGCCGTATACGACTGCGAACGCGCCGACGTGGCTCGTGAGGTGCTTGTACATCGCGGACATGATGAACCCGATGACGGCCTGGCACAGCAGCCCGCCGATTAAAGTGTATTTTGGACCGAGGTAGTCAACGATGAACGCGCCGAGGATCGTGCCAGGCATGGAGAACAGGTTAATGACGCAGCCCCAACCGAGGACAACGGTGAGCGACTCGTTACCGCCCGTGATATTGTTGATGATCGGCGTCGCGAAGATGCCGAACGGATAGACGATAAAGTCGTAGAAGAACCATGCGAGCGCGATGCCCGTGCATGGCACCCAATACCGCTTGAACACGAGCCAGTAGGGTGTGCGCGCTCGGTGCAGGCTCGCACGCTTGTAGTGCTGTGGCTCGTCCATGTTGAGCCGCCAGAGGAAGACGAGCATGGCGGGTACGAAGGCCAGTCCGAGAGAGAGACGCCAGACGACGCGCAGGTGGTCCTCGCCGAATATCCAGAAGAGCACCAGAGGCACGAAAGAGGCGAAGACAAATCCAAGGTTGATGACCGAGTCTGTGGGGAGGTCAGGGAGGGCGAGAGCGGTCAAGGGACATGACATACTGGTTGCGAGCGCGAGCCACCGGTGTTGAGCATTCCTCGCCACGCCATCCTCCTCCGACTGCTCAGACGCAGCAACAGAGCCGCACGAATACTCCGCGCCAATTCCGATTCCGAGGAGGAATCTAAGTGTGTGAGAGTGGTCTAAGAGTACACAAGAGATGAGCGAGTGCGTACCGGCAAGCACTGAGCATGGCGAGCATGCCCCCCAGACTGTGATGTGCCCCGCTCGAGGCAGCGGACAAGAGAGAAAAGAAGGCGACGAACCCGGTCGCCATCATCTACGGTCGCAATCGTCGTGTGAGCATTCTGCTGGCATGAGTGTGTCTAGAACAGGAGGCAACGAAGGTAAGGCTGAAGGAGGAACTGACCATGCCGAATTTACGGCCGAGCTTGTCAGAGAGGTAGCCAAAGGTGAGCATGCCGACGATAGTGCCGGCAAAGGTGACACTCGTGAGCGTCGTACTTGAGTTGTGGGCCTTGAGGGCGGCGGAGCCGTAGAGGCGCGTGAGTATCGTGTTGACTGTGGGCGATCGTGTGAGTGTGAACAGGAGGCGCGAGCGCGAAGGGCGGATGTGGCATACACACCAGCACTGATGACGCCGTTGGCGTAGCCTGTGTGAGGAATGGGCAGTCAGCACTGCGGTGGCTGCGTATAACAGGACGGGGGCGGCGCGACAGACCATCGGCGAACAAGGCAGTACCGCAGCTATGAAGGCGACGTCAGAGGCAAAGGGGGCGGCGGCAGGAAGTGTGAACATACGCAAAGATGAGCGAGACCTGCTTGAGCTGTGGGCTCTTTCTAAAACGCGCGGGCATGACGAGATTTTTCAGCTCTGGAGGCAGGTGAGATGCGGCCGAGGGGAGCGCCGCGTGCTCTGGATGAGCGAGCGCGGCTGCTTAAGTACTGGTACTTGTCTGCTTGGTACGCTCCGATATTAGGTGACGGGATCTGTGCTTCTCCCAGAGGCGTTCCTATTGAACCGAAACGTTGGATTGTATTACTCCCAGGGAGAGCATATTAGAATGAACGTTTGTGTCTGCATCCAGTGGACGGTGTTCCCTGACAGGAGCTGCATCCCGGAACTGCCATTTGTCAGAAGCGATGAGGCTGGTGGGCAATACCGCGTTCTTCTCCTGGGAATGTATGAGGGAGCCTTCGTGACCATGATGCGAGGCAAGATGGTTCGGTTGTATTGCTTACCCTGGATGAGCTGTCATTAGTTGGCTAGTGTAATTTGTTACCTCCAAGTAAGGCTCATTTCTTGCCGAGGAAGCCCAAGCTGCAGCTGAAGTAACTGGAAGGCAGCATGCGGTTCTGTCTCACATCTGGCCGCATTCAATGACGGCAATCAAGTGCACCCTCTTACGCAGATTGCTGACGGCGAGCTAGATTGCGGCTCAAAGCGTTCCACTGTCTTACTCCCAGGGTAAAGCATGTTGGAGTGAACCTTCGCGTCTGTATTCGGTGAGCGGCCTTCCCTGAAAGGGCCCGTATCCTGGAACTGTCACTTGTCAGAAGCGACAAGCTTGTGCGAACAGTGTCGTGATGCCCTCTCAGGACTACACGACGAACTCTCCGCATCCACAATAGCTGCGAGGGGTGATGATTTGAGGGTCCGGTTGGATTAGTTATCCCCCCTGGGTGAGCCGCCGTGCACTATCATCTTTCCGTCCTGCACTTTGTGTTCGCTAAAATGGCCGTTTCTTGTTGAGGAGGTGAGGAGGCGCGGCTCACAGTGAGGAAGTCAAATGTTACGGCGTCGGTAACGTTCTATCACTTGTCTTGAATCGATACACCATTGCTAAGCATAGACAATCTGGCGCACACTGCGTGCAGAATCCCGGCTGAGGCACATGACCATGAATTCTGTGGTTACGCAATCCTTCGCTAGGCAGTTCGCGGGTTGGTTTTTCTCTAGTGTTGTGCAAGAGCCGTCTGGCAAGGCTCAGAGCGGGAGCTGCCTTGAAGTCCGGCATACTCCTCTGCGGATCGCGAGTGGTTCATCGACACACGTTTGCGTGTCACGCTGACTGACTCTGAGAAGCGGATGATGTGCCTAGGAGATGTCGGCAGAATTCCGTTGGAATGTGGCCACTAGATGTGTCTTCCGAGGGGTTCCTTGCATCCATGTCGGTTCCTGCATCCGTGGGACTCACTGCCCTTAAGTTGCTATGTGTTATTCCTTCTTGTTATCTTCTTGTACGTAGCTCATTTCCTGCGAGAATTCAGCAGCGTCGTCCCAGCCGAGTGATGTGGGGGCACTTACAGTAAAGACATAGCGCCTTTAAGTCACTCTCTGAATTGAGAACCCCGAGTCGACCATCCGCCCCGCTCCGTGTGCAATGAGAGTGCAAGGAGATCGATTCAACATAGTCGGATACGTACCTGGGCAGCCAAAACAGCATATAACTCACTCGTAGAAACGTCCAACCTTGTAATGGGTCCGCAAACAGGTAGCTCCACGTTGAAGACCATGATGTTGAGGTGGCAAACGACAAGAACGTCACAACGCAGGGGCTGCCGCGGATGCCGATGCCTGATATGGTAATGGCCGGGTCGAGAGCGCCCGACGACGGTGTTGTGTACGGCGAACACTTCTGCACGCACCGACATTTGAACTCAAGTTCTTTCCGTCACACTCACATACAGACGGATTTGTATGCATGTATAGTACAAAGGGACTCGGATAAAAGGCCCAGATGGTGTCTTATCTGCGCGGCATCGCCCTGCCTCTTTCAAGGGCACCCTTCGTGCGCTGCATACCACCACCATCTCAACGTCTTGAAACACGGGCACCAAGATCGCTGCTATGGATTCAACTACGAGCTCGTACAGTCTTGTCGGATCTTTGCCGACGGAGCTCATTTGTTGGATATTTCGATATCTGAGCTGCAACGAGCTTGTTGTCTGCAGACAGGTAAGTAAAGCTGCAACTCATCTTCGCATCCATCATGATCATGCTTACACCTCTCGCTGTTCAGCTCTGCAGATCACTCAAGCACATCGTCGACACTACCATTGATCTTCAATACATCATTCAACTGCATCTCACCGGTATGGCCGACAACCCAGCGCACCCTCTCAGTACAAGTGGCAAGCTGGCTGTGTTGCAACGATATCACGCCCAGTGGTACTCTCTTCCTGCTCATCTTGAGCACGCTGCGACATTTAATGTGATCGGTGCATATTATTGCCAGAGTGAACACGGAAGGGACACACTGGGTATCGGTCCCTCGGTCGACTTCGATTACCACTTTGCACAGTTGCCGTCAAGGATACGAGGGATTCCATTCAAGTCATGGATTTTACGACTGCCGGAACACACCAGCTTCTTCACTATGGATCCACAACAAGACGTCCTCACTATCTTGAAAGAGACGCCTGGCTCTAGGTACAGGCTATATTCTCGCCGTTCAAATTGATAAAGTTGGCTCATGTATTTTGATACAGCGATTTATATCTCCATATACTCGAGCTCTCGACAGGGAAAGAACATCCTCTTGCATCATGTCCTTTAATACCTTTACTAGACGGAAGGGCGCGTGACTGGTTCAAATTACGAATCAGTGGTCCATACGTGTGCGTTACGTTCATGGCGGATGACTTACCTGTCATATTTAACTGGCGTTCCGGGCATCGTAGATGTGTAAGGATACTTGGCTGGCACCTTGCGCTCACCATCTCATGTCGCTGACATACTGGGATTCAGATCGGGTTGCGTACCGTCTCATTCACTTGGATCGGGCCCACGCACTTTCTAGGGCATATCGGCAGCGCCGGCGGTGTGAACCCGGTCGGACCGTACCTTTTTCTTGTAGACCTCTCACATCCCGAAACAGAAGGTCGTCAATGGGAGTTTGATCTGCCGGAAATACTTGCCCACAAGAGTGAAGCCCATCTCGAATTTGATCTCACCTGCGAGCCCGCGACATCCCAAGGCAGAGGTTCTCCCGACTCTTTGTTTGACATCGCAGAGGAGGACAGCGTAGTCGTCCTGAGTGCCCGCGAGAACTCGTTCAGCATCTTCTTCCTTGCCTCTAGACTTCTTGAGATTGCGCGGGACACGGCGCATATGGCGCCGGGGACGATTGTCGTTCCTTGGAAGGTATGGGGGCCCGGACACACACACACCAACGAGACCTTCGGCTGTGGCCATGATTATTATCCGTACGGCATGCGGTCCGCGCATATGGAAAACAATCAACTCTACGTTCTCGATTTCAACAGGCAGCGTGCGCAGCGCAGGTTGCAGGCGCGCAATAATGAGCATGAAGAAGATGGGTCGACGCAGATACGGGCTTACAGCCGCACGTTCTGGCGCAGGTTGATAGACGAAGATGAAGAAGCCACAGACGAGCAGATCGACGAGCTGTCCCTCGACCTCGTTGAAAGTAACGGACTGGGAGAGCCCCTGTTTGTACAAACGGTCCTGCCGTACGACATACCGGAGGGTTCGGATATATGTGGCTTCAGCGAGGATGCAATTCATACGAGGCGGACGGTATGTGTCCCTTTGTGCTCGTATAGGCCTGATTGGGTGGCTGACAGTGCGATAGCTTGAAGACAGATCACAGAGTTACGACGTCTATACGTTGTGAGTCTAGGGTTTCAGCCTCTGAAGTCGCCCCCTGGTTCAAGCTAGGCAAGGCCACAGCAGCGCCGGTCGTAGAATCCTCTCATTTCACCCACCATCTTCATATGACAAGCTGCGCACAACAGACCTCACTATGTTTTGAGGTGTATCTGTTTTCCGCCCATGTTGTCATGTCATGTTGATTTCTTTGTCCGGTGCGTATGTTACAAGCATTGACTGCCTTGTACGCCTCATTCCACAATGATCATCTACTCTGCAATTACTCTCCTTCGCGTGTGAACTTAGTCCTAGAACATATATGCTGCATATCAACGCACCCTCGAGAGAGAAGACCCGGAGGGGGATATCAAAACATACAAGATGCGCCATTTCGAAAGCAGAGGAGGACAGAACGGTGAGGATGAATACCTACGGCTACTGCCATGGAGATCAGTGATGCAGGAAGTGAAGGCCACTGACGAGAAGATGGCTGACATCGGAGGCGGCGGTAACTTCTTATAAACGTTTACCTGTGCTGATTTGGTCTTCCGATTTGACCTTTGCTGGGGTGACGTATATCCGTGGATGGGCCAGGATGACATTGTCGTGGTGCAACAGGTAAGTCTGTCTACTGCCAACGCTGTGAGGGTCAGCTAGGGTCAGCCGACCGGGTACCATTAAAGTGAGCCGCCCACATTTTGTCGCATATCCGATTCTCTCTAACGCAGCTTTAGTAACATGTCGGCAAACGTCAGCTATCGGAAGCCGCTATCTATTGAGGGTATATAAGTGCCCTCCGAGCAGCTCTGTCTCACCGAGTCACTTATTCCTGAGCTCCACTCTCGTCTCTTTCTTCCTTCTCTACTCCTGCCTCTATTTCCCTTTTATCTCATCTCTCTCAGTCTCTCTCTCTCTCCCGCTCTATCTGCTCTCTCTTTCTCTCTACCTCTCTATTTCTCTCTTGTCTCTCTCTATTCTTCTCTCTATCTCTATTCTTCTCTCTCTCTCCCTTCGTCCTGCGCCCGTTGGCGCCCCGTTTCTGTCTTACCATCCACCCCTGCCCGTCTCCCGGCTCGCCAACTGTTCTTGTCGACATTCCACTACGTTTCATAGCTCTGCACTGCCTTTACCCTCAAGGTCGCCGTCACCGCGATTAGCAGAGCCACCAGGTTACATACTATCACACGGGTGAGCCCTTCTTCCCCGAGTCGTCCGTTTCCCCACTCACCTTCTTGTCCATAGTTCGTGGTACCATCCCGTTCTCTATCAGCAGGCAACGCGCTGTTTATCCATTTTTCGCGCGACCCTACACGCGAGAAGCTATGCCCTCGACGAGCCTCTGTCAGCCACCCGACAGCAGGCGCACGCGCCTCGACATCCTCGCGTCTGTCCGACCGTCAGCCACCCGCCGTCCCATCCAGCGTATCCTCACCTCACCTACCAACTCCCCTTCCCAGCTGCACATAGTTGACGTCCTCGACGTCATGGGCAACTGCAGCACAAGGGCCGGCTTCCTCCTTCCTCTTTCCCCTACTTTCATCTGGACGATCGCAAGTACGGCGGACCGTGTTGTGCTCTGCGTATCATACGAGCACACGAGCGTGCGATGTCTCTCTCACTTCACAGGACGCTACGCTCTCGAAGAGCACGCGTCAGCCGCCGCCGACATTTCGACTTCCTCACGTATGAACAACTGTCAGCCACCTGCATCCCTCTCACGTCCGCCCCAGCATTCCCTTCTCCCACCTATCAGCGCCCCTTCCCAACTGCACATAGTTGACGTCCTCGACGTCATGGGCAACTGCAGCATAAGGGACAGCTTCCTCCCCATTTCCCCCTACTTCACCCGGGCGGTCACAAGAACGGCGGTCCCTGTCATGCGCTGCGTATCGAGCAGCGGCCAACGCGAGCGCGACATATTTATCTGTTCCATCTTTTCTATTTTCTCTGTTCTCTCATCACATGTATCTCCCCATCCTTTTTCTCGCCTCGCGTATTCGGTATTTGCATATCTTCTCCCCCTCTCTCGCATATCGCTTCGTTCCTCCGTATCATGTATCTGCATCCTCACATCTCGTGTTCTCTACAACACAATATACCCCCTTATGTATGAACGCACCATTGAAAGGCCCACATTAGAAAGCACACCGCATACTTCAAGTATGAACGCGCACCGCTGATTGTCCTAGTCGGATGGACTTAGAATAAACTTGGTATATGCAATTTATAGTCTGTGCTCTTGGCTTTGTCTCTCACCTTTTTACCACCGGTGTCTTACTGAGAAGCCCTACACACTAATGAAGGCAGATCTCGACATGTGATCATAACC
Organism: Trametopsis cervina; assembly: GCA_022385755.1. Taxonomy (NCBI): domain Eukaryota; kingdom Fungi; phylum Basidiomycota; class Agaricomycetes; order Polyporales; family Irpicaceae; genus Trametopsis; species Trametopsis cervina. Next base: position 99,520 of record MU278350.1, read on the forward strand.
TAAATTCTGCCCTTACGGCAATGAAGGACTCAACGACGCCCTCCGCGCCGTGTTATTCTTCTCGAACTTGCTCACTATCGTCCTCGTCCTCGTCCACCATCCCCTGACACGACAGCAGCACATCCAGCATCAATGGCCCCGAACTAATACAGAATGCGGGTCCTAGTCACCAACAATGGTGTTTCAAAACCATTCGACACAATGCTTCATTCATTTCCTTTGTAGGCGAGACCGGCCACATTCGACGTTGCATAGTCCTTTGCCCACGGGTATACATATAAAATCCCTCGCGTTCATTGAAAGTTGGACAATATCTGCTCCTCATCTTCCAGACCCTCCAATTTATCACCACCGATAGGGGCACGCACTTTCGGTATACCTCCTGCTCCCCTTCGAGATTACTTGTACTCATCGTTTTCTTCCAGTTTTGTGTCTTGCTACGGTTTGACCATGTGCTCAGAAGGGCAGCAGTCATCATACAGTCTTGATGGATCTCTGCCGATAGAGCTCATATGTTGGATATTCAGCTATCTAGGCTGCAATGAGCTGGTCGTCTGCAGACAGGTAACAGCAGCACCTATATCTACATCCACCATGCTTACGTGCTTCCCGCCATTCAGCTCTGCAGGAAACTCAAACAGATTATCGACACAACTGCCGGCCTTCAATATACAATCCAGCTGTATCTTAGCGGCATGGCCGACAACCCAGCGCATTCCCTCAGTACAGCCGACAAGCTGGCTTTGCTGAAAAGATATCACGACCAATGGTATTCTCTTCCCGCTCATCTTGAGCGTGTTGTGCTGTTTGAAAGGATTCGTAATGGGTATCACACGCAAACCAGGGACATACAGGGTACTGTAGGTATAGGCCCCACACCCGAGGGTCACTTTTACTTTGCGCAGCTGCCATCGAGGATACGAGAGATACCACTCAAGTCGTGGGTCTTACAGTTGTCGGAACATACCGGCTTTTTTACCTTCGATCCACAACAAGACCTTCTCGTCATCTTGAAAAGGGCCTCTATACCTGAGGAGTGAGTACAGGGACGGGTTATATGCACTGTTCAATGTTAGCTCATTCATTGTTAATATAGGCGTCCATGTCTCCGCCTGCTCGAGCTGTCGACAGGGAGGGACCACCCTCTTGCGGCGTGTCCCTCCATACCTTTGCCCCATGAATTGGACAATTTGGATCTAGTTCCAGCATGGCGAATCAAAGGTGAATTCTTTTGTGCCGAGGACGAAGAAGTTGCCTTCTTTGGTATATGGAATTGGCGTACGGGGTCTTCTACACGCGTAAGGCTACTTCACTAGCATTTGCGCCTTCCATCCCATCTACATATTCTCACCGATATTCGTTGCCTAGCTCTATGAGTCCGTCGCCTCTTCCGCTTGGCTCGGGTCTACGTGCTTACTTCTCGCGACTTTTGGGGACACTGCCTTGAGTGGTGAGGGCTTTGACCCGCCGGAGCTTATACTCATTGATCTCTCTCGGGGCGTCGCCAGACTCCAATGCTGGCGCTTCCGCCTGCCAATAGTCCTCGCCAAGATATGTCGTACTACGTTTTATTACACCATCGAATGTGAGCCTGCCGTGGAGTCCCCTGCGGCGGGTCTGTCGGACCCTCCATTCTGCACTGCAGAGGAAGACAGCCTGGTCGTCATGGAAGCTTCTGATTATCCATTCCGCTTGTTCTTCGTTACCTCAACGTTGGTCAAGTTGGTCAAGAAAATGTCGAGTCCCCCGGGCGGATCTGCCATCGTCCCTTGGAGCGAATGGGGGCCGGGAAATACGCACGTCGACGACGAAGGTGGCAACCACGCCTGGTTGGCCGTGTACGGAACGCGATACATGACATATCGGAAGGCGACCTCGGAACTAGTCGTGTATGATTTCAACACACGGCGTGTGCAGCACAAGATGCGAGCGCTTGATAATTCGGAGGGGGAACAGGACGACCCGACGAGGATACATGCATACAGCCGCACGTATTGGCGCGCGCTGGCGGAGGCAGCAAAAGCGACGGACGAGGAGATGGCTGAGCTGTGCCTTGACGCAGCCGAGGGTGAAAGCCAGGGAGGGCCTGTATTCATGGAAACGTCCTCACAACATGGCTTGATGCCACATGGTTTTAGCAAGGATGCGATTTATAGGCTACGCCGGGTACGTCTGTGTTCGAAGCCCATCTAGGGTGGACCGGGTCACTGACATTAGAATAGCACGAGCCAAAATATCATGCGTACGACGCTTACACGCTGTGAGTTCTGGGCTTCAGCCGCTGAAGTCGCCCCTGGTTCGAGCTGTGCAAGGGCACTCCAGCGCCAGCCATAGGATTCCTTTCATCTCATCTACTATCTTCGCGTGGCAAGCTGCGCACAACGGAACCTCAATATGTCTTGAAGTGTATCTTTCTTAACCTATCTTATCATTTCACGTTCATTTCTTTGTCTGGTGCGTACGTGACAAGCATTGGCTACCTTGTACGCCTCATTCCACAATGATCATCTACTCTGTGATGTATTCTCCCTCGCGCGTGAACCTGGTCGTAGAACATATACACTCCATGTCGACGCACCCCCGAGAAGACCCGGAGGGGGGTATCAAAACACGCAAGATGCGCCATTTCGAAAGCACAGAGGAGAACAGAACGGCGAGAATGAATACCTACGGCTACCGCTGTGGAGATTGACGATACGAGAAGTGGATGCAGCTGACGAGAAGACGGCTGACCACGAAGGCGTCGGTAATTATCAATGAAAGCTTACCTGTGCTGATTCGGCCTTCCGATTTGACCTTTGCTGGGGTGACGTATATCCGCGGATGGACAAGGATACCATTGTAGTGGTGCGACAGATAAGTCTGTCTACTGCCAACGCTATGCGGGTCAGCTAAGGTCAGCCGACCGGGTACCATTAAAGTGAGCCGCCCACATTTTGTCGCATATCCGATTCTCTCTAACGCAGCTTTAGTAACATGTCGGTAAACGTCCGCTATCGGAAGCCGCTATCTATTGAGGGTATATAAGTACTCTCTGAGCAGCTCTGTCTCACCGAGTCACTTGTCCCTGACCTCCACTCTCGTCTCTCTCGTCTTTCTCTCCTACTGCCTCTATTTCCTTTTTATCTCATCTCTCTCAGTCTCTCTCTCTCTCTCGCTCTATCTGCTCTCTCTTTCTCTCTACCTCTCTATTTCTCTCTTCTCTCTCTCTTCTTCTTCTTCTTCTTCTCTCTCTCTCTCTTCGCCCCACGCCCGTTGGCACACAGTTCCTATCCTACCATCCACCAATACCCGTCTCACAGCTCGTCAACTCCTCTTGTCGATCTTCTACTGCGGCTCATAGCCCTCCACTCCATTCACCCTCAAGGCCGCCGCCACTGCGCCCAGCACACAGCTCTCAGGCCTTATGCCAGGACGCAGGTGCGCTCTATCTCAGCGTCATCCTTTTCCTCACTCACCTTCTTACTCGTAGTTAGCGGCAACATCCCGTTTCTTGTCAGCCCTTCATTCGTCGGCGCGCGCGACCCTATACACCAGAAGCTACGCCCTCGCAGAGCCTCTGTCAGCCATCCGACCATCCGACAGCAGGCGCACGCGCCTCGACATCATCGCATATGTCCAACCATCAGCCACCCGCCGTCCCGTCCAGCATCTCCTTCCGCCACCTACCAACACCCCTTCCCAGCTGCACATAGTTGACGTCCCCGACGTCATGGGAAACTGCAGCATAAGGGCCTCCTCCCTCCCTCACTTCCTTCTGGACGATCGCAAGAACGGCGGACCGTATCGTGCTCTGCGTATCGTACGAGCAGACGACACGAGCGCGCCACTTGACAAGCATCACGCGATTTCTCTCTCACTTCACGGGACGCTACGCCCTCGAAGAGCATGCGTCAGCCGCCGCCGACATTTCGACTCCCTCACGGATGGACAACTGTCAGCCACCAACATCCCTCTCATGTCCGTCTCTTCCTCTCCTTCTCCCACCCACCAACGCCCCTTCCCAGCTGCACATAGTTGACGTCCCCGACGTCATGGGTAACTGCAGCACAAGGGCTAATCTTCTCTCACTCCCCCTACTTCCATCCGGACGATCGCAACAATGGCGGATGGGTCATCTCCCTTGGTGTGCTCTGTGCGCGATGTCCACAGTTGCGACGTATTTTCTCTTCAGTTCTTTTGTTCTTCTCCTCGTCTCATGTATCTCCCATCTTTTCTCCCGCCTCAGTATCGCAATGTTTCTTTCTTTCTCATGTATCCGCACCCCTCCATCTTGTCTCGTCTCGCCTATCCTGTACCCGTGTCTCTGCAACACAATATACCCCCTTGAACTCGCACCGTCAGCCGAAAGCACCGCGCGACCAGCAAGAAGTCTGAGGCTGACACGAAGCGCGATCGTTCAGTGAGCACCTACAATTCAGCGCACACGCTCGCACGCACCATACGACAAGAACACACAAGAAAAAAAGTACTATCATCATTATCAACCCGTCTAGCATACGATTCCAAGAGTACACACAAACACAATACCGAGAGACGGAGGGAAGAAGGGCGGGGGAGGTGGGGTAAGAGGGAGAAGGAGGAGAGATGGGAATAAATACGGACACAAGCACAACAACATGGCAGTCGTCGTCATCGTCGTCATTGTCGTGGGGAGAGTGAGGTGGGTATAGCAGAGGCGGGTACGTGATGAGGGAAAGCATTAGTTATAGGGAGGTGGGTAAGAAGAGCAGGGGCGGTCCGCGGGATATTAGTGACGTTTTATGCGGGACATGTTTTCATGCAGACGAAGCCCTTGTACCCTTGCAAAAAGTCAATCGCGCACTCAAACAACAGCCTTGACGATATCCTCCGCGCTGTCCCCCTTCTCCTCAAACTCGCTCCCGGTAACAGTCGTCGTCTCGCTGCCGGTACCCATCAGACTGACATCGTACCCGTTCTCGATCAAATACTGGCGGAACTTCTCGTCCTCCTCGATCATCCCGTCGTGTTCCAGCGGGCGCACGGCAAAGAGCACGATGAGCGCAGACAGGATGGCAAGGCCCGAGCCGATCCAGAACGGACCAGTGTTCCCGCGGTCCGACGTGTCGCCACCGAAGTCGTCGATGATCGCGGGGAACGCCCATGTACCGACGAACGCGCCGACCTTGCCTGCCGCAGCCGCGAGTCCGTAGAACTGGCCACGCACAGCGGTGGGGCCCGTCTTGGACGCGAGCAGACCGAGGCAGTTTCCGGGCCCGAGCTCACCGAACGACAGGAAGATACCGTACACGACTGCGAACGCGCCGATGTTGTTCGTGAGGTGCTTGTACAGACCGGACATGATGAATCCGATGACGGCCTGGCACAAGAGACCCGTGATCATCGTGTACTTGGGTCCGAGGTAGTCGACGACGAACGCGCCAATGAGCGTGCCGGGCATGTAGAACAGGTTGATGACGCATCCCCAGCCGAGGACGACAGTGAGCGATGAGCTTCCGCCGGTGATGTTGTTCACGATGGGCGTGGAGTAGATACCGAAGGGGTAGGTGATGAAGTCGTAGATGAACCATGCGAGGGCGATACCTGTCCATTGGAACCAGTAGCGCTTGAACACGAGCCAGTACGGGGTACGCGCGCGGTGCATGCTGTTGCGCTTGTAGTGAGCCGGCTCGTCCATGTTGAGTCGCCAGATGAACACGAGCATGGCGGGGACGAAGCCGAGACCGAGAGACAGACGCCAGACGGCGCGCAGGTGGTTCTCACCGAAGATCCAGAAGAGGACGAGGGGCACGAAGGAGGCGATGACGAAACCGAAGTCGATCATCGAGTCTGTGGGGGCGTGCGATTAGATATGCTATCGTTGATGGGGAGCGAAGATCGGAACTCACTGGTAGCAAGGGCGAACCACCTGTGCTGGGCGTTTTTAGCCACACCATCACCTTCCGACTGCTCAGAGGCAGCGACGGAACCACATGGGTATTCAGCACCGACACCGATACCGAGGAGGAAACTGTGTGCACGAGGGCGGTCAGATGACGAAATGGAGTGGTAATATGCTAAGATGCGTACCGGCAGGCACTGAGCATGGCAAGCATACCGCCGAGGCTGTGGTTGGCTCCGCTCGAGGCCGCGGAAAGGAGGGAGAAGAATGCTACGATACCAGTAGCAGCCATCTGAGTGCGTCAGATTCCTTGAGTATACGGACGGAACACGATAGGGGAGCGCGATAGACGCACCATTCCGAATTTGCGACCGAGCTTATCGGAGAGGTAGCCAAAAGTCAGCATACCGACGATGGTGCCGGCGAAGGCGACACTGCTGAGCGTCGTGCTGTAGTTGTGGTTTTTGATCGCGGCTGAGCCGTAGATACGGGTGAGCAGAGTGTTGACTGTGTGAGGAGCGCATATATGAGCATAATTGGTCGTGTGAACAGTAATAAAGCAGCAAACGCACCAGCACTGATGACACCGTTGGCGTAGCCTACGCGGGGAGAACATCTGGTCAGCACACTCCATGAAAACGAACAGGGATGGTTTGGGGTGTACCATCGGAAAACAGAGCAGTTCCGCAGCTGTGAGGACGAAGATGAGCATTCCAATTATCGCACGGTAAGCTGCGGGACGTACGCGAAGATGAGAGAGATCTGCTTGAACTTGGAGCTCTTAACGACAGACATGATGCGCCGGTCGTGTAGGGCGGGAGGTTAGGTGGTAAGGGAAGTGAGGGGATGGGGCGTCCTCTATCGAGCAGAAGGGCTCGTGTGGAGGGTACTTATCTGCGCCAGGTGCGTCTGATGTCGGTGTGACATGGTGGGTGATGGTTTGATGCCCGCTTCGCAAAAAAAGAAGGCAAACAGGGCACGGATGCTGCCCATATCGGGCATCGAACGTGCGTGACCTGATCTGCCGCAGGATGCCATTATTTCACATGCGCCTCCTCCTCTCTCCCCGCGCGCATACTGTTAGTGTGTGATAGCGCCGCGGGCCTCTGCTGGTGCCGTGTGCGTGGGCTCATGTCATTCTCCATCCACGTCGGGCTCGTCCGCACATACCGACAACGCCCTAGGGGTCCGCTGTGAGATGCCCCGACGCACGACGGCGGGCGGAGGCAAACGCACCGCTGAGTACTCGGGCGATGTGCAGCGGGCGGCTTTGCTCCCGCTGGAGAGCTCTGGGGACAATTTTGATCCCAATTTGATAGAGATGCTCCCTTGGCTGGGGCAGACGGCCATCTCGAGGCACGCGTTTCGGACTCGTCGTCGCCCTCTCCCCCGTCGCGCTCGGTGCATACAGCATGGCGACGAGGACTCAGTTTACGAACGTTCAAGTTGCGAAACACTGTGCGCTCACTGCCACCCCCTGCTAGCGAGTCGTCGTTGCGTCGATCTTCAGTCTGGCGGGAATGGCATCATTCGGTCATTGGCGGTACACGGTGAGTCGATGTCACCATAAGATTTCCTGAGTAATGCATGTGGCTACTTTGCGCCAGTCCTGGCTGGCACTTGCTGCCAGAACCTTCGTGCACAAGTGATTACGTCCGGTGGATGTCTGCACTATGGATGTGGCAGGAGATCTGCCTGACACTGCCTCCAGGAACTGTATGCGCGACTCGCCATCACCCACAGGAGACCCGCTTGATGAATATCAAGGAGTCGAAGAGTTGTGATATTGAGAGAGAGGATTGTAGCTATGCCAGCCGCAGAACGTGTCGGTGATGCGCAGCTCATTGGGTAGTGGCAGAAAATAAGCAGAGTTGTGAAACTGATTGCACAGCCACCGTGAGGTGTACTAACGGAGCATCACAGTGACCGACGCTTAAGTGCCGACGGCGCTGAACTTGAGAGTGTACGCTCTATTTGGGAGGAGGATAGACGACAATCACCATGGGCTAGTGTGCAGGTAGAGAGTTGATGTGCGGGCATGGATGACGAGGTGAGTATTAAGCTATTTCGGAGTACGTCACACCATTGGCAATAGCACTCCAGCGATGGGCTTAATTCTCCCAGGAAATGCGCCGCCCACACGAAGATGAACAACAAAAGATAATAAACATCGATTCAAGGACAGCGAGTCCCACGCATGCCGAACGCACACGACCTGCGCCGGGACGCCCGACATACAAGGAGTTCCTCGGAAGACGCATACACTCAGCGTCCAGAACCCAGAACTCTATCAGCTTCTCCCAGGCACGTCTTCTGCTTCTCAGAAGCAAGCCCGCACATGACATCGCGAACGTGCACCGATGGACCACTCACGATTCGTCCACCCACCGCGCCTACACAGCTCCTCGCCCGACCCCGCCATTTCAAAGCGAAAGGCTGCGGTTCAGATCGTGGCCTCGAGGCGGATGAGAAGGAGGCTCCGACTGAACCTTGCCAGACAGCTGCTCGCACAACATACCACTGGAGCAGAGCAATCCGCGATTAGAACTGTGTTTGCGCACGTCCATCCGAACGGTGGCACTGGCGGCGAAGACGAAGCGCTTGCATAATGAAAAGAAGAATTCAAAGTCGGAGGTGCTTCCGCCGGGACACACCGCGCGCCACATCGCACGGGCCAGATCGACTTCTATACTTAGGAATTCGGTGTTCCTAGACGCGTCTTCCAGAACGTGTTCATCGCGTCCCGTATACAGTAATCATCGTATGTAAGTGCATACACCCACACTTATAGTACACTTATCGTTGCATGAATGTTCCTGGATCGATATCGATGTGGCCTGCACGGTCGATCGAGGTGCGCGTTCCACAGGAAAAGTCGCGACGTAGATCGCGGGAGGCCTACTTTAACTTCCCGGAGAGCACATCTAGCGGAGGTGCAGCACGACCGACGAGACACGTTCACCACGGAGCCACAACGCATAAACATCCGCCAGATCGAAAGATGGGATGAGTTGGGTAATCTGTCGAACCGATCGCTTTCTGTATATGACCGTGTACTTACTCGCTGTCATTAGAGAAGGAGGATGCAAGATAAGCCATAGATGCCGTAACATCTGGCTACTTCACTCGCAAATCGCCCTTCTTCAACAACAAACAATCCTTGCATAGTAGTCACAAAATCCAGCAGATCACTGACAACGCTTATAACAGACAAGTCACACACCCGAACCATCGTCTCTCGCCATCGCCGTGGACACGACAACCCCGTCATGCATTCCGGAGAGAGAAACGACACGATACGATATCGTACCCACAACCTCATCGCTTCTGACAAGTGACAGCTTCCTGACAGTCCTTCTGAATGCATACACGAACGTTCACTCTAACATGCTCGCTGGGAGATAGAGCAGTGGGAACGACTCTGGAAGAAGCACAGATCGTGTCACCCGACACCAAACCACCGATACTTAACCTTCCACACCTATTCATCCAGTGCACGCTGCGTCTGCGTTTCCCGCTTGCATCTGCAGCTGAAGAAGAACTTCGCCATGTCCATGCGTCTTACGAAGAACCCGCAGCTCAAGCAGGTCTCGCTCATCTTTGCGTACGTCCCACACTACAATCGCCGTCTCTACTGTCCGAGCCCGCTGACGTCTTCTCCCCTTAGATGCGGGACCGCCCTGTTCGCCGATGGTTCGTCGCACCCTGCGCCCCTCTCACCCCAATGCTGATCCACCCATTCCTCCTACAGGCTACGCCAACGGCGTCATCAGCGCCGGTACGTCCACTCTATCAGTGTTCACACGAGCAATCGTGCTCACCCCGCACAGTCAACACCCTGCTCACGCGTATATACGGCTCCGCCGTGCTTAAGGCCCACAACTACAGCACGACGCTAACGAGCGTCACATTCGCCGGCACGATCGTCGGTATGCTCACCTTTGGGTACCTCTCCGACAAGCTCGGGCGTAAATTCGGTATGGTAAGTCCCCTTCTCCCTCCTCCGGTACCTGTTCTACACTACGCTAGTGCGAGCGGGATGCTCACTCGACGTAGATGATAGCGACTGGGTTCGTCGCCTTCTTCTCCCTCCTGTCCGCCGCATCCAGCGGCGCGCATCATAGTGTAGGCGGTATGCTCGCCATGCTAAGCGTATGCCGGTAGGTACCCGCCCGTCTCTTCGTGTATGCTCAGACAGCGCTCACATGGATAGGTTCCTGCTCGGGATCGGAATCGGCGCGGAGTATTCGTGCGGCTCTGTTGCCGCGTCTGAACAGTCGGAGGAGGATGGTGTGGCGAGGAACGCCCAGCATCGGTGGCTCGCGCTCGCAACCAGTACGCTCCGTTTCCCTCTCTTCCCCACTCCACGCACGCCGCTTGAGCTCCGTACACAGACTCAATGATCGACCTCGGCTTCGTCGTCGCCTCCTTCGTCCCGCTCGTCCTCTTCTGGATCTTCGGCGAGAGCCACCTCCGCGCAGTCTGGCGTCTCTCTCTCGGCCTCGCCTTCGTCCCCGCCACGCTCGTCTTCTTCTGGCGGCTCAACATGGACGAGCCACAGCACTACAAACGCAGTAGCCTACACCGCGCGCGCACGCCGTACTGGCTCGTCTTGAGGCGGTATTGGGTGCCGTGGACGGGCATCGCGCTCACGTGGTTCTTCTATGACTTTATTGTCTATCCGTTCGGCATCTTCGCGACGCCTATTATCAATAACATCACGGGTGGGAACTCGTCGCTCACTGTTGTTCTTGGCTGGGGATGTGTGATCAACCTGTTCTATATGCCTGGCACACTCCTCGGCGCGTTCGTCGTCGACTACCTCGGGCCAAAGTACACACTCATTACGGGTCTGCTGTGCCAGGCCGTCATCGGATTCATCATGTCCGCGATGTACAAGCACCTCACGAGCCACGTCGGCGCGTTCGCAGTCGTATACGGCATCTTCCTCTCGTTCGGCGAGCTCGGGCCAGGGAACTGCACCTTCCTGCTCGCATCCAAGACAGGCCCGACGGGCGTGCGGGGCCAGTTCTTCGGGCTCGCGGCAGCAGTGGGCAAACTGGGTGCGTTCGTCGGTACATGGGCGTTCCCCGCGATCATCGACGACTTCGGTGGGGACACGACGGACCGCGGGAACACGGGCCCGTTCTGGATCGGCTCGGGCATCGCGGTGCTTTCTGCGGTCATTGTGCTCGTTATGGTGCGCCCGCTCGAGCACGATGGGATGGTCGAGGAGGACGAGAAGTTTAGGCTGTATTTGATTGAGAATGGGTATGATGTGAGCTTGATGGGCATGAGCATGAGCACGGAGACGACGACGGTTGCGGGCAGCGAGTTCGAGGAGAAGGGCGCGAGTACGGACGACGTCGTGAAGGGTGCTGTGTGAGTTTGTAACGAAGCTGAGCAGATGGCTTGCACGAAGAAAAGAAAAACCCACTCTCGTACGAGCCACTCTCTTCTCCCCTAATTGAACACAGTAGCCTGGCTCATGTTCTGTTCCTGCGACGCCTGGAAGATGTTGTGTCCGTGTAGTTGTGTGCCTGCGTCTCACCTCCCGCACCTGCGATTGTATGCTAGACGGGTCGATGCTGGAAGTAGTATTATCTACCTCCTTTTCTTTATCTTGCTTGCATAAACTGCTCGTTGCGCGCAGTCTGTTTAGCCACGAGCACGATTTGAAGTGATCAGTAAGTACTCATACGAGACCGAGAGATCGGTCTTCGTGGCGCTGCGCTTCTCGCCTGCCAGCCTCAGGCTGCTGTTCATGCGCAGACATTTCGGCTGACGGTGCGAGCTCGAAGGTGTATATTGGGTCAGAAGATATATAGAATAGATGAGACAAGCTAGTATGAGCGGCGAGAGAAGAAGACATGTGATTCGCCTCAGATGCCTGAGTAATTCCAAGATCACAGCGTGTAAGCCTTCCACGTCTCTGTTCTATCTCTGTTCTGTCCGACCAGGTCACCTTGTCGTCAGCGTCCTGTTCAATTCTAGTCAGATCCAGCCGCAGACGTACCCCGCGAGACACACAGATCGCATCCTCGCTAAACATTGATCCCGAGAAGCCCGTACGCAGGCCACCTAGTGAGATCGTCTCCTCAAATACATGCTTCCTCTGGCCGTCAGTATCCGTAACGTCAAGGCACAGCTCAGCAATGTCCTCATCTGTCGCGTCCACGTCTTCCGTCATCGTGAGCCAGTGCGTTTGGCTATACGCCCGTACCAGCGTTCGATCATCCTCTTCCTCCCCACTGCACGCCTGCATCTTGTACCACGCGTGATATTTGTTGAAATCGAGGATATCAGACCTATTGCTCCAGCACGCCACGTATCGCGTGCCGTATACCATGTACCCGTGGTATGGGGAATAGTCATAGTCGACATGCATGTGTCCGGGGCCCCATTCCTTCCAAGGGACGACGATCGCCTCCGTAGTTACGTTCGCCGTGTTCCGCACAATGTCAAAGAGTCTTGAGGCGAGGAAAAACATGCGAACCTTGGACTCGTCGGATGTCAGGGCGACCAGACGATCTTTCTCTGCAACGTGAAACGGGGGGTCGGAGAAACCCATCCCGGTGCGGTCTTGAGATGTTGCAGGTTCGCAGTGGATATCGAAGTCGAACAACTCGCCGAAATCTTCGCGCTTACAGAGTATCATCGGCAAGTGGAACTCCCATTGTCGACGTTCTCTTTGGGGCTGTGAGAGATCCATGAGAACAAGCTTCGGCGGGTCTATAGGCGATGCGGTGGAGCGTCCAAAAACTCCTAGAAGTAAGTGCGTAGGCCCAACCCAGGCAAATGAGGCAGTATGCGACTCAGTCTGCGAGGCGGGATGTTAATGGGTGGTAGGCGGCAAATGCGAGCAAAATAATCTTACATGTATACAAGACCCTGAACGCCAGTTCCATATGGCAGTGATCCAATCGTATTCTACAGACCGAACACATAGGTATGGACCACTGATTCGCATTTTTAACCATTCTCGCCCCAGTCCGGCTATCAAAGGGAGCGGGGGATTCGATGCAAGGGGGTGTTCACTCCCTGTTGAGAGCTGGAGTACACGAAAAGACACAGATCTGTGTGTAAAACGCATAAGCTGGCGCTATCAAATTTAATGGCGAGCATATCGCCCATTGCTATACTCACTCCTCGGGAGCAGACGGCTTTTTCACGATGATGAGAAGGTCTTGCTGGGGATCCATAGCGAAGGCACCTGAGTGTTCCGGCAGTCGCAGAACCCACGACTTGAGGGGTATTCCGCGTATCCTTGATGGCAACTGTGCAAAGTAGAAGTCGCCCTCAAGCGATGGGCCAATGCCTAGAATGCCGCGTATGACATGTTTCTCTGCGCCAGAATCCAGGTGAATCCTGTCAAACAACATAACCCGCTTGAGATTCACAGGAAGAGAATACCACTGGGCATGATATTGTTGAAGCAGAGCTAGCTTCTCAACAACACTGAGGTGATGCGCTGGGTTGTCAGCCATCCCGGTGAGATGCAGTTGTATTTTGTATTGCAGCACGACCGAAGTGTCGATGATCTGCTTGATTGTCGTGCAAAGCTTATCAGCGAAAGGCGTGTAAGCATGGTACGGGCGAAGGCAGGTAGCAGCGTTACCTGTCTGCAGACGACGAGGTCGCTGCAGTGCAGATATTCGAATATAGAACATATGAGCTCCATCGGCAAATATCCGTCAAGACTGTACGATGAATGTTCCCAATCTGAGCTCATGGTCGGATGCACAATGGTATGGACAGGGTAGGCAATTGCGGTCAGCTCTAAGTGTTCTTGAAGGATATGCCTGGAAGTGTACTGTAAACATGCGTCAGCTTAGCTTGGCCTGGCAAATCAGAACCGTAGCCTAACCAGTGTTACAGGTGAGAGGTACAGTACGCAGATATGCAGACGAAGGGAGAGAAAGAGAGTTCAAGGAATGTCGGATGTGACTGACTTGAGTTACATAGGCGTCTCGTGGAAGCGTCAGATTGGCTGTTCTAAGCGACTGTGATCCGCGTTCTAGACAATTTGGTCACAGTGTAGTTGTGAAACGAGGTATTTGGATGACATCGAGGAGGATATATTGATCACAAAAATACACGAAACAACACTAGGCACATGATAGAGGAAAGAACATGACGAGAGAGATGTGAGCAGATACAAGACGAAAAAAAGGAACATCCAGAACTTAGCGCAAACGCTGGGTGCTTATGAAGAGATGTAGTTGCACAAGTTCATGTTGCCTGAATGTAGAGCAACAAAAGAGAGGAAGACGGACATGCACTCCTCCCGATCGCCATGGACTCGTCTGCCGTCCACGCGATTGTCCGGCTGGAAGTGGGAAGGGAGAATGCCGGCCTTATGCTGCAGTTCCCCATGACGTCAAGGACGTCAACTATGTGCAGCTGGGAAGGGGCGTTGGTAGGTGGGAGAAGGGAATGTTGGGACGGACATGCGAGGGGTGCAGGTGGCTGACAGTTGTTCATACGTGAGGGGGTCGAAACGTCGGCGGGGGCTGACACGTTCTCTTCGAGGACGTAGCGTCCCCTGAGGTGAGAGACATCGCGCGATGCTCATCAAGCAGCGCGCCCGTGTCGTTCGCTCGTGCGCTCGTATGATACGCAGAACACCATACGGTCCGCCGTTCTTGCGATCGTCCAGATGGAAGTAGGGGGGAAAGGAGGTAGGAAGCCGGCCCTTGTGCTGCAGTTACCCATGACGTAGGGGACGTCAACTATGTGCAGCTGGGAAGGGGCGTTGGTAGATGGCTGAAGGAGATGCTGGACGGAACGGCGGGTAGCTGTCAATTGGACATGTGCAAGGATACCGAGGGGCCTGCGCCTGCTGTCGGACGGCTGCCGGATGACTGACTGAGGTTCTGCGGAGGCATAGCTTCTCATGTGTAGGGTCGCGCGCGCGACGGATGAACGACTGATAAAAAACCGATATTGTCGCGAACTACGGGTAAGAAGGTGAGTGAGGAGAATGATGACGCGGGGATGGAGAGCGTACCTGTGTGACGGTGTAAAGCCTGAGGGCTGTGTGTTGATCTCGCTGACGGCGGCCTTGAAGGTGAAGGGAGCACAGGGCTACAAGCCGTAGTAGAAGGTCGACAAGAGGAGTTGACGAGGGAGAGAGAGAGAGAGAGAGACAAAGAGACAAAGAGAGAGATGAAATAAAGAAACATAGAGGGAGCAACAAAGAGAGAGAAGAGAGAGAGAGAGACAGATAGAGAGAGAGAGAGAGAGAGAGAGAGGCAAGAGTAGAGAAAGAAGAAAGAGACGAGAGTGGAGGTCAGGGACAAGTGACTCGCTGAGACAGAGCTGCTCGGAGGGCACTTATATACCCTCAATAGATAGCGGCTCCCGCTAGCGGACGTTTACCGACGGGTTACTAAAGCTGCGTTAGAGAGAATCGGATATGCGACAAAATGTGAGCGGCTCACTTTAATGGTATCCCGGTCGGCTGACCCTGGCTGACTCTCATAGCGTTGGCAGTAGATAGACGTACCTGTCGCACTACGACAATGACATCCTGGCCCATCCACGGATATACGTCACCCTATCAGGTAAACGTTCATTGATAATTACCGACGCCTCCGTGGTCAGCCGTCTTCTCGTCAATGGCATTCACTTCCCGCATCGTCGATCTCCATAGCGGTAGCCGTAGGTATTCATCCTCGCCGTTCTGTTCTCCTCTGATTTCGAAATGGCGCATCTTGTATGTTTTGATATCCCCCTCCGGGTCTTCTCTCTCGAGGGTGCGTTGATATGCGGCATATATGTTCTAGGACTAAGTTCACACGCGAAGGAGAGTAATTGCAGAGTAGATGATCATTGTGGAATGAGGCGTACAAGGCAGTCAATGCTTGTAACATACGCACCGGACAAAGAAATGAACGTGAAATGACAACATGGGCGGAAAACAGATACACCTCAAAACATAGTGAGGTCTGTTGTGCGCAGCTTGTCATATGAAGATGGTGGGTGAAATGAGAGGATTCTACGACCGGCGCTGCTGTGGCCTTGCCATGCTTGAACCAGGCGGCGACTTCAGAGGCTAGGACCCTAGACTCACAACGTATACAAGTCGTAACTCCACGATCCGTCTTCAAGCTATCGCACTGTCAGCCGCCCAATCAGGCCTATACGAGCACCAAAGGGACACATACCATCCGTCTCGTATAAATCGCATCCTCGCTGAAGCCCCATATATTCGAACCCTTCGGTAGGTCATACGGCAGGGCCGTTTGTACAAACAGGGGCTCTCCCAGTCCGTTACTTTCAACGAGGTCGAGGGACAGCTCGTCGATCTGTTCGTCTGTGGCTTCTTCTTCTTCGTCTATCAACCTGCGCCAGAATGTGCGGCTGTAAGCCCGTATCTGCGTCGACTCATCTTCTTCATGCTCATTGTTGCGCGCCTGCAACCTGCGCTGCGCACGCTGCCTGTTGAAATCGAGAACGTAGAGTTGATTGTTTTCCATATGCACGGACCGCATGCCGTACGTAACATACCAGCGCCAGCCGATGATCTCGTCGACATGCGTATGTCCGGAGCCCCATGCGTTCCAAGGAACAATAATTGTCCCCGTCACCATATGCGCCGTGTTCTGCGCAATTCCAAGAAGTCTCGAGGCGAGGAAAAAAATTGCGCATGGTTCCTCGCGGGCCCTCAGGACGACTACGCTGTCCTCTTCTGCGATGTCAAAAAGAGTGTCGGGGGAACCTCTGCCTTGGGATGTCGCGGGCTCGCAGGTGAGAATGTACTCGAACGCGTCTTCGCTCTCCGGGGAAAGTATCTCCGGCAGATGAAACTCCCATTGTCGACCTTCTGTTTCGGGCTGAGAGAGATCTAAAAGAACAAGCTTGGGTGCTCCAATGCTTCCGGCAATCCCTAGGAGTAAGTGCGTAGGCCCAACCCAGGCGAACGAGAAGGTATAGAGCTCGAGCTAGATGCCAGGATGTCATCAACTTAAGATAGTGAGCGCACGTGCCAGTCAAGTATCCTTACAGATTTACGGGAGCCAGAACGCCAGTTCCATATGGCAGACCAGTCATTCTCCATGCACGTAACGCATACATATGAACCACTGATCCGTAACTTGAGCGAGTTACCCCCCATTTCGTCCGGCAATGGCAGTAAAGGACACAATGCAAGGGGATGTTCTTTCCCTGTCGAGAGCTCGAGTATATGGAGAGATAGATGTCTGTATCAAAAATACATAAGCTGACATCATCAACTGGAGCGGCGAGAATATAGCCTGTCACTGTACCCAGAGGGTGTGTCTTTCAAGATGGCAAGAACATCTTGTTGTGGATCCATAGTGAAGAATTCGGTGTGTTCCGGCAGCCGTAAAACCCATGACTTGAATGATATCTCTCGTATCCTTGACGGCAGCTGTACAAAGTGGTAATCGAAGTCGACCGAGGGACCGATACCCAGTGTGTCCCTTCTGTGTTCAATCTGGCAATAATATGCACCGATCATATCAAATGTCGCAGCGTGCTCAAGATGAGCAGGAAGAGAGTACCACTGGGCGTGATATCGTTGCAACACAGCCAGCTTGCCACTTGTACTGAGAGGGTGCGCTGGGTTGTCGGCCATACCGGTGAGATGCAGTTGAATGATGTATTGAAGATCAATGGTAGTGTCGACGATGTGCTTGAGTGATCTGCAGAGCTGAACAGCGAGAGGTGTAAGCATGATCATGATGGATGCGAAGATGAGTTGCAGCTTTACTTACCTGTCTGCAGACGACCAGCTCGTTGCAGCTCAGATATCGAAATATCCAACAAATGAGCTCCGTCGGCAAAGATCCGTCAAGACTGTACGAGCTCATAGTTGAATCCATAGCAGCGATCTTGGTGCCCGTGTTTCAAGACGTTGAGATGGTGGTGGTATGCAGCGCACGAAGGGTGTCATTGAAAGGCAGGGCGATGCCGCGCAGATAAGACCCCATCTGGGCGTTTTATCTGGATCCCTTTATATCATACATGCATACAACATAGGCTGTATGTGAGTGTGGCAGAGAGAACGTGAATTCGGATGCGCGTGCGTGCAGAAGTGTGCGCCGTACACAACACCGTCGTCGGGCGCTCTCGACCTCACTCAACTGGGCCACTTCCATGTCAGGCATCAGCGCGCCCTGTGTTGCGTCGTTCTTGTCGCTTGCCAGCGATGTCCTCACTCATGCTCAAGGTTGCGCTGAAATGCTGCAGAGCCAGAGTTGGTCTTTATGATGTTGTGTTTTGTAAAAATTAGTTCACTTGCATCGCATTCGCGTTCACGCTGTAGGCGGAGATTTGTACAAGAAATCAAGAGGATGTTCCATTCGGAGTTACATAGAAGAGATAATATTATATGCGACGTATGAGATGAGAGAAAAAAGATCTGAGCAGATACGAGAGGAAAGAAAGAATTAAGGGTAAAGCCCATGCACTCTGCTTGTGAGCGCTGTTGTACCGCGCATACTACGCAAATTCGGAAGGAGAGACACCCGTTCCTTCCGCAGGCTCAGAATTTGTCTGCCACTCTTGCAATCTTCCGCATGGAAGCTGGGTAAAGGCAGAACGTCGGCTTTGTGCTGCATTTACCCATAATGTCGACGGCATCAGCTATGTACAGCTCGAAAACAGACTAGTGGATTGGGAAAGGAAAGGTCGGGGCAGACGTGCGAAGGGGACAGCAGTGCGAGTATGGCTGACGGTTGGTAGTCGACAGTCTGGCTGGCGCGAGAAAGGCGGAGTGTGGGCGCAGGCGACAGCAACAGCTGCGAATCAAATAGCTGATGCACACCGCTCATGGCGGCGCCGGGGTGACGCTACTTGAGTATAGCGAGTGCAGCATCTGGCACTGCGGAAGATATGACGGCGAAAGTAGGTAGGCAAGGTGTTCCCGGGTGACAGAACGATTGTTGCTGACTATGGTGGGCAAGGTGAGTAAAGAAATCATGATGTGGAAGAGAAGAGCTCACTACTGTAATTATGTGAGCTCAAAGGGTATACGCCAGTCGCAGTAAGGGCGCTACCGAAGGGAGAGGGGGCGCAGATCAATAGGCCATAGCGAAAGATCCACGAGAGGAACGGAACATATATGGTATGTGTGGAGATAGATGGTTAGGGAGTGCAGAAGTTGAGTGCCAGTTGGTGCGATATGAAGAGGAGGAGACAGGTGGAGAGAAGGAAAGCAGAAACAGGCAGAGAGACAAAGACATGCAGCGCAATGGAGAGAGGCGGAAAGAGACAAATATCTTCGTGGGCGGTGGCTTCTGGTTGGGTGCCGGGCTACCAAAAGTTGCGTTGAAAGAGTCAGATATACGACGCGAAGAGGGCGAATGGCAGTAGAGGGATTTCGGCTTACCCTATCTGATCATGAAACGTTAGGGCGTAGAATGCGGTTTCGCAATAGGAGCTCTTCCACAGTCACAACGTGTAAACATCACATACACCAGGTCCATTCTCGGGCTGTCTCAGCAGTAAATTGGCCATCGATGCTCGACAGATACGGCCATGCATGCAGACGCACCTTTCGTATCACGACAATAGCGTCCTCGCTTATCATCGGGTCCAGCATCACGTCAGTCAAGTCGAACGGGTACACCGATTGAATAAAGCTAAGCTTGTGTTGATCATCCACGCCATCGTCGAGGGGCAAGTCAGCTGTCTCCTCTTCAACGGCACCGATGTCCTGTACCATCAATCTCCACAGCAAGTAGTCGTACCCAAGTATCTTGGTTGTTCCGTTCCCCTCTGTGCCATCGTGATGGTGCATCTTATATCGTGCTCGCCGCTTGTTAAAATCTAGCACGACCAGCTCTGATGTCGACCGTCGGAAAGCTACATACCTCGTTCCGTACGCTCCATATGGGCTTCCGCTGGTTGTGAGATCATCGAGATGAGTATTTCTGGGACCCCATACCCTCCAAGGAATTGATACAGGTGCACTGGTGTGTGTTTGTAGTGTGAGCCCACTCTGCTCAGCTCCCCGGGCAACCTCGAAGAGCCTTGAGACGAGGATGAACATCCGGAATTTGCCTTCGACAGCTTCCAGACAGACAACACTGTCTTCCTCTGCGGTGTGAAACGGAGGGTCCGAAACACTTATGCTGTCGTAGTCTCTGGTCGCCACAGGCTCGCAAACGAGAGAGAAGCCGAATAATCCATCGCGCTGGGAGAGTATGACCGGGAGGAGAAAAGTCCACTTCCAGCATCGAGAGGATCCACCTTCCCGCCGAGCAAGATCTACAAGAATAAGCTTTGGGGGGCAAACAACGTCAACCCCTGCATTTCCAGGGCTACCTAGGAGTATGTGTGTGGGACCAACCCACGCGAATGAGGCGGTATCAAGCTCACGCTGAACTATAGCATTAGTATCTGACATCATACTTATTGGTAAGAACGGTCT
The DNA here is from genome assembly GCA_022385755.1 of Trametopsis cervina. Lineage (NCBI taxonomy): Eukaryota > Fungi > Basidiomycota > Agaricomycetes > Polyporales > Irpicaceae > Trametopsis > Trametopsis cervina. The sequence continues at coordinate 119,784 of MU278350.1, forward strand.
CACATATGCTTCCTTCCCTGTACGCCAATTCCAAATAATGCAGAGCTCACGATATTGGATGCATACGTACAATCCGTTAACCCGTAGCTTGCACTGGTGCTGGTTCGACCATATTTGAGGGTCAGGAAACGGAAGCGAGGGGTGTAAGGCCCCGGGGTGATCCTTTCCGGTAGAGAGCTCGAGTATGCGGAGAGCGGCCTCTCTGCGCAGACAATGAGATCATATTTATTCTGAATTTTGGAGGCAGGCCGTCGTTCAAGATTCAGCACTCACTCATTGGGAGTAAAGTTCATTTTCACAAGAACGAAAAGATCTTGGTGTGGATCCGCAGAGAATGTGATGTGGTATTCCTGCAGTCTTAAAATCCATGACTTGAGAGGTATACCACGTATCCTTGATGGTAGCCGCGTGAGATAGCTGTCGGACTCGAGTGACCCACTCAGACCTAAAATGCCATGCATGAAGTTGTGATCCCAATTCAGCGTCCACGGCTGCGTCCCATCGGGGTGTGTGACTTGCTTGAGATGAGCGGACAGAGAATACCACTGCGCGTGATATGTGTTCAGCAGTGTTAGTTTGTCGATTATATTCAAGGGGTGATGTGGGTTGTCGGCCATGCCGGCGAGATGTAATTGTATTGTGTACTGAAGAATGGGAGAGGTGTCAATGATATGTTTGAATGATCTAGAGAGCTGGACAAGGAGCTGCGTAAGGATCAAAGATGAAAAGACATATTGCATCGTTACCTGTCTGCAGGTGGCAAGCTCGTGCCAGTTCAAATACCCAAGAACCCGATAAATGAGCTCTATAGGCAGACTGTCTGCTGGTTGCAATCCTACTGTGTCCGAATGCATGATGGAATCTTCGGCAGAATGTCAGTTCCAGAGAAATGCAAGACTACATTGCCATATACTTCACCACAGATATCATCTAAGCTATTAGGTGTCGTCACGTCCAATGCGAGTTCGGTGCGCTGGCGATAATTCTGATAGCGTGCCTCCAGATTCTCGAGCGTATTCAAGCGATCAAGCCGATCACCCGATGCGCGCTCCACGTCAATGGCCCGCGGTCCGTTGTGGCGTGCTGTTTTGGCAGCACAAATCCACCTTGCTGCTTCTGGGGAAAACCTACGGGGAACCCTCAGTACAAACTCTGCTGCATGTACTCCCCTGCTTGCCTACATATTATCGAGGATGCTGTTGAGACGACTGGCCTCACAAATATATAGGTTCATAGGTCATCGATAGGAACACATTATTAGGATACAGTGCGATTATGGGCGCTGTACACGCCGAGCCTCGAAGAATGTGACGCGCCCACCCCATGGAACGTTATGCTGCATAGAGATGGTGGTGGGCCAGAATTACAGTGACATTATATCGGCTCAGGTATCGTGTGTTGCTGTGAGCATCGCCTCGGAGGTGGGAGCTGGTCTACGATTACAATGTACGAGCGTCGAATATGACTATATCAAGCTCAACCCCCAACTCGGGCTGTCCCACCAGGTCATCTCGCCGTTAGCATACTGTACAAGAGTAGAAAACATCAAGTGCAGACGTACCGGCGAGACTGTCGACACATAAATAGCATCCTCACTAAGCATCGGCATCTCTGCGTCTGGAGACAAGTTGAATGGCAAAACCGTCTTAGTGAAGATAGGCTTCTGCCAACCGTCGGGTTCGAAACATTCGATGTGCAGCAAATCACATTTCTCTTCTTGCGATGCACCCACTTCCTCTGCTATCGTTCCCCAGTACGAGTCGTCAAAGGGACACACTGTCGTCGTCCCCTTCACCTCCTTGTCGCTGCACTCTTGCATCTTGTGCTTCGCGCGCCGTCTGTTGAAGTCCAACACGACCAGCTCCGACGTATCGCTCAGGTACGTCACGTAGCGCGTACCGTACAAGTTATACCGCTGTAGGTATTCTTCGTGGTAGATGTGCGTGTGCGCAGGGCCCCACAGCGCCCACGGGATAGATAATGGCGGGATGTGGTCTTTCGGCTCCACTCCCGCCAAGCATGCCATCCGCTGCGCGACTTCAAACAGTCTCGAGAGCAGGCAGAACATGCGGAAACAATCATTGTAGCCAATCAGGACGATCAAGCTGTCTCCCTCTGCGGAGTAAAACGGCGGGTCGGAAGTGGGGCGTCGAAATGGTGGGAGCTCCGCGTCAAGAGAGAAGCAGAACGTTTCAGAGGCAAAACTGCTGCGCTTGGAGAGCATGCGCGGCAGGTGGAATTTCCACCGTCGGGGTCCTCGTTCGAGATCAGACAGGTCAACGAGATCAAGATGCGGCAGTGAGTGGCCCGGTTCATCGGCAGTACTGCCGGGGACCGCCAGAAGTACGGTCGTGGGTCCGACCCAGGCGAATGAGGTGGTTTGGACCTCCATCTGGAGTGCAGGGTGTCAATGATTGCGAATGGAAGGTGGGTACAAACGCCAATACAGGAACCTCACCGATGCACAACGCCCCGAACGCCAGTTCCATATGCCAAAGAAATCGACTCCGTCGTACGCAGCACATAGATATGTACCATTGATTCGCATCTTGACCAATTGTGTCTCGGGGTACTCCAGTTCGCCAGGAAAATGAAGCGAGGGATGCACTGCAAGGGGGTGGTCCTTCCCCGTGGAGAGCTCGAGTATGCTGATATATGGACGTCTGTGTAGACAATGCATAAACTATTAGTGATCTCGAACGACGAATGAGCGACCCCTCATGCGGAATTTGGTACTCACTCCCCAGGAGCGGATGGCATTTTCAAGATAATAAGAACATCCTGCTCGGGATCGAAGGTGAAGATGCGGGTATGTTCTGGCAGCCGCAAAATCCATGACTTGAGTGGTATCCCGCGTATCCTCGATGGCAATTGTGCGAATTTGAACTCGGAGTCGAGGGAGGGGCCCATACCCAGAGTACCGCGTATGACGTGTTGGTTTGCCATGTGTTGTATGTCAAAAGACCTTGTGAACAACTCAACGTGCTGCAGATGAGTCGGGAGTGAATACCACTGGTCGTGATATTTTCTCAATAAAGCCAGCTTGTCGACTGTGCTGAGTGGATGATTTGGGTTATCGGCCATGCCAGTGAGATGTAGTTGCATTGTATATTGAAGGGTGACGGTAGTGTCAACGATGTGCTTTAGTGACTTGCAGAGCTGAATGAAGGGAGGTATGTAAGCATAGAGGATGTGAGGATGGCTCGTGGTGCTACCTGTCTGCAAACAACGAGCTCGTCGCAGCTCAGATATGCGAATACCCAGCATATGAGTTCCGTCGGCAGAGATCTGTCGAGGCTGTATGATGTCTGTCGCCTTCCGAGGTTCAGGATCAAATCCATAGCAGAATGTGTGCAAAACTATATGTAATAATAGCCACAATTAGTCCTAAGTGGCATCGAAAGAGACAGACACCGCACTGAGAATATGCTCACCTATGTGTGGTTATGCGTTGACGGGAGTCAGGAAGATTGTGTGCGGAGACCGTCCAATATTTGGGGATCGTGAGGGTTTATATATACGTGGATTATTGACCGGAAGTCATAGACAATAAGTCCATGCGACGCGGCCAAGGCCAGGGCCAGTCAATGTAGCCATGAACACGCTCAAATATGGGCCAGGCTGGCTGGTTGTTTGACTGCATGGACGAGTGGTCGACCCAAATGGTTGTGACTGACATCGACTTACTTTGGCTGAGCATGGGCGGGCAGCAGGAGGTGCTCTTGGTTGCAGCGTGTGGTATATCTTCAGACGATCACAAATTGCACCTTGCGACCGGGTCCATGTTTTGGGCTGGAAACACACCTATTCGACTGTCAAAGGCAGCGTAGGTTGTGATGGACAGCTAAGCGAGTGCTGCTGCCTTTGAATTTACCCCGCGGAGGCTTGTTCTGTCAACAGCAAGGATATCACGTCTGCTGAATGCGACAGGCTAAAATCTGATGTTGCCTCGCGCACGCGAGGCAGGAAAAGGTACAGACGTGAAACGCACCGATTATTGTTAGACTCGAAGCCTCGATACAGCCCTACCATGCGCATGAGTGCAAACATGATGACCATGTTGCATTGTTTACAAGAGACAAACTGTTACAACGTATTGATACTTGTGGTAGTGGCTGCGTGCTAGCTCGGTTGCTCGTCTTAGTGCTGCATCGTTTCACCGCTCTTCTTCTTCGCCAGTTCATTCCTAATACGAACAATGAGTAGCTGTTCGAGACGTGACTGCTCGACATCACACACCTAAGTTGCACACTAAAGTCATCCTCGACATCATCATCGTCCCAGTTATCCTCCCATAACTTGTCCCCACCAGACTTTGCAGCCCCAGGAGCGGTCCCCCCTAGGTGAGCCAGATCTGTGTGTGTATCATCCCAGTCTACAGCAAACGATGAAACACGTTAGTCGACCAGTAGCATGATTGAGCCCCGGGTGCGATTGTACCTGCTACTTCGAACTCCTCGAACTCATCATCCTCTTCCAAAACACCCAGCGTGGGCTGTTCCTCCTCTTTCGCTGGTTCGCCCACTTTGGCGGGGCTCTCAACCTTTGATGACGATGCAGCAGAAGACATGGAGGAGAGATGGATTGTGGAGAGTCCAAGATGCAGTCTTGTACTCATTCGAGACGCGTCAGTGCCGTTAGGCGCCATGTACGCGTCGAATGTCTCACGGTCCGAATGGTTAGTAGAGTACAACACAAGCATTACAATTCATGCACAAACTAGGCAGGCTATACGGTACAGTAATACAGGATAAATATAAATATACAGAATGTCGTGCAGTGTCAGAAATCGTCCAAACTGTTCCTACGATACGGCCCTGGCATATGACTCTCTATGTTGGAAGTGGCCATCGAGAGAAACGATATCGTCATTGTCTTCAGAAGGGGGTGATGTGTGGGATAGTAATGTGCTCCGTTCTGGCTGTGACACTGTCGGACGTCGCCGGCGGACTGATGGTGATAAAGGAGATAAACGTGCCATGGGAGTGGGGGGAGGAGAAGGGGGTTGGGAGATCATGTCGCAAGTGAATGGTTCTCGGGGCTGCGACTCTGGTACAGTAAGTTCCAGCTTAGTAGGGATGACGGGTGAGCGAGAAGGATGCAAAACGATCGACGGAGGCGTGTACAATCCCACAGGAGATGAGGGAAGCTCTGTGAGAGGTGACGAACATCTTGGCGAGATGGATTGGCACAAGGCCGGTGTGGCGGGACTCGATTCCGGCGGTGTAGATAAAGGAGATGACAACGAAGACGAGAATTCTTCGTTTACAGCTCGTGGAGAGTGTGATCGAGCATGCTGACGATGCGAGGGAGGCGTTGTCGGGTAGGGCCTGGGAGGAATCCTAAGAGGGAACTTCGGTGGGTGGTCGCGTCTTGCAGTCACCGGCAACACTCCATGAGTTTCTGTATTTAATTTGCGACGCTTTATTGACTGGGTGTCCCCGCCAGCAGGTTTCCTCTTCTGAGTCTGACCGGCCGCAGAGCTTGGCTTCTTGGTCGAATTAGGCTTCGTCTTATTCTTGCTACTTGGCTTGGATGCTGTTTGCGTAGATGGTGCTCGCGGACCTTCGTTTTGTTGAGCATCAGCCGATTCAGCCTTCGTCTCTTCACGCCGCCGTTTGCGTTCCAGCCTTGCCTCCAGTGCCTGCTCCTGCTCCGCAACCTCTTCTAAGACAAGCTTGGCAAAGGTCTGAGCGTCGCCACGGAGCCACACGTCAAAAACGCCTTGCCACTCTCGCATGGGCACGGGAAAATCAAGGTTGAGGTATATAGTCTTGACAGGGGGGTCGTCTTCTGGAGCGCTCGATGGGCCGGCCACCGAGGAGTCGCTTTGAGAATTGACAGCAGAGCGCGAGCGGATAGCCTTCGAGAATCCGCGCACCATGCGTTTTGTGCCCGGGACACGAAGGCTGGTTCCCACAACTATCAGCAAATCTGCGCCGGTCCGACCCTTCCCTTTCGAACCACCTACAACATCCTTCGTCACCACGTTACCTACCTCCTCCCCGTCCTTATGCATTTCGTTGTAGAGCACCACGCTAGGACGCAGTTTACCGATTCCTCGGGACCGCTTCCCAACCGCCTGCCTCGTCTCCTCCGTCCGACTGCAGTCTGGGCAGATGGGAAACGCGCCAGCATTTAGATGGCCGAGGTATTGCTCCAAAGGGAATGAATGCAGGCAAATCTGACAGTGCATGGACTGTAATGTGCCATGCAAGGGAATGCACCGAGGTGTCTCCGCCGGCGGCGTAGGAAGTCGGTCGGTAGCATTGAGAGATGAATCTGGCTTGAGGGCTTCGCTATCCGAGGAGGACCCTTTCGAACGAGGCTTAGTACGCTTCACATCGAGTTCCGGGACACCGAAAGTCAGTCCAGCTTTCAGCTCCAAGGCATCGATGTTCTGTGTGTATACGCGAAGAAGTTTGCCCTTGTCGTCTAATGCACGAAGCATATGGTGGAATGGCGTCGGCTGAGCGACTTGTGCGAGTTCTGCCAGGCCCGCGATCATTTTGCAGAACAAGGCGGTGGTAGCTTCAGACTAGATTGATAAATCAACATAAGCAATGGGTAATTCGGACTGAACAAATGCATGGTGAGCATTCCACAGAGAAGCGGACTGGGGAGTGTGGTGTCGGTAAACTAGCCGCGCCAACCGCGCTGCTTAGATAGCAACGTGGACTAGTAGAAAAATGAGACATCCGTGCTGAACCTATATGTCCGCGTTCAGTCCACTACTCCAAGGGAGTGACCCGAGGGATTCCTGAATTACAGGTCACTTCACGATGCGCCACGAGAGGACAGTACCCCTTCGAAAGATTTCGATGTCAAGCAAAGACACCGCTCGATGGCTCACGACCAGTACACTTTAGAAGTGCAAGCGAGGAACTATTCATGCGTAAAGACCACTCACATTGAACACCGAGGCATCAAACAAGTCCTTTCCAGAGCTCAGAGATGAGTGATCCTTCTTTAACGTTTGGAACAACCCCGTCTCCGACCTGAAGTCGGGGATACCTGCGTTGACTGATATTCCTGCACCTAAAGAACCAGAAATGAGCATATAAGCTTGAGTTTTACACTATCAGTTATGAGCTTACCACATAGAACGGCTATGCGTTTGGATTTGAGGATAGTCTTGATGACTTTCCGTACATGCGCTGTTGGTTCAGCGGACGGTATAAGGAAGTGCGGTGACGGTGGTAACGGCGCCGACGCATCCAATGGAATAAATATTGTCATTTCGCCTCTGCAGAGGCCCGTTGGGTGTGTCTCAACTGCGTTGTTGAGAGTGGAAGTGCCGGCGGTCGAGTTCAGGAGATCAAGTGTGGGGTCTGCCCTTGAACGTAGGTCAGAGGCCCTGAGGAGGAGGTAGTACGGCGCCTATATCGGATTGATTAATGGCAGGCATCAGTAGACGCTTGTTATCAAGTTTATCTCCGGTTATACAGCTTCATCCAATGTTTCCCACGCTTACTACGGCTGGCACTTATTAAACCAGCGTTGGCAGACATCAACAAACATCAACGATGACTGCGCGTTCTTGTAACTTACATGCACTCTGCAACAGACCGTGGTCTCAGCGTATTCCATGACCAGCTATGACATCGATCTTAGCCCCAATAATCTGGTCTTAAGTTAAGAGCTTTGTGATCAGCATCAGCGGAGATACCGGCTGCTCTTTCCATAACCATGGGAAAACAGAATAGCTAGATGGGTGTGCAACTGCGGTAAGTCATAAACCAACCTTGTTGTCTTCGCCTCAACTTACTAAGTTACAGACAAATAACCTGGGATGTTGGGACGCTTGAGGTTACTCGTATGACACATTGAAGACATTTCCATGGCGCTAGTTATGCCATTTGGCCTCCGAGCACTTTCACTGCTCCTGTCGTCCATGTTGATGACAATGTACGGAAGACGAGATCGTCTACGCGCCGTATCTTGCCACAACCCCAGCGAGAATTAGGGCGGTGAGCATGCTGTGTTCCATCATACTGTCAGCAAAGATTTCCTCATGATCTCCGACTTCCACTCCAGTCCTTCGAACAAGGTTAACACCGTTCTTGTTGTTATCTACACAATAAGGTACCGATGCAGAGCGCATCCTCACTCGGATCACAAGAGGTATGAGTTGGAGGCGTTTCTACTCGATTTCGGAGAGTCCAAGTGCTATTGGGCCATGGAATTCGCTATGACTTGGCCCTGGAATGTAATGCCAGCTTGCCCGGATGGTGACTTGTTACTGTCAGACTACAGTAATCTTGCTCCATTTCGCGTAAGGCTAGGGTGCTACGCACAACCAAATCAAGACATCGGACGCCCTACAATGACCTGTGATATAAGCCGTTGGCGTTGCGCAGGGTCTGTACATAATCACATCGCGCTGTCGAATGACTCGCGATTATGATTGTAAGGGGTGCGTTGGGACGCGCTGTTAGACATTGACTAGCTAGCGGAGACTCGCACGAATCTCACCGCCAATTTGGCCACAGACCTCGCGCGCATCATGTCGACCCTCAAACCTTCAAGCTTTTACATCAATCAGTCATCAAATAGGTCCATAATACCCGAAGGTTGACATTGAACCGCCTCCTGTTAGGACGTCGCTTCCACGCGTAGAGGTGGGTAAATATATATTTATATTGGTATGTCTGCTGCTATCCTTTGATGTCAGCTCTATCCACGATCCGCCAGGCCGTCATATAAGAGCCAGGCTATCTTTCCAGGCATTGACTCGTCTCTCCTTCCCGGCGCATGATGACGGACTCTCCCAATGTCTTTGTTTCGCTATGCTTCGGACTAGACCTCCCACCGCTCAATGACACTCTCGGCGCGTTGTATATATGTAGGTCGTGACTTTGTTGTATGAGGAGTTGTCCGAGTGACCAAAACGCATACAGCGATCGTGGTCATTGCGATGTATGCGTTTTTAACACAGCATATCATATGCGTGAACAGCTCACGACTTGATGGCTAGACTATACGGAATTACGACCGTGCAAGCCTTCATATATCACCAGAACAGCGAAAATGACCACTTGCTAGTAAAGCTGACGGTAAGTATACAACTTCTGCAATCTTGGTTCTTTTTTAACGGGGCCGTTTATCTAGGTCCTCGTGCTATGGTGAGACATTTAGCGTGTCTGGGGCATGAGATACTAACACCACTCACTTCTGCAAGGATTCTCGATACACTTGAACTAGTAGTGGTTGTCCACGTGGGCTGGTTTTATACGGTGGTCAACTTTGCGAATGTTTTATCCCTTGATATTGTGCCATGGTAAGCTTTAACGTTAGTGCTACTAACCATGGTCCTTGACGCTGTCACTATTGCACAGGTCTCTTCCAGTGCGTATCCCATTATATATTTACGAGGGAAACTGACTTTTTGATTCAAACAGACGTATACTCTCGTTTCTGTAAGTAGTGCCCTCGTAAACCAGCTTATGTTAGCCGATTTTGATACAAAGTATTCTCCTCAAGGGGATAAGCGACTTTATTATCAATAAGTGAGTGCAAAGACTTTGTTCGGTCTCCGCTACGTACTGAACGTACATTCATAGCATACTAGCATACCGCGTGTGGAAGCGTTAGTACCGCTGTTTATCTGTCCGAAGCCTCTTCCTCACACATCTCTGGTACAGTCTCAGGAAGGAATATATGGCTGACTTTGCTGATCGTACGTTCCAGCTCGTACGCAACGTCTGAGAACGTAACTAACGACAGCTTTCCTAGGAGTTACCGGTCTTTACGTCTCTCGGTGAGTTCTATTATATCTTCTTGTAATGATGGGCTCATACCGTATTTGGTCGTATAGCGGGAGTTTTCGGTGCGCACCTATCTTATGCCCAACCCGCAGTGGTTCTAACTCGTCAAATGATCGTAGTATTTACCATATTTGTGTGCGCCGTTCGATCTTGCCCGGTTCGTTGCTGTCCTGATCTCAAAAACAGGCTCGGCCATCCTTCTTACTCTATCCTCAACGCCAAGTACTCCGTGAGCTACCCTATGTGTTGCTTTTGTCGCCCGAAGCTAATCGTCGCTGCAGTGGACGTGGTACTGCATCTTCGCGCCCCATGCCTTCGCCGACATTGTGATTTCGGTGTCTCTCACTCTGAGTCTATTGCGTAAACGGACGGGATTTAGCACCAGGTACGGCCGACAAAGCTATCCAAACAACAAGGATCCGATTTGATATCACCCTACAGGACGGATTCCGTTATTCGTACTCTAATTCTCTACCTCGTCAACACATGCTTGATCGTTAGGTATGTGAGAAGTTCTGTATCATATGTCATGCCGTTACAGAAACGCTTTTGTGTTAGTGCTGTTGGCCTCTCATCTGTTATCACCGTATGCCACTCGTCCATATCCTCATTGTGCTCCCAGCGAATCACCTATTTTCAGTATTTTGCAAAACCGGGCGCAGCATATCACTTTGCACTTGGCTCAATCTTGCCCAAACGTGTGCAATTTTCCTTCTTGTATGCGAGCACGACCCACTAATGAATATCTCGCTCTCTCAGTGATGATGAACTCGCTTCTCGGTCTTTTCAACACACGCGAATACAGGAAGGATAAAATGTACAATTCCCCTGAAGGTATCTCAATTCATCTTTCTCGACTTCCAACCGTTGGTCAGATGTCAGAGGTGGGGATAGAAGAAGGGTACAGTGCTTCTGTCAGTGAAACAAAAGTATCATTTCGCGCAAGAAAGCTGATTACCGAGTACCTCTCAGCGTCCTAAGGTCCAGGTCAACCACGTTATCGACATAAGTTAATTGTATAAATATTCCGAACTGACGTTCATAGCCTTGAAGGAGCTCTGCTGGCGGGCCCCTTCCATTGATAAGTGACATGTAGGAGTAATGTAATGCACTATTTATGTACTAGTACTGTGTACTGATACCAACGTGTATACCGAGTTGTTAAACGAATAAAAAAGGACTCAGCGCTGAGCACTTTCCCTCTATGACTCTAGCGTCAGTAACTCACCTTGTCCTTTCCTTCTCTTCCTTGCTTATACGATACACATATTGCGGAAACGTTTCTTGATATCCTTCATATCGTGGTCTCGATCGGTCAAGTTCGGTTGGCCCCCTACACATACGCATTTGGGACCCAATCCGCAGATTATATTCCGGGGAGATTGTTTGCGCAGCATAAAGGGAATTACCACAAAGTACTCACATGTTCGAGCAGGTATGATAAGCTGTCCCATGCGCACTCCGCAGCCTAAGATACAGGCTGCCGTGAACGCTTCCGACAGTTCTGACTCTTGTCACGCAACCCCGCCGGTATTAGACGACTAACCAATGCACGTCATAGCAAGTCATCCCTTTCTTCCGCCATGAGCTTCACCAAAGGTGGCAACGACCCCTCTGAGAAAGACTTGGAGAAACTCGACTCACGTACACACGTGCCCTCTCGATGGTCGCGCTATCGTCTCTTCCTAGGTCTCGCGTTAGGGTATGGGTTGCTTAAGGCTACAGTGTACAGCAGCACGGATTCCAATGCTGCGTCAAGAGGATGGACAGACCACACTTCCCGCAGTCAGGGTGGCCTGTCGGGGGATAAGGCTGAGGAGCTCTTCCTGTGAGTCGCACTCGAATCCGCGTAGAAAACCCGTCTGAACGCGAACGACACTAGGTCTATCCCCGACCCACAGAGTGCCTTGGCTGCCTCACGCAGATGGGCCACTCACCCGCATCTCGCTTCCTCAGATGAGGATTTCCAAGACTCTAAAGACTTCCTTAAGGTATTCCAGGACGAGCTGGGTATCACGCCTCCGGACGCCGAACCCATCTTCCCCGCCGGTTCTGAAGCCTCGCGCAGTGCAACCCTGGGAATCCAAAATCTGACTGCGCCAGCAGCCTGGATAGATGTATACTATCCAATAATGAACACGCCTCTCGACCGCTCCCTCCAAATCATCGACAAGGATGGTAAACCACAGTGGGATGCTGACCTCGTTGAGGATGGTGACCCACTGGACCCCGAGGCGGCAAAATATAGAGACTACATTCCAACATGGCACGGCTTCAGCAAGAACGGTACAGCGGACGGACAGCTTATATACGCAGACTATGGGCGGCAAGAAGACTACGATGAGCTCGAAGCACAAGGCGGGAACCTTACGGACAAGGTGGTCTTAGTGAGATACGGATATATTTACCGCGGGCTTAAGGTTTGTCTTTGCCTTATGTTGGGTACTTCACAGATCTGATCATGCTACAGGTGAAGGGCGCGGAGGAGCGCGGTGCCGCTGCTGTGCTCATCTATACGGACCTGCGGGACGATGGTATCGTGACTGTCGAGAATGGGTACGAACCCTACCCACATGGGCCTGCTCGCAACCCGACATCAGTACAGAGGGGTTCTGTGCAGTATATTTCTTACTACCCAGGTAAGCGAGTTTCTTGCTCTTCATGGCGAGGGGCGGTCTAGAATATAGTTGCAGGCGATCCCACGACTCCAGGGTACCCCGCATATGAAAATGCTACACGCACTGAAGCAACTAACATTCCCAAAATTCCAAGCTTGCCTATCTCGTGGGAAAATGCTGAAGTTCTACTGAAGGAAATTTCGTCGGATTCGGATGCTCGTGTCTTGAATGGGAGAGTGAGTGAGAGGAAAGTGAAGCTCGTGAACCACGGTATGTGACTCCCTTTGGGGGCTTGATGTAGTGCAAAATACTCAACATACAACCATCAGTTGACAATCACGTTATGCCGATTTATAACGCTATGGCGGTAATCCCAGGGCACATTCGTGACGAGACGGTGATAGTTGGGTGTCATCGTGATGGTAAGTTGGTCTAGTTATATTACTAGATGGCGTTATTCAGAGGTATCTTTCGCAGCTTGGGTGTTGGGTGCCGCAGATCCAACCTCTGGAGCCGTATCCCTGCGTGAGATCGCGCGGGGTTACGGTGCCTTGCTCAAGCAAGGCTGGAAGCCCCTGCGAAACATCATCATTGCCAATTGGGATGCTGAAGAGGTAAGGTTTCGGCAAACTTCGCGCATGGCCTCTCATTAATGCACTCTCAGTACGGTCTTGTTGGTTCAACAGAGTGGGGCGAAGATTTCAGTGAATGGATTCAGAATAATGTTGTAGCATACCTCAATACGGGTACGCTCCAGCCTACATCTCTTTCCCCTTTACATAGCCCTGATCATTCTCCACAGATGTCTCCGCTGCAGGCTCTGTATGGAATCCCTCCGCTTCTCCTTCGCTCGCACATGCCATTAAGAGCGCTGCGCTCACAGTCCCTCACCCTACAAAAGCGAATAAAACGCTCTGGGACGCACGAAACGACCTTGGACCGTATACCAACGGCACCGGTGACGCTGCGGTCATGCATGCCTGGTCCTCCATGGAGCAGAGCGGTTCGCTCGGAATTGAGGCTCTCGGCTCGGGCAGCGACTTCACTGTGTTTTTGCAGCGACTCGGGATCGCAAGCATGGACGAGGGGTTCGGCGGGAGTCCATTCGATGCGGTATATCACTATCACTCGATATACGACTCACAGAGATGGGAGGAATTGTACGCCGACCCAGGGTTTTACAAGCATGTTGCTGTTGCCAGACACCTTGGGCTAGTCGCACTGAGGATCGCAGATGCGGTGGTGGTGCCCTTAAATACCACGGAGTATACATTGCAGCTGGATGTGTATCTGGACGAGTTCGTGTTTTCCACGCAAGTTCTGCTGTTGAGGTTATATCCTGACATCGGAAACATAGGATTGAAGACCTCGCAAAGTCTCTATTGATTCACTCTTCAGTCGACTTCAAGACTCTCCGGCACGCTATCCGCAGTGTACAATCCTCCAGCGCCGCACTTGATATTGAGAAGGCCATAGCCGAGGACGATTTCAAGGACAAACTCTCCCAGCTGCCCAAACACGCGTTCAACTCCGTCACACGGTGGTGGTACCGATATCTCCATCAGTTCTTCGGTTGGACGGACCCCATCGAAGAGTTCATCAAGGCTGCAAAACGCGTCCAGCGTGTCAATGCGCGGCTCAGAGCGTTTGAGGGTGGGTTCTTGGACGAAGAAGGTATCAAGGACAGAGAGTGGTATCGCCATCTTGGGGTCGCACCCGGCAAGTGGCTTGGTACGTCAATCATTCATTTTCTGGCTGTCAATGCGAGGATGACTGATGCTGATACATATCTATGAAAAGGTTATGGTGCTACGACACTGCCATCGATTTACGATGCGCTAGTGTACGAAAATGCGACTTACGCGCAGCATGAAGTTGATCGTGTTGCGAGGGTTATCAACAAACTCGCAAAGGCAATCAAGCCCTGAGCTAACAGTGTGTAGGTTGAATGCGGTAATCAGTAGACTAGACGTATCCTATTCCCTGTTCAAGTTTAAACAATCGATGTCGTAAGGCTTTCTGACGTCAGTGCAAGACGACGTGGTTACGGAAGCGGATCCTCTCAAGAACCAAGTTCTATATCTTGGTTCTGTATGTCCTTGTGGGTGTCTGCCTGTGCAATCTTTCTGAAGATCTTCCTTATGAACTCGTAATGGCTTCAAGACCTGACGCTTGGCTTTGACTGCACCTCCGATCATATGTGAAGACATGAACTTCTATGTGTGAGTCCAGGGAATGTCGCAATACCAGCACTTGTAAATTAAAAAAAGTGAAGTACGCGTGGCCCGTGGGCAGTCTCGTGATCTCGTGACCGTGTTCCGGTTTCCCAGCAAGTGTGCCGCGTGGGTGATTTGTATCCGCTTCATTCCTTCTGCTGCGCAGTTAGGCTCGAGTGCGCAGCCCACTCGTCACTCCCGCACTCCTCTCGCAAGCGATGATGAGAATTACCTTTCGCAGCCATGAACCCCCGCCCGACCGGATAGATTCCCATACACTCTGCCTGACAACTACACTCACTCACTGTGCGCCCTCCGACTTTGCCAAAACACAATACCTAGGTCATATCCGTCACAAGAAGCCATGACGGACCCCTCTCTTGAGATCACGACCTTGACACTCACGCCGGACAATCCCTGCAACACGACGCTCTTTGCTTCATCGGGGGACGCACTGTACTCCGTCGTGACCGAGTCGACGAAGAAGACCACGTTCACGACAGTGAGGAACGCGGGTGACGAGATCATCGGTTCATTGGAATGGCGGGATGTCCTTCCGGATAGGGTCACAATCGGTGCCAGTGTGCAGGCTGTGTCGCTGAACGAGTGGGTGCGCAAGAGCAGAGTGCCGTTCAAGGAGTGAGTCCCGCCTGAAACGATCGTGGAAAGGTGTGCTGATGTGTGATATGTGTCCAGTTATGCAACGTTCTCAGATGAGCAGGGACGGAAGTACCGGTGGAAAGGACTCACCCCAGGCAGTTCACCTCACGTACGTCGATCGCATACAGTCTATGTATGTTATGCTTACTGCAAGACTCGTCGCAGCTATGCAGCGAGGACGATGGATATCACACCATCATCGCCCGCTTCACACGCTCCCGCCGGTTGTACATCTTGCCCACTACATCTCCAGGCCTGACCAGCCCCTCCGCAGCCACTCTGAAAGCTGAGGACGACCGTCCGCAGTTGAGCGACACCGCATCGATGTTCTCCTTATCCCCCACTCTCACAGATACCGCGTCCATCTCGCCCACGCTCACCGACGCTTCTTCTGATCGTGGTTCAGCCCCGCAGCGGAAGGTCACCCCTGCGACACTTGAGATGCTGCCGCGTGCGAGGGAGATCCAGGACTTGGTTGTGTTGTCTCTCCTATTTCTGGAGAAAGGCAGGCGGATGAGAGATGGAGGGGTATCGGGCGACAATGTTATGTATAGGCTGATGGCCCCGGGTGGCGCGTGTTAGGAGGTGATGCTAGGGTGTGAACATGTATCGTAATTCCGTTCTGTATCTCATAGCTTGGATTAACCAGAGCAATACCGGTGTAGAGTAGTGTTACAGGTAGTATATATCCGAGTAGTCATACAGTTCTAGGCGTCATATGCTGTCGCATCTTCGTCTCAGAAGGATATGATTATTCTTTCTGCAACGATTTCACCAGTGCGCACTCCCTCGCCATTTCCAGCTGCTCGTCCGTCCTACACACGAGCACCCTCTTCTGGTCTCCCTTGCTCCAAACCTCCACCACCTCTCCGTCCTGGTCTTCTACCCCCTCGTTCTTCGCTTTATCGATTCCGAACCCGAGACACTCCATCTTCTGCATCACGGTCTCCCTCAGTTCGACGCTCTTCTCCCCAATCCCACCAGAGAACACTACTGCGTCCACCTTCCCGTCCAGCTTGAGGAAATACGCTCCAGCAAAGTCCAATATGCGATCCACGAAGAGGTTGAACGCTAATGCCCATTTGTCATCCTCACCCTCTCCGTCCTTCGACTGCTGATTCTTCGCTTCAATCTCCTTCATCCTCTTGACTACCTCCCCGAAGTCTGCTGTGCCGGTGATCGCCTTCCAGCCCGATTGTTTGTTCAAGATTTCCTCCGCTTCCGTCACATGCACGTCCACCGCTTGGGATTTGTCGTGGCTCATCCGTCCAGCGCGGTTCGTATAGTGGAAGATGAGAGATGGGTCAACGCCACCCGCGCGAGTGGCGCCAGGTAGACCGGTAACGGGGGTGAGGCCCATAGATGTGTCGAGAGATTGGCCATTCTTGATAGCGCACACGGATGCTCCAGAGCCGAGATGCATGACGATGAGGTTCAAGGTGGACGGTTCCTACGAAAGTCGTGTAAACGGGCTCGTCTTAATCACAAAGGTAGAATCTTACACGCTTGAGGAAGGTAGAGACTGTGCGCAGGATATATGCGTCTGAAAGAGGTCAGCATAGCATGGGACCGGACTGTGGAAATGCACGCACAGCTCAGTCCATGGAAGCCGTATTTCTTAAGTCCTCTCTTGGTAGCTATATCCTGGTTGATTGCGTAGCTCGCGATGTGGCGGGGAATGGGTCTGTGGAAGGACGTGTCAAAGTACGCTATCGAGCTCGAATTCGGCAGAGCTTCTATGCTGGCTTTGATGACAGACAGAGCAGCGCCGTTGTGTCTGTGAAAAATGTTTAGCCCACGTAAGACGCATAGTAAATGGAACATACAAAGGCGCAAGATCTGAGAGCTTCTCAATGTGGTGAAAGCTCTTGTTGGTGATCACGACTGGATCAAAGTAGTCGCCTCCGTGCACGACTCTATGGCACACGCGTGCTATCTGTGAGCGGTCGATCCCAGACTGGTCCTGGAGGTAGCTCAAGAAGTGGGAGAACGCTGACGCGTGGTCGTGAATTGAGTCAACCGATTCTTTCTTTGCTTCGCGTCCAGACGAATGTGCCGCAAGTGAGAACGAGAAGGACGCTGGTGGTGAGGATATGTCGGTGATATTCGAGACTAAGAGCAGCTCTACGGGTTCCGAGTTGGTCTGAGTCTCAGACGAACCATCCTTGACGTCTCGGTAGAGAGATATCTTGAGTGAGGAGGAGCCTGCGTTCACCGCAAGGATGAGGTCTGACGAGTCGGGCATCTTCATTCCGAACGCAATTCGAGTTGGTGTATAGAATCCATGTCAGCGCACAGAAATTGGTGGGTCGAAAGCCCTGTAATCAACTGCTCGCACCAGAGTTGTTTAGCGAAACACGGTGGTCGAAGGTCTTCAGATTGTAGAGACGGAGGTACCGTCTTTTCGATGGCCGTAGTAGAGAATAAGAGACGCAAACCGCTTCAGATAACATAAGAGTGCGTAACTCATAGCTGGAGAGTGGCCCCATCGCGGTCATTGATTGGGACTTCTTGTTACTGCACTACGCCTCCAGGTAACGTGTGACGTAACCGACAAGACTCTCGCGACTGCGCGTCTAGAGCTGGAGCGTTTTCGTCCTGCTCAGCAACTACCAAATGCAACTTACTCAAGGAACATGCCTTCGGAATAGACAAGCACAGTTATTTCACACCTGCAATAAGCCATAACATGTCTCTCATCTGCAACATAAAGTTATATCAGATCCAATTGCGGAGGAGGCCAACAATCAATGGTACCATCCCGTTCGTACATATTTGAGAACCTGAGCTAACCATCTCTCATCACCAGCATGCCTTTCACTTCAGACACACACGCATCTCGCTTTCACTTATAACTCGCTTTCACTTATAACTCGCTTTCACTTATAACTCGCTTTCACTTATAACTCGCTTTCACTTATAAAAACAGATATGTATCCGCCCGCAAGCCTACAGTCGTCAGGTGGTACGAACTTGCGATGTGACTTGTCTGAACTTCTCTAAGATGAGATTGTCTTTTTCTTTTGCTACCTATTAATTTTGTCGGATTCTTCAGAGCATGCGTTTTACGAATCTGAGGTAGTGCCGTCCAGTCAGAAGTGCCGGCTCTCAACGCGATCACAACCCCGGCCACGCATTTCCATGATTCTGTCATACCGATTCGTTGCATGGATACTGATAGTACGTGTTTACAACGTACTTGACAGTAACTCACCTCGAGTTTGCTGAGAACGCTGCTACTGCCCAAGCTTGCTGATAGTGGTGTCGACTCGACGAACTTCCCAATATGTTCCGGAGCTTACAAACCTGTTCTTGATCTTCTCTCGTTGATCAGACTGCAAGTAAATCTTTGGCTTTCAAGGTTTAAACTTTGGTGGTCTCTGCTGACTGTTGACCATAGCGGTGCAACTCGTCTGTTACGAGAAGGTTTAACGGCGCGGAGATCTGACACACTCATCAGCATGTCGTTTAGAGCGGTGTTTAGTCCGAAGACCCCGGCGCATCGAAGCTACACTTTCCAGAGGTCAGTACAATACGACACCGACTGATCTTGCGCACAGCCACTCTTACGTATTGCTGCGCTAGCTTGGCGAGTAGCTGCTCTGGCAGTTTACTGAATTCATCGCTCGAACCAATGCTGATGTTCCTCAGTAGTGTGTAGAGCACAGTACGAAGTGTGTTGACCATCCTTCCGTTTCATATGCTGCATCCGTGTGCTGTACACTCAATCTTCATTCTTGAGTGTCGATTCTAGTGTCGTCTTGTTGCAGTAATCGTTGTCGTGAGCACATCCGGATCTGTGATGAGCGATCAGACAACATCGAATCCGAAGATGAACGACTGCACCCGCTCACGACTACTGTAAACGCTATAGGATGGTTTGCTTCATCACCAGAACCGTCGCAATAAATATGCTGATACCAAACTGGTGGATGATGCACAATCCTTCCCTCAGCTCTTTTCCTCCATCGCTGGTACCGTGTCTAGCTGGACTGACACAATCCTTTCGTTGATTGTCCAGTGCACCACCGATCGATCGAAATGGATTCTTCGACAATGATGCCTCCATCTATACTACAGCTATTACAGTACGTGTATACCTCTCATGAAGTGTATACATGACAGCTGTCATCTTACTGACGCATCCACCAACTCTAGAATACCCATTAATTGCGAATTCGCCCTAGCTAGTACGCCGTCGCGTCGTATCTACACACTCAACGTACTCACGGTTAGGGGGCTCAGCTCTGGGGCTATATGACTGGACGCTCACGCTTGAGCGAGAAATCCAGCTCATCTGGAAACGCCGGTTCAACTGGATTTCCGTGCTGTTCTGCGTCAACCGGTATCTGCCACCGATTACATCGGCATTGATATTTTGGAAAAACCTGTCAACAATCACGTCTGGCCGAGTGAGTGCGAGTTGATGGTATTTCTCTTGCGACGTGATTGATCATGTCTGACCCGTCTGTCACAGGCGTGCGTAATCTTTCCCTTGTTTTGCGATGGCTATTGAACTCATGATCGTACTTCTATAAACTTCTTTAGCTGTACCGCAATGGTACTCGGCCAGATGATCGTGGACATCCTCATGGGTGTCTGCGCGGCAAGTACGTCCGTCGATGTCTGTAACATATCGCACTCAACGCCCCGCACACAGTATTCTACGCGATTCAGGCGTTCGCTCTCTTCGACCGTCAGAAAATCCTCCTTCTGCTCGCCCTCGGACTCGGCTTGGCAACCCCCATTATCAGCCTGGTAAGAAGGGCTACGCCCGTGCCTTCCCCATCCCACCCAGTCTGACATAAACGTCATGGTCACGGTGATACTAGTGCGTATGGTCAATAGCGGCCTCCCATTCACTCGACGTCAATGGCATAGGCGAGCACTGCAGCTCATTAGCAGCCCTGGTAACCGGTGCATATGACAAGTAAGCGGTTTAGTATTGCACTGTAGTCATTGCTATCCTAACGATGCTCACTTATAGCTGTAAGCGCATAGTCTCCCTACTCCGACACGGATCTGACACGAACGCGAACAGGGCTGGTGGCCTCACGAGTCGCGTCCCTGTGCGCAAACTTCCTCATCCTGTCTCTCATTGTAATAAAGTCGCGCATTGTCGTCAAACATGCCGACGGACTATCGTTGCCTCAAATCCTGACCGAGCAAGGTAAGATCAGCACGCAGACGTTTTAGACTTCATATCACGAGCAAGTAACTGATTTATACTGCTAGGTTCTCTGTTTATGGTGTGAGCCTCCTGCCCTCTCCGCTACAAGCGCAATGCGACACTATGGAACGAACTGACCATCTTGACAGAGCGATAGCCCTGCCAAACTTTATAGCGATTGCGCTCGCAAAGATACCTGTGGTATGTCTCTGTTTCAGTTCATTCGCTTCGATGTAACTCATCTCATCTCATCTCTTCCATCTAGCTGGAAGCTAACATCCCGTTACACAACGAGCTGTAAGCCCAACAGCCTGAGTCATAGTATCTCATGTGCTAAACTCACCAAACATTGGTAGCACGACGTCGCTTCTTATCTCTCGGTTCATCCTGACCCTACGCGCGCAGCAAGTAGGCCACGATGAAAGCGACGGCGATGTGAGCGAGAAGAGCGCTGCAGTGCCCGTATTTCGCACCGGTAGCCTTGCGCGATTGGAGTCGGCAGGGCTGACAGTGACACCGCGGCAGGAGAGGACGATGGAAGTGTATTCTGTCATGTGAAGTAAACAACGAGCACTGATTGAGGCGCTGCATTCGATGGTAGCATAGATGTGTTTTGTAGGATATGTATGGATATTTATACATTTCGGAATGACTTCTGCCGTGTGTCCGACTTCAGAGTTCTTCGTCGTCGGAGTAAACTTCCACTTGGGTTGACCCCTGAACTGTGCACGATGAGTCAATAGTGACTCGGATTCACTTGATGTACGGGGAATGACCCACTTTTAACCTTCACATCAAAATCGCTGATGCACATCTCGACATTGTGCCGCGTATGGAAATGGACTTCGCCGACTCCTTCACAAGGTGCGTCGTATCGTAGCTTCACCAGGTCTTGCACCATTCGCAGCGCATTTGGCTGTATATCCACGAACCGCGCGAGATCGCTGTACTCCGCAAAGAGCATCTCGACGTGTTCGAGTTCTTCCAGTTGGAGAATAAGCTCGAACATGTCCTCCCATTGCGCACCCACGATGTGATCGATCACATGGTCATACTCATACTCAAAAGGTTCAAACCGAAGGACGACCTTGCGAACATATTCGCACTGTTCTGCGTTCCAACCGACTCCTGGCACGCTTTGGGTGATGCGACGGCCGCCTGCAGCGAAGAACTCGAGTGTTACGGCGACCGGACTTGGATCCTCCACTCGGCGGATGCTCACGGCGCAAATCAAGTCTTCACGAGGATGGATACAATGTTAAACAATCAATACACGGTAGAAACTGGTTGACTCACCATCTTCCTCTACCTCTAGTTCGTTCAGTGGACCACGGGAAACCTGGAGCCGCGTCATATCCTCGCTCACGGTCGCCTCATGGCATATATCAGTGTATAAAACTTTTGAGATGGATGACATGATCTCCAATTCTGACTCGTAGAGCAGCAATATGTCTGGCCGGTCTCCTAGCGGGTCCGCGTAGTAAATTGACGATCTCCCGATCATTTTGAAGGCAGACCACACAAGCTTCACGGGGTCTGTGCCCCATTTGGCGGATATATTCATATCCACGTCCAGCAAGGGATGCAAGGGGCGACTTCTGGCTTCTTCATTGAGCCAGTGCACCTCCGTCATTTCCAGGTCGATGGAGGTTCCAATACACCGGAGACTCTTCAAGAATGAACGTAGGTGTCTGGACAACGAACGTAGGTAGACACGCTCCAGAATTACGCGATGACAGAAAAGAGGCGGTGCGTTGGAGCGTGTAGGAGGGCCCGCGATAGAGCTTTGATGTCCGACATCGATGGCGTCGAAATCATACATGTTCGTGTAAGCGTGTATTTCTGCATGTGGAAGGAACACTGCACATGTTTCGTATGCATGGATCTGGTCCTTCGAGAGCTGTAGGTTCTGGTGGTTGGAGAGTTGCAGAATCAGGTTCTTGGAGAGTCGCAGGATGAGATTGGTGTTGAACTCGTCGCTGTCGTACCAGTCCTCATCATTGATTTCCCTGTAGAGGTGAAGAGTCTTGATGTACTCCGAAACCGGTCGCAAAGTCTGCGGTGTTTGTGATACCAGTGCTGAAAGGGAGAGCACATATTTATGGCTATCCTGTTCTGTACGGCTCCATGGCTTCAATTTTATGCAATCAAACGCTTTCGGACGACATTTTTTGGCCCAATACTTGCAGACAAGCGAACAGGCAGCCAGTACACGCTTTGTCTCTCTGCGGTGTCTCGACTCGAGATCCCTCAGTATTTGTAGAGGCCCAAAGTACTGAAGTATCTCCGCCAATATCTCAGGAGGAAGTCGTGTGGCGGCGGAAGCTGCCATGGACTGTGAGGGGCTCGTGGCGTTCGATTACGAGACTTCACTAATAGAGAACCTTGGTATTCAAACTGCTGATCGTATTAAAAGGCCGAGTTTCAGCTATTTTGTGCTCAATATCCTGTCCAACGACATACCGAATTTCTTAGTGCTTGAATGCGGAGTAGTGCTGCAAATATGTCTTTCAGCTGTTTTTTTTGCTGCTAAGCGCTAAGGGTTACCGCACGTGCCACACGCTAGATCTCCGATACTTTAGTACGCACTGTAGGTCTAGCACGACCAGCCGCTATTATGCTCTATGGAGTCTCCTTGCAAGCAGTTCAATCTCTCCAGGAAAACATGGGGCGGACGCTCGGACAGGCGTTCGGTTGCAATGGAAAGCAAAAGAGCAACTTCGTATCAATGCATCGCCGTTTATTGACACACCATAGATAGCCATCGGCCACGGACTATCGTTACCTTAAATCCTGATTAAGCATGGCAAGATAGCGTATGTATGGATATTTATACATTACAGAGTCGATCCTGCGGTGCGTCCGACTTCAGAGCTCCTCGTCGGGGCGAACTTTCACTTCAGTTGACCCTTGTACTGTGCGCGACGAGTCAATAACGAGTCGGGTTCCCTGTGCACGAAGAACGACCCACCTATTACCCCCACCTCAGAATCTATAGTACACATCTCGACATCGTGCCGCGTATGCAAATGAACTTCGTTGACTCCTTCACAAGGTGCGTCGTATCGTAGCTTTCCCAGGTTCTCCAACATCTGCAGAGCCTCTGACTGCGCACGCACGAATTTTACGAGATCGCTATACTCGGCAAAGAGGAGCTCGACGCACTTAATCTCTTTCAGTTGAAGGAGAAGCTCGAAGAGGTCTGCCCAGCACGCATGCACAATGTGTTCGATCAGCCAGTCAGGTTCATACTGAAAAGGTTTGAACCGGAGGACGACCTTGCGAACAAATTCGTGTTGCCCTGCGTCCCAGCCAACTTCCCACACGTTATGGGTGAGGCGACGGCCGCCTGCAGCGAAGAACTCGAGTATTACGGCGATAGGACGTGGATCCTCCATTCGGTGGACGCTCACGGCGCAAATTAAGTCTTTACAAGGATGGAGGCAATGTCAGACTATCAGTGCATAGTAGAAACTGACAAAACTGACCATCTTCTACGTCTAGTTCATTCAGTGGGCCACGGGAAACCTGGAGTCGCAATGTATAGTCGTAGTAGCCCGGAGTCTCAGAAGAACATATGCCGGTGTGCAAAACTTGCGAGATGGACGACATGATCTCCAAGTCGGGTGAGTATAGTAGCAATATACTTGGCCGTTCTCCCACTGGGTCCAGGTAGTAGATTGACGATCTCTCCATCATCGTGAAGACAGACCACACCAGCTCTGCGTGAGATGTGCAGTTTCTAGCAGATATCTTCATATTGACGTCCAGCAGGGGGAGCACGGAGCGGCTTTCCCCTCTGCTATTGCGCCAGTACACCTCGGTCATTTCCAGGTTGACAGAGGTCCCAATACACCGTAGACTTCTCAATAACGAGTATAGGAATCCAGGCAGCCAGGATACATAGACACGCTCCAGGATTATGCGATGACAGAAAAGAGGTAGGTTCTGCGGAACTCTGAAGGTGTCTGCGATGGGCCCCCGATACCCGACTTGAACAGGGACGTAATTATACATGTCCGTGTGAGCGTATATTTCTGCATGTGGAAGAAACACTGCGCATGTCCCGTACGTGTCGATCTGGTCCTCGGAGAGTTGGAGGATATGATTAGTGTTGAACTTGGCGCTGTCGTACCAGTTCCCACTGCTGATGTCTCTATAGAGGTGAAGAGTCTTGACGTACTCCGAAACTGCTTTCAAAGTTTGCGGTGTTTGTGATACCAGCGATGAGAGTGAGCGCAGGGATTCACGGCCATCGTATATTGTACGACTCCCTTTCACCCGCATTTGTATGCAATCAAACGCTTTCGGGCGACATTTGTGGGCCCAGTACCTGCAGACAAGCGAACAGGCAGCCAGTACACTTTTGGCCTCCTGGCGATATTCCGATTGGAGATCCCTCAGTATTGACAGTGGCCCAAAGTATTGGATTATCTCCTCCAATATCTCGGGGGGAAGTCGTGCAGCGGCCGAAGTGGCCATGGACTATGAGTGTGGCAGCTGAGTGATAAATCACGTTGGTATTCAAGCTACCGACGAAGTAAGAACTCAGGTGTCAGCTACACTCTGTTCACCTTCCGTATACAACGACGTACCGGTTTTTCTAGTGCTTTAGGACGCAGGGCACCAAAGGATAGGCGGATGCGATACTGATGCGATAGGAACACATACTCGGAGTCCGGCTGGCTCCGAAATCAGCTGCCGCCTCCTGTCGTTCGTACGAAGATTCTTGTACACGAGCCCTCATGTCTGCCACTCTTCCTCTAGAAATAAATGTGCTCTACTTTGCAGCTGCGTCAACTGCGACTGGGTTGACTTCCGAGCGGATATCCGTTCCATCGGAAGATCACGACGACCTGACTCTTTCCTCGCTCTCTAGTGTCCTGGTCTCGAAGCATCCAGGCAAAGACCTCGATAAGATTCTGGCCACGAGCCAGTGGAGTGTCGACGAAGAGATGGTAGACGACCCTTCTTCTGTTATCTTGAAGGGCGGTGAGGAGGTTGCGGTCATCTGTCCAGTCTCCGGAGGGTAGGTAGGTGACAGATATCAAAGCTGGTAAGTTTATGTGCCGCATAATCAAAGGTGCGTGAACCTGGCCAAGTTCTGATAAGGCTCAGGTCTTACTGTCCGCATCTTTCAGTTGAACGTGCGGATGTAGCTGTGCAGTTGCTGTGTGATTCTATTTCAGGGCCAAGATTCCATCTATGAGACTCGTAGTGCTGTAGTAAAGCGCGAATCTAAAGAGCTTCTCAACAACACTATGTCTGTCCATCGCCCACACCATTCACAGCCACATGACTTACTCCAAGTACATTCGTGATTGAGGAATATGCAGACATTTACCTGAATCTACGGTGCGCGGCGAGGTATTGCTGAAGCTTCTCAGATCCTTTACCATGACACACTCTATCCTTCCTTGATCTCCCGCAGTCTGCCAACTGATCCACTCTGCAATCGGCTCGACATATCGATGCCGTCATACATACCAGCTCACTACCAGCGTGCT
This sequence comes from Trametopsis cervina, assembly GCA_022385755.1. NCBI lineage: Eukaryota > Fungi > Basidiomycota > Agaricomycetes > Polyporales > Irpicaceae > Trametopsis > Trametopsis cervina. Next base: position 145,722 of record MU278350.1, read on the forward strand.
GTTTGTACGAGCCAAGCTAACCCTAGGAACCCTTGAACCGGACTCACAATCCTCCGCATGCCTGGCCCTACGAAATTGCAGTAAGGAATGCAGGTGCGCGCATGCTGTTTGTTGACGACACCCTGTAACAGTATGCACCTATCGTGCGTGTTCTGTAGCCGCGAAATAGTCGGACAGCCCGCCAAAGGTTATGACGGATGTGGTAGAAGGGAGAGAACCCGTCAGACAACGTCTCGAGAAACGAGGGGAATTATTGATGCAGTATGTTCGGGGCAGTCAGACATTCGATTTGGTTTGGGCTGTCTGGAGCGTTCGGTGTAAGAGGTGCGGAAGATTATCTCCACATAGTGCACTATGCTAGGCCGTCTAAAGTTAAACACTGTAACGTGCGCTATGAATCCTGAAACCTACCTTGAATCAAAGAATCCGCTTTCAGCCTTGCTTGCCGTGCAAGATGTCAAACTCCAAGTTCGCCAGAAACGCGTCGGCGCTGTCAATTGGTATGGTAGGTTTGTCGGCCCTCTGTTTACCGATGCGCTTAGTGGAAACTTCCTCTAAAGCAGCGAAAGGGTCGGTGGCCGAACGCGTTGAAGTGTCATTGTGGCTTGAACCTGAAGCAGGCACTGATTCCGCGGTGGCAGGGGCAGGATCTTTCTTCCGCCGTTTGGCATCCAGTTGCTTTCTCCGCTCTTCCAGCTCGCGTTTCCGCTTTTCCATTGCGCGACTCTTCGTCGAGACCACAGGAGTTCCCTCGGACCCCTCCGCGCCATGTATCCCTTCCACTTCTCCAGGCCGTAGATCCAGAGCCCCGGCTTCCGCTCGCGTCCTTTCTGTCTCTTCTCTCGTCTTCCTGAGCTCTTCCATCTGCTTGCGACGCGTCTCCTCATCGCCAGAAAACTGGTAGAAACCTGCCCCTTTCGCGCGGACCTCCTGGGTGGCGTCATAATGGATGTTAAGAGGGTTGTCTTCGTCTGCCAGCTTTGCTTGGATCTCGGCCTTTCTCTCCTCGGACGGCTCATAGGTTGGAAAGTGGTTGACAGGATTATCTATATCCAGCGTCAGTATGCCGTCCTGCATATACCTGGGTCGAGGTACACACATATGACATATGGACTGTAGGAGTCGCATGATTATTCGACATAGTATGTAGTGGGGATAGCGGCTTACTCTATATCTTCTTCTTCCGGTTCTTCGGGCTCCAATAAATGTCGAGGAATTTCGGAACGTCTTCCTGTGCGAACACGACCAAACTCATCTTCATACTCCACCACAGGATCGTCCTGTATATCAAGTATGACTTGTAAATCCCTATGTAAGGAGCCCGGCGGCACAGCTTTGGACACTCACATCCTCTCCTGGTGGTTTGGGCACTGTCATCGATTCGTCTACGTCATCGCTGTCTGATTCGTAGTCCCCGATTGGTTTCGAGTCGAACTGAGCAATGCAGCATGGTCAGTCTAGCAGGCTACACATACGAACTGGCTCTGGCTCACGTCAACGAGCAATGCATCATACTGCTTATCATTTAATCCGCCGCTCTTTCCTTTCCGCAACTTCTCGTAGATCAGTGCTTTACGCTCGAGCTTTGCCCTCGCGCTCTCAAGGGTGGGCTTGCTGATCTCTTCCAGTTCAACGTCCCTAGTCGCACGCGCTTCTACGCCCTTGTTTGGTCTGGCCCATATAGTGGATTTCTAGACGAAGACGAGTGTTATCATCAGATATGTTATGGCTATTCCTGACTATTCGTCGTACAAACCTTGTCTGGCCTCTTCACCGCAGCAAGGGTCTTTCCAGATGCTTTGGCTTTGGCGAATTCTTCTTCCTTGCGAGAGAGCTCAGCTTTGAGATCCAGAAAGGAGCTCGCGCTGACACCAGCTGCCTTAGCCTTCTTCGACGGCGCCATGCCTTCCGCGACGCAAGATGTCGGCTTGCGCAAGGCTCAATTCGCAGGAATGGTGGAGGTTAACCTGAGCTATTGCATAGAGGGGGCGCCTACAATCACTTACAGAACCAGCTCGGCCCGCCGTTCCGCAAATACGTTCATCAATGGCTTCAGCCGCTGCAGTGCTTTCTAGGATTATCTCACTCACTCACCGCTACCGTACCTGCGTTGCAGAAAGTTATAGATTTTTGCTGAAAATGTCTAGTATGTATCCGGTGTGGATGGCCATTGCTATAAGCTAATATCTCTCAAAAGTCACAGACAGTATTCGAGTTCCTCGCCAAGTCGAGTGGGTGTCCACACTTACAAGCGTTGAACCTCGATGGACTGTCGAGCCATCTATCCCCGTACTCGAGCAACTCGTTCGTCAAAGACTAGCCCTCCCCACTGGGTCTTCATGCCACGTCGCCTTCTTCGCAGAAGGAGGCTTCAACAAGCTATATACAGTTGAGGCGAACGGCCATACGCATCTCATCCGCGTAGCCCTCCCTGTGGAACCCCGCCTCAAAACTCTCAGCGAGGTCGCTACTATCTCTTTTGTCCGTCAATATGCTACCGACTTGGTTCCACAAGTAGTCGCATATGGCGCAGACGCGGCTTCGCCAGACGTTTCGTTTCCGTTCGATTGGATTATCATGGAGAAGCTCCCGGGAAAGCCCCTCGAAGAGCGGTGGGACGAGATGTCCTATCAGGCGAAGGAGACCATCGTCTCAGTGGTCGTGAATGTCCTCGCCAAGCTCTATGCTCATCCTTTATCCGGTATTGGCAACATTTATGCGGATGCGAATAACGAGGCCCCGTCTAGAGACGTCACCGAAGTCGGACGCATCGTATCCATGGCGTTCTTCTGGCACAAACACTATGACTACGACGTCGAACGAGGGCCGTTCCGCTGCAGTCACGACTGGCTAGCCGCTCGACTCGCATTCGTCCTTCACGACGCAAAGGAGACCTTGAGTACGTCTACGGATGAAGACGAAGTCGAAGAGGCCGAAAAGTCACAAGAACTTGCCATACGTCTCATGACTTTGCTTCCCACCTTCTTCCCACCGGCCACTGATACTCCCGAGAGAACGGTGATTCATCACGACGACATTTCTTTCCATAACCTACTCGTTGATGATACAAGCAAGTTAACTGGTATCCTCGACTGGGAATGTGTCTCCGCCCTTCCCCTCTGGAAGGCTTGTCAGCTCCCAACTTTCCTCAACTCTCGCCATCGCGCCGAGCGGCCTGATCCTGCCACATACTCCACGGAAGAAGATGGCAGCCCAAGCGAGATGTATACCGAGCACCTGCGCGAATGGGAAGTGACCAAACTGCGTGCCTTTTTCTTGGCAGAGATGGAACGGGTGGAGCCTGCGTGGATTCGACAGCACCGCATCGGACAGAAGCTTGCCGACTTCGAGCTTGCTGTTTCCTACTGTGATGATGAATTCGCGCGTTGGACGGTGAAGCGGTGGGTGGACGGAGTCGAAGAGAACAGTGGAGCAGAGTATTTGTCCCTTCAAGATCAGCTGCTGGGATGAATGGGGCATTAGGTACCTCGAGGGATGCGAATGTCCCATCTGTAGACGTGAATGCTTTGGACCGGCGTTCCTTGACTATATGGTCTTCGTTTCATTTCGCTTGCACTCAACACTCACTATGGAAGACCAAATTCTGAAGGTTCAGGGGTGGCCGGTAGTACGAACCCGGTAGCTGCCCTGAACTCTAATTCTACGGTATTAAATGGCGATACTCGAGTATGCCGTTCGACATCCTTTCGACGTTAACACTATACGTATGTCCTGCCTATTGGTCAATGTCTTTTCTCTTGTTAACCTCTTTCATCCCTGTAGAATCTCAGTAAACTTCGCCGCAATGGGTAAAGCAGACAAAGCACTCGTGGCTTTCATCAACGCCATTCCGGACGACAAGTTGACCGCCATTCCAACGAACACAGGCACCCTGTACAGGGATACCGACTTCCGTCTCGACATGCAAGGCGTACGTTCGAGGCTGAGCTCTAATATCCCTCCTCATGTACTTCGGCTGACAAGAACCCGTAATAGATGACGACTGGCAATCCTCAGAGGCACAACCTCCAGGTTCAGATCAACAAACAAACGACTATCAGTACTCTGAAGAAGCACGCGCCGGCGACCGTTTCAACGTATCTTTCAGCCCCTGGTGCCACCGCGGCCACAGTTCGTGAAGGCCTGCTTCAAGGCAGAAGCCACATTTGAACACGGGGAGTCAGAGGCGAGTCGAGGATGTGATATGTTCATGGCTATGAAGGCCTTCTCTTGATCAGTGGTGTATGATCACATGTAGCAACGAATCACTATTTCTTACCGACTCCATACAACACAGTAATACAATGCATAGATGAGGGAACTGAAGTAAGTGATTCACCGACCTTCTTCACATCTCAAAAGTGTTTAGCAGGCGGCATTGGAGAAATATCAGTCCAATGCGTATTGGGACAAAGGACAGATTACAGGGGGGTTAGGAAATATACACATCTCTAAAGCTAATGGTTGATTCCCAGGAAACCATGTATCGCTACAAGTCTAATTAAAGTACGGAAGAGGTGCAATACGTGAAGGTGGCACGTCTATATTTAGAGAATAGCCAGACCAACAAAACCCACCAACCCGGTGATTCCAACAAGGCCGAGCGCAGCGTAGCCTCGAGTGGCTGAGTTCTGGCTTCCTTGGGTCGACGTGGTCGTAGCGCTGGTGGTGGTGTGGGAGGCAGTAGCGTTCACGCTCGCCGAATGGCTTGCACTGCTGGTAGTCGACGACGGAGCAGCAAAGGCACTATTGCAGGGTCGTCAGATTAGCCGCATGTGATGACATAAGTAATGAGTACTTACGCTCCCTGAGACCCACTGGAGGTTGGACCGGCGGTAGAAGCCGCAGAGGAGCCTGCGGTACTCGTGCCCGTCGCAGAGACAGACTCGGAAACCGAATTGTTAACACAGCTGTTCAGGTTGCCATAAGTCTCGCGAGATATGAAATACCAGGGAATCCAGTCACCTGGTGTCAGATCCCCCTAGGATAGTTTGCTCTCCGGAGTAGACAATGGTGCCACTGGAGTCCTTCAAGGCAGTGGTGCTGTACAACAAGTCAGGCAAAGGACGAAAGTTCAAGTGTAAATACTCACAAGGCAGTACCAGGCTGCATGTCAACATTCCACGTGAACGAGTTCCCGTTCTGGGTTGGGAACTGTTTCAACTGCCGGTAGTCGGGTTAGCACCTGAGCATTTCAATAGGCAACATATGACCTACGGGAGCCGCAGATGGTTGACCGGCTGGTAGCTGTGAGCAGATGTGCGAAACTGAATAAAACAAACAACACACCAGGAATCAAGGAGACATAGTAAGGAGCCTGGCCGCCCTGCCAGGTGATCATAGCGGGCTCTGTGGTGCGTACCATCTGTGAGCAGTTTCCTGAAGACATGATTGTATAACTTACGACAAGTGACAACGTCGTTCCTGTGATAGTCGGGGAGAGATGAGCGGACGGTGAGGCTTACATTTAGTTATCAAAAAGTCAGACACTAACAAGGAGTTGACCATGAGTTGTTGTGCCATGATGGCCGGTGCCACACAGGCAAGGACGATGGCAGTAGCGACAGATTTCATCATGTTTGGACTGGGGGGAAAAAGAACAAAAGTATAGCGGAGGTAAGGAGCGTAAAAGTGCGGTCTAGCGCGACAGAGATGGTGGGGGTTAAAAGAAAAGGAGAGACGGGAGACGACGAGGGGGTGTTGAACTCTGTCTCGCGAAGCACGCTCGATTCAGTGCACCTGCCTTTTTCGACGATTCGGAGTTTAAACTCGACATCGGCTTCGCCCAAAGCGCCACACACGCTCGTGTGTTGAACTGAGGGAGCAGTGAACGAGCAAGGCGCAACCCATGGGCGGGGATACTGAACATTGGTACATTGGATGATATCACCTGCAAGTAATACAACAACAGATTCAGAGCAAAACACCGAGAACTGGAGACCTCAAAGCCCGATCCAACTGCTCCGCCCTCGCGGATTGTGCAATGTCGTCTGGCCGATTTTGATCAACTGCGCGCTGCCGCTGTCTTCCGTTACTCTGATGTTAACTGGCGGTCGTTCTTCAACACCGTCCGCAAGGTCAATGGCATCGATGAGCGGGCTCCCTTCGATGCCAACTTTGGGAGTGGGGACGCGCAACTTGAGAGGTTCGCGAGGTGGTGTGAGCGGATAAGACGGCGTTGCGCCAGGTAGGGGGAGAAACGCCTCGGCATACCACTCGTACCAGACTTGTCGGTGGTCGGTAAGCCTCCATATTGACACTTGCAGTTCGCATTTGCTGGGCAAATAAAGGGGCTCCTGATATCACAAGAAGGTCAGACAGAGATCAACGGCGTCATCTCAGCCCTTACCTTGAGCGGAAAGAATAGCGGAAACCAACTGAGCATATCCTTGGAGATCTTGTCCTTCCTCTGCGGATGTATGCTGAGCCCAACATTCCCGTACAACACAGCCTCAAAGTAGCCAGCGAAACCATGCAGAGCACCCCCATGCGAGATATGAAACCGCAGCTTCGCAGACCTCGTATTATGGCTGTTCGTAAACGGCAGACCTACAGAATCCAACCACGGTTCATCAATGAGTTCACCGTACTGTCGAAAAGAGCTGCAAGAAGTCTCACCTTGAGAATTGAGCACGGCATCTCGTCGCGGGTGTTCAAACTCCCAACACTCCTGCACTTGACCTCCACATTTCCCGCTAATTCCTCCGCCCTCGCCGCTCATGATATTAATCGCCTGTAGCATGACTACATACGGCGTTTCCGGCCCCTTTTCGTCCTTCGAAGCGTGAGCTTCTATGTGCAGCTTTGAGGATGATATCGGCGCGAGATATGCAGTGTACGACGCAGGGATAGATATGCCCTCGGCTGGAAGCCCATTTAACAACCATCACTGTTGGATAGAAGGAAAGCGGACTTACGTTTCAGAAAACGCATAGCTCCATCCAAGCATTCTGGACTGAGTTCATTGTCACCGAACGACCCCAGTAGCTCGCTCACGAGTATGTCGACCTTTTCTGGTATATCCAAAGTACGCATGTCCCCGAAGAGCAGATGCACTTTGTCATCTCCCCATTCCGTGGCTTGCCGGTCCTGAAGGCTGTCTACCGCCTGGCGGTCAGTGCTGAACTGCATTGCGAAGGCACGTGACGCACGTGACGAAGGCGTTCTTGTTCTTCTCTACAGCGTACACAAATGCGTTTTTCTTTGCACGCTTGATGGCATTAAGAGATCGAGCCACGAGGGGACCACGGCCAGCGCCTGCTACGCAGATCAGTCTACGCATGCGTCAGTGTCATGAACGCAATCCGAGTAGACACGACGTACATCCTACTATCAGAGTTCGGCCAATCCATAAGGGCATAGTATATCGCCTTCAAGATCAATTGGTTAGTACACGTGGGTGGTTAATCGGGAGGGGTTTACCTCTTCATAGTTCTGGTATTTTACTGGATCCTGCTCAAACGTCTGATACGTCACACTTTGCAAGTTGTCCATTAAGGGCTGATGTTTGCATGAGTCAATGAGCGCCAGGTATCAAAGAGACATGCTCTACATACCTGCAAAGGGGCTTGCAGATAATCCTGATATCCCTGTGCAAAATTCTCCACGGTGCCGGGAGTTTTCATGGCCTTCACCGCGGGACTGGTCTTCTCTAGATGTCGGACATACTGCGAATACGCTGCTTCTCCGCCTTTACTATGTCGGCCGGTATCTGTGCCAGAAAATATTACGGCTGGTTGAATCTATATGTGCTCACAGGTCAATATAATACTCCGATAGATACAGAAGAAGAATACTCGCCTTCATTATGTCGCGAATGAACGACTGCGTGCCTTTTGGCAGGACGGGGTAACCTTTGGCGTTCGCTATGAACGAGGAAGCAGGGAGGAAGATATATCTAGTCGGCTCAGCTACCCATTGGTTGAGAACTTCCAAAGCCAAAGGTAACGGGGGCGTCAAGTCCAGAGCTGTACACCCCAAAGTCAGCTCGTAGTGCAAAGAGAGCATAAAAACCAAGCACGTACTCAAACTCAACCGAGGGTGGTACTCGCATATCGATCGTATGAGATCCCACATCTCCCAAGTGGCGATCGACGTCTGGTCATCCACCAACGCCGTGACAGCATGTGGCGCAGGAGCAACCGAAGAGCCTGAACCTCGCTTTCCAAACCCAGAGCTGACCGCTGACAACGGCGTCGTAGGCGTCTTGGCTGGTTGAATTGCCGACGGATCGTATATTGGGAGCCTCACCGACAGCTGCATATACGGCACTGCGTTCAGCGCGGCGTTCACGGCCCTCGCATACGACGCGACATGGTCTCTATTTCGGGGTGGGGGCAAGATAGCAGTCTGGACGTTCAGGTACGATGCATAGGCCAGTTCCTGGTGAAGAGCCTGTGGGACAAGACGGGAAAAGCAGGGGTTTTAGGGTGTGGGCGGGTAGAAAGAACGGAGGGTGGCACGGGCGGACACGCCAGTCGACGGTACGAAGACCTCGAGCCGGTATTTGGGAATGAATGGGGGAGACGTACGATTTCTGCGTCGTGCCGGACCCAGTCGTCGGGTGCGTCGAGCTCGAGCCAGTCGGAGAGTAGAATGATAGCGTTTTCAGCTTCATCTATGTATACCAGTGTGCAGATGTAAATACGGACTCAAGACAATGAGAGAGGTCATAGATACGCACCAAGTCGTGTGATCGTCACTTCGTCCCTAATAAACGCAGGGTTCTCCCTCCACTGCTCCGCACGTCGTTCCAGTGCCGCCTTGTCCGGGTTCTCGTCATCAGGAAGCAAACACAGACTCCTCCAGCGCGCTTTCCATTTTTCGTTCGTGAGAGGGAGACATATCCCTTCGTAGCCTTTTGCACGTGCGACGGCGAGGGCTTTTAAGGCGGGCGACCGCTCGCTAAGATCTGATTCGCTTGGCTGGGAGAGCCGCGCGAGATGGTCGAGCGTCGAGTGGCTGATGTACGCAGACATGTAGATGCGTGCGTGCTACGACGTCGACGGAGCGGGGAAGGATTCAGGTTCGCGAAGACTAACGACACCAGTAGGATGGTCGGAGCATATGGGAGGGGGAAGAAGAGAGCGGAGGATATACATTGACTCTCGGATGATGATGAGCGTCCAGTACTGGCGATCTCCCTCGGATCGGAGATTGCACACCAGTGATGTTCACATCTCTGCAGAAGCGGTACCTCTGCAGAAGCGGTACCTCTGCAGAGTCGCCCGCATGCAGTTGAGAACACCGTTGGGAGACCGAGTGGTACGCATCTCGGAAAATCATTAAGACAACTGGTACACACCCCCACAGAGCACGCAATTATGATAACCTCTCAACGAGAGTACACAACTATACACATCCTCATATGTACACACTGGTCGCCGTTCATTGCGGCGGACCACCCTCATCGTCCGTCCTCGACCTCTTCGCGCCATGCAACCCTTCCCGCTCACGGAGGTCATCGCCGTCGTCTCTGCGCTCCTCCGGAGCCAGACTCATCCCATAACCCGTCACGACGCCCTCCAGTACCGTGCGCGATACGAGTTGCCGTAGCTCAGGGTCCGGATCGCGGCCTTCGGCCTCCGCGCGCACCATCACGTCCTGGACAGCTATCATCAGTTCGGACGTCAGTTCTTCTGTCGCCTGGTTCTGCGCATGCTGCGATGGTATGTAGTTGTGTGATGCTGGTGCGGTGGCATCTAGGGTGGTCTGTGGCGGGGCAAGCGCAACGATGGTTTCGAGGAAGGCTGCTACGTCCGGGAAGTCTTCTATCAGGGTCGCTACGGGCTAGGGGAACCGCGCAGGTTAGCGAACGATGTCCCTGTGTTACGCTGGTCCTGAAAGACGTCGACGTACAGAAAGACCCTCATGATTCGTGCGATCCACAACTGCGCCGTGCTCCACTAGCCACCTCGCAGTCGACACCTCCTCAACAACATAGAGCGGGGTATCCCCATCTTCGTCTGTGATGTTCACGTCTCCTCCTAAGTTTGGTGCGCATTCCGGCCGAGAGAGGAAAGTTACGTTCGTCCTTTGAATCTCGTCAGGTAACACAGACGAAAGCGGTGATTAACCACCTTGCGCGACTAGGTACTCCAATACGTGTATGTGGCCGTAAGAGGCCGCGGCGTGCCTACTCAATATTAGTATCATCGCTGCTACGATACTTGGACAGACATACATAGGAGTGTAAGTGTTTGGGTCCGGGATGTTTGGGGAGAGTCCTAACGGCAGCGTTCATGAGATCGGCACATGACGAGCGATCGACGAGCAACTATACCGGATTGCACGAGTTCCTACGTATGGAATGAAGTGAGTATGCTGCCGCAAGCCACGATCTGGAAGCTCATGTTGCATACCTGCACGCGTTCAAGGTCTCCATCGCTCGCAGCCACCCATATGTTCTTCTCTGGCCGGACTCGGGTCGGTACAGGCATTTTGCGTATGGATAATTAACAAGGGGTCGTAACAGCAAAGAAGATCGCCCTAGTACGTGTTGATATTCGAATAAACCTGGTGGTACGGAACTGGAAAGCAGAGAACGAGAAATTAATTAGCAGATCTCAGCGCCCGGCCCGCGGATTGCTCCCAGGCAGACGCCACGAAGGTGACGGCATCACGGCAGCTGTGCTGAACTCGGATGCCTGCTTGCAATCATGGTCCCGTTCTTCGTCGACCCTCTCGTGCAGCCCACCCATCCATGGCGACGCCTGAATTTATAACCCACAAACCAAGGCTCCCGGTAGAGCTCCTTCGCATCATCATCGCACATGTCATCGGCGAGTACCTCGACGATCTCATCGCAGGGCCCTTAGCGCTGCCCGCCGTGGACATCCATGCATTCGTGAACGACACCAACGACCCCAACGCGGGCGCTGTGGCCGCGGCAATGAACCTGCCTACACAGACCACTGGTGGCTATGGTTATGCGGAAGCCGATGCTGAAACCGACGCGCCACAAACAACCCATCCGCGCGTGGAACTAAGTCCACATGTAGACGTGGGGATGGAAGACGAACCCAACCCTATCGTTTCGCTGCTGCAGGCTAACATGCAGTTGCGTGCGACAACACTCCATTTGCTATCACAGGCACTGGGTGTGTCTGTAGTCAAAGAAGGAATTCAGCGGTGCGTGATACTCACTTTCATATTCCATCGCGCCACTTAACTGTCAACAGCCTCTCGGTCAAGCCGTGGACTCGTATCCAACCTATCCGACATCTATACGCTAATGCCCTCCTCTTCCCCGCCCTCCATCGCGACTACGACATGCACAACACAATGCGTTCCTCAGGGCTGATCACGTCGTACATGATGCTGAGCGTCAACGGCGCGCAGCTGCAGATCGCCAAACGCCAATTAGAAGACGCTACCCGGACGACGTTCACAATTCAGAAAGTGATGTCACAAGGACTGCTAGATTCGCTGTTGACGACCGCTATGGGGCCTTCCATGATTCGCGACGATATCTTGCGCATGAGGGTCAAGCAACGGGTTGGTGCATGGGTGTCGAAGACGTTAAATTGTACGTATACACGATCCGTCCGCAGAAGCATGCGCTCATCTCCACTTGCGCTTCCCTAAAGTTGTGGCGTTCCAAGGTTGCATGAACACTATCACCGCTATGGTTGGTCTCATTGGCGTCGCCGAGGGTGTCATCGATGAGTGTGAGGAAGAGGTACCGGGTGTCAATCTGGGCGCAGCTACTGTCATTCTCGAGGTCAGTTACGTCTTTGTACAGGATGGCGGCAACTCAATCAATGGTTCCACAGGAAGCCTACAGTGCCTTGTACGACGTACTCAAGCTGTTCGTTGCGCTCGTAGAAACAGTAACCTCTTTTTTTCCTGACCGTGTGGCCCATTTCGCTACTGCTGACGAGGTGAGTCTTGAAAAGCTGTCGTCATTCATTTATACTGACAAGCAGTGAAGGTACGGACCACACTGGAGGCCTTCCGAACTGTGACCGAGCACACAGGGCGTGCAGGGCTTGATTTTACTCCATGCCACACTGCGGCGAAGGCAGCGACCGACTGGCTTTTGTCCTCGTACCCGGAGCATTCGCCGCGGCATGACGCATGAAGCTGTGAAGTATTGGCTCAGATTTTTGGCTGTATGGACTGTTTAGGTTTAGTAGTGAGCTCGCGGGTTATTTGAATGTGATTTAGGATGCACGTCGTATACATCTATCCAAGGCACAGACTTTTTTCTTATACGAGATCTGCACAATTCCGTGATCAGACGGCGTCTGTCAACGGTCTTGAGGCGGCATAGCACCGAGCGGTCCGCGACATGGACAGGGCGAAGTAGGAACCTCGGCAGCGTAAGCTCGGGCTGATAACGATTGGCACGATCGATCAGTTGGTCTGCCAAAGGGTTTGGTCGATCAGCACGGCTGCAGCTGCGTCAATATTACGGGACAGTCGCTATAAGGCAGTCTATGCAGACTTAGGGCACTGCCTAAATTACTTTCTATTCAATCTGCACGCAGCTGCGAGCTTCGGATATGACGCCTGAGACAGACTCAAGGCAAGCTGAGCGTTGTGGGTTTACCAAGCTGCCAAGGCACGGTGAGAGGCCTCCACCGACCGAGGCTTGCTAGTCGTGTAGATGGTCCGGTGATCTGCTGTGCTTTGGTATGCATGTATGACGGTGGTACAGTAATATGAACGAAGCCGTAGCCGTAGCCGCGGTTCGAGGGAGCGTAGTGCTACGGGGACCAAAGGGCGATCTGCAGAAGCGGATCTCTGAATCGGGCAGCGGATCTGTGAAGGAACGAGCGAATTGCCCGATCCGGCATACGAGTGTGATGTTGCACAGTTGTTGCACCGAGAGCAGCCACCGGTCGCGCACCTCGACGCAGACGGGTGTGCTTGCCTCGCGTTGACCTTGTGTTGGAAGCAGAGCCGTGAGTCGCCCGCTGGCCCACACGCGGGGAGAGACGAGGCGCGGCGGACTGCAGAATTAAGAGAAAAAATGATTTCGCGGTGCACCCGAGAAATTAGCCGGGCTAGCCCGTTTTGGGAGTCGCCCCTGGCGTCGTGAACGTCGAGCTGGACGGCGGCGGCAGCAGAGGGGCTCGCTCGGTGCTGTGCGGTGCGTCGGGCGGGCAGTACGGGCGTGATGAGCGGGGACGGTGGGCGGCGGATCGCAGACGGGCGCGGCGGTGGTCCCGTGCGGACCGAGCGACGAGCCCTGATTCGCGTTTGGCCCTCATAGGTTGGTGGCCGCCCAGCGCAGGCCTACTCCCGCGGTCGGCCACTGGCCCCTGTCTCCTCCTCCTTTCCGCAGACGGCCCATTACAAGGCGCCGATTCTGCACGGCTCCGCCAGATTCAGCAAAGTCTCCTCCGCCTTGTCCGCTCTGCATGGGTCAGCCCTGACAGCAACCACCACCACCGTCGTCTCCTACTTTACCATATCACCCTAGTCGCATATCGCCCTCTCTACCATAGTAGCCCCGCTCTAGTCAGCCTTACCTTACACCGCTCACCATGAGTTTTATGGGCACCACCCATCGCTCCTACGACCCCCTTTCGCACCCCGACCTCACCCACATCCACCGCAACTCCGTCTCCGCCCTCGACGCCTTTGACAACGTCGCCCAGCCTCCCATGCACCCGCCTCTTCACCAGCCGCAGCAGCATCCCCACCACCATCAATCTCACCTCGCCGATCGTTCACGAAACTCGCTGCCCGAAATTGGCCAGACTCGCTGCTGTACGTGACTCTGTTTACCCTCGGCATGATCGTGCATCGATCGTGCATCTCGTCAGGGATATCTCTCCTGTCCGCATGCACCGCTGCTCACGCCTCTCTCTCCTCTGCTTATAGACTGGGCCCTGCTCAACGCAGACCTCCGCTTCCTCTACCTCGACCCCGTCCTAGCGCACCACCTCCGGGACCAGGCCAGCGACTTAATAGGAAAATCCCTTTTGCATTTTGTCCATCCCGATGAACAGACTTCCGCAGAGCAAGACTTGGGTGGCGTGTTGGAGAGTAGGACCTTGCATGGCAGCGTCACTCGGTATGCGTTCATTTTTCTTCTCCCATTAGCCCCTGTGCCGGTTTGCTGAGCGCGTCGGCCTCTTCGTTTCCTCCATCAGCGTCCGTTTTTCGCGCCTGTCGCGTGTTCGACGCGAGCTAGGTGCCCGCGGTTCCCCCGTGGGCTGGTCGGACGCGGAAAAGATTGCTGTGGACGAGCACTACATGGCTGTCGACATCGTTATCAATTGGGCTGCGGACGACGTCGTCCTGTGCTTCATCCACGCTGTAGTCGACCTGGAGCCTCGCGATAATGACGAATACCACAAGACGGGCTGGACCAACTGGTGTGGCACGCCCTACATGAGCCAGGATGAAGTCAACCTTCTATTCCAGCGCCTATATCACGCTTTACCTACACCAACAGGCATGGACCGGGTCTTTCAAATCCTGCTGAATCAACCGGAACGGCCTCTTTTGTGTAGCTGGCCACCTGACCGCCAGCAGGGTGGGCCCATATCTAAGGAGTTTGTAAAGCTTGCGGCAGAGGTCAATCTTGGAACCTCGTCCAGCTCTTCAGAGGCGAAAACCAGCTGCACAAGGCGCTACAAAGCTCAACAGACGATGTCTTACGGTGCCGACTCATACAGAGATGTTGAAAGTATTTTCATACCTTATGGTACGCATCGCCGCCCGACTCTGTTCATTTGAGCCACCATTCATGGCTTCTATAGGTTCTATCATATTTGCCTGTCATAAAGTCGAGCACCCCAATTCACACAAGGCGGGGAACGGCTACATGCAGCACCAATCTTCCCAATATTACGACCCGGCCGCATATAACCTTCCACCGCTGAACGTCCCGTCAGACTACCCAGCGGCAGCATACACGGGAGAGCAGCAACCTCCCTCCCATTATTCTCAACAAAACTGGTCAGGCTCGGACGGCAGCCAGCAACCTTATAGCCAGTGGAACAGCCAGCACGCTCACATATCTTCTTCGCCTTCCGTCAGCAGCATGCGCTCGTCGTCGTATCAGTCTTCGCAACAGCAAGACCACCAGCACGCTTCACAGCAGCATCACTGGCCCGCTCATCCCCCAGCATCGGCATACATGGAGCCGAATGGCGCCCCCGGCTATTTCCCCACTGGCGTACACTATCCCAATACGCCATCAGTAGGCACGCCGGCGTCCGAAAATGCTCCTTCTGCGGCCGACGACGTCGTTCCTGTCCCTCGCACAGGCCGTCGCTCGACGAAGGAGCACTTCAGTGGAAATAGGGCGGCGGGCAACCCTCCTGTTGGGATCATGAAATGCTCGAGCTGCAAGGTGACACAGAGCCCTGAATGGCGGAAAGGTCCGAGCGGAAAGAAGGACTTGTGCAATGCGTGAGTGCAGGGTTTGAAACCGTCTGGGTATGAAAGCTGCCTTGCTGACCCGGGCCTTGTGCGTCACTGCCTTTCTAATTTAAACAGATGCGGTCTGCGGTTCGCCCGTTCCCGTGCCAAAAAGGATGGAGCAGCTGCGAGGCGCCGAAAGGACAAGGTCTTGGCCGCGATGTCCAACAAGTCCGACCATTCGACTCCGTCCCTGCCTCCCATCAGCATCCCATTTAATGGTATGCGAAGGGGCAGTGGATACGACGAGAACTCCAACGGCCCGGCGGCGCCAGTACTCGACGGTTACCCTCCCATGCCTCACCAGGCCCCTCCCCACGCACCCCAGGGCCCCGGCTACAACGGAGTAACGCCATCGCCTCCTCCGTCCGGCAGTCAGAGCAGCTTCGTGGCATGTCAGCAGCCCCCTCACCCGTCTTCTCAGCCGGAACAACAGCATGCCTCGCAGGCAGAGCGTGGGCCTGGTCACTACATGCAGCCGTATTATAATCTCGCCACTCCAGTCTCGGCTTCGGTGCCTGCAGGGGGCTCGCCAGGCTCCCTGCCGCGACTGGACCCTATGGGAGGCCTGGCCTATCCCCATCGTGTCTCTCATTCGCCTCCCTCGCCCATGCCTCCGGCTCCTCATTTCAACCAGCCCTCCTATGAGAGGGAACGACACCAGTCCAGAGACCGGGACCGGATGGTTCTCCCTCCCACACCCGTTTCCGCAGAACACCGAACGGCGCCAGGGAAGTTTTGAGCCCTCGGGGTGGTGTCTTTTCTTTGGGGTTCCTTGTAATTAACTCCTCTCCCATTTCAAGGGGAAGGCTTTCTTCCGTTCTATTGCGCTCACGGCGGGGTTAACTTCATTCGTATTTCGCACCGTCCGCACCCCGCTAGCCTCAGCCGTCCTATTATTCGCGTATTTGCACTGTCTTCGGTGTATTTATTCCACCTTTGCGCTTTTTGTGTTGATAGTCAGTGTTTCTTGTTGTTTTGTATGAGAATTCAAAGACGGGTTTCTTCTCCTTTGCGCGAGTTGTCAGGCGCCGCGTTTCAGCATACCCTTTCGTCGATGTCCGTAACTCCAACAATATCATGTTTTCCCATGCCACCCCCTAGCGTGCCCCCAGGGGTCCCTATACGCCAACTACACCTAGTTCGCCTCCCATCCTCAACGTTCAACGTTTCCGACGTCTTGGCTGATCGATCACGTCTTTCCAGGAAACTGAACGTTATCTGGTCCATGCTAATCTGCATCTCGCGCGCGCAACCAAACAAAAGGGTTCTTTCGTTCTTTCGTTCTGGTCTGATTGTGCTGTGCCACTGCAGTGCCAGGTTATGCCGACACATCGGGGAATGCTCACGATCAGACCGAGCGCAAGGAACTGACCCGTTTCCGGAACGCGTTACGTTAACTTCGCGATCGCGACACGGTCGCGTTCGTCACGTGAGCGCTGTCTCGAGCCTGAGCGTCTGGCTTTCGGCATGACATGTGTTAAGTTACTAATGGCGACTCATCTAGCAGAACGCGCTCTGGTCTAAGGTTTGCTTTGTCGAGTCAAGTGCTTTTGCGAGTGCTAGCTGCGTAGTTCAATTTTCAATTCCTACTATCTACTTGTCTTTGTAACTCATGGCAGACGAAGCTGAGACGAAGGTGTCGCCCGCTGTGGCGGGCGTTGTGGCCAAACCGTGCGTCTATCTATCGCTTTCATTGGCGGCTGCATTACTCACGTTCATTCGCTGGGTGGCATACAGCGAGAAAGTAGTCAAGGTTGAGGTGGTTCAGGCTCACGCGAACTCGAGCGACGAAGAGAACGAAGATGGCGAAACTGAGGATCCAGATGTTGATGACTCTGAGATCCTTCAGGACCTGCCTGACGACACAGAGGTGTGCCCCATCGTCAATCATCGGAACAGACAGAGAACCTAACTAGCGATAGGAAATAGAACTGATTCACTCGAAGCTGTTCTCCATCAGCAAGCTGGGGCTTCCGCGGTTTACGAAGCTCAGGAAGCTTTGCCTGAGACAGAACTACATATCGAAGCTTGAGGCTGAAGACTTTGATCCTTTGGTGGATTTGGAAGAGCTGGACCTCTATGATAACAGGCTGAAGAGGGTTGGGGACGCGCTCAACAATGCAAAGAATATCAGGTGTGTACAAGAGCGCTGTGCGTCGGTGGCGGACTTGGTGCTCATTGTTCATGGCGCTTGACAGCGTATTGGATCTGTCATTCAACAACATCAAGCATGTTCCTGAGTGCATAGCACATATGCAAAACTTGAAGACAGTCTACTTCGTACAGAACCGAATCGCTCACATCTCTGGATTCGAGTCTGCTTCGGTTTCGCTCAGGAGTTTGGAGCTTGGTGGGAATAAGATCAGGGTGTGCATCCAGTTGGCCACATAGTGAAGTAGTATGACTTACGGATTCTGTAGAAAATTGAAGGCTTAGACACTCTGGTCAACCTGGAGGAGCTTTGGCTAGGAAAGAACAAGATTGCAAAGCTAGAGGTGCGTGGGCTTCCAGAGGACACTTGTTGAAATTACTCACATCTTGTTCAGAACCTAGACGCGCTCAAAAAGCTCAAGATCCTGTCGATACAGTCCAATCGGATAGAGAAGCTAGAAGGGCTCGAGAATCTCGAGAACCTGACAGAGCTATATATTAGCCACAATGGTATCAAGAAGCTTGAGGGGCTAGAGAAAAATGTACGTGCAAACAAGTGCGTACGCCAATTAGCTGACAGTCGTACAGGTTAAACTACACACCCTCGATGTGACTAGCAACTTCATCTCCGAACTCGAGAACATCTCGCACTTGAAGGAGTTGGAGGAACTATGGGTAGATTTCCGTGCACAGGACTTCACTTATAGCCACCTTACTGATCATGCTACAGATAAGCCATAACAAAATCGCAAACCTTCAAAGTGTCGAGAAGGAACTGAAGGACATTAGTACACTTGAAACCGTCTACTTGGAGGGCAACCCGCTACATCACATAGAAGGTGCACACTACCGAAGGAAGGTAATTCTCGCGCTGCCGCAGCTCAAGCAATTGGACGCAACGTGAGCATCATTCCCCCCGTCAAACCTATCTCGTCTCGCTAAGCTTTCGGCCCCAGCTACATCCGAACGACGTAGACAAGACGCCATCTCGGGCGTTAACACCTCGCCATGACTCTTATCTGTTCCGCCGCAGAGCACAAGAACGCTCGCTGCATCTTTGTATCTCTTCCTGGATCTCCCGTTTTACACATTGTATGTATGTTGGGGATATGTCTGATCATCACCAGCCTACCGTCAATATGATCTCGATCGAACCGTGTACTCGGGCCTCGTCGCTCTGATGAACTTTCGGTATGTGATAATTGCGAGCTGACCCACAGTGGGTCCATGATGTAGGAGCTTGTCGCCTCTGTTTTCGAGGGACGTCAGGGTCTGACAGGCGCTTCTCCGTGATGATATTGCGCGCTTTGTAGTCTGCTCAGGTTTGCGTTACACGCGACGTAGTCGCTTCGCCTTTGTGTCGTTCCAGAAAGGTATAAGTAAATAAACAGTGATCGTCCGAGGACGTCATCTATAACTGGTTTTAAGAAGGCTCATACATTTTGGTTGGGCCCAAACGCTCTGAACCGCAGTAGGATGTGGAGGTAGATGCGACTATTGCACACTCATCACCGAGAAGCATCTTCCCTGTTTTGCGTAACATCCCCCAGATACTCAAGGCCAGCACCTGGCACAGACTGCGACCCCGTGACCACTGCCATCTCTTTGTTATGCTCGAGATCATCGCCGGATTTATCAGTAACCTCATCACCAGCTTGTCTGCTCTTGCGGTGGAGTGAGTATTGTTTCATGAACAGGACTAAGATTACATCGTTAATAAACAAGCTTTGAGATGGTCGAGCGAACTGGCGTACTCATAATTGTGCTGATACCCAGCAGAGGGGTGACGACGATCCAGATGAGCGCTATACTCTTCGTGTAGGCGTGTTCTGCCGCCAGACGAAGCGACTCAGGCTATTTTCAATGGGTTCAGAATAGGAAAATGGAGGCTTCTGAGTATTTGCACAAGACTTACTTGGAGGTTTTTCAACTGTCGGATACTATCCGCCAGATTTGAACTGGAAGTGTCTATTCCTAAGTTGATATTGTTCACAGCGAGTCGGCGACGCAGCTCCTGCAGATTCACCTTAGAATTCAAGGTTAGCATGATGAGAATAATCGACTCACGCTAGACCAGATTGCTTGTCCCACAGATACGCCAATTGTTGAGCCCAGATGGCGAACTAAACCGGCCGTAGCGGTGCTGGTGGCCATATCCTTGGTAGGCATCGCCGCTTGCATAGCAAGCAGGGGAAAAAAGAACAGACCACCTATTCCCCAACTCGCTAGCAGTGGGAAGATCACTTTTGCAGCGCTGGACCGAATGAGCTGTGACTGCCGTAAAATATCTTATGAGGACGTACGTAGAGGATGCCTCATCCAACATGATCATAAGCCCGTAACCAAGCGTCATCAATGCCTGTAGAGAGAGAGACCTGTCAGCCACCCGTCTGTCATCGCAAGCTTGTCATCTCGACTCACGTATGAAACGAACATAATCTTGCGCACATCAGCGATGCGACCCATAAACATGCCATATAGTATGGATGATACGCAGGCTGCCAACGTGTACGGCAGGATTCTAAAATACAGGCATTTGAGCATCAGGACTGTGGCAAACTGCGCGAATCGACCACTCACTGTATACCGGCATGTGTAGCAGACGCACCCAATGTCTGATAATAAACAGGGAGATAAAACGCTCCTAAAATGGAGGTCAGCGTTCAGCACTTTGGCATATAGTAAGACTTGCCGGCAAAATACGCGAATGCGTGAACAAAAGTAGTTATCAATATGATGGCGGTTGTCTTAGTCTGGTGGCGTACGTCGAAGTTGTTGAATAAATATTATCATATAGTGTTCTCTCGTAAAACGCACCTTGAAAAGGCGAGGAGGCATGATCGGTGAGCGTTTTGTATATATCTCCCATAGAGCTGCTAGTACTGTTATCACGCCTCCAACAGCAAGCAGCGATATTGTCACCGGTGAGCTCCCTAAAGGTTGAGATGCAGTCAAGAACCTGTACAGACAAGAAGGCGCTTACAGCTCGTTTCGCTCTGATTAAATCCCAACAGAAGGCATACTACTCCAGCAAGAATGAGTACAAGGCCCTGGAAGTCGAACTCCGACACATGTTCACGGAAGGTCTTATCGTGCTTCGATGGGTTGAGATGGAGGTTGAATATGAGTAAGATGAGAGCCACTCCACCCGTTGGCCTGTCGATTCCAACGATATGAGCTACGAAGGGGGAATAATATTCGTGGACTTACAGGTTTATCCAAAAACACCTTCCTTAGCGAGTTAGTCTATATCGTAATGGGAAACCTGGCTTGACTCAACTACTTACCACCTCCAGGATAGATGATCAGTCAAGGTCTAGTAGCTATGATCAGCATTCAAGGTATAATGCTTCCGACTGCGACTTACTCCTCCAATTATCGGCCCTAGAATCCTGTAAATTATGAGCTAGGGACTCGGTGTACCAATCGAGAAGATACTACGTACGATGCGATGCCCCATAATGCACCTGTATAGCCTCCGAAGGCCCCTCGCCTAAAAACTGAGCATTTGCCTGTATCAAATAAAACTGCTGAAGGCGTACTTATCGAGAGGGAGCAAGTCGCCAGACAATATATTGGTGATTTGGTATATACCTGGGGTGGCATTTGTATTACAGTGAAACCAGGGAAGAACATGAAGAATTGACCGTACCTCCGCCTCCAATACCTTGTATGGCACGGGCAACAATCAGCCACGTCATGCTCTGGGCTGCGCCACATAGCGCAGACCCCACCTACAGCCATCGGCCTTGTTTAGCCGCATAAATCACTCGGGGCTGACCACAGCTCACCAGGAACAGAACGATCATGGGGTATAGGACGGCTTTGCGGCCAGCCAGGTCAGACACCTTTCCGTACAGTGGACTTAGAGCCGCTGTCGTTAGAAGGTATGCACTGGAGGGCCATATCGTTATTTAGATCGTGCACAGGAATCACTCATATGCTGACCTTCCGACCCAAGAATAATTCTTGCCTCCATGAAGGTCGGAAACTATGGTCGGGAGCGCTGTAGTAACGCTGCGCAGAGTTTATGAGGTTCATTATTCAGGGAGACGACGGACGATCGGATTTACACTGTTTCATCTAGAGCAGCCTGGGGGGGTATTGTTCGCTCATGTCAGTACAGATGTTCGAGCAGTAAAAATTGACATACCAAAAATAGTGTGAGCAATATGGCGAAAAACACTACGGGTAGGTTGTTCTTTGGGAATACTTGTTCCTCCTCGTCCCTCCAAGTGTCGTTGAGTTGTTTGGTATTACATTCTTGTGCAGCCTCTTCGTGTCGTCCAACGTGTGGCGCGCTCTCGCCCTCAGGTATTGTAGACTGATGTCTTTTGAGAGACATGAGTGACCGTGGTAGGTATAACGGCCAAACCTCGTGTCACTTGCTACCTTAAAGTTAAACTTTCGGACGGGTGCGCAGCGCGGAAACTCTGGAGCCACCACGACCAGTTTTGTAGGCCATCCGGTGGTTCAGGGTGTTTAATACTCTGCAATTCGTCAAGCACACAATCAAAAATTAGTTACCGCCAAGATAATTTGAGCCGCAGTAATACTGCAGCCATATGCTCCGCAGCCATTTCGATTGCGAGTTCGTTCCGGGTTATGAGCAGTGAGCGCTAGTAGCGCCTCAAGGTGTCGGGTTTCTTAAACAGGAAACCCGCCGTCCTTCGTTTAATCACCCTACCAGCAATCCAACCAGTCAGCCTCTCAGACCCAAAATGAGTAGCGAAGTGAAACCGAAGGCTTCTCATTCTCTGCTTTACGTCCTTTTGATATCTTCCAGCCAACAAGGAGGTTGACCTCCAAGTCACAACATCGCGAACTCCAAAGGTTTGCCGCCACTCGAACTCGACGCCGCTTGCTCTCTTGACTTTACTAGACTGCTTTTGTCTCTCTAATAACAATGCCCTACACCGATGCACCTGAGCGGCCCTCGCGTCGCTCTACCGGTTCCCAGCGATCCAGTGCGTCAGCAGCCACGAGACGGTCTTCTCGCGTACGGTTTGCTCTTGAAGAGTCAGAAGATCTCGAGTCTACAAGGCAGCAGGAAAATGCACCAACGAGAACAGCCGCAAATCAGGAGAAATTATATGAACGTCCCCAGTTCCATCACGATGATGAACAGTACTCTTTCTCCTCTTATCGTCATCCTGAAGATATTCCCCGGCCCCAGAACGCGCACACAGTCAATGGAGATGCTTCACCTAGTATCCCTTTGCCGTTCATCAATATGAATAACGCTGGCGACGCTGAAAGCGGTCGGCAGAGACAAGAAGAGAACCTTTCCGAAGAACTTGCCCAAACTAGTGGGCCGCTTTCCCACTTCGTTGGGAATGATGCGGACAACGACTGGGATAACTTGGACGAGCAACAACCTCAAGAAGGCGATGACGATTTCGAGCAAGGGGATGACCTGTACGACCAAGTGATAGACGAGGATGACCCTCGTATTACCCATGAACACAAGGAATACCTCGAAGATTACGAAGACCTTGAAGCAATGATGCGCAGGCAGATGAATTACAAGGAACGCCGCAAGGTAGCCCGGGCTGTCAAGATTCAGTATAATGTCTCCTGTAAGCTAACTTCTTATTGAACGCGTATTTCTTACTCATCGTTCTCCTCCACCGTAGCTATCGTCAATCGCGAGAAGTTCTTGATCAAGCTTGGTAGAGCTTTGATGACATTTGGCGCGCCTTCGCACCGTATTGAGTCTCAGCTACTTTCAGCTGCCCGCATCCTGGAACTCAAGGCTGAATTTATTCACGTCCCCGGCCTTATCATGTGCTCTTTTTTAAGCGAAGATGAGAAGTCGTCGGAAACGCACTTCATTCGGTGCCATGGACGAATGGCACTGGGTAGACTCCACGAAGTCCATCAAATCTATCGCGGGGTAGTTCACGACGAACTCAGCGCGAAGAGGGCCAGCCAGCGACTTGATGCTCTGCTGGAGGCAAGACCTATTTATGGCTCGGTCATTCAGTGTACCCTGTCCTTCTGGATTGCAACCTTGATTTGTCCTCTTGCCTTCGGTGGGTCCCTCGTGGACATGTGGGTGGCTGGGGCCTTCGCAGTGTTCTTGGCTATTATGCGTACCGGAGTCATTGCGAAAGCGAAATCCTGGTATGCGCACGTCTTCGAGTGAGTATTCCTTTGTCTGCTCGTGTCAAGTGAAATACGGGCTAACTCGAGTAACGCAGAGTTTGCGTCGTCATGGTCATTTCCTTCGCCTCACGTGCTCTAAGCAGCATAAAGGGCGAAGTATTTTGCTACAACGCTATCGCCTCGGCGAGTATCGTCTCAATTCTTCCAGGATTTCTCATCCGTGAGTGCAGAATCATCCTAGTAATTGGAACGTATTATTGATTTCAAGAACAGTGAGTGGATCGTTGGAGCTTGCATCGAAGAACATCGCCTGCGGCAGTATCAAGATGATGTATGCTTTGATCTACACTTTCTTCCTCGGCTTCGGTCTTCAGATCGGCAACGACCTCTACCTCGTCATAGACCATTCGGCACGTAGAAACCTGGATGACCTTGCTGCTCGCGTCTATACCGAGCTGTCAGTTGTAGGGGGCTTTGTCCCTGACAACGGCACACTTTCTTTCCTCAACGGCGGACAGCCTCTCAACGGGACCTTCACTTTCTTCGAACTAGCTGATCCATTCCAACGCGAACACATCGTCATTGGTTGCCCCCGACAACCCGGAAACCCGTGGTATCTTCAGCCTTTCCCTTGGTGGACGCAGTTCATCATTGTTCCCATTTTCTCTCTTTTCTCTTCTCTCATGAACCTTCAGCCTATCTGGACCTCGGACATGCTCGTCATGATCGTCATTTCGTGTATTTCATACACAGCCAACAAGGTGGCGAATCATTTCATCCCCAACCGCTCCGACTTCGTCTCTTTCATTGGAGCCTTCTCAGTCGGTATTCTTGGAAACCTATACTCAAGAAGAATGAATGGAACAGCCTTCACGGTGATGGTTACAGGTGTTCTCTTCCTGGTTCCGGTGAGTGTAGCTCCTCACTTGATCTTCCATGTCACTGACTTTTACCTCTTAGTCTGGCTTATCTGCTGTTGGTGGTATTACTGCTCAGGGAAGTGGAATAGACATTGGAGGCGCGATGATTGCTGTGGTCATCGGTGTCACTACCGGATTATTCGTTAGCCAAGCAGTCGTGTATGCCTTCGGTACACGAAAGAATGCCGCCGTCTTTTCGTTCTAAAGAGTAGCATATTTCGAACAATAAATTGCATTGTTGCCCACCAGCTCACGAGGGCAGCTGTACATATGGGTTTTAGCCTCATTATACCCATTCCACGATGTTTGACGCGAGGCAGGTGTTTCGGTCCGATGGGAATCGGTGAAGTAATGTTGTAAGCTCCTCCTCGTCGAGATACGTTATCACGCAGTGGTGGCATCCTTGTTCATCCCTCCCAGTACCTTCTTCAACCTCTGCTGGTCGCCGTCTTCATTTGCAGCGAAATTAAGGGCGACACACGACCCGGCCGAAGCTGGCAAAGTTAATTTGCGTTGATCGCCGATCACGTGCTCGCGCATCCCTTAACTCTTACAACGCGCCCGGATCTCTTTCTTTCGTTTTCTGTCTCGTCGGCCTCAGAAGGGCCTACAACGTCGACACCCGGTTTGTGTTCGCGTCGTGTCGTGTCGCCTCTACTGCAAACTCACCGACTCTTCACACAGCGCACCCCTTCACACTCTCGCGTGCGCACATCACATCACATTAGCCCATTCGTCATGTCTGCTGTCGCAGGTGACGAACATCACGACGAGCTCGCGAACGGTATCAAGCAAGAATCCGAGACTCAGCAACATCATGAACCCGCCACAGAAGCTGCTGTCGCCAGCAAAGACGCAACGCAACCCATTATAGACGCAGATGAATCCCCTCTTGTCGCCGCCCCGCTGACAACGAGCGGGTTCACGGAAGCTACAGCTGCCATCATCGTGGAAGATACCCACAAGGAAGAGACTACGCACACTAATGGACATACTATTACTACAGAGGTGCGTACAGCTTGCTGTCTATCGCGGTCTGAGGCTCATCGTCGCGTCTTTAGGACGTGTCATCCGACGCTGCGGAGAAAGTGTCAGACGACAAAGACATTGTAAATGGAGATGATGTGGTTGAGCCCGCCCAAAAGCCTACCGAGGAGAATATCGTGGGGACAGAGGAACTTAATGAACCAGCTGGTGCAGAAGCTGCAGAGACAGAGGCTGCTACTGCTTCAAGCGTCGAAGAGACTGCCACTGCTCCTTCGGAAGAGCCCATCGCTGCCGCCACTGAGCCCGAGGCAGACGTGCGTGTCAATATCTCTCCCAGATAAGGCATGGAACATTGACGCTGTCATGAACAGAACGTAGCTCAAGACCCAGAGATTGATACTGCAGTGCAACCAACACCTACAGAAGTGGCTGCAGACGTCGAAGAAACTCCCGCGGCGGAGCCACAGGAGGCTAAGCAGGATATCGATGAAGCGACCGCCGCTGAACCGATTGTTGAGTCTTCTGAGGCAGTCGCCGACACTGCGGAGGCCCCTTCGGAGATCCAAGAAGCAGCAACTGAAACCCCTATTGCTACCGCCGAGGAAGCTTTAGGTCTCAGCGCTGAGCCGGAGGCTGCACCCGAAGAGCCATCAGCTGTTGAAGTATCCGAACCTGTTGTACCTGCGGAATCACCCGCCACGGCTGAAGAAACAAATGGACACGCGGATGTTCAGGAGGCGAAGCCTGAGGAGGAATCAGCGGCTGAGCCAGCGGCCGCAGAACCTGTGCCAGAGGCGGAGCCTGCTTCTGCGGAAGACGCCACAACTGCTGTGGAAGAACTTGAGGCACAGACCGCCTCCCATGAAGAAATCGAGATTCCAGCTGCTCATGCTGAGGTCGAGGCTACGTCAGATGAACCTGTAGCAGAGAAGGCTGAACCCGCTGCAGACGCACCGGTTGAAACTGAGCTTGCTGTCCCTGTAGTGGAAGAGGCCGAGCCTGAGCCTGAGCAAGAACCAGTGGCTGATGCTGCTCCGGAAGAAGTGGCGCCTGTGGAAGAGCCCGTTGCTGTAGAAGCACCACCTGCGGAAGAGCAACCTGTTCAGGAAGCGGAATCTGTAGAGGAGACGTCATTGGGAGAAGTGGAGCCTACGAAGGTTGAAGAGACTGAGGAGACGGCAGCAGCCGAGCCGAAGTCTGAAGAGCTCGTAGCGGAGGAGCCTGCAGTGGAAGAGCCAAAGGAAGAAACAAAGACTGAGGAGCCTGAAGCGGAAGAGCCGAAGGCTGAGGAGCCTACAGTGGAAGAGACGAAAGTCGAGGAGACCCCAGCTGAAGAGCCATTGGCCGAGACAGCTAAAGAAGAACCTGTAGTCCCAGTCGAGGAGCCAATCGTAGCCGCAGTCGCTCAGGAGGAAGAACAGCCAGCCGTTGATGAAGTAGCGCAACCTACCACGGAGGAAAGTGCTGTCGCAGAAGAGAGCGAACCTGTCGAGGTCCCCGTTTTGGCCGAAGATGCGCAAGAGCCGCAGCCGGCGACCTCTGAAACTGCCGATATCGAACCACCAACTGAGCAAGACGGACTCGTCGATGAAGCGGCTCCGCCCAATGACATGGACGATATTTCACAACTCGTTTTGCTCACGTCCTCTGGCGAAACTTGTGTCGTCGAATCGGACGGCGAAGCTGAAGCTGCTGTCGCCCCAACTGTCGAGGAGAAGGAAGCTGCGGAGGAAGTCGAGGTACCTGCTTCCAGTGTAGAGGAAGTGAAGGTCGAAGACACGAAACCGGCTGAGACCGAGGAGGCTGAAGCTAAGGTTGAGGAATCTGAAGTTAAACCTGAGGAGCCCGAAGCTAAAGCTGAGGAAGCTGAAGTCGAAGCTGAAGCGCCTGAAGCTAAGGCTGAGGAAGCTGAAGTCAAAGTTGAAGAGCCTGAAGTCAAAGCTGATGAGTTTGAAGTCCACGTCGAGGAGCCCGCAGCTCAAGTCGAAGAAGTAGCAATTGCGGAACCTGAAGCTCCCGCTGAAGTTGTCGAGGCTGAGACAGAAGCTGAAGCGCCCGCCCAAAACGAGGACGCAGTAGCAGCAGAGGAGCCCGCTGAGGCAGAGGCTGAGACCGTACAGGTACGTGAGAGGACTGCGAGTTCTTGAACGGTGGCTTAACACCTCAATCATAGGACGAACCGGCAGCCGCCGAGCCCGTACCAGTCGAAGAACCTGCTGCTGCCATCGCAGAGCCAACCGAGGCTGCTCATGCAACCGACGTGTCTGAGCCCACTGAACCCGCATCTGCAGAGCCAGCGCAAGAGGACGAAGTCAAAGAAGATGAAGTCAAAGACGAAGCTGAAATTTTACAGCCCGCATCAGCAGAGGTAAAATCACGACCTCGTGTAACTCGCGTGCTCATACTTACATACTGCATGGGGATTCGCAGGCATCCGAGGAACATGAGGCGGAGGTGGAAGCGCCCGTTGTTGCGGCTGCTGTCGTTGAGGCGTCCGACGTTGTGGCGGAAACGGAAGCAGTTGAGGTCGATGTTACCCCGGAGGCGCCTGCAACTGAGGATACGCCTGAAGCTCTTGATGCAGAGACGCCTGCTATTTCGGTCACGCCTTCGAATGAGGAAGAGCCCAAGGTTGAAAACGTCGATGCGCCTGAGCGTCCCAAGTCGCCGTGGACGCCGTCGTACAGCGTCATCAACCAGGGTCCTGGCGATGCTGCCGCTGCTGAAGAAGTCGTCACGGAAGCAGACACCGACGAGCCTGCTGCTGAAGTAGCGAAGGACGAGCCGACGATCGTAGTGTCCGAAGAGACAATCGCCGCCGCTGAGACACCCGTCCCCGCTGAGGAGACCGCAGCCCCCGTCGATGCGGCGAAATCGTGGCCCGTCTCGTACTCTGTTAGCTCCCAGGGCACGAGCCCCCTCCAGACTCCCCAGGAGACGCACGACGTCGACGTCGAGCCTATCGAGAGTGTGTCTGCTCCAGTGGAGGAGACTGCGACAGTCGTACCGCCCGTCGAGGACTTCGTGCCCAAGGAAGCTGAAGATGCTATTGTTGAGAGTGAGGCGGAGGTTGAGACTAAGCCTGTTATTGAGATCGAGACTGAGACTGAGGTTGAGAGTAAGGAAGAGGAGGTGCTGACGCCGCAAATCGTTGCTATCGATGAGGTACACTTCATTCTTGGTATCGAAGTTACTCAAGCTAATCTAATTGTCTGCAGGAGTCGCAGGTCGTGTCGCCCGTGATCATCCCCGACGTCGTCAACGATAAAGCTCTGGTGAGTATCGCACATTCATCTATCCGCCACCATTTCTCACTGCGTTGTTCAGGAGACACCCGACAGACCATGGACCCCATCCTACTCCGTCTCCCAACAAGGTTCAAGCCCAAAGCACACACCCGCCGAGCTCCCCGCCACCGAAGCAGAGCCCGCTCCCATCGAGCGCTCCTGGACCCCGTCCTACTCCGTCTCTCGCCAAGGCTCCAAATCATCTCTCAAGGAAGCCGCAGCCGCTCAGCCCGCCCCGCAAGTGCTCTCGAACGTCGCTCCCTCAGCAGCAGAAGCGCAGCCCGAGATCGCAGCGCCCGTACCCGTCCGTCCTGCATCGCGCGAATGGACCCCGTCCTATTCTGTCTCCCGTCAGGGCTCGACATCCGAGCTTAACGAGCCCTCAGCTGCTCCTGCCCCCGTCGTGTCGGAACCGGAAGCACAGGCCGAAGCGGAAGCTCCCCAAGCAGAGATCGCAGCCCCCGCCCCACAACGTCCCACCTCGTCCTCATGGACCCCGTCATACTCCATCTCTCGTCAAGGCTCCCGAAGCTCTCTGAAACCCGAGGTATCAGATTCCCCCGCCACAGAAGAGCCCGCACAGATCCTCGACACACCTTCATTGGTCGCTGAGCCCGCCGCCACCGCCACCGCCGAAGTGCAGTCCCCGTCCCCTTCGTCGAGACCATGGACGCCCTCATACACCGTCACGAAACAGGGCACCAGTCCTCTGCCCTCTCCCAAAGCAGAGTTGGCCGAGCTCGCACCTGCGGCTGCAGTTGATGCTACATCCCCGCCAGAGAGACCGTGGACGCCGTCGTACTCTGTTGCGCGTCAGGGGTCGTCGCCGCTCGTCGGCGCGTCTGCTGTTGAGAAGGAGCAGGATGAGGAGGTGCCAGCTGTGGAGTTGACGCAGTCTCCTGAGGTTATCGAGGAGCCGACAATTGTTACGCCTAGTATCAGTGTTGAGGAGGTTGAGCCTGCGGTTGAGGAGGTCGCTCCCGTCGTGGAGGAGGTCGCGCCTACGCCTAGCATCAGCGTTGAAGAAGTCGCTCCCGCTCCCGCCGCTGAGGAGCCCGCACCACCTGCGAAGGAGGAAGAAGAGGGACAGAAGCCCGCTGGATGGACGCCTTCGTACTCTGTTTCTACACAGGGCAGTAGCCCGGTCGGTACGCCGCTCGTGCAGGCTGCTAAGCTCGAGCCTGAGGCGGAGGTACCGGCTGTTGTGCTTGATGAGGCGCCGAAGGTTGAGGAGAAGACTGCTGATGAGCCCGCCGAGGTGAGTTTCTTTAAAATTAAAAAGACTCTACGGATGTTGACGTTGGATATCACAGCCCCTCAAGCTCACGACTGAACAGCCCGAGCGGCCGTGGACGCCGTCGTATACTGTTACGAGCCAGGGCCCGCCGTCGCCTGCGCGCTCGGTCAATGGGAACGGGAACGGTAACGGCGATGCCCCCCCGCAGGCGTTCCCGACGAGCGAGGTGCATGAGCACGCGCCGAAGGTGTCTACCAAGTACGCATGCACCCCGTTCTTGTCTGCCTAACCAGATCTTACGCTAATATGTCGTACACAGACCAAGTCTCGCACGCCTAGCCCCCCTGCAAGAAGACGAACCCACCATCACCTCCCCCGCCCAACTCGCTGCCCCCCCTCCCCCATCCTCCGCGCCCCCCCTCTCAGCCTCCGCCACCTCCTCCGCGTCGGCGTCAAAACGCGCACGCCACGAATCAAACAAGTCCTCCGCGTCTTCGCGCTACTTCCCGGGCGGTTGGTTCTCGGGGCACCCGAAGAGTCCGGAGGAGAGTAGGGCGTCTTTGGAGACTGCGCTTGGGGAGTTTAGTTCGCAGAATGGGAAGGAGGGCGGTGCGGGTGTTGGTGCAACGCCTGCGGTTGCGGCAGAGGGAGCCGAGGTTGGGCAAGCGAAGGATGTGGGCGGAGATGGGACGCATAAGCATAAGGAGAAGAAGAAGCATCGGAGTGGGTGTATCATCTGTTAAAGTACGATCAAGTGGAAGGATGGAGGATGGATGGAGGATGGATCGTGGATCGTGGAGGCGATATTTCACTCATTTATCACGACTGTTTCTTATGCCTCTTTCTTCCTCTTGCTAACGTTCGTGCTCGCCATCGAGCACACACACACTACTCACTCACTCAAATTCGAACACACCCGCCCCGGTTTTTCGTTGGATGCCGTACTCTCTGCTATATGTCGCGTATAATGGGCCCCCCCTCTTTCTCTCTTACAACTTTTTGTTTGGCTGGTTGGTTGACCACACAACTTCGAAATCCCAATTCGAAATCACTCCGTATAGTCTCTATACAAATATATACCCCTTTGCTCTACTCACATCACGCCCGTTCTCATCTGTTAACATCACGCCGGTCTGAATCTGCGCCTCGGACTTCTGTGGCTGCAGAAAGACTTCTCGAGACGCCGCCGACGCATGGTGCGCCGCGCCTTCTCTGGTCACCTGCTCGCATCTGCCTGCATTTACGGGGTCGGATGGACGTGAGACGTTGATTCCGTGATTTATATACTGTACAATACACGTAAACTCAGGGAATGAAGTGATATGAGAAAGCTTGTAGGGCAGAAACTACCGATGAGAACCGGCTGGTGAGTTGGCAGGGTGTTGAGTGTTGGGTGTGTGGTGGCGGTCAGAGGACGTCGATGCGGGAGGTTCAGGCCGTTGTGGCGTCCGCCGACGCGCATGAGGCTCTACAATATACTGTACAATACGTTCGCCGAGCACTGGGCTGGTGATGATGATGAATGAGTGTGTACGTCCGATGGACCGGTGTCAAGCCATCCGAATCGCATATACTTATGCTCTGAGGAAGTGTCATAATATATTGCAATACACTCATCCAATAAGCGAACGCAATACACAGCTCTCGCCGCTCTGGAACAACTTCTGGACATGCTCGGTGCAAGCTCCCCGCGTCCCACTGTCATCGAACCGTCTTCGAGGCTCGTCATATGCGCACAGAAGCACGGATCCACGCGGCCGTGGCGGTCACAGGTGCGCGAGGGGAGAGATGGCCGCTGCGAGTCGCTTCTGGCTTCGGCGGGGCTCCACACACCGTTGGCTGGACGGACAGATGGGCGGCGCAGAAGAAGGCGATGGGAGGGAGAGGATGGGAGGGGGAGGATGGGTATAAAGACCCCGGTGTGTGCAGAGGAAAGAGCAGTTTCATCGTTCGCGACGATCTCCTGCATCCTCTCTCTTCACCCGCACTTCACCAACCAACTTCACTTCACCAACCAACCTCACCAACTTCACCGATACTCGCTCATCACAATGAAGTTCTTCGCCGTCCTCGCCGCCCTCGCCGTCTCCGCCCTCGCGGCCCCCGCGTCCGACGCCGCTGCCGCCTCTACGCCCGTCAGCGTGTCCTTCGACACTGTGTATGATAACTCGGGCCAGAGCCTCGCGACCGTGACGTGCTCTGATGGGTCTAACGGGCTGCTCACCAAAGGTACCGTAACCCCTCCCCATTCCATCCATACGCATACAACATAACACTCACCTAACCACTACCCACACCCGCACACCCGCACGCAGGTTTCACGACCTTCGGCTCCCTCCCGGGCTTCGCCAACATCGGGGGCGCCGGCGCAGTCGAAGCGTTCAACAGCGCGAACTGCGGGTCATGCTGGCAATTGACGTTCAACGGGACGTCGATCAACGTGCTCGCGATCGACCATGCTGCAGCGGGGACGTTCAATATTGCGTTGAGTGCGATGAACAAGTTGACGCATAACCAGGCGACGTTCCTTGGAAGGGTGAATGCGCAGGCGACGCAGGTTGCTTCGTCGGCTTGTGGGCTGTGAAAGCGAAGATGAAGACGAAGTCGAAGATTGGGAGTGTAAGCATGGATGGATAATGCGTTCGGCCTGGGCGCGTTGTTTCGAGGGACGATTTGTGTTGGGGATGGATTTGGAGGTGACAGATTGCTTCTGGACGATTTGACGACGATTGACGATGGCGACGTTGTGCGAAACGGACTGTGATGTACGATGCGATGTGACGGACTTACCTGGACTCTTTCTGGACTCTGCGGACTTGTAGCACTGTCTGTACATTCGTGAACGACACGTAACAGAAGCAATGAGTTGTATTCAATGTCGTCTTGCAATTCACTGGCGGGCCGCGTCATTGCCATTGCGCCGATGTATGCATTGCGTTGTATGTGTGCGTTGTATGCGATGAATCAGCGCGACGCGACGAGAGCGTTCTGGGTGCAGAATTTGAGCATCGACATCGTGGACAGAACAGAGAGAATCGTTCGAGGAAGACGAAGACACGTCTGTCCAATTCTAAATATGCACCAAATACAAATGCATTTCCAGCGTGTTCTCCTATCCTACGCCCAAGATCAAGCTCCAGCTCCTGTCCGCGCACAGGGAAAGAGGGGTAGCGCGGGCAAAGACAACACTACGCCTTCCAAACCTGGAAAAAACGCGGACGGACCAGAGCTCGCCGCTCGACGCTCGACAGGCAGCACAGAGTAAGAAAATAAATTTGGCAGAGGGGGCGGCGGCGGTCGTACGAGAACCACCAAAACCACGCTAAAACAGGAAAGGAAACGATCCGCGGCACGTGGCGGAGCGGTGACGTTAGAGCGGTCCCCAACCCCATCCCATTCACTCCAAATCCAACTAGAGGTGAGACACCAGAACTGACTGACTGACTGATATCGGCCCATTTGCTGCCCAATTATCGCACGCCCATTTATACCCGCTGTGGTGTTCCCACCGTTTCCCTTCTTACTGCCGTTACCACCCACCACCTTGCTACTGCTCTCATCGCACTAACCAACCAAACACACCGCTTCAACGACGATAGCAGTAGCAGCAATAACCACAACGACACCAACGATGTCCTCCACCCTCCGCACACTCACCAAACACGCCCGCCTCCCCTCCCGCCCCACATCCTACGTCCCCTCCAACACCCGCGCCCGCGCATTCCACTCCCCCTTCGCCGTCCTCTCCTCCCAACCCCCCTCCTCCCCAACACCCTCGCACACCCACACCCAAGGCTCCCCCTTATACGAAAAGCCCATCGACACCTCCGCCCACCCAACCCTCGCTCCGGGCCAACGGCACTACGTCGTCTCCGAACCCGACCCGCGCTCCACGCCCTACTCAGTGCCGTACGGCGCATACCCCACCTCCGCGCCGTACCAACCTCTTACTCCAACCTCACCTCCCAACCCCACCGGGGCGCACTCGTCGAGCAGCGCGGACGCGCCGCATCCTGTTACTACTGCTGCGGCGGACCAGAATAAGAGCGGAGCAAGCAATGCGAGTGCTGGAGTGAGGTTTAGACATGCGCCGGGCAAGATGAGGGAGGGCGGGGAGGGGGGTTTGGGGTTGATGGATAGCAAGACGACGGGGAGGGGGAAGGGGGAGTTGGGGGAGAGGAACCCGCAGCCGGACGCGGAGGGTGTTGCGGAGAGGAACTCGGAGGCGGGGGTTGATGGGGCTTGGAAGTTGCGGAAGTGAGTGGTCGCGGACGCGTTCGAGGAGTGCGGACGCGTGAGAGGGAGGTGGGGAGGGAAGGGGAGAGGTGTTTATTGCATTCTCATAACATAACATAACGCATACGTCCCGGTTTTCGTTTCATGCTCCTTTAGTCCGTAATGTCTTCTTTCGTTCTCGTTTCTGTCTTCTATTCTGTTCTGTTTGGCACCCCTTCGTGTTTAATCCCTTGGAACCTCTTTGTACCACCACCACCACCGTCGCGCGTTGTACTATATCGTATCGTATCGTATCGCAAACCCATAGACTTACTCTTATCATTCTGCCTCGTAGATTTGGCACCGTAAATAACAAGAACTCGTACCTCGAATCTTGTGTGAAACTGCGGACGGACTTGAAGCAAATGAGTTTGGCAAACGTCTATGTCTATTACACCGTCAGGACATCGCTATAGGTTCTGCGCCTTCAGCTCAACAGTCCACACGATCGGCCTGCTCGTCTTCACATACACAACCGGCTCGTCCTCCAACAGGTGGTTCGACGTAGACACCATGCCGTCCAGACTTGATTCTGTGTCCTCTGTAAACATCTCAGCTGCCGTTCATCAATTAATGCAAGATAGACGGGGGACGCACCGAGATTCCACTTAAGCCCACGCGTCGTAAGCCTAGTCGAGTCAACGCCAACAGGCAAGAGCCCACACGTCTGACCCAGAAATCGGTGATCCACGTGTATACTATGTTCACCCTGTCCCCCCATCCCACACACACCACATCAACCCCGACACCTGGGGTAATAAGGATAAGAACGCACCTCATCAAGAACCCACGCAACACTCTCGTCCGTGACCGCAAACACGCGCGGGCGCGTGCGGCGCAGTTTGTGGAGGTAGGAGAGCGTGTGGAGGGTTTGGTCCAGTCGGCCGGAGAGGCCGCCTAGGATTATTAGGGGATACTGGATGCGCGGAGTGTCGACGCGCCGAGGAACGTGAGGTGACGAACGTATGAAGACGCGGATGTGCGGACGCGCGACGGACGTGTGGAGGCACGGCGGTGAGGGATGGGAAGGAGTAGGAGGGAGAGGTATGAGGCGGTAAGGAGGATTCACAGGGCGAAGACCGCAGGCGTGGGGCGAACCTGTGTGCCCTCCTCCTCTCTATGTGAAAGCGCGTGCACGCATTTCATGAGGTCTGTTGAGTTCTGGTCTGGGTCTTGCACGATCTCTACGCCCTACATCCCATCTTTGTAATCAGCTCTATTCGGAGACGAGGGAGAGGGGAAGGGGAACAGGGAGGGTAGAGAAGGGAGAGAGGGGAGGGAAAGAGGGAGGGAAAGAGGGAGGGAAAGGGAGACGTACATGAGCAGCATAGAACGCACGCGTATCCGCGCGTAGCGAGTCGAGGTCGCCTTTGATCATGTCAGGCAAGAACCTACACACCCCAGCACCACCAATCAACAACTTCTCCTCTCTTACAGCGGGTTCAGCAGAACAACAAGAAACTCACGAGATATGCTCAACCTCCGCCCCCCTCAACGTATCCCACAACCGATTCGCGCCTCCATCCGCACAACAGCGCCACGCCGCGCCGTGCCAGAGTCTCTTCAGGAGCGTGTACGAGAACGGTTGGTTCAGAATGATGAGTGCATATCCATGCGCTGGTTCTTTCTCTCCTTCTGCTCCTGATCCTGTTCCTGTTCCTGATCCTGTTCCTGTTGCTGTTGGTGTGGAGTCGAACTGGGAGTCAAAGTTGAGGAAGGGCAGATCCCAGATGGTCGTGGTGGTCGTGGTCGTGGGCGTGCCCATCGTGTGCTGCAGAAGATCTTCAAAGCGCGATTGCAGCAATTACAAGTAGATGCGTTACACGTGACCCCCTTGTGCTCGTACTGTTAACTTAATTGCCGTAGACGCCGGCGGTTCATTGGCTGTGTCGCCCCAATCCTGGGGACCCGGAAGCAGCAGCGCGTTTACGTGTTCGTGACTTGTTTGCCTTGTAATTGTACACCTCCTTGCGCTCGCACCACCATCTTTCGCGCAACCACTCGCAAAGTATTCGCTCTTATACGCGTCGCTGCACGGCAGACGTCCTAGGTTGGTCCAACTCTTCTTTGCCACTGTATCGCCGAGTGTGTACGAAAGCTCTGAGCGCCCGGCACCGTCAGACTCATACACCCATACATACACCGCTCGCGTTCGCGCTCTAGGCCAGACTTGCTACAAACCCACCTTGTGAAGAAAAAGCACAGCAAGGATGCAGGGCGCGTACGACTCCGCGCAGTCCTATTCGTGGCACCAGGTATGTACGCCGTCGCCTCATAAACGCCCCGGAGGACTCATATACAGACCCTGCATCCCTAGTCGCACGACCAAGTGAGTATGCCTCCATGTAATACACGTACATGTCGGGCTGGATAGCTTACACGTCATGTGCTAGGCGACCGTCCTTCTGTTGGTCCCGTATGATACCGAGGACGACGATGTGAATGTGCGTATACACGCCTCATTACCCCGCTCTCCATCTGACTGTGGCACTCAGGTCATCTTCGACGGTAACTACCTCGTCGCAGGCGTCGGTGGGCAAGCACCCATCGTAAAGGTACGCTCCTTCTCCCCTGCTCCTTCCCACTTCCCTTCCCTACCACTCACACACGCTCACCGCATCCCAGGGCCGCCTATACGGCCGCATAGACATCCCCAACTCCTCCTGGCAGCTCGAACCCCGCACATCCCACCTCCCCCCTCGCGAACGCACAACCTCAACAACATCCACGACCTCCACACACTCCTCATTCGCATACGTCTCCGAAGCAGACCTCTCCAGCGCGCTCAACGACGCTGACTTCTCTGACGCGCTCGCGTCGCCTGCGTTGTCTTCGCCTGTGTCGCTTACGGTTGATGACCTCGCTGGGTCTCCGTTTTATAATCCCGGACCCGGACCAGGGATCGGGAGACGGCGCGCGACGATCACTGCCTCGCCCCGTCCGACGATCAGCGGTCCGTCCTCTATACCCTCGTCGTTCTCATCTATGGAGTCCCTGCACGACGGCGCCGGACGGCTCCTGACTATACAC
This sequence comes from Trametopsis cervina, assembly GCA_022385755.1. Classification (NCBI taxonomy): domain Eukaryota; kingdom Fungi; phylum Basidiomycota; class Agaricomycetes; order Polyporales; family Irpicaceae; genus Trametopsis; species Trametopsis cervina. The sequence continues at coordinate 183,101 of MU278350.1, forward strand.
GTCGAGAAGGCGGAATCGATGATATGGCCGTCGCTCGTTGTTGGGCCTGTACCGGAGACGCTCTCGCCGAGCCATACTGCGGGCTATCCGTGGGTGCCCGAGAGAGAGGTGGAGAATGCGTATAATATGGACCCGACGAGTCTGGTGTTGATTGCGCTTGATTTGTCGGATATCAGGGACGATGCTGAGGAGGCGTTTGAGTATTTTATGTGAGTGTGGTTTGGTATGTCGTTGTCAAAAGTGTTAATTCTTATTTTCTGTCTCTAATAGTCGCGCATGGCACCGCGCACACATGCCCTCCGCAACCATCCGCCTAGCATCGCACTACCTCCCGCTGAACGCCGTTTCCCCCGACCTCCTGCTCTCCTTAACTACAAACGCGCCCACGACACCAACATCCGAATCCCCTTCCTCCCCATCCTTCACCCCAACCACGCCCGTCCCCGGATCCTCCTCCACCTCCTCTATCATCACAGACCGCACAACATACTACCTAACCCGCCTAGGCGGCGCCCCCGCCCTAGCACAGCTCTACCTCGAAGCAGGCCTCCTCTTCCTCGAAGGCACAGCCTCGTCCCTCCTCTCGTCCTCCTACGCCGGCCTCTCCTCCCTCCGCACCCCAACGCAGCCGCAAACACACATACACGCGAACGCGGCAGACGCGTGGCGGCGCGACCAGGATTATGCACGCCGCTTTTTTGATCGTGCGCGCAGGCTGCGTCCGGAGCTCGACGTACCCCTTCTGGCGAGTCGGACTGCTACGCCGCCCACACCAGAACACGAACTGCAGATGCCGACGATAGACGTGTCGAAGCCCGCGTCAGCGGATATGTCCGAAAACCACAACATGCGACGACGCCGGCGCAGAGAGGAGGCGGAGGACTTGGTGAGGACGGGCCCGCCGAGCTCGGTGTCGGCAGTGGAAGAGCGTGCGTCGGCGGACGACGAAGACAACACGTGGTATCTGTATCTACCGGGGATTGTTGGCGCGGGCACTGCGCTGCTCGTCGTCGGGTTCCTCTCGTTCTCGTCTTGGCGAAAGGGGCAGGGCTCATGATTTGTGATGATGATTTTGCTTACGGTCTTTCTTTACGCGCACGATTGGGACGCATGTGGTGGTGGTGGTGGCGGCCACAGTTTGTACATATCTTTGCTAGTGCTGTGCTGTGCTGCTGCTGCCCTGAATATATCGTGATCCCACATGCACACTCGTGCACACACATACCGTGCCTGTTCTCAATGGTGTATGCGTGGGTGCGTGTTTTTTTGTTTAGTTTTATTTCAGTGCCAGACTGCCATAATCATGTATGGAACAAGCCGTCATTCCGAATCGTATTTTTGAAAGCGTCACTACGAGAGACAATAAAAGGGGAAAGAAGAAAAATGCGGAAAGTGGGCTATATGTACACTCCAATGTGAGAAGGCAAGCGAGCTGAAGAGCAACTAGATAAAGGAGCGTGGGCACTGTATGGAAGGGTCGGGGAGGAGTGGAGAAGGGTATGGCACTATGACAATCAGTATGTGGGAAATAATAAACGTTAAAAGATAACAGTAGGGTCGAATCAGGCGGCCGCGGCGATTGCAGGGTTTGAGATAGACGTATGAACAGACGCGTTGCAAGCAGAAAGCGAGAAGAAGAAGAAAAGTGTAGAGAGAAGAGATAAAAGGGGTTGCCCAGAATATACACTGCAGTGAGCCCAATAACTAACTCCGTGAACTTGAAATGTTGCTCGTTATCCTCTTGATCGTATCCCGCTCGGCGGCCATATGTTCCAAGAGCATCCCGTCGAGCTTGAGCACAGACTCCCTGCGCCACGTTCGTCCCTGCGCCTGACTACCGCCTGATGCGGTAGAGGGACGCGATATTGAACGTGTGCGAGCTGGCAAACCGTGGCCTGACGGACCGGGGGCGGTGAGCCCTGCTGCGATCGAGGCAGAGTCGGCGGGCAGAGGCAGGGGATACGGTGAGTATCCCTTCCCGCTCTTCTTTCGCGACCGCGCGGTGAAGAACGTGCCCTTCTCGGGTATGTTTCCTATGGGTTTTCGAGGATCAGGAACGTCGAACGTAGGGAACAAGACTTCCTGGCTTGAGTTCGACGCTGTGAGGTGGGGGGTTGAGTGATTTCCGAGACGCATTATCGACGGTCGCGAGCTGTTCCCTGAAGACCGACTGAATGGGCCTTTAACGGGAGACCCAGAGTACGAGGACGGCCCGGGAGATGGAGGTGGCATAGTCGGAGCGGGAGCCGGTGGTTCTACTTCTACTTCTTCTTCGTCACTCTCGTCGGACGTCTCCAGGTCGTCCATAGCATTGGGATGGGATTGTATCCTGTCAAAGAATGCAGTGGGGGAAGCTGGCGCCGGCGCTGAGTGAATAGCGGGAGAAATGACTTCTGTAGGAATATGTAACGACAGTGGGGAGGGCTGACCGCGGCGCTCTGCCAGAGGTGATGTAGGCGAGCGGTCAGTTGAGGGGTTTCGCGAAAGTGGAAGGTCGGTTTCCACTTCGGGTCGGTGTTCCCTTGTAGGGTACAACGGGGAGGATGGGTACGTCGAGGCCGCGTGTGAGGTGCGAGAAGACGACGTGGAGGGACGATACACGGGTTTGATTGCCGGGGAGCGAGGGGGAGGAGGGAGGACGGTGCCAAGGGAAGAAGACGTTCGGGGCGGAGGAGACATCGTCAGGTGACGTGCGACTACTGGAGGTGCAGGGCCTGAAGACGTCGACGGCGACACACCAGGAGATATAGAGCCTGGGTGGCTCCTTCTCACCCGCATAGGGGAGGGCGCACGACAGCTACCAAATACTGCATCCTGCATCATAGCATCATGGAAGGCCGATGCTGTCGGTGAAGGATTTGAGTAATCCGACATAGACGGTCGCCCTATGCTAGGAATCGACAAAGTCATCGAGGGCCTTCCATGAGTTTCGTCGTCCATCTCATCCATAGGCGTCGCGTATGAGAGATCGTCGTCGTCCGAGAAGAAGGCAGAAGCAGAGGGACGCAATAAGCTGATCGTAGACGGCCGACTTGATACTGTCCCCATATCCTGCACCTGGATATCCAAAGGTGGCGATATGGCCGATAAGCGTTGCTGTATCGACTCGGGGAGACGTATGGAGTCGACAGAGTTCGAACCACTTTCTGTACCATGAGAAAGGCGGGGTGAAGACATAGCACGACGGATGACATGTGCCATACTATCGGCTTGTGGCCTTTCAGAATCCATGCTTATTGAGCGATGCAGATCATCCGAGGAAAGTGAATGATGTGGCCGTGCCAACTCCTTTCGCGGTGGAGGAGGCGTCAATGGCTGGGTCATCGCTGGTGTCTCCGCTCGAGGTGGGTTCAGAGACGCTCGCCAGGCTTCGTCACCTTGTTCGGCAGTGTCAGCGGAGTGGACTGTAGGAAGAGCTTGTAGCCCCGAAAGCGGTGACAGCGCCGTCGTAGTTTGAGTAACAGCGTCCAATTCTAGCGGTTCAATGATGCGCTGACCTATCGCCGTAGTAGGTTTCGGAGTCGGCGGGGATGAAGGCTCTTCAACCTGTTGATTGCTATTGACCCGAAAGGACTTGGGGGATGACGAATTGGGAGAACTGGGTGTTGACGAGAAGGAATTCTCAGGGGACTCACTCAACGACAGGCTGACTGCTTCATGTAGTATCGCCTTCCGCCAAGACGCTTCCTCTGTGCTCATCGACCACTGACCTGGGCTAGGAGGCAGTCGATCCGCCAGGAGATCCGCACCTAACGATTCTCCCGGACCGAGGCCATGCATGGCAGACGTTTGCACCGGGAAAGGATAAGCAGAGGAGGACATAGGGAGATCGACAGCGTCTGTAGGATCGATAACGTCGTCGAACGTAGGCTTCGGTGACGTCAGGCTTTTCGCTTTCCTCCCGTCTCCGCGCGACTTCATGTCTCGCTCAGCCTGTTTGGCGGCCTCCATTAAATCGTCCATTCGTTCACGAAGTACGACGACCCGGGACTGGTTCGCGCTGGCAGAACTGAAGGGCTGTCCTGATGTAGTCTCCGTTGCGGGTGCTGTGTTTGGACGTTGAACATATCCTCCCGCCGTAGTTGAGTCAGAAGTGGTTCTGAGCAACGGTGGAGGGTTATCCAACGCTGGTGGACTCATACATATAGGAGTTGTAGGTTTTGATTTCGACTTGCCCATACGAAAGAAGTCGAAAAATCCACCAGGAGCGGCAGGCTTTGCTGCTTTCTGTCCACCGACCGGATTTTGGGGAGTGAGAGACAACGGTGATGGCTTGTGATGTGCCGGTGGCAGGAAGTAGTTATTGTTAACCAATAGCCGCAATCTGTACGACACGTCGTCGACGTCAAAGTCCGAACTCGTAACGATACGAGGAGCAAATGAAGACATCTCATCATCCTTCTCGTTGGGAGACAGAAGAACCGACGACTCTGGGAACGACCCGCTCGATGTTGAGGCCGGGTAAAGGGACGACGAGCTCGAGATTAAGGAATCTCGCACTGCTGCCCGTGGGTTTCGCCGCGGAAAGCGAATGAACGGAGCCTCTGGGAAATCGGTAGGCGTCCGTGGACTGGCTTCCGACGACTCGTCAGACGATGCAGCGTTTCTAAAGGCACCACGAGGCAGACTTTTGCCTCGCGACTTGCGGGCAACCTTCAACAGGGTGCAAAAACATGAGTCGCTATTTTTCCTATCCGTGTATAATAAAACGCACATTTCTTGTTGACCCTCCTTCAGAATGTGCCAATCGCCCACGACCTAAATCCGGAACATCGCGTATATGAACAGCACTGTATGTCCGCTCTCTGACGCTTGGAATCACCAGCTCCTGTACAGCAGGAGGTGTTTCTGTGAGCTGAGAGTCTGTTCTTTGTGGTAAACGCGTCGGTAGTGGTGGTCGCTCGAGTTGCAATTTGGGGCTTGTCTCGGTCCTGACGCCCTTGCCAGACGACTGGCACGCTTGTGAGCAGTCGTAAAATAATACCCAAAAAGTTGAAAACGTACTGCATCTTCTTTGGGAGATCCTCCTGGCCCCGTACTCTTCCCCCGTCTCCCCAAGTCGGTCAACGCCCTAGTCCTCGTACGCGAGCGCCGCCTCAGGGAGACGGCGCTGTTGGCACTGTTCGTTGATTTTATGGAGTTTGAACGAGTGACTGTCGACGTAATTTGGAGAGGTTGAAGAGGAACGACGGGGGACATAGACTGGGCCATGGAGGCCTTGAAGGTTGCATGAGAAACCCGCCAACGAAACCGAGCGCGACGACCCAGTTGCTCGCTTAAACCGAAGACTTCCTATTCCGGTAAGGTTTCCGTTCAGCTCGGCCTTCCCCGCATCAAATTGCATCTTCGGCCGGAGCGCCACACGGTGAAACGGTGCATCCGGCGCCCATTCGTGGTAATGTTCCTGGAGACGCCCGGACACTAACTGATTGCACGCGCCGCCAGCTGGCAGCGAGCTCGATACCACTGTCGTCGCTGCCACAATCCACGACCATGGCTGTATTTGACTTTATTCAACCTTGTAAGTCGTCGTCTGTAGCCGACTCTACGACCAGCAAGAGTTTAGCTCATTTGTGCTGTGTAGATCTTCCGCAAGCCGAGGGTTTACTTCCGAAATGGATCTTGCTCGTGTCGGTCATGGCCGTCTTCAATACTGTTCAGAACTTTGCCACCACCAAATTGACTAGCAGGCTCTACAGTCGCCTACCGACTGGTGCATTGAAACCATCTCATTGCATAGCTCCTAAAATGCTGATACGCCCTTGCCAGTGACGCCTATCCAGGCGCGAACCTTTGCAGTGTGGACTCTCATGAGCGCGGTTGTCCGACTTTACGCAGCGTACAACATCCATGACAAGAGGCATGTTGCTAGCTCATTAGTGCCCTTCCCGCCATCAATTACTGATGTCCACTTGTCCGGTTCAGCATTTACGACATGACGCTACTCAGCTTCCTTATCGCCTTTGGGCACTTTACCTCGGAGTTACTGATCTTTGGCACAGCGTCGTTGAACGGCCCTGTCATAAGTCCAGTGATTGTATCCAGTGAGTTCCCAACACCTCTTTGCGTCTTAGCCAATAGAAACGGACAACCATACTTATCGCGTCTATTCCAGCAACGTCGCTGTTTTGGATGATTCGCCAGTATGATTTCTACGTCAAGGCATAGGTGCTGCCTTGTCATCCTGTTCTGTGAAGTCTGATATACTATGTCTATATTTTATGTTATATTTCCCTGCTAGTACTTCGTTCCCATGATGCGGCACCGTTCTCCTTTTGTCCAAGCGGCGGGGATCTCGATGTTCAAGGGCTTCCGCTCGTGACCGTGTTCGCCTTACGGCTATGATTGGGCCGCGTCTGAAGCACGTGGAACGCTATCGGGTCATAGGCGAATGATTCTGTTGCCTCGTCAGCTATGAAGAGGCTATCCCGCTCGTAACGTTTGACATCGCCGAATGTACCGGCGGACATCATGCGCTGGCAGGTGGTGATGCGTAATACCTCGCTATAGGATGACACTCACGTATGTTCCAGCCATTGGGTCTTGTGAGTGAAATTGCAGTAATTGAACCCAGGTGTTGGTCTTATCTAGGTTTGCAGGCGCCCGCGTATCTCTGCTACGCAACATGCGACGCATTGACAGGCCAAAAATGCAAGAGGACTGCCGCGAAGCCTCCGCGTAGCATCAGGGACCTTATCACGACGTTAAAGCCTATCAATGATTTACTGAATGCACACCTGTACTCGGCAGGAACACAAATCTAGTCGTTACGTGTTTGTCCCGTTGCAGCATTCGGAGAACTGTGGTAAGATGAGTACTCGGGCGTTTGCTACATTCGAAGCACAGCACAGCCTGTCCTGGATACTGTAATCAGATAAGGAGATGTTCTGCTTACCGACCCTGCATCGCTACTTGCAGTGCCCGAAGAACAGAGCGGTTGAAGAACTACGCATATCTGGCAGGTACTGTGGCCGTGCAACTGCTCTCAACGAGCCCTGATACCTGTGGACGGTCGAAAAACGGCCGTGCATATGGATCTAGTGACTTCAAGCAGTTGTGCCCGGGTGAAGTTCCCTGATATGCACCGCATGGATGCGGTATTTTTTGCTTGTTCAGCGGGGCCCGAAGGATTCCATTAGCTGAAAGCTCTGTTTGAGAAGCGCGCGGGGTTACGTCTATTGGATGAGTGAGACTCATTGGTTTTCTCTATCCTCACCGCGGGCTTCTACAATATCATGACTCACCTGTGCAATGACATTCGTTTGGGGGCGATGAATCAAACCGTTGCTTCCGGTGGTATGCGGTAATCCTGATACAATGACTCATTGCGAAAACGGAGCTATACGGATAGGTTGCAAAGCCAGGCAGGACAGCTTTAAACTGCACTTCCCGCCGCTAGAAGCTGTGTAAATGTTTTGCGGGTACGGTCGTGCTCGTACGTAGAGAAGGGAGGCCAGGGGAGACAGACACAGGCTCAGGAGCGCATAATGTAGCGGGGAGGAGTCTGGGAGGCTCGAAATTGGATGAGGCGCAAAAGCGGTAAACAGGTGTATGTTCTTGGGGTGGAAGTGTAAGAATAATAACACTCCCCAGTTTGAGCAGATCACGAATAGCCTTTGCACTCAGCTGAATCCCAAGGCGTCGGTAAATCAGTCTTCTCGAACGCTCACGAGTGCTTCAACGTGGACATATAATCCAGGAGACAGAAATAGTTTAGAAGAACTTACTAAGTCCATCCTATAGCTATTTCAATACAGCGGTCACGCAATCAGAAATAAAACAGGCGGTTTAGAGTAGCGAGTACGACAAGAGTCCGTTAGACTTTCCTTGCCATCCGCCAGCAATCCACCGCCGGTTCGCGACAACCGCGGAGGTGTAACCCTGCTCAATAGGTTTGAAACACGGGGCGCGTGCATATTTCGAACCAAGAGTTACAGTTTTGTCTGCCGATGGTCCATCGAGCATGCGTACGGCGCTATTGCATAAAGATGATCCGTGCTGAAGCTGAAGACGTACAGACGGACATATGGGGCATAGGCGAATGTCGAAGCACGCTTGCGTGATGACCTTCGGGGAATAAAGACTGACAGAAGCGAACGCGGTGTCGCCACAACGGTGGCATATGTGGAGAGTCCTAGTCGTAATAACATGCACTCCTGAGGTCAACTAAAGAGAGCGGTGAACGAATTGGCGAAGACGATGGCCTCAATACCTCACACGTGCTTTCAGGATCCTAAGGACTGCCCAGAAGTAGATCTCGTCGATGGGATTTATGATCCGCAAGTGATCTGGGGTACATCGTACGTTTACCTTTATATCACCGGTAGCAAATGGGGAAAGCCTAGAATACTTGAAATAGAGGTGATCAGCTGCACTGGGGTGATCGAATAAGCAGAGTAAAGCATGGGCACTGGCAAATGCCTAGCGGTCCATGTTTCCTAATGAGGAGCGGACTGAACACGTCGTGTAGCGTCTCGTCACCGGTGTGTGAGGTAAGACGCGGTGTAGACCCTGCGGAAAGGAGGCAGGTCGAACGTTCACGACCAGAGAACAGGCTATAGGTGACTGATGACCCACGCATAGGCTCTGCCGAGCCAATCGGAACGAGTCATGAGACTGCGCGGAGAGAACATGACTGAACACAAGGCACGAAAAGGTAAGAAAGTTCTCGAATTAAGGAGGCGTCGTTGCATGGACGCCAGATGACTGCCTGGGTGCAGGTGGACGCAGGCACCTGCACATGCGTCCCAGCCGCCCGTGGACATGCCTCCTGTGTCGAAAGGAGATCATGAGAATACAATAAATTCGCAATATGGTGCGCGTTGAGATGCGTGGGTCTGCATGAATTACTGCCGGTTAGTCGTCTAAATACGCCCAGGAAAGCTAAAAGCTTGCCACCACCGGAGAAGAGGTGGTGACTGAGCGGTTAGGGTCGGCGACCAACGTGTCATCTGCTCAGAAATGAAGGTCATAACATAACAGAGGACGAAGGCGCGATGCAGGGACACCGCTATGCACCATGTGCATTGTAGTAACGCAAACGTAAACGGGGAACTGTTACTCACAAAGCTTTTTCGTCCTGGATGTCAGGAAGTTTTGGGCTGGCGCCGTATGCGCCTCGCCATAGCTGATCTTGTAATGGCGGGAAGCCCAGACCGTAGTTTAATCCCGTACGAGACAAGGCCGTCGTCGTCGTATAATGTTGTTTGTGTGCTATTGCGCTAACAGATGACCGGGGCGCGACTCTGAGATGAGCCGGTGAGAGTCGCTTGCGCAAACCATCCGGAGCATATCCCTGAGGCCGCCATCACGTGCATCGCTTGGGTATTGCGCGAGCCCGTTGATGAGGGCAGCGAGTAAACGTTCGCAAGTATCATTGGAGATGACGAAGATTGAATAGTAGGCGGTCTGCATGGGTCAGTCTCAGTCTCGCGTAACAAGATGCCAGGCGTCCACAACACCTTCCGGATCCTCTACTTCTTAGACGCCGATCAAACGGGACCGTCCCGAGGCGCCAAAGTGGCTTTGTCCGTCCTCCGATGGACCGACCTCCCAAGACATTCACAGTCGCTTTATTCAGACCCACCACTATATATACACCATGACTCCTCTTTCATCTCTTCCACTTATTTTGCTCCCGACGCTCTCACATTTGTACGAACATCCTGAGCTTCATTCACCATGACATACTCCGCTGCTAACCAATGTCCCCCCGAGCTTATTTCTCTCGTACTCGCACATGTGTATGCTGCTGGTCTCGCCCCTTCAGCACATTCCCTCGACCCACTATTCACCTCCGACGATGCAATCCCTACGTCTCAGCCATCTTCCTATCCCGCTGCGCATTGGCCCGAAACCACCGTTAGGAGGACGCTAGCCAATGCATGTCTCGTAAACCACACTTGGTACGACGCCGCCAAGCCATGGTTATGGCAACGGGTCGAAGTCAGACTCCCTCGCAGCTGGATGTCTCTAGTAGACGAGTTAACCGGTGGAGATGAAGAGCCCCTGGATGCAGCGCAAGATGCCGCCTTCGTCGAGCAGACCATACAGGAGGCCGAGGACGCCGCTGCAAAGGCGCAGAGCCTGGTAGAGGGTCGGAACGAGGGGGTAGACGATCTTGTGCGCGAGCTGCACGGTAAGCTCCTCGCGTCACTCTCCGACGTCGATGGCGTCCATATCTCTCCGGATTTGCTCTCTCCACCCGCTACCCGTGACCCCAGTCCAAGACGCCTGAGGGCAAAAAGCAAGAGTCCTGGCCGCTGGAAGCTTATGCGTACCATCAGTGACGCGATGCAATATGTCGTAGGACACGAGCACCCAGGCGTATACAGTACGTGATTTTCGTATTTGGCACCCGCATGTCCGATTTCTGAATATTACATTAGTCCCTACTCCACAAGACCCTCATCCTGGTCGCTTTATACGTCACATCGACTTTACTCATTTCCGGACCATTGGGATGAGGCGGTCACTTGAAGAGGGTGTCAACGGCCGCTTTGTTACCCCTGAACGCTTGCTCGCTTTGCTCAAGGTACATGAGGTTATAAATAAATTAGAACTACACTGACATCCAGTAATCACTATAGGAAATGCCGAATCTGATAGCATTCGGTGGTACTGAGTACATGGATGGAGCTTTGACCACGGCTGTCCTCCAGGAACTCCTGTTGCGCGGCTCTCCAAGCCGAGGAAGAGGACGTCCATCTCGTGGCCGTGGTCTTGTCGTGGTCGACCTCAACGACCCGGAAGAAGAAGACAGAGAACGGCGCAGGGAGTACACCGAGCTTCAGGCCCTTGATCTTACCGGCTGCATCAGTGCAGTATTTACGAAAGCGATGCAAGAGTTTGTCACCACTCACCTGATTCCGCAGTCCCCAGAGGACACCGACCCTCAAGAACCGCGTGATCGCAGCAGCAGGGGACGATTCGCGCCGCAGGTCGACGAGCCTCTCCAGTTTCCTGGAATTCATCGGTTAGGTCTTCGCGGTATGAAGTCGATCCAGACACAATATCTTCAGGCTTTCGTACTTGCATTCCCATCGCTCACGCATCTCGATCTTTCATGCACGCGTATCACTCCTGAGGCGCTTGAGGCCCTGGGTTCTTCGCAGACTATGCGTTTGAAGAGTCTTGCTCTCGATCGGTGCAGTTGGCTCACCGGAGAGAGTATCAAGAAGTTTCTAGTGCACTCTCCTGTCACTGCTGAGCTGGAGGAACTCAGTCTCTACGGCGACTTGACATGCCCTTCGCCTCTTTCTGAAGAAGACATGACGGAAATCTTCACTTCTGCACCCTGCTTCAAATCCGGACGACTGGTGTACTTGGATATCTCTAGTACACCGATTTCTAAGGACATGCTTTTGAATTTGTGCTCTCCTCAGCCTTCCCTTCGCTCGCTCGGTTTCTCCTATGTCCGAAACCTCGAACTCAGTGCTGTTGCGGAGTTCCTAAAAACCAAGGCCAGTAACGTCGAAGTTCTCACATTGGCCATGTCGACCGCCGATCTAGGATATGGCCAAAACTACGTCACCCCCCGCCAAGCCACTGTTGCACTCCATACCGAACTCATCCGCCCCCTCTGCACACCCCCGTTCTCCTTTAGTCTTGACCTCTTTTCTACGAGAAAGACCAAACCCGCACAGCCCCCGACCCATTTAAGGGTTATTGAGCTTGCACCGCAAATGCTTACTACTCTCGGCGGAGGCGCAGGGTCATGGCGCATCGTCCGTTCAAAAGGCAGCAGGGGCTGGTATGTTGACTCCGCGAGCGGATGGATAGCGCAGCCCGGTGGCTGGGCAGAAAATGCGGCCGGCGATGAGGCCGTTTCAGGACAGGCCGTCCTCGCTCGGGATCTAGAGAAGGGTCATCCGTGGCGAGCAGAGGTTGAAAAGCTGGCGGATATGAATGGGAACGTGGGCAGCGGAGTAGGTTGGCATGCGCGGAAGATGGAGGTAAGTCGACTATTCCCCCTTTGGGTTTTCCGCCGCACCTCGTCGAGGAGGCCTGGTCGCTAAGCGTCGAGCGTTGTGCTAATGTGTTGTCTGTGGCGGTTAGATCCTGCAAGGCCACGGGTTGCTTGGCCGCGAAACAGGCTTGTACGGTGCCGTGGCATTCGCATATCAAGGCTAGGCAGTCGCGATTTGTTTGGAATACCGGCCGTAGCCAGCGTTGAGGCTTCCTGTACTTCCTGTACTGCCCACACAAGCTCTAGGCTACCATTTCCATGTACGCCACACTGTCCTAGGGATCCTAGCATCCATCGAGCTTCGACCAAGAAAGGGGACAATAGCTGGTGGCGATTAAGGGACTAGACATCCTTATACATACTACTTACTGTGTTATCCTAATCGCTGTTAACGCACGCTGCCGTGGGTATCGCCTTGTATGTTCCGTAGTTGGCGTGCAAGTGGCGTAGGCGTTGTTATCTTATTCAACGCTTGTTTCCGTAATTCTGTAACTCGATACCGGTACCTAATCTGAATGAAAGAGGTTTTCAGCGTTGAATGAGGATACAGCCATAGCTGGATGTACAGCCGGCCATAGTCGAATTGCTGAGTAGTCTCGCCGATCGGCATGGCACGCAATGCAGTGCGCAGCCAGTCATCCAGAGAATCTTATGGCAGAATTGTAGCATCCCGCATTAGACGTGGACCTTCCGATATCTGCCTACATAGCGGTGTTCCGCCTTGCAGAGACGCTCTGGCCAGAAGGGATGTGCTGTGCATGGCGGGAACCACTCCAATTGGGCAGTAACGGGTCACACGTGTCACACGAATAATAGCCGAACACAAGTGCGACTATGCAACTATAGCACTATACTTTCTTTCTCTTCATCTCTACCAGATCAACGCGCTCCGTCTACATAAAGGCCGTTCGATTTCGTACAGCCTCTTCAGCACCCCATCAACATCCACCCCACTCCCAGGTCATGACACAACATGAGGCTCATTCAGCAGCAACCCAGCATGCGCTAACCACAGAAGGCCCCATACAGCGCAAGGCTACTCTTCCCAACCAGGAGTCAGCCCCCACGACGTACTCTTCTGCAAGCAACACAAATCTCATCCGTACTACCTCGAAACAACCAATGGCATCGAGGCAGGGCTCTTTCAATCCCGCCCGAACAAATAAACTGAGGCGGGTGTTGACTGCGAATCTTACCCCCGCAAGACCTGTGGGGAAAGCACCGGGCTTGGTATCGAGTATGAGGGCTATCCTGGTCTCGTCATGTACGCCAGCCGCACGTTTACATCTTCAATGTACGAACTGATGATGGTGCGATTTTAGGGTTGAATATCCTGCTACTGTGCATACCCATATCGGTTGGTCTCCATGTTCCCGCCTTTCGTATTGCTCTGACGGCTGTCCAGTGGGCACTACATTTTGCGTGGAGTAAGAACACAACGAATACTCAGGACACTGTTATCTTCGTTTGTGCGTTCTAGTGCTTCGTGTGCTCTCACGCTGCGGCTGACCATGCTTCTAGTTTCATTCCTTTCTATTATACCTCTCGCAAAGGTCCGTATTGCAGTCCGTATTAGTGTTCTGTCGTCCACTAAGCCACGGCTCCATCACACAGCTCCTCGCATTCGCTACGGATGAACTGTCAATGCGTGTTGGTCAAACCTTGGCTGGTCTTCTCAACGCTACTCTGGTGAGTACGGCATCGGCCTGGCATCTGGGCGCTGCTGACCTTACAACCTGTCCTTCATAGGGAAATGCGTGAGTTTCATGAATGATGGAAATGCAGAATATCGTATTGACTGTTGATTCGAAAACAGTGTTGAACTCATTGTTTCCGTAAGTTGATGTCGGCGCAACATTCCCGTCAAGACGCTGATGGATGCATCACTTCAGATACTGGCCCTGATCAAGTGTGAACTTCAGATTGTCCAATCGTCTCGTACGTATCCAATGGCTAGTCAGGCATCCACCACCACTGATATCTAATTTGTGTTAGTTGTTGGCTCCATCTTGAGTAATCTCTGTATGCCAAATTCCTCCCACAGTCACACGGGAAAATACTGACTATAAGGCTCGCGCCATTCCTCGCGTGCGCAGTGCTTGTTCTTGGTATGTGCTTCTTTGCCGGTGGTCTGCGGTTCTCCGAACAAGGATTCGGCATCGGTGAGTCTTCGCTTCATCTTGCACAGCCCATCGCCGCCCGTTGGGTGTCAATGCGCCGCTGGCGTTGATTCATGCCTGTGCTAACTTTCGGTGATAGGTGCGGTTCAAATCCAGTCTTCACTGTTGATTTTATCCGTGGTTGCCGTACTTTTGCCGGCGGCGTTCCATTTCGTCGCGGGCAATGACATTCCTGATTCTACGGAGGGTCGCGAAATTCTGAGTGTCTCGCACGGGGTAAGCACACCGATCACAATATTATTAGCCGGCATCTCACCTTTTCTGCTCCGTAGGCTGCTATCATCTTGTTGTTCAGTAAGCATTCAGACAATGACACAAAAAGTTGTGTCTTTTACCGAGCGATGTACTGACAACACGCTCACCCTCTAGTCTACGGCTGTTACTTGACCTTCCAGCTATTCTCGCATACTCATCTATACAGCGATGATGGCTCAGACGACGGCAAATTCCATTCGACACTGTACCCTAAGAAACAGAAGAAGAAGGATGATGCGGAGAAGGCTGCGGCCGATCAAGTTGAAGCCAATCGGGTGGAAACTGAACGTGTTGAAACTGAGCGAGCAGAGTCTACTGCCCTAGCAAACAGGACCGCTACTGGCTTATCTTCATCCTCTGTCCCTGCAAACGGCCACGCACGTGATCTTGAGACTGGTGTACCGACCGACGAAAGTCATGGTGAAGCTACGGTTGATGAGGAAGAGGAAGAAGAGAAGCCGCAGATGAGTGTGAATGTCACAATTGCATTCCTAGTCATTGTCACCGTGGTATATTATCTCTCCTTCACATGTGTGTGTTCACCTCGACTGACCCATCCGACAGCTTGTCGCCGTCACTGCTGAATTCCTCGTTGATTCGATTGATGGTTTAACGAACACCGGTCACATCAGCAAAGAGTTCGTCGGTCTTATCTTGCTTCCCATTGTGGGCAATGCAGCAGGTGAGCAAAGATTCATGTTGGTTTCGCGGTCTTATCAGCGGTGTAATTGATACGTCTGATGTCCCACAGAGCATGTTACAGCTGTTACTGTGTCAGTCAAGGACAAGCTTGATCTGTCCCTTGGTGTTGCAGTTGGGTCCAGTATCGTACGTTCACTTTGCAGTCCTCATGGTAACCGAGCTGATCGCTTTTTTTATGTCTTGGTTTTTTCAGCAAATCGCACTGTTCGTGATACCGTACGTCTGCACCAAATTCGTATGCTTGGCGCCGCATCACTGACGTGACACTTTAGATTCATGGTCACACTTGGCTGGATAATTGGAAAGCCGCTTACCCTGCTGTTTGACCCTTTCGAGTCTATCGTGATGTTCCTTTCCGGTGAGTTTTCAATTCATTGCTCGGCGCGGTTCTGGGCGCTGCACAGCCATGCCGGCCATACTCGTCACTTTGAACTCGTCATTGACTTGGCGTTTCCACTTTGTGCAGTCATCGTCGTCAACTACACGGTGCAAGATGGAAAATCGAATTGGCTCGAAGGCGCGCTCTTAATGTGTCTCTACGTCATCCTTGCTGTCGTGTTCTGGTACTATCCTGGTGAGCTTCTCCAACTAGACGTCTGTAGCCACAGTCTGATGTTTTCTCCACTTACAGGGGTACCCCAAGCCTTCAATCTGGCTGGCTGCCCGCCGCCGTCATGAATTGACTTGTCGCCCCGGTTTGAGTATCGGCTCTTCAATATACCCTTTGTATTTGTTGGGACATTCTTCATATTTGTGAAGAGACCCGGGCTTTCAGGACCGTGGGTTATCTGCGTTCTCATGCGAATATACGCTATTTCTACTTCGTTATCCGACCTAATCGTTGTAGCCCATAATCATGCACCGCTTTCGTTTCAACTGGCTGTTAGTCTACAATATGCATAGTACACTTCGAATTTACACATCAGAGGTGTGACTGCATTTAGGCTTGATAGTAAACACCTGGTCCGAGATTGAACCCATAAGAAGTTCGCAGCATGATGATGGCGGAAATACAGCAACGGGGAATCTACTACCTGGTATGTTGCCTCGCGCATGGAGGGGACAAAGCACAGCATTGCAGGGCAGGTATCATGGAGGAAATGAACGTAAGAGTGGAAACATGCGGATACATAACGAGAATTACAATACATCCTGACTACAAAAGGGTGGATCCGGTTATAGTTTGGCCTTTGCGGTCTCCACGCCAGGCTCTCCTAACGTAACAGCCGCGGAGGCGAGCACAACGGCGTTGCGCTCCTTGACCTTTGTGGCTACACGGCACACGTCAATCTCCGCACTCTTGACGCAAGGGCAGTAGAATGGACTCACTGAATATGACTTTATCTCCCTCTTTCCACATCTCAGTGACTAGCGTCTCGCCCGGATACACTACTCCGGTAAACCTGATCGGAGGAGAGAACATGAGGATGAGGGCACGTACACACGAGGGAAAATCCGCGTAAGTTTAACTTACCGAGCCTTGATGTCTTTGAAGGTCCCAAACGTCTTCAGGATGTGCTTGCCGGACACGCCGAAGGAACACAACCCTGAGGATCAATTGATTCATGAGTATATGGGTGCAAGAACGTAGTAAGTACGTGGAGAGGAGGATGGCGTACCGTGGAGGATGGGCTTGTCGAAGCCACCAACTGCTGCGAACTCTGGTTGGATCTGGGACGTATACACGTGCATGTCAGAATGACACGATGACAACTATAGAGAACCAGACTAACGTGAAGTGGGTTCGGGTCGCCGCTCAGGCTATGCAGAGAGCATAAGTAGTCAGCCTCACATGTTCGGGCAATGCAAAGATCGTCCAGCTCACCGGTAAAGTGCTGCCTGCCTCTCTAATGTGGCCTCCTCGATGACCGCGTCAGGCTTACGCTTGGGCGGATTGTTCGCGGCAGTCGCTGGTCCACGGTCTGTGTTAAATATAACAAAATCGATAAACATATGGACAGCAAGCGGCTCATCAGTGTTGGCCGACCTTTGCCTGTAGTCTTCCCACCAAACCCTCCGCAGCCACGAATGAATAACGTCGAGGTGTTCTCGAAGATCACCTTGCCGGTCGCTTTGTCCTTGGTAGTGACCGCAACGGTAACCGACGCAGCTTTGCCCTTATCCAATACCTCGAGGATTCTGCGCACATGCAATGAGTAAGTTCCGTTAGAGTTCCAGCGCGGACTCAGTATACCTGGGCTCATTAACAAACGTCCCACTCGTAGGGATCGGCGCTTTGATAGAAAGGTATTGTTCACCGTGTAGTAATTTTGCCTGAGTCACAGCTCAGACCGAGTCACACAGGCCGGCCGGGAGAGTTCACTCACAGGATTCCAGTTCGGAAGCCAGTCCAGAGATGCACCGCCCATGGCAGGGAACTGCGGGATAACTCCAAAAGTGGGGATAGGAGAAAAGTTATCGTCACCCTCGAAAGTCCACTGCAGGTCCTTCTCCGTTGCACCAATACCAAGGTTGTACAGGATGATATCCCGTTCTGTGAAAGCATATTCGGTTGAGGTCTGCTCTGCCTGTTTCGCCTTTGCAACAAGCTCGGAGTCTTCAGGATCAGCGGTGGAGCTGCCCTCAGCAACTTTGTTTCCGAAGTTCGCAGCAAACTACACGACGTTCAGCAGAGTATTCACGAGAAGGTTGAGATCTACTGACCAGGTTCATAGACTCCTGGATATTCGTGGGGTTAGTAGCACGACCGTCGTCTGCAGGTAGTATCTAGTTAGCCTACTCGATGTCAAGTGGGAAGTGCTTCGCATACCGAAGTCGGTGATCACACTCCACTTGGACAAGATATCCTCAGGTGTGATGGGTCGGTTGACTGGGAAACCATACCCGCCGGCCTTTTGCCAACGGGTCTGGGCAGCCCAACCACCAGTGATCTCGAAAAGGCTGGCAGTTGTTTTGGTGTTGGCTTCGCTCGTCAGGTAACCGACGATGGGAGCGATGAAATCAGGCTGTAGGCAACAGTCAGTGGAAGAGTGTTAAAATACCCATTCTACGCGCCTTGAATGCGTCAACCATCTCCTGAGGCCTAAAATGGAGTCAGGAATATGAATCAACATACCGGGTAAGATGTGCATACCATACAGTCGACGTCATTGCAGTACCAGCAGAGGGAGCAATCGCGTTGACAAGGATGTTGTACTTGCGACCCTCGTGTGCGAGGGCGCGGCTGAAACCGATAATGGCTGCCTTGGCCGTCGAGTACTATATCGGCATGTGTTCAGTAGTCTCTTCAAGAAAGGATGCAATTATATACGAACATTGGCTTGGCCAAAGTTGCCGTCTTACGGACAGAATAAAGGGACGTGAGCAGAGATAATATCGGAAAAGAGTAGAATCGCAATGCTCACAGATGCCCACTTGCGAAGCAGTGTTGACGATTCGGCCATACTTTTGCTTCAGGAAGTGTGGCCATACAGCTTTGGCACACTATTCGACGAAAGATCAGCTACTTCATACCTCCACAATATTTTCATGTCCCAAAACTTGCCTTGTAAGTAGCGCTGTCGACAAGAACCCGAATTGGTAAGGATAATTGATGACGTCACGCATGAAAGACATACTGAAGGTGTACACCCAAAACCAGGTCCCATTCTGGATCTGTCAGCGAGGCAAACGACTTGTCCCTCAAGACACCAGCGTTAGCGACGAGGATGTGGACGCCGCCAAACGTTTCCAGCGCAACCTTGACGATAGCTTCACCTTCCTCTGCAGAGAAGATGGCAGCTACAGCTTTGCCTCCGGCTGTTGTCGCGCCCATCAGAAAGATGGAACTATCGTCGAAAGGGAAGAAGCAAGTACCTTTCGTGATCTCCTCAACGACGGCCTTGGCAGCTTTCTCGTTCAAGTCATTGACGACAACATTCGCTCCGAGACGAGAATACATCAGCGCATATACACGACCGAGACCCTGGCCAGCGCCTGTAATGACGGCAGTCTTGCCATCAAAGCGAACCTCGGGGGATGACTGAGGGTTTGGAGGGAGCTTCATAGCGGTTTCCAGTGTCCCCTGCATGTCGAAATCGGTGACACTCTCGGGGCTGCAAAAATACTGTTATATCCATTCCCCCCAGCGAACTGCTTTGATACTACTCACTGATCAGCATTTGTGAAGTCCGTAACTTGGGCCCATTTCTCCTTCACTGCAGACGGGGTGAACGAGGCGTCCGTCTTGAAGATTGCACCCTTGCTTCTCTCCCACCTGATTTCAGCAAAGAAACCAGCGCCAAGCTCGAATATCTTTCCGTTGGCATCAGAAGGGGAATCTGGGTGTGTTACAGCTACAACAAACGGTGCGATGAACTCGGGCTATGGTGAAAATTAGTAAAAGTTGGTAGGCACGAAGATACAAGGACTGACTTTCAGGTTCGCCAACATATCGGGGGGCAGAACAGTCTCAGTCATGGCACTGGCAGCCACCTGCAAAGGTCTGTTCATGACTTATATTTACGCAAAATAATACAGTGCATACCGGCGCAATTACGGTAGCATGTATGTTGTACTTAGCACCTTCCCGAGCAAGGGTCTTGGTGAAGGCAACCAGACCCATCTTGGCGGCACTGTAGTTGGTCTGACCAAAGTTTCCTGCGTTCTTGTTAGCTGATTATGAAGGGAGTGAATGAAACGCTTTCGTACCATACAGCCCAGCTGCGCTGGCAGTGTTAAGGATCCTCCCGTACTTCTGTTTCCTGAAGATAGGCCAAGCCGCCTTAGTGCAAGCGTATGCACCCTTCAAATGTACCTCGTAGACTTGATTCCATTCTTGATCACTCATGTTTCGGAAACTGGATATGCGCGCATGAGTACGTGTATACTGTTGCTATTGTAGGCAGGATTTACCCCTTGTCGCGCAGTATTCCAGCATTGTTGATTAAGATGGTAACACCACCAAACGCATCGAGGGCAGTCTTGATGACTGCCGCCCCGTCTGTAGCAGAGGAGTTGTTCGCGACAGCCTTTCCACCAGCTGCGAAAGGTGTTAATTGGGTCAAGTGATATGACGCCATGGCGTACCTTGCACGATCTCGTCAACTACTTTCTGCGCAGCAGCTTTGTTGAAGTCATTCACAACGACGTTTGCTCCTCTCGAGGCAAACAAGAGAGAGTAACTTGGTCGGGATAATTGGCCTCAGAATCGCTCGGGCGATGAATACAAGTTCTGACTTACGTTTTACCCAGACCACCTCCAGCTCCTGTGACAACCACAGTTTGCCCTTTGAATGAGAGAGACATGGTGGAGGATGAGGGACAGTTGGGGAGCTTGTTCAACAGTGTCAGAGCGGTTAAGTATGGTCGTTCCCCAGCGTGACTGTGGCAGCAGATGTTCCCAGCCGCACTACCCGAGTCCCTGTTATTGATGAGCTGCTTCGCATGTGATAAACGCTGTCATCTCACGTGTTTTCGTGATACTTTGACTTTGATCAAGTTTGATGCGCCTTCCACGACACCATGCACCGAACGCCGACAACATTTGGGCGGTACAGCGCCGCACATCTAGCGCAATGCTTCCCTTACTTGCGTAGCGCAGATCTAGGACCCTTTCCACCCAGTACACGCTATAGACACGTGTTGCTGATTATCTTTGTAGCCTAAAATGCTCTACGAAGCTTTTATAAGGAGGCTTCAGTTTGAGGAACAATCCTCAGCAATCCTCTCGTGGCGGCACGCTCTTGTTGATAATGCCAGAGTCTCATAGTCATCACAACAGCAACCCTCCTGTATGTATACTTCACCGTCAAACACAGCGGGGATTAAGCTGATGTCATTACCTAGGACATTCGTGTCTGCTTCCTACCAAACTGCGCTTTTGTAGTTCAGCCAACATGTCCAACTTGTCTCCAAAGGCAGATCACCCCCACTCAAGTCCCCATCACATCCAGCACATTGGTCAATTCAACCGGTCCTGCTCCTGAGAATGACGGAAGTTCTGAGGCATTGGAATATGTGACCATTTACAACACGAACGGGGTTGCGCAGCGTTCAATCTCACAATCCACCCCGATTATCACGAAGCAATGGCCCAAATCTAACGAGCCCATTGCTTTACGCCCTGAACCCTCACTTTTCGAGTCGGACGTAGGCCTTGCGGCTATCCTTTGCTATGCCTGTCAACGTCCGTTCCAGGTATTCGTCAATGCGACCGTATCTGTGGTCGGGATGGTCCCTCCAGGTATGGTATGTGCTTTATGTGTGTGCCTGATCTAACCTCGAGCTCTAGGATCGATTCCTGGCACAGACACTCCGAGCCACGGACGTTAAATGTCACGTATACGAGAGAATGGTACGGAGGCTGGTATGGAGTCGCAGTTGTATACCCGTGAAAGATCATGTGAAAAGGGGCGCACGGAGGTATCCTAGCACCAGGTTGGATGCCATAGCATTGTCATTGCGTTTCAACGTCAACAAACCACCTGTACACATACTTTGCAGATGAGGAATCATGAATGGGCGGACTTTATTGGGCATCATCAAAGGAGTGGAAACGCTGTTTTCTCGTGTCCATGGTCTTCTTCGCCGATTCGCATCTTCACAGTACAGCAAACGTGCAGTTGATGGGCGGCGAAGCCGTGATCCCCATAAATTCTTTGGTGCCGAATGCTCCGACCCTTATGATCAACAACAGCTGGGCAGTGTAGAAGAGGTCACCGCAACATTCGCAAGTGACGGAGGAAGATGAACGGAATAACAAGCGAGCCGGAGCGAAGAGCATATTGGACACTCTGAGAACATCACGTTGATAGCATCCGGCTTCTCCAACAGATTCTGACGCTTCTTCGTAACGTAGGCCCAGGCTGACTGAGCGCCGTATGAAGGTGAGGTCGATAGAGGAGAACCAAACCAGGCCGAATGCTCACCTTGGCTCAAAGATACAGTTGTGGACGCCACGAAGCCGTCGGTAACTTGTTTTGGAATCCGACCTCAGACATGTGCGCAGTGATTGGACCCTTCGATTGTCACTCCTCTGGGCGACTGGACACCCAATCGAGCTCATTACAGACTTCGGAAGAAGAGCGCACCGAAATCTGGGCTTCTTGGGTCGTACGGTGGAAGGTAAAGACACTCACAAATCATACGTGACTGCCATGCAATACATGCATTCGGTCTCTGCGTCTCCTAGAAAGATTTGAATTACGTCTCCCTATTAATGACCTACGCAGCTCCAACCTGTCTAGGATAGTTGAAGCAACGGCCCTTCGAGATACACTGTTCGTTCCAATAAACCTAATCGAATGCTGATAACGCATCTCTCGGTCTACATTAGGGGACGCCAACAAGCGATGTCAGTGGAAGGCAAGAAAGCGGTATGATCATGCCTAAATGTATCAGCGCCATACATGAGCCAGACCTTCATAGGGTATGTCAACACAGGGTATGCCAACAAGTCGATGTCCGTATACGCTGCCCTGGCCTCAGACTCTGATGAACCGGACATTGTACCGATCAAGAATCAATGGTCACGCGATCGCGGCCACAAAGGCTTAGGGCCGGGCATAGACATGCTTCAGCTTTCCCAATGCCGCCTAAAAGTAAGGTCAGTGGCGCACAAGGTATACGTCAATGGCTGCGTTACCTCATAGTAAGGGGCAAGAGGGGAAAGGTCCTTTTCGCTCACTCGGACTCGCTTCACTGCATCTAGATGTTGAGCATCTCTCATAAATTCCTTGAAATGGCGCGCCTGGTGGTAGAAAAAGAGGTTAGAAAATGTCGGTTGATGTTTCGCGAATAGGCTGTACCTCCTGCTCTTCTACCAATGTCCACGCGCTCCCCTCGCGGCCAGCTCGTGCAGTTCGTCCCACTCGGTGCACATACTTACGCATGTCAACAGGCGCGTCATAGCTGACGACATGAGACACATGAGTGATGTCTATGCCCCGAGAGATGAGATCCGAGCACACAAGGCTAGTGAATGTTTTAACAACCATCGTCCTAGCGTACGAGATCGAAGCACTCACACGTGAATTTCTTGGTTCTTGAACTTGTCCAAAACGGCTTTGCGATCGTTCGGACTTAGATCGCTGGAGTATGCTTGCAACACAACTGGTGATTCTCCCTCCGGTGTATCGTGGGACGCAATTCGGCTGGATTGGAAGAAGTCGAAGAGTTGGACCAGACGAATCGTAGACTCGGCGGACTTCGTGAATACAATGACGTTTCTCATATTCTGAACCTGAATAAGATGAAATAGGATCATCGGCTTCTGCGAGGTCTCGCAGACAATCATATGCTCCTATGATTACGCTCAGGTGGTGAACACGACTATGACGGTAATCCACTGACCTTGAGGCTGGCGGGCATGGTGTACTTCTCCATAACAACATCAACTATACTCTCCTCGTTGTCTGCGTGTGCCCTCGTGGAGCCTTGTACAATAAAGTACTTTGGCTCGCGAAGATTGAGAGCTACAATTTTGGAAGGATCGCGGGTGAGCGTTGCGGAGAACAGCAACTTTTGGCAGGATGTTTCCTTCTTTCCGTCGAGGACAGTGTGAACATGGGGCGACCCTCGTAACAGATGAAGGAAGGAAGGTGAGAGAGCATCGGGCACTGAGAAGTCACTAAGCTGCGAGGACGGAACCTGTACGTCTGCAGGACTCTTGGGTTGTGTAGCAGCCAGGACCTGCGCAAGCCAATCCTGGAATGATTGAGCCAGCAGCCTGTCAGCCTCATCAATCACCTACGATGAAGAACTCATGAACAAAATTACAAGCCAACTTAGATTCGAACGTACCAGAAAGCGGAGGTGCTGCAGCGAGAAGCCCGGGGATGAAGTCAAGTGGTCTATAAGGCGACCGGGGGTGCAGATTAAGATGTCCACCTTGCTCGATCCACCTTGCGCACTGATTTGGATATTTGGTAAGCAGCATATGGTGATGTAACATCCCGACAACGAACTTCACCGATTTGTCTGCAAGCAACTGAGCTTGTTCGTGCGCGAAAGAATGTTGACCTGTTGCCGTTCCAATCTGGAAAGCAATTAGTTAGGAGCAGTGGCATCATCGGATCCGCGGCCTACCTTCAACCCCCGTCCTTTGGAAATCTCCTCAAACGTCTCGCGTACCTGAGTTACCAGATCGCGCGTAGGAAGGACTATAAGCGCGCGTAAACGGGTGACCACACGGGTAGCTAGGATCTACATCTCAACTCGTTCATTAAATTACCGTAGGTGATAAGAATAGCGTAAATTGCATTACCTCAACGATAGGTACCACATAAGCAAGCGTTTTACCGCTTCCAGTCGGCGCGGAGACGCAAATGTCGCGAGGTGGCCCGAATGACAGGTACAGTGCTCTGTGGCTCTTGTCAGATAACAGAAACGGAATTACTGCAGTTTGAACTGCGAAACAAATTGTCAGCGTATTCATGGATATAGAGGAAGAGTATTGTCTACCAGCGAATAGTTCTTGTATGCCAAGGTCCTGAAGTCGCTTGACCGTTTTATCCCCTAGCCCGACATCTGCCAGGGGAGCTGTCCGATGAGGCTCAACCAGCTCTGCTTCTATCAAAGCCCTGTCCTGGCCTTGTAGCGCCAGCGTAGACTTAGAAGGCGCGTCGGGCCTGGTTGGTAGAGGAAATAATGGTAGGGCTGAGGAGATGAACGGATGACTTGTTTCATTCTGGGGGCCGTCCATCTCAACGTCAGCACTATCTGGAAGTTGAGCAGTATCTACATCTTCTTCGTCGACCTCCTCCAGTTTTCTTCGTTTCTTAGGTTTTCGCTGGCTCGCTGGTTCCTCCAGTACGCTTTCCACTTGAGGGGGAAGCGCCTCAGGCTCTGAGTGAGATTCGCCCTCACCCTCCTCGCCTAAGGGTGATTCAATGGTATTGGGGGACGGTGCATGATCAACTTTTCGGAATTTACGCCTCTCTTTCTTGGCTTTAAGGTACCTTTTTTTCGCCTTCGTCTTCACCTACGGAACATTGGATCAGTTGAAGCAGACTGGAGCGGTACCCATACCTTAGGTGTGTCCGTGGATGCATTTATTTGTGTCAATGCATCAGGTTGTACCATCACTTGTGAACTTTAGTTAGTCACAAACCGCCGATGCAGCTCGAAAGATCGACGCAAATGAGAGTTGCAAACTCCGCTTATGCGAGCGCTTGACCCAGTTGAGCGCTTGCTGTGCCATGTCATCTACACGGGTGATCATGTAGTAGTTTGACTGCGTGCAGTGTTTTGCAACATTGCCGCCACTCCTCGTGTTTACAAAGTGAGTAGTTAACGACTGCGTTATTTTGCGCCTGCATCCCCGTCTCCGGGCTATCTACGTGAGCCATTCAATTGCATGCTCTTCCCCTCTTTCTAAGTTCTCCGTAGTGGCTCCCGTTCAAAGCGCGGTACATGTGTCCAGCATGTGTAGAATATCGTGATCCGAAATGATGATAGATAAGACACGAGTACGCAACTCCGGATCCTGGTTTTATTCCCGCGTTTTTCTGAAGTCGTTCCGATATCATGTCAGCCCATGCACTGGGTCAGGCCGTTGCCTCACCTCGTGTCAGTCTCGCAATGCAGTGGCTAGCAGATGCATTCAACGGAGTGTCATTTCGGTGAAACCACAGGACGGACTCATTGCTGTTCTAGATATCGGGTTTGCTATCAAGACTAGCCCAGCGCACCACTCGTAGGCAGTCAGGTCGGGTCATTGAGGCCTACCATCGCCGGCCTGCGGGTAGCCTGTGCGCGTATCTGGTGCACTCTCCGGCTCTCTCGTAACCCTACCCTCTTGACGGCGCGTACTTTCCGACTCAGATTGCTTGACCAAATGCAATGGACCTACCGATGCCCAGCGAGAGCATCTGAGCAAGACGATGTTCCATGCTCTCCAGCGGTTAACCTTCAGGGGCCTTTGAGTCACGGCAACTGTGGTCTGTCTCTGCTGGAAACGATCATTCCAATGACACCCTGTTTGCCGACAAATTATACAGAGTTTGCCGCTAATACACAAATAGGTAGGGCCCCGCTTTGACGCCATTCCTAGCTGGGATGACTATCAAAAGCAGCAGTGATCTTGCGAGGTCTTACGTCGTGTGTGACTTGGGCTGGCTCCTATAACATAATGCACTCACGCCAACCATCTGCTATCAGGTACACATTACGACGATGTCCCCGCTTTAAAGCATACAACCCCGTTCACCTCGACCCTGAAACTGCTGGCCATCCGTCAACGGTATCGGGTGGAGATATTCAGGAGTGCCTAGCGACTACTGGACCATTCGATCTGCTCCTAATCTACTCCTTGGTCCGCACCCAGGTTATCCTGCGCCGAGCTCCGGTCAAATGAACGCACACATCGGATTCAGATTCGGCGATGAGATGGCTACATTCGTTCTTTGGGCATGACCGGGTATTATGTATCCTTTCTCCACACTGTCAATGGTCCCCGAGGACGTACTAACGCTGGAAAGACAATGCATTGAACTGCGGGTAATCGATGGTGGACCTCCTTTGCAGCCTATCTGGATTCTGAACGGATAGATCACTGCCTTTCTGGGATGAAACCCCGTGCAATTCACAGCAGGACATCCATTCACTCTCAGCACAGTTGCACTTCTCAAGGGGCACCCTTCGCGAATCGTCTGGTTTCACCACATTGCTGTGATCAGCCCGATAATGGACATCAGCTCGTGACGGCTTCCCTTTCGCTTCAATAATCTCCGAACTCTCGGGTCCCGTCTCCGGTGTAGACAAAGATCATGAGACGGTAAGCCTTCATGGGATGTATAAAACATTGCCAGTCCTCCAGAGGATTTGGTATTTCCCCCCTCCGATTCTCTCGGTAATCGAGCGCGCAGCTATTCATCTACATCTCCATAGTGCATTTTATCTCGAGAATGTGTCAGCAAGAATGGTGCGTGCTTAGGTTCGGTCTTATCACTACATGCCCCAACCGCGTGCCTATCTTAGCAAAGTGAATCGTCACAGAGGCTGTGGAGTATGTAGGGCCGCTTCGTGCATGTACTCTCACTGACGGCACCCATGAAAGCACAACGTCTTGCTATACTACAGTGGCGAGGTCTACGATTGCCGTTCAGAGACTTGTGCTTTGAGCAAGTCTCATATCCATAAGAACACGCAGAATTGTGGCTGCCCATCGGTGAAGTAGTTCGTCATGCCTTCCGCCCGGCATGGACCTGACACATGATCCATTCGCTAGAAATATACGGATTACATCAAGGTGGTCAATTTGTTACAAGAAGCTTGCGACGCCTGCAGGGAAGCCGCAATGGCAGCACACGTGGGCCGCAGACGTTAACCGGCGCACTTCCAGTACCTGTCTCGAGACTCTTCCGTTCTCCGTCCATCTACTGCTGTCGCATTACATCATCTTGCTATATCGCTGTGTTAGACCATACCTTGTACTACTATATATACCGTCTTGTCCCTGGATGTCATATATACTCTCCCCTGCTTCCCTTCATATCCAAAGATCAGGCACGAGTTCGGCACACCGATAGTGTTCACCCAACCATACACGGGTACGATAAGGTATCACCGCCAGCCTTCTAGTGGCAATCTTCGTGATTCTCCACACTGGACATTCTTCGAAGTCATTCGCGGTTCCTTTCGTCTAGTGTCGTTTTCCGATCTGCATCCGATAGAGCTTTCTTCGGTTTCTAGATATCGTTCCCTTGAACTTTCACACTTCGGGTAGACAGCAGGAGGCAGAGGAGCCAACTTAACGGTGGAAGGTTCTTGGAGAAGCCCCGAGTTCATTCTGTATCGGATGACCATCTTGAGCTCAATGAACAAAGTGATACCTTCAATGATAGACTGCTTATACTCTATCTGCATGCGCACACCGCAGTTCTTTACGGGAGTAAGGTTGATGTGCAAGCACGCTGAGGGGGGGGGGGGGGGCTCTATTGACCGGCAAGAGTATATCTGTATACGCCCATGGCGCGCATGACAGGCAGATGGCCATACACTGCCATCGAGGACTTATTCAGTGCGGAGGGTTATCCGAAGGGACAGGTCATCGAACCTTGGTGACCGACTTCTCCTTGTGTCTCACACACTTTTTCACCCCTTTTCTGCATCTATTCATATAGTCAGTATGTGTGGATGAACAATGGCGTCTTCCCTCACAGACTGCTGCAGGATTGGTTTTACTATCTAAGCCGCCGTGGGTTTTCGCAGTTGAATTAGAAGAGATCGTAGGCCAAGAAGAGGGCACACGCACTACATGTGGCGTCTGGCAAATAAAAGCCTCCACAGATACGAGACGCATATGCTCCATTGGATGCACTGCGAACTCTACGGAATTATCAACTGAACATCCTCTCGGTCCTGTATGCTCATGTTTTCTGAGTGCATAAGAATCTGGATGAGCATAAGCGCGCTGAATGGCATCCCGAAAGATTGTGTAGACAGATTGTGCACAGCTGACTTACTGTACTGCGACGGGGAACAGATAAGTGAACAGATAGTGCCAGTATATGCCGTCCGCTCCGTTCTTCCGGGAAGAACTCTCAAAATGCGGGCGCAAATGAGGTCCCCCTTGAGAACATGCAAGTGTCACAGTTTGACACCGGTGTGCGCACTACTTCTATTATGCAACATTGAAGCATCAGTGGCTTAACGAGCTGCGGGAAAACATCAGTCGCTAGCTGGCCTGTCTGGGGAGATGAAATACTTCAGAAGGATCTGGCATCCAAGGCAGAATAGTGGGACTAAAGGAAAGCGCACCTAGTAAGTTCATGGCGAGAAATTGAATATGCTCCGCATACACCGGATTTCAGAGACATGGCGCATGGACGAGACTTAAGAGACGACGCAACTAGTAGTCTGGAGTCGAGAATAGGGGCTGGGATTTTGCACCCAAATAACGATCTAAAATCGCACATATGGGAACCAGACCTCCCTTCCGATTATTTGAGGTAGTATGCAGATAGTGGCCTTATATCCCCAGTTCATTTGCGAGTGTGGCAAGGCTCGATCGAGGCAAAATAGCCGTAAAATCCGTCAAATAATCATTGACATGATCCTGAGTGAATGCAATCCAGTTGAAGTCGCACTTGTCGACGGCTGCCAGTGTCAGTAGGTCGTGGTTCGGTTCGATGTTTGGCTGCGATAGGCGCCAAATATTACTTTGTGGCGTCGGCAGTTGGAGGCACGTGTCCAATGGTGACATGCCAGTGCGACTCTCCAGCCAAGTCCCCAGCTCAATCGCGCTCTGCCACACGCTCTCAATCCGCGTCGTCATATGTTGCGTGCAGTCTCATGCCTTTTGTCCCCAAACTTTGCCATAAGTATGCTTACTGGTTTGTGTCAGAGACAGAATGTCAGCTCCAGTCACTGCGGATGAGCCGGAGGATGGCGAGATACAAGATTTATACCAAGGAGCAGCGTATCACCCGTCCCTAGAGTGGCCTGGAGAGGATGTGAATCAAGCCTCACCTCCGATTTCCAGGAGTGATAGTGGGCAGAACTTCTTGACTCCTCCATACAGTGATTCCCAATACGAGACCGCTACGGCACTATCATCGACTCCCCCTCCGTCAATCCCGTCGCTAAGGCTCATTCGGCTTCCTAATGACGCCAGTAAACACATCTTGCCGAAGTCACAAATTCTCGCTATCCTTGATGGGTACACTGAAGTTGAAATTGGACGCG
This sequence comes from Trametopsis cervina, assembly GCA_022385755.1. Taxonomy (NCBI): domain Eukaryota; kingdom Fungi; phylum Basidiomycota; class Agaricomycetes; order Polyporales; family Irpicaceae; genus Trametopsis; species Trametopsis cervina. Next base: position 212,834 of record MU278350.1, read on the forward strand.
ACATCGCTCCTCCAGGGAATGATAAGCCTCGGATCCGACTCAAAGAGATGGAGGTGTCGAAGCTGCACGCGACCATCTATTGGGATGCTGAGAGACATGACTGGGCGCTAGTGGACATGGGTTCGAAACATGGGACATTTATACGAGTTTCAACGCACTCCGCATCGAACTCTAATGGTACAGCCAGCGATCCCAGGGGTCAACGGCTCTCCCCGGCTCGCGCATCAAGTATCCCTCGTCGATTGAGCCATCTGGATCAGCTTTCGATAGGCAGCACTACGTTTGTCGCTCATATACATGACGGTATTCCATGTGAGGTCTGTACGTCCAGTGGAGGGAATGAGATCAGCCTCTTCAACGGGCGTTCGTCGACTAACACCGCCGCGACATCGAACAAGCGAAAGTGGGAGCCGGCTGAGCCTCCTTTACCAGCCCAACGCGACCCGAAGAAAGCCCTCAGTACGCTCAAACGCACCCTGCTGTCCTTGCATGACAAGCATGAGAGCGGGTCGAAGGGCGCATACGTAGATCGATCTGCGCGTCGCAGGGCTTTACACCCTGACTCGGCCTCCAAGACTCCGGGAGATAATCATGGACACCAAGACAGCAGCGCATACTTGACAACAGCGCCCCGTCTTCCAGCGCCTCCAAGACCACCCAGTCCTCCTGCACCTCTACCGATCTCCAACATTGGCCATCGCTTGCTAATGAAACAAGGATGGTCCCCCGGAACCGCTCTCCGAACTCCTCCTATATCCACGAGCCATGACTCGACATCTTCTGTCGACCTGGTCAGTCCGCTAGAACCCAAGGTCAGACCCTCCCGTGCCGGCCTTGGGTCTTCAGAACCCGCCTCCTCCACATCGCCTATTCCTAGGACCCTCAGCACATCGTGGAAGGAAGAGGGTAAACAAAGGCGGTGGACCTCGATGAATCCACCTTGAAGCTTTCGTACACTAGACTGTATGTATAATCCATCTTTTAGTGCTATAGGAAACTGCCAAGGCTATAAACAACGCGTTATCCTGCTGAAGTCATACCCAGCACTCGCTTGAGCGACTCAGAACTCTGCACTATAGCCGCCTAATTAGCCGCCACTCAATCGCTTCCTGACGATCGGGCAGGAAGGGATCTCCGAAGTGCTGCTGCACACTCACGTCTTTCGCGCTGCATCTCCTTAACACTTAACACGGGGAACGACTTGCATTCGCTCTTGGTATGTCTAGCTACGACCAGAATTTGCTTGCCTCCGCTCCGTCTATATCTCGTAAACAGAAGCAGGTACGTTTTCATCTGTATCTTCATGTGGCGGACCGAAAACCGTGGAATATGTGTAGGACAGCTACAACATTGCACTCCTGCAGTCAACAAACATCGATGTAACCCCAACTACCTTCGAGAACACTCCTCTGGCTGCAAATATAGGCTCTCCTCATGACGCCACATTACCCTCAAAGGAAGACTTTGCTTCATACTCGACCAAGCCCAGATTTCCGTGGTATCGGAGCAAGAAGTTGTTGATCGCTCTCATCAGCATTATTGCACTGGCGGCGATCATTGGCGGAGCGGTAGGAGGAGTTGTAGGGCATCGTTCCAAGCCTAGCAGTGCGCTTGCAGGCTCGCCACCCACCACCAGCGCCTCCGATTCGCGAACTCGAGTGTCAGTAGTTAAATCAACTCTCCCTACTACTCTGTCTCTAACTTCTTACTTACCTACATTTTAGTGCCACCGTAGACACCAGTCTACCGCCCTCCTATTCGTTTCCCCCTACCACGGGGCCTACTACATCTGTGGAGAGCAGCGACGCACAGCCTGGTGGGGCATCAGCAACCGCAAAGGAATCTCAAAGCAACCTCAGTGGAATTCCTGGTGGTGATTCCCCGAGCGATAGCAATGGTGCATCCGAAACATCGGTCGTTCCTACCACAATATCGTCAACACTACTTCCGGTGCAAGGCCCAAACACTCAACGGCTCAGGCCGGGGCGGATCAGCGAGGAGCCTGCCATGTTTACGATAGCTTCGATGTAGTACTTCCTCCTCTCGCAGGTTCGGGACTTTATCCCTTTCATGACTGCTGCCAAATTAACTGCTTTCTCTCAATTCCTAGCGCAAGTTAGGAGCACGCCGCGTCTCTTCGACTTCGTTTCCTGACAGGTTTGTATTATCATGCTTCGGTATGGCAGCGGAACGCCATCAGACCAAGACCTGACCGGGAGCTGATGTTGAACTGTGGGGGCCGCTTTAGCTTCACCGTATCATGTATCCATCCATTACACATCATTATATACGAGTTTGCGGGGAGTGGAGAAATGTATAGATGAGACAGACATATACAGTCGAAGTACGTCTAAGCTCGTGAGGCTTTCCATAAGCTACGTCTTCAACCTAGCTGGTCATGTTGGCTTATCACGCGGATGCACATATCTCGAAGGCCGCTGCGTGTGAGTGATGGCCAATACTGTGGTGTCAGCTGGGCGCTTGAGTAGCTGTCAGCCTCTTGATTGTCTGGACACCTTCCATACTGGGACGCGACGCGACCGTGTTGTTTGTGCGTATTGATGACCTCACGTGGTGTCGCGAATCCAACCTGGTCAAGTTCGAGTTCAACCAAGTGTTCTTTCTTGCGGCTGCCATCCGTTCTCTTTGCCAGCCTCTTTCCCTGTAAAACATACATTCTCCCTCTGCGGCGTACCTGGGTCCTCTCTCCATCTTACCATCACCACCGAAACCCCCGCGGCGACTTCCCCGTTTCGTTACAAGCCCGACGTTCAACACACAGCGGAACCATTCCTCTCGCGACGCAACCCGAACATCTCTCTTAAACGTCAGGTAGTATTGCTACGAACACAATGTCACACAACAACTCTCGTGTAAGTGATTGTTGAATTTTCTCCTCGAGCCAGCTCGCTCGCCACGTCGGTGTACTCATCGCTTGCAACCTTTCGCATAGTTCTCAATGCGAAACCGACTCGGCCCAATGCGACCCAAAGTAGACGAGAACGCTGTAGGTAGGCATTCGCGACAGTCGAGTGCCTCGCTGGCGGGTGTGCCCCGTGCGGGCCACAATTTATCCAACGTGGGCGCGCTCAAGAACGCTGTTCATCGTGCCGCCCTTGGTGAAGTCACCACTGTAGCTGTCAACCGTAACAGAGTAAGTCATCCCACAGCTGACAGTGACATGTGTCGTTGGCCAGTGTATCTGCTAGTGACTCACATGTTCTTCACTCACAGGAGCCTGCCAGTAAGCCTGTCGGTAAGGGCAAGGAGGTCCTCGACACCGGTCTAAAGCGTAGCCGTTCATCATCGCTGGCAGCTGCTACCGCCCCTCAGCGCGTCCCACTTGGACCAGGAAGGACTGTCGCTGCGAACGGTAGTCAAATTCCGGTTCCTGCGAGCTTCACCGCCGTCGCCCTTGCGCCTAAGCCCGCGGCTGCCAGCCGCCCGCAGCAGCGCACCCACATAGCACAGGAAATTGTGACTCTCAAGGAAGATGACGAGTTTGACCTGATGGAGGTGGAAGTACACGCTGCAACGGAAGAGCAGTTCTCCGAGGAGGATGATGACAGTTTTGCTATCGCTCGAGAGATCGAAGCCATGGTCGACGTTCAGGCTGAGCCTGAGTTTGAAGGGAAACCTATCCGAGTTTGGCCAGAGCTTGCGACTGAGCGGGCGAACAGGTACAGGCGTGAAATCGACGCGATTCGCGAACAGTTCCCGGAGGAACCGCTGGAAGATGATATGAATCTGGTATCCGAGTATACTGACGAGATATTCGAGTATATGGCTGAGCTTGAGGTACGCTTTTATGTTCTCACTGACCACCATTACGCTCATTCTTGAGTAGGATGATTGTATGCCTAGCCCCGACTACATGGACGGCCAAGGCGAAATCAACTGGGACCTGCGCCAAAAATTAGTAGACTGGCTTCTACAGGTTCATCTCCGATACCACATGCTTCCCGAGACGCTGTGGATAGCCATCAACATCGTCGATCGGTTCTTGACGAAGCGCGTCGTATCCATCATCAAGCTCCAGCTCGTTGGTATTACCGCGATGTTCATCGCCTCCAAGTACGAAGAGATTCTTGCACCTTCGGTGGACGAGTTCGTCTACATGGCCGAGAATGGTTACAACAGGGACGAGATCCTGAAGGGCGAGCGTATCGTTCTTCAGACGCTTGAGTTCAAAATCAGCCACTACTGCTCACCATACAGCTGGATGAGGAAGATCAGCCGAGCCGACGACTACGATACCCAGACGCGAACGCTCAGCAAGTTCTTGACGGAGGTGACGCTGTTTGATTACCGCTTCCTCCGGGTGAAGCCCAGCATGATTGCAGCCATTGGGATGTACACATCGAGGAGGATGTTGGGAGGTGACTGGGTAAGTGCCGTTCCATATCATGTTGCATAGCTTCATATCTGCTCTGCTACGAGCCGGCAACACCCGGGTGGGAACTGTTACCGCCGCCAGCTTTTGTTCTTCATCATCCTTATCGCACACGTGACTGACGTTCATTGTCTGTTTACAGAATGAGGCGTTTGTGCATTACTCGGGGTTCACCGAAGAGCATCTGCTCCCAGGACACGCAATGCTGATCCAGAAACTCGCTGAAGACGGCTTCTCGAAGCTAACCGTCTGCAGGAAGTACGCCCACAAGAGGTTCCTGAAAGCATCGACCTTCGCTGTCGAGTGGGCACGCGTAAATCTCGAGGAAGAGGGCCGGATGGACGATATGGTCCTACACGAATAATCTCGCTTATGATCCCGCACAGCTTGCATCTGTCTTCTCATCTGCATCTGCATCCTCTGCCCAGTCCCAAGCCATCGTTGTCTCTTGCACACATCTATTCCAGTGTTTATCTCGCTGTTGTCCGTCTATTGCGTCCCGTTCGGTTTTCATCTTCAATCACCTCTTGCAATTCATCACACAAGTGTTCTACTATCACCACCCATATTTACCCCTCATCGCTTGCGTCTCTTCCCTCATCTATGTTCATCATCATCTGTCTCGCTTTCTCTCTTGCTGTTGGTCCGGTGGCACACACTTAATCTTCCTTCCCTCGCGCAAGCCCCCAATTGATAGTTTGCGCACAGCGCGTACGCATACGAAATTGAACATGCTTCAGCAAACGCTCCCTACGATCCCCAAGTGTCTCTATCGGACCTATGCCATCATGCTCGTTTTGTATGCCCGCCATGTTATCGATGTCCAGCCTCTGCCTCGCACGTGTCGTCCTGTTTTCTTCATCCGCGCTTTGACTCGCTCTTTTCTTCGCCACCTTCTTTAACCACATCAATCTCTTCATATCTCGGTCGTTTGGCCAAACCTTTGCATCACTGTCGTTTTGGTATCTTTTCGCTTCCCACCTTGCTTTGTTTTCTTTAAATATCGACTTGTCGCGCCGCCATTGGCAAACTCCATCGCATCGCACTCATACTTCGCAGCCTTCCTATCCCTGTTCTTGTTCCTTCTCCCACTCTTCTTTCATATCCCCTCGAACAGCTTGCGCCTTAGAACCCGCATGCAGTTTCACATACCTTTATATTTAAGGTCTCTACCTATTCCCCCGTTGTTTTCTTTCCATCTGAACAATTAGGGCGACCTTCCTGGCACTGGTATACGATGTAGTATATCGCGCTGCGCGCTGCAAACAGTAGAGGATTTATTTATCCCTATGAAAAATGACGATCGTTCATTCGTTCTTACGATTCGTGTTCGTGTATGTGTGATTTCTAGGGCCCGATGAAATATCTTCGCACATTATCCGCTGCAAAGGGGTTCCTCCTGTGAGCATAAATCTCAAACTCGATTATTTATACTGATTGGACAAGGGACTGTTCAAAAAGAGCAAGTCTTTCGAATTGTGGTGTTGGCCCGGGTGATATAATACATGAGAAGGTATCGTACATCATTCTAAATAATGAAAAGGATTTCTATAACCTGTAGTTTCACGCCTCCAAGACGGTACAGACAGTGCACGGTCAGGATTCTAGGACCAAGTCCGCTAGAACGTGGGCTCGAAACACAGCTTCTTGTGTGACGGCCATGCGAACTTCTGGTGTTCCTTGTCGCACTGTGGAAGTATACTGAACACGTTATGCACAAGGGGAAAACGGATAAGGACGTACAAACAATGCGGTTTTGCATCTAACAGAGGCCAGATCAGCTCGGGACATGCGAGCAGAAAAACCAAAATTACCTTGAGCACTTTTGCAAGTTGTGTGTACTCAGTGTCTTGGTGCAACCCGGTGCAGCGCATCCCTCGAGGGGCTCACGCAGCTTCGAACGGACCATCTCCAACGGCACCGCCATCCCTCTGAAAGCAAAGTTAGCGGCATTCACGTGCGATATATCACAGAAACTTCAGTGACAAAAAGAAACAGGACACCCACCGGTCCTCCGTCAACAACCACACCACCCGTTCGCTCGCATCGCTCGCCAGTTTTCCCCTGAATGCCGGCTTGCGCACCCACGCCCTCAGCGGGACGAGCACCGCCTTCTTTTCCTCTGCATCGACGTCGGCGATGCCCTGCACGAGCAGCATCGTCGCGAGGAACTGGTTCACCTCCGCGATGCTGTCGGCGTCCGACGCGTCGGTGAGGGCCTCAGAGAATTGGAGCACGCGGTGCAGGTGCAAGGCGGCGATGCCCCGCCCGGCTGGTGTGCCTAGGAAGCGGATGAAGTATGGGCTATACAAGGCCCTTAGACGTGGATGATTGGAAGTGAAAGGGGACAATATGGGACTTACGTATAAGAGATGACATTGATGATCCTCATGCTGGGTGTCAGAGGCCCCGAGTCGTCCGCACGCCATCGCTCGACGAGTTGGGGAAGGTATTTAGCAGCTAGTTCACTGTTAAGTCCAAGAACAGGATCGGACGCGTAAAAAGCGTGTTTGTCAGTACCGGCGACGCGTTTTGCATCTCAACGCATGCGCTCACTGCCAGACGGGATCCTGCTGTGGGCGCGGGAGGCGTTGCATAAAACCTAACTGTTGATATTGACGACGCGTCAGTCACTAAATTCATGATGAGAAAGGTGTCGACTGAGGACTGACTAGCATCTTCATCTGCGCCTCGGCTATGTCCTCCGCCATCGCGAGCTGATAAAACCTCTCTGCAGATATATCGCCGCTGTTCAGCATTGCGCTGGCTTGTTGAGCCCAATCCATCTTTGCCGAAAATGCTGTGAATGTGGCTGAGTTTTTGTGGGTTCTTGATTGTGATTCTTCTTCTGCGTACGGGAGGTACGAAAAGTAGTAGGTTAAGCTGCAAATACCCCACGTGCCACTAGCGAGCTCTTATATATATGGTACCACGCTGCCGTACATGGGTGGCGACGTTACGTGAATAGACGCGTTGTGAGCTCCGTACATGTATTGACATGTAGGGAGCAAGACCGATCTCCCGCTTCATTAAAAAACAGGCTTTCTGCCCACCCTACCAAGGCACTCGACGATGACAAGCCATATTAGTTCTACAATACACAAAATCTATGCTGTACAAACACCTTAGGATGAGAAAAGTACCTCATGAAGGTGTCGGCCAATTGATATCTTCCTCCTCATGCCTCCTCGCACGTGTCATATCAATATACTGACCCGGCCATCGTCCTTCCGCTAGACACACCCAAGGAATCAGCATATCACGTTATATGACAGCAAACATTGAACTTACAGCGATCTATAATATTCACGTCGAGCTCGTCGTCTTCGTCTTCATCTGCGTCTTCCGCAGATGGATCCCATCGATCCGCCGCTGCACCCTCGGGGTTTCGCGCGCGGTCGACCGCCAGGTCTTTCATGAGCCTGTTGACCGAATCGTCTTTGACCGCTTGTAACGTCTTCTCGCGTGCCTTCTTGGCTAGTTCGAGCTCGGGCAGGTATTCTCTGTACAGTGGATGGTCGATGAGTGTGATTGAATAGAGGGTGGTAGCAGCACTGGAATGTTTCGTGAAACACGCACTTTTCGTATTCGGCACGGGAGTTTTCAACGGCATCGAAGAACTCCTTTATACCATCACCTGTCATGCTGGAAACCCCAACAGCCTGGATTCGTGTTAGATGTAGATATACAGGCAACAACATGCGGATGTGGATAAGACCCACTGTGAGATGCTGGTAGAATTCATCTAGGACAAGACTCATGCTGTTCATAAGGCTATTCATGTACGTCGGCTCTCCCTCATCGTCCGTTGTTCCACTGTGCGAAGCCAATGCCGCTTGGAACGCCTCAAAGTCTTGCATCCACTCGATGGCAAAATCGTGCGGCTGCACGTCGGTCTTGTTGAACACGAGGATGAAGGGCAATTTTGTTTTGTAGAGAATACTGCACATCAGACGTGTTAGTGTGCGCAAAGAATATCTGGTTCATACTACACAGTACTCCACGTAGGTTGAAGGAAAGCTCACCTGCAGGCGTACAGCATATTAGACATGAATGTGGCGGGAGCGACCGTACGAGGGGTGTCGATGATATAGGCGACAACTGTGGGCAGCGTTGATGCAATCGCGTCTGTGATAATTGCGCCAGACGCAGACCAAGTGAAAATCTCAATCTGCCCAGGGGTGTCGAGGATGACATAGCTATACGGTGGGTGAGCTAAGAGTGCGCGCAGTGTTTCAAAGGGAATCGCAACGAGAAATACTCACTCGACTGTTTCAGCGCGCTTTTCTACAAGCTCAAGCACCTGGTCGAACTTTGTTGTGAAAAGGTTGAGCGCAGTGAGGATACCTCCGTTGGGTCCTAGGTTATACCTTATTGCGAGTGTCACTGAATGCGGCCAAGATGTGAGACGAGACTGTCCACACACTGCTTCATGACCTCGTGGTAATCAACCGTGTCACGGATGTCAATATTGGGCTCAAATGGTACATGCGATACGGCGGGGTCCAGGTTCAGAACATACGGTGGCGAGGGCGGGGTCAACGAGTGCAAGTGCGAATTTATGCGCTGCACGAACGTCGATTTACCCGCGCCAGCCATGCCTATGGTGATGATCACTATGGGTTTCTTCTGTTCCGCCATTTTTGAACGTGTTCAAGGACTTAGATGTAATATGGCTGTTCGACGAGTGCAGTGGCAAGATGAGAGATGCAGAGTCAGCAGAGAAATCATTGCGCTCGCTAAACCGAGATCAATTTGACCGGGCCGGAAGCGGATGAGAGACTGTGATTGGTCAGATCTCGATCTGGGCTGTGACGCGTTGTGCAAGCTTCTGTGCTGCAACTGTACGCTCCTGAAATGCTCATCGCACCAAGAGCAACCGGTCATCTTCATATCTCAAGCGCGCACATATGTCACAACGCGACGCCAACACAGACGTGACGCGCAGTGAACCCACTCGCAGGAACGATGTCACCTATGGCGTATCCACTCTACTATAAATACGGGCTGCGACCTGCTCAACGCACCACTTTCCTCTCCATCTCCTCCTCCCTACCAGCTACCACTATTCCGTTGAAATGGGCGGACAAGAGCTATATACTGCCAACCCCCCTCCGGATGCTTCCCAGCTCCCCGACGAGATTCTCTCGCTAAAGAAGGAGCTGAACACCCAGAACGTACTTTCTCCTGAAGAACTGCATGGCATTCAGCAGTTCCGCAAGGCCGCGGACTACATTGCTGCCGGTAAGCTTCATTTCAGTCTTGCTGCCTATGTAATACTGAAGACATATAGCTATGATCTTTCTTCGCGACAACACTCTGCTTGAGCGGGAGTTGACCGAAGACGACATCAAGCCTCGTTTGTTGGGCCATTGGGGAACCTGCCCGGGCCTATCCCTTGTATATGCGCACGCCAACATCCTCATTCGGAAAACGAAACAATCAATACTCTACGTCGTCGGTCCTGGACATGGCGCTCCCGCTATTCTCGCTTGTTTGTGGCTGGAGAACTCCCTCGCAGCGTTCTGGCCAAGAAACACCCGGGATGCGCACGGCTTGCACAACTTGATCACAACATTCTCAGCTCCTGGAGGCTTCCCGAGGTACACACCATACACGTATCACTATCGTACCAAAATGCTCACTATGCTGATAGTCACATTAACGCTGAAACTCCAGGGTCGATCCATGAAGGTGGTGAACTCGGATACGCGCTCAGCGTCTCGTTTGGTGCTGTCATGGACAAGCCCGACCTTGTCGTCGTCTGCGTCGTGGGTGATGGTGAAGCTGAGACCGGCCCAACCGCAACGTACGTCATACCACTATATGAGCGCTCCTTGTTGGTGCTCAAGGCAGTTTCAGTGCATGGCACGGCTACAAATACATCGACCCCGCCGAGTCCGGCGCTGTCATTCCGATTGTGCATGTCAATGGCTTCAAAATCTCTGAGCGTACTATCTACGGTACTATGGACGACAAGGAGCTAACCGCACTTTTCACTGGCTACGGCTATCAAGTGCGCTTTGTCGAGGATCTTGAGAACATCGACCAAGACATGGCTGCAAGTATGCAGTGGGCTTTAGAGGAAATACATAAGATCCAAAACGATGCGCGGTCCGGGAAGCCTCAAGTCAAGCCGAGATGGCCGGTTCTCATCCTCAGAACACCGAAGGTATTTCATCCCCCGGCTTAACATGGAGAGTAGAGCTCACAGTGTGCATATAAAGGGATGGGGTGGACCGAAGAAACTTCACGGCGAGTTTATTGAAGGCTCATTCCGTGCACACCAGGTACCCTTAGCAGAGGCCAAGACAGACGTCGAGGAACGTAAAATTCTTCAGGATTGGCTATCTTCGTATAATCCGAAAGAACTGCTCCCCGGAGGCAAGCCCGCCCAGGAGATTCTGTCCATTATTCCGGACGAGAAAGAGCTCTTGCTCGGCCAGAAGAAGGAGGCGTATGCGGGCTATGAGCCTCTTGACGTGCCGGATTGGAAGAAGCTGGGTGTCAAGGCCGGCGACGAGGTCAGCTGTATGAAGACCATTGGAGAGTTCCTCCATGAGGTGATACAGCAGTGAGTCCTACATGCCGCTGAGCGCCACTCGATTTGACTTCAATTGTCTCGTAGGAACCCGAAGAGCTTCCGTATCTTCTCGCCCGATGAGCTCGTGTCGAACAAGTTGGATGCCGTCCTTCGCGACAGCGGTCGCAATTTCCAGTGGGATGTTGCATCCCGTGCTAAGGGCGGCCGGGTCATAGAGATCCTGTCCGAGCATACTTGCCAAGGTATGCTCCAGGGTTACACTCTCACCGGCAGGACTGGGTTGTTCCCGAGTTATGAGGCATTCTTGGGGATCATACACACTATGATGGTACAATACAGCAAGTTTGTGAAGATGGTACGTATCGTCTTCGCCAATAATACTGAAACATGAACTGAATCTCCTCTATGAGTAGGCACACAAGACGAATTGGCGTCTGCCGTGCGGTTCTCTGAACTATCTCGAGACCTCCACCTGGACGCGTCAAGAGCATAACGGTTTCTCTCACCAAAACCCCTCGTTCATCGGCGCTGTGCTCAACCTGAAGCCCGAATTCGCGCGTGTTTACCTCCCACCCGACGCCAACTGCTTCCTTAGTACCGTAGCGCACTGTCTTCGTGCAAAGGACTATGTCAACCTCATGGTCGGTAGCAAGCAGCCGACTCCTGTCTGGCTCAGTCCGGAGGAGGCTGACAAGCATTGCATTGCTGGAGCCAGCATCTTCAAGTTTGCCAGCACCGACGAAGGCAAGAGCCCCGACGTCGTCATCGTGGGCATCGGTGTAGAGGTCACATTCGAAGTGATCGCCGCTGCTGCCCTTCTGAAGAAAATGCTTCCTGCTCTTCGCGTTCGCGTTGTCAATGTTACGGACCTCATGATGCTCAGCCCTACAGGCTCACATCCGCACGCTCTGCAGGAAGCCGACTTCACAGCGCTGTTCACGCGCGACAAGCCGATCCACTTCAACTACCATGGCTATCCTCAGGAGCTCCGTGGGCTGCTGTTTGGGCATCCGAATATCCAGGGTCGAGTCACCATTGAGGGATACAAGGAGGAAGGTACGACGACGAGTGCACTGGATATGATGCTGCAGAACTCCACAAGCCGATACGATGTCGCCCAGGCGGCGGTACGTGGGGGCGCTTTGAATAATCCAGACGTGGAGGTGCTGTCGCATCAGATCATCAGTGAATTGAAGCATATGAAGGAAAAGGACAGCGAGTATATTTACAAGCACGGAGATGGTGAGTCTCTTCAAGCATATCGTGCACTAGAAATATGAGTACTGACGTAGATACCTTGCAGATCCGGACGGGACGTTCGATGTGCCCAAGTTTGAGTGAACGCCTACTACCAACGACCAGATTACGAACGTCTGCATGAAATTACTACGGGCTTCGGTTCCCTGTTGTATAGTGAAATTCGAACAATTCGTGTAGAATACCCTCATAGGCTGTGTATTATATGACTTGTTGCATCGCTTTGTACTCCATAGACATTGTATGCATTTTTGTTTTGGCCATCCGCACTCCCGATTGGGCCGACGCGCCATCGCGCCAATAAACGTCAATGCCGACAGCATACTGACAGCATTATCCGCACTGTAGGCGCCCCGGTGTTCCATATTCGTTGTTTCTTTACACCGACCAGCTTGTCATGGCGGCCTTGCCGTAAGAGCTCGCCCGCCCCCCTTGCACGCGTGCATTTACGTATAAGAATACGTCTACCCGCTGACCCCTTACTGACCTTTCCCTGCCTGCTCAGCCCACTCATTCTGATCCTCTGCTTAACAACACTCTTATTGCTGGTACTGTGGCTTGCTTCGACGTGTACAACGCTCTCTCGACTACAGATGTTCTCCACCTTCCTCGGCCTCTTCAAATCTTGCACAAAACCTTCCTCTTCCTCACTGGATGATAGGGCACACGAGCACAGTCATCGCGACAGCGTCAGGTCTGATTTCACAGCGGAAACGAAGGTGGATGTAGTTGGGACAACCCCCGCCCGCACCCCTGAAGACGAGGTTTACAAGAGATGCATATTTTGCACGGTGACGGCGGAGAAAGGGTTCGGAGTGGTATATGAGGTACGTCCATGCGTGACCCGAACGTGCGTCGCTGTATTGTTTTGTGTCTGTGGCTGAACGCGACGATGCACGTATGTGTGCGTGTGATACGACAGGACGAGAATTATGTGGTGTTTAGAGATCACAACCCCGCGGCAGCGCAGCACTTTTTGGTCGTGCCAAAACAACATATAGGTGCGTTTGGAGCCTTGCATCGTTCGTAATGACCTTACGGGGATACTGATTTGTTCGCTCGTGTTATCGTCTGAATAGACAGTATACGGACACTGAATAAGGAAGACGTAGCTATGGGTGCGTTCCAACTCTCTGTTTCTACTACGTGGAGTTCATAGCTGATTAACTGTTATCATATTGCGATTTCAGTCAAACGCATGGGTGAGATAGGCCACAACGTGCTAGACGAATTACAGATCCCCATGTCCGCTCGCAGGTACTGCTACCACACCCCTGTCGTGATCCGTGTCATTAACCCTTCTTTGCCGTTCCCCCAGACTTGGTTTCCACATACCTCCATTCTACTCCGTCAAGCACATACACCTCCACGTGCAAGCCACGCCCTACCGTTCGCTACTCCGCCGGGCGAAATACCCAGTTGTGGCCGGCTGGGCAGGGTACGATAAAGGGCTGAGCTGGTTCGTAGAGGTTGAGCAGGCCGTCGCCATATTAGAGAAGGGCGGACGCGTGAAGATCTCCTCTTGTTAGAACGCCAAGTTGCGTGCATACAGCGTGGCTCTTTAAGTGTGTATAATAACATTATTGCGCTGCTTACTGCTTTCGACTGACTTTTGCCTCAAGTACTTATTGTAGCGACGTGTATTATAATGGAATATATCCTTGTGACACCACAGTACGGAAACGGTTATTGACAAAATAAAGGCTACAGATGTACATCGCATACAGAAGATATGTCAAGAAAAAAGAGAAAAAAGGAAATAAAGAATATGCAATACAGAACGCTCGTCGCTGCACCTTCCATAGGTTCAGGTTACTTTATATGTTTTCTTGCTGTTGGTATACTTGATTTGCTGAATGTCTTACGTGATGGGAAGTGATATGCGTTGCGCGGTATACGTGGAGGAATGTTGTATGCGTTGCGCGGTATATCGCCATCGAAAAGCACTAGGAGGCCGCAGAAATTGACATCTTCTCTGATAGGTCCGTATCTAAGCACATTGGGCTGCTTGGAGGGTATCGTCTTGGGGTGTGCTGATTGAAGTCAGGATTGGAAAGTCGGTGCGCAGAGCAAAAGGCGATGCTCTTCCGCTCGACTTGTGCGTTGTTCTCATGGCTGGCGTCGAATGCCGGGGACATGAAGCGCGTGCATTAGGCGTGAATACCTGCATGAGGGAAACGGTAAGTCTCGCAGAGACGTTGAGAAGATTATGTGTGCTTACAAATGTACCGGTCTCGCAAAGGAATAACACTCTCAAGGGGTCAACGCAAGTTGTGGGTTAACTCAGCGCCAAACCCCCTTCCCTTCGTTCTCGGAGGAAGTCATCCTTATGCTGCAGTTACCCATGATGTCAAAGACATCAGCTATGTACAGCTGGGAAGGAGACTTGAAGATGTTGAAGGGGTGAGGTTGATTCGGGAATTGCGGAATACGAGACGGTTGACGGCTTTGAAAATGGTCAGCAGGGCGGCTTACAAGAGAGTGGCTGACACTCACACATTTGTGCATTGCACACTTATGCATAACGGGTTATGGTGGCCTTGCCCGGGGTTGAAACGGTGAGCGTTGAGGCGACTTGAAGTGGTGTCAGTTGAGAGAATATATAATCTCAGGGATACGAAGACGCACCTATGTGACTGCAACGACAGCGTACGTAGGCTGCGTGTTGGCTGCGATAGTATGACGTCGAGATGTCACGGAGCCGTAGACCATAACCAGGCGTTGACGAGAGAAAATGTTGAACTGCACAAGGGCGAAGACATGCGAGTGGCTACTCGCGATGCGCATCGAGCTGACTGACACTGGGAGGAACAGAGACGATGGTGGAGGTAAGAGAAGAAGCGGCCCCAGCAAGACAGAGTTGGCCTCAGGACGATTTTATTGAACAGAACGGTGGCTGACTTTGGCTGACCTACTACCGGATTGGCTCGCCCGCCGTTGCAACTACAGTACCCGTGCAGAAAGCTCCAATCCTTAGCGCCTAGCAACCTAAGTAAAGTCAACCGCGTACAGTCCCCGCCCGAGCACCCAAAAATTGGTATGTCGTTGCATATCAGTCAGAAAATAGCTGAAGCTCGAGCTTTTACTTCACCAGTAGTTTGGATACCAAGGATATATCATCACACACGCCGCGCACACCCTCATAGTCCATGGCAGCTCCAGCTCCAGCCGCTGAACGATGTCCGCCTGAGATATTGGCAGAGATAGTGCAGTATTTCGGGCCACTGCCAGTACTGAGGGATCTCCGGTCGGAACAACGCAAGGAGGCACGAGCTGACCATTGGCTCGCTTGTTTGCAAGGATTGGGCCCAACGGTGTCGCCCGAAAGCTTTTGACTCCATACAAATCAAAGGGAACCGTACGAGCCCTGATGGATATGAATACCTGCGCTCATTCGCATCGCTTGTATCAGAAACACCAAGGACTTTACAACCGGTTTCGGAGTACGTCAAGACTCTTCACCTTTACAGGGAGATAGACGAGACAGACTGGTACGACCGCATCAAGTTTAACACTAAGAAGATCCTGCAGCTCTCCAGGGACCTGACCCGCGAACACGGAACCTGTGCAGTGTTTCTTCCACATGCAGAAATATACGCTCATACCAGTATGCATACTTTCGAAGCTATTCGAGCTGGACAGCGGATTCCCGTCGCAGACCCTCGTCGACCCTCGCACAAATCACCGCTTTTTTGTCATCGCATGATCTTGAAGTGCGTCTACCTAGCTTCGTTGCCCGAAAGCCTACACTTCCTGCTGAAAAGTTTTCGGTGTGTTGGAAACTCCATCGACCTGGACATGACAGGGGTGTACTGGAATGACGATCGCGATACAAGGCGCCCCGTGTGTCCCCTATTGGATGTCAATATGAAGATATCCGCTATGGACTGCACATCTCCCATAGAGCCCGTGTGGTCTGCCTTCACACAGATCGGAGCATCGTCAATTTACTACATGGATCCATCGGGAGAGCGACCAAGCGTATTGTTGCTATACACATCAGACTTGGATATCATATCGAACGCCTCGCAATTCTTGTTTACAAGCCTATGTGTTGTGAGGGACCTGAGCGAGTATGTCACGCGACTCCAAGTTTTCCGCGGCCCGTTGAACGAGGTAGAGGAAGAGAATGGTGAGTTGGCCAGTTTCTACCACGTACTGGTGGCCTAACGTTACCCCCATCCTCGCGAAGACTTAAGTTGTGCCGTGAGCGTCCACGAAATTGAGGATCCACCTCCTATCGCCGTGACACTCGAGTTCTTCGCCCCAAGCGGCCGTCGCCTCACTCATGACATACGGGAAGTCGCGAGCACTGCAGAACAGCGCGAACGTGTTAGCAAGGTCGTCCTTCGGTTTAGACCTTTTACGGACGAGTCCGACTCGGACGACATCGAATATATTCTGAAGATGGGCTGGGACGACCTCTTCAAGCTTCTCCTCAAACTGCCTAAGGTCACGTGCGTCGAGTTACTGTTTGCGGGATATGACGATCTCGTACGGTTCGTGCACGAACAGTGGGAAGCACTGACACTGTTGAGGAAGCTGGTAGACCTACGATACGACGCACCTTGTGAAGGAGTCACCGAAGTCCACTTGCATACGCGACACAAGGTCGAAATGTGCGCCAGTGGTACCAATGTAGAAATAATAGGTGGGCCGTTCGTCATACATCACAATGAACCCCGCTCACTAATAACTCTTCGTGTTCAATTAAAAGGTTCAGTTGAAGTGAAAGTTCGTGCCGACTACGAACCTCCGCGCGGACCTCGGAAGCCGTATGCACTCGAAGAAGAGACTGACTCCGAGGAAGGATACATGAAGTGGGAACCTCCGCGCGGAACTGGAATGATAGAGCCTGACTTCGAGGAAGAATCTATAATTATTCCATAAAACGTAACCATGTAGCTATCGAATGTAGTGTCCTATCTTGTGACCACTGTTCACGTACGTCGATCAAATATACTGTACTGCTATCGTCCTCTAGCACCGCGGCGTCTCGGTGCTCTTATTTCGCACCGGTAGTCTTGCCTGATTGGTTGGACTCGGCAGGGCTGTACTCGCGCTCTTCTCATTCACATCGCTGTCGCTTTCATTTGGGTTTGTAGAACCCGTTCGTCTTTCCATAGGTTCGGGTCACTTCATATGATTTCTTGTCATTGGGGTAATTGATTTGCTGTATTCATTGGTCGTATGTGATGGTATGTGTTACGCGTTGCGCGGTATATCGCCATCGAAAAAGCTGAGAGGCCGCAGAAATTGACATCTTCTCTGTAGGTCCGTATCCAAGCACGTTGGGCTGCATGGAGGGTATCATCTTTGGGGTGTGCTGATTGAAGTCAGGGTTGGAAAGTCGGTGTACAAAGCGAGCAGGATGCGATCTTCCTCTACTCGACTTGCATGATGTTCTCGTGGTTGGTGACGAAGGCCAAGATCATAGTAGCGCGTGCATGGGGGCGGAAATCTTGACGAAGGCGGAACGGTAAGTCTTATTGAAGCATACAGAAGCTTGTATGCACTCACAAATGTGTCACTGTCTCGCAAGGAATCAAACTCGAGGGGTCGACGCAGGTCGTGGGTTAACTCAGCGCCAAACCCCCTTTCCCTTCGTTCTCGGAGGAAGTCATCCTTATGCTGCAGTTACCCATGATGTCAAATACATCAGCTATGTACAGCTGGGAAGGAGACTTGAAGATGTCGAAGGTGAGTTTGATTCGGAAATTGGAAATGTTGAGACGGGTGAAGGCTTTGAATAAGTTTTAGCAGGGCGGCTGACAATGGAATGTTATACGCTCACACATTTAGACCCTGCACGGCTGCCTATCGCAGAGTAACGATGATCCTTGCCGACAGAGAGCGCTAGCAGTTCTCAGGCGACGAGGCGATGGTCGACGTAGGAGAGAAATGAGGTGACTGCCGCACTGGCTGTCCAAGGGCGTCATGTTGCTAAGTGCTGTTCAATGTGTAAGAGTTGCCAAGAGAAGGGTAATACACATGAGAAGGACGTACCGGCGTCATCGAGGGGGCAACATGTTGTGTGTAGGCTGTAGTAGCGGTGACTTGGAAGTGTCACGAAGCCATCAACCACAACCAGGTGTTGAGAGAAAATATCGGTCTACAGCAGGGTGAAGGCATGCGAGCATGCAGTTCCTGCTGGCGATGAACATCGAGCTGACTGGCACGGGGAGGGAGGAACGGAGACGATGGTGGAGGTGAGAGAAGAAGCGGCCCCGACAAGAAAGAGCTGGCTGCAGGGACATTTTATTGAAGGATGATAGTGGCTGACTGGGACTGACACTTTGGCTGACCTACCGCTATTGGCTGGCTCGTGTATGACGCTTATGGGTGATGTTCTGCCAGCCACATCTCCTTCCTTTTCGAGATACCCCGGGAGCAGCGCGACCGGCTACCACCTTGACGTCTGGGTACGAGACCAAAGATTAGATAGCATGACGCCGTCGTTTGTACGCTCGTCTACCGACCATTGTACGATACACACCGGCCGGTTCACTTGAGGTGATCAACTGTCGGTTTGTCCAGCACGGACGCTGATGAATTAGCTGCTAGCTCAAGCGCCCGCTTTAGACGAGATCGTGGAAGGAGCGGGCCGCCGTCCCAGATTATAGCAGTACGAGAGCGCCAACGCGAGTCATTACAGTTTTTGCGAAGAGTAAATGACACTTCGCGATGCTCTCTTGCTCTGTGGCTCTTCTACACATCTCCTTGCGCGAGTGCGATGGCCAACGCACGTCTACAGCGTGTAGTGGCGCGCCTTCAAAATCTCCCCGAAATCTCTCTTCCTACGGACTACCCCCGGCAAATTGGCAGCAATCGGCTGGTCGAGGCTGCACACTCCGCAGATCTTTCGGAGCAGACGAGCCTGAGTCTCCTGAAGCTTGCGCTGTACGACGAGGATGAAGCCAGAGAAGAAGAGGACGACGCGCCGCAGACCCCTTCCGCGTTCCAGCTGCTGCTAGCTGCGTTCTGTGTTCTCCTTCATCGGTACACTGGCGAGACAGATCTCTTGATAGGCTCTTCGTCAGCTACTGCACGCGATCCGCTTGTGCTGAGAGTATCTGTGGACCCGAATGATCCTTTCTGGGCTGTCGTGCGCAAGGTGCAGCAGGTCGAGCAGGAGGCAGAGGCAGACGCCGTTCCGTACGAGAGCATCGTCCGCGAACTGGGCAAAGGCAAAGCATCGGACACCGTCGAAGGCTCCAGGCCGTTGTTCAGAGTTCGTTTCTTCGATGAGACGGACGCGCCGATGGAGAACTTCCTGAGGACCACCAGTCTCACGTCCGACCTCACGGTGTTTATCACCCGCCAACAGGAGCCGAGTCGCGCTGCTTTGACTCCGCACATATCCCTCCGCATCCTCTATAACTCACTCCTCTTCACATCAGCCCGTATAACAGGTATTGTGGACCAACTCTCCGTCTTCTTGCGAAAGATCTCGAGCAACCCACTGCAAGCCGTCGGTTCCGTCCCGCTGCTTACGCCTGCCCAGCGAGCCAAGTTGCCGAACCCTACCGCCGACCTGAATTGGTGCGATTGGAAGGGTGCCATTCCCGACATATTCTCCCGCAATGCCCGCCAATGGCCAGACAGACCATGCGTCATCCAGAGTCTACCTATCACTGACGCCACTTCTCCGCAACAAACACGCACATTCAGTTATGACACCATCCGTCGCGCCTCCAACATTTTGGCACATCATCTCTTGCAGGGAGGCGTTCAAAGAGAAGAAGTCGTGATGGTCTACGCGTACCGTAGTGTTGAGCTCGTAGTCGCCGTCATGGCCGTCCTCAAAGCTGGCGCTACGTTTTCTGTCATAGACCCGGCATACCCGCCTAACAGACAGACCATCTACCTAGGAGTTGCTCGCCCACGCGCGTTGATTGTCCTCAAGGGTGCTGGAAAGATCGGGCCCACCGTTCGCGAATTCATCACAAACGAAGTTCAGGTACGAGTAGAAGTTCCCGCTCTGGAGCTCCTACCGGATGGGCAGCTAGCCGGTGGTTTGACGTCCGACGGAGCGGAAGTCTTGGCTGCCCAGCATTCTCTTGCTGACCAGGACCCGAACATACCTCTCGGCCCCGACAGCGTTGGCACTTTGTCATTCACGAGCGGCAGTACAGGTATCCCGAAGGGCGTGCGGGGCAGACACTACAGCTTGACACATTTCTTCCCATGGATGGGCGAACGCTTCGGGCTCAGCGAAAACTCGCGGTTCACAATGCTCAGTGGCATTGCGCATGACCCTATCCAACGAGACAGTATGCACGCGCTCTATCTGGAAGCATAAGGTGGCTGATGTATTGCCTCTGCGCAGTGTTCACTCCTCTTTTCTTTGGTGCGCAGTTGTATGTGCCCACCGCCGATGACATTGGAACCCCCGGACGCCTTGCGGAGTGGATGGCTGAGAATGAGGTGACGGTGACACATTTGACCCCGGCCATGGGTCAACTGCTCTCAGCACAGGCTACAAGACAGATTCCTTCCCTGCGCAACGCGTTCTTTGTCGGAGATATCCTCACCAAGCGCGACTGCCTGCGCCTGCAGTCCCTCGCAGCCAATGTCAGGATCATCAATATGTACGGCACCACCGAGACCCAGCGTGCCGTGTCGTACTTCCTGATCCCTAGCGTCTCGGAGGACCCCAGCTTCCTCACAACACAGAAGGACGTGATGCCAGCCGGTGAAGGTATGATTGATGTTCAACTGCTCGTCGTCAACAGGAATGACAAGAGAATACCTTGCGCCGTGGGTGAGGTGGGAGAAATCTATGTTCGGTCTGGCGGTTTGGCGGAAGGATACATGGATGCTGAGGCCAGCGCGGAGAAGTTCGTCACGAATTGGTTCTCAGCTGCATCTGCTCCCCCGCGCGATACCATTGCGCAGCCCCTCGAGGGAGCGCCGGGCCCCGAAGCGCAATTCTGGAAAGGCATACGGGATCGCATGTACCGCTCTGGAGATCTGGGTCGCTATCTTCCGAATGGTATCGTCGAATGCACAGGACGGGCGGATGACCAGGTCAAGATTCGTGGATTCCGTATCGAACTCGGAGAGATCGATACTCACCTCAGTCAACACCCTCTTGTCCGAGAGAACGTCACTCTGGTTCGTAGGGACAAGGACGAGGAGAAAATCCTTGTCAGCTATTTCGTTCCTGTCAGTGGCCCATCGCTGGACGAATATGCCAGTGATATTGGAGGCGAGGACGACAAGTCAGTTGTCGGCGGTATGAGGAAGTACAGACGTCTTATTAAGAACATTCGGGAATATTTGAAGACGAAGCTACCTAGCCACAGCATTCCATCCTGTAAGTGATTTTTCGTGCTCGAGTATCCTCTTGTGTCTTATTTTTTTCGCTAGTATTTGTTCCGCTTAAAAGAATGCCTCTGAACCCGAACGGCAAAGTTGACAAGCCCGCTCTTCCCTTCCCTGATACCGCTCAACTCGCCCCCACAGAAAATCGCCAAGAAGGCGCTGTGTCTCCGACGGAAGAGGCAATGCGCAGCATCTGGGCTCGTATCCTGCCGAATGCACCTTCGCCAATACCTCTTGACGACAACTTCTTCGATCTGGGCGGTCACTCTATCCTCGCCACGCGACTCATCTTCGAGATTCGCAAGTCCTTCGTCATTGAGGCCCCCCTTGGTCTCGTATTCGATAAGCCAAACATCAAGGATCTTTCAGCCGCAGTCGACGAATTGAGAAATACGGATCTCGGGTTCACTTACAAGCCTGGAGACAATGTAGCAACATCACCGACGTCTGCGAGTACAAGTACCGGCCGATCCATTGAGTACGGAAAGGACTACGAAGCCCTCCTGTCTAAGCTCCAACCGTCGTATTCTCCTATCTCATCCGACTACTCCTCCCGTCCTATCACTGTGTTCCTGACTGGTGCGACTGGATTCCTTGGTGCCTTTATCCTGCGCGACCTTCTGGAGCGAGAGGAGAGAGTAGCAAAGGTGATATGTCTCGTCCGCGCCTCGGATTCAGAAAAGGCTTTAGCTCGTCTTCGGGAATCTGCGAGTGGTCGAGGCGTGTGGAACGAAAAGTGGGTGGAGACATCCAGGTTAGAAGTCGTCAAGGGCGATCTCGACCAGGAGCGTTTCGGGTTGGACAACGATTCGTGGCAGCGAATCGCAGAAACTGCGGATGCTATTGTGCATAACGGTGCTCTGGTTAGTCTTCCGCGATTTCCAATGTCTGATTGACATGTCTGATTGCGTTGCATTTAGGTTCATTGGGTCTACCCATATGAGAAGCTTCGCCCGGCGAACGTCCTTGGCACGTTGACGGCGGTGGACTTAGCAGCTGACATTAAGCCGAAGTTTTTCGTATTTGTCTCGTCGACATCTGCTATAGATACCGAACACTACGTTCAACTATCCGATTCATTGGCTGCCGATAGTCTCGGAGGTATTCCGGAGAGTGACGACCTGGAGGGGGCGAGATTCAACCTGAAGACTGGTTACGGACAGAGCAAGTGGGTCTCGGAAAAGCTATTGTTTGAGGCGGGCCGAAGGGGTCTGAATGGACATATTTTGCGACCTGGGTATGTTGTTGGTGACTCTACATCAGCCGGTAAGCCCTTACGCTCGAGCATGCGTGAGACATGACTGACTATATCCGGACGTGCAGTCACAAACACGGACGACTTCATCTGGCGTATGGTCAAGGGGTGTATCCAGCTTGGCCTCGTTCCAGATATCAACAACACCGTGAACATGGTACCAGTCGATCATGTCGCTCGGTCAACTGCTCTCGCAGCTGTTGCTCCTCTGGCAGCTCCTCAAAACCATCTCAGCGTGTTGCACGTAGCTGCATACCCCCGACCAACCTTCAACAACTTCTTGTCTGCGCTGTCCACCTACGGCTTCAAGACGGAACGATGTGATTACCTCGTCTGGAGATCTCAGCTCGAACGTCACGTTATGGAGGTTCAAGACAACGCGCTCTTCCCCTTGTTGCATTTCGTGCTGGATGACTTGCCGACAAGCACAAAAGCTCCTGAACTCAACGACGCCAACATGAGGGCGATACTGACTCCACACATGGACAATCCAAACCGTAGTGTGGACGAGGAGTTGATGGGGAAATACCTCTCGTGGCTGGTAGAGGTGGACTTCCTGCCTCAGCCTACAAACGGTGCTGCTAAGGCTTTACCAAAGCTTGCAAGTACGGGCATTACGAAGGCTGTTGGAAGGAGTGGGGCGTAAGCAGGAATCTAAACACCAAAAGGTTTTACCATGTAATGCATGTCAACTGTATCCATATAATGAAGCGATTGTACCCAAAATCAATGCATGTCGATTATTCAGTACCTTATTCCGAGTACATATCCGCTATCGACGTCGAGTCTTGGTGCGAATATTATATTAAAGAAGAGCAAAGTAGTCTGCAAGAATCTGGAGCGGAGCAGAGGCGACATGTAGAATACAATCTAGAAAGACAATCAGATTGGAGGGAATCAGGCAGCCATCTCGACGTCCTCGGTGGGCGCAGCCGCCGCTGCTTTCGGTTCATCATCCTTCATGAACGCGTCCAGCTCCATATCCAAGTCAGCTGCCGACTTGGGCGTATTTTTGGATTTCTTTGGCTCCCGCGGGGCAGGACGAGCCGCACCTCCGCGGTTCTTGTTGCGGATCGGACCCGCACCATTGGACCTCCTTAAATCGTAGTAAGCACGCATGCTCTTACACATGACTATTTTTCGTGCACTTACGGAGGTGGCCCGTTGGGCTTCGGGTCCGCGGAGGCGAGACGCTCAGCCAAAGGAGGCTTCTGAATTCTGGTGAGCAGCGAAGGCACGCTGGTGGCGCGACGCGGCCCTCTTGGGGGCGGGCCAGCATCGAACGTGATTGACATAGGTTGACCTGAAGATCTCGCATCAATACACTGCTGAACATTGGGTGAAAGATGGAAATGGCGAACCTTTGCACAGCTTCTGGTCGAAGTGCGTTAAAGCCTTCCTTGCTTCTGCTGCGGTTTCGTACGATATGATAGCTACTCCTGAGGAACGACCGCTACGGTCATACTTGATTGCGAAAGAGGCGCAATCGAAAGAGGTCGGCATCGGTTTTCTTTCAGGGGGACGGGGTGCATTCGGATTATCGTACCCTAATTAACGGCTCTCGGATGAGAGTACCCATCTGGCCAAAGATTTGCTGCATTGTATGTGCAACTTCAGTATCGCAGCCTATGGAAGAAAGCATAGTCAAGCAAGCGCACCGTAAGATCCTTGGGTGTGATCTCATAGTGCAAATTGGAGACCATAAGCTTTGAATTGGGCTCGGCAGCCGGCGCTGCATCCGTTACTGCACGCGGCATTACTACAATGTTACTGTCCGGTGCTTTATCGTGCATCCAGTCGCCGTCAGACCGTCTGGGTCGAGCAGCAGGTCGCTGTGTCGCACAGCAATGTCAGCGACAAAGCGGACGGGAGTAGAAGTGGTAGTTGTGCACTGACGCCGTACGGCTTCTTCGTTCTCTCGGATCTTGTTCCAGACATTGCAAAAAGAAGAGGACAGAATCGAAGCTTGAGAAGTAGTGGAAGGTGGTAGTGGTGCAGCACACAGACAGCGCACCTGCCACTGGTGGTTGCTGGCGTCTTACGCGTGGGTATTGTATCGGAGATCCAAACGCGTAATAGGCGCGACTCATTAATGCGTTCTTTTTGAGGTCAACCTTCTGGTCATGAACTGCTGTGGAAAAAGACCAGAACCAAGCTACATATGTCTCGCACCGTACTGAATATTTTCTGGACACCCTGAGTCGCCTCTGCTCATGGAAGGTAATCACGGTCACATGACAGGAACGGTTAGTTGCAGCCACGCGTTGAATCGAACCGCGTCTGTCACGCTGTCACGATTTAATGAACTCCAACCGCGAGTTTCAGTTCGACATTCTGAACCTCTTCCACAACTCGAAGATCCTCCGACACAGATCCTTGGACTTCTTATTGTCTCATAACTATTCTACTAAACACTAACATATTGCGCACCCCTTTCTTCCAGATATAACGCCTTTACAACCGCTATATCACACGCGTCATTCTCCTCGCAACCAACGGAACTTATGGCCGCAGTCACCGCTCGTGCGAGCTTCATAGTCTTTAAGGATGAACCATCTCCCTCACCAAAAGAGGCTGCCAAGCTAGAGGCAACGGTCTCTGCATCGTCCGTCCTAGCCATCGTCACTGCGAAAGATAAAGAGAACCTACACCCCCTTACGGGACGCAAGTCACAAAACGAAGATACGTCACTGAAGAAATCCAAGACCAGCGCGCTTGCGACCAAGCTCCTTGTAGCCTCCGGTAAAGCTCTTCCCGAGCCACACGCATCTCCCAAGAAACGCAGGCTCTCTACATCCTCGGACACCTCCAGGCCCAGCGTCAAGCGGGAGGCGAAGAAGGAGAAGCGCGCTTCAAGCCTCCCTCGAAAGCTTGGTGCGAAACCTTCCGGTCGTACGCGTAGGACCATTGACTTGCCGAAGGTGGAGGAGGAAGATGCTTTGGAGGCAGAGAAGGTTGCCGATGAGAAAGCCTCTCGTGAAGAGGAAGAGGCGACTCAAGCTATCGTAGACTCGAAATGCTACGACCTCACTGTCCTGCCGCTAGCGGATGTATCGCAAGCTTTCGAGCAAGCTCCACCTCTGGAGACGTCGGTGGAAGTTGAGAAGGAGGCTGTCGTAAGTGCTCATCGCGAAGAGTTATGCAAGATACTAAAACAGTGTGAATAGCACGATGCAGAGACAGCCACCGACAGTCAGACACCCCAGGATGTTCCCGAACCTTGCCTCACGCGTACTCCTACCAAACCCAAGTCTGATACCTTCTCTACCCCGGAGCGCAAACGTCTCTACTCGGCATTTACATTCCAGTCCCCATCTCCAGCTGCGAAGCGTTATGCCCTATCCAGGGGTTCAAGCGTCGATCGTTTCTCCGACGTTGAATTCGATCCCACCTCCAGCATCCTATCCTTCCGTGCCTCATGAGTGCCGCTCCAAGACTTAGTGCTTACCCTATGCGCTACCCAATAATTGCAAGAACTGATGATTGGCATCCGACCTATACCATCCATATCATTTGCATCTATGCACGAACTTTGCTATGCCCACCCTCATTGCACATCTATGGACATGCTGTCTCCGTGCTATTCTCACATAAACCAGACAATCCATATACACAATCTGTTCCAATTTATCTCTTCTCTCTTGCACATTCTCCGCCCTCAAGATTTGGATGCTTCCACGAACCATTGTTTTGTTGTTCCATCGCATGTTCGCAGGACTTCGATCTTACGCATCTGTTCTTTCCTACATACCATTCTGAATTGTCTCCGTGGCTCATGTACAACAATCTATCCCAATTTGACCTTCTCATACCGCGCCAGACTTAACGTGACGTGACTGCAGCCGCTAGTCACAGCCGGTCACAAAATGGGAAGTCGCCTGAAAGTCGCAGTCAAGCTGGTGTGTCGGTCCTGTTGGGGATGATCCTGGAATGTCACTTTCCCCAGCACTACTAGAACGTCCTCAGGTCGAAACTTAGACAGCCTTGCCTCTACACTACATAGAGCCTGAGCCACATAGATAAGTGCTTAGTTCACAACACCATGTCAGAGCTTCGTCCCCGGGCCGCCGCGAGGAATGAATCTGCGGGTATCGCCATTTTGCACTCCCTCGAAGACTTCCAATCGCGGATTCATTACGACCCAAACGACAAACCACAGATCGAGGAGCCCAGAGTACAGCCTAATCCAAACGCTCTGACTCTGACCTGGGACGAGTTGCAGCCGTGGCAACAAGACAACGAGTTCATTCGATCAGGCTACAGAAGGTATGGACATGCAATAACGTGCAGGTTGTGACGGCGGGGGCTTATGCGGGACGCCTCTTGTTTGCAGGGTTCAATACAGCTTTCGGGGATGTGCTGCCTCGGTGTTCGGATGTAGGTGTCGTCTGATCCTGCATAGTCAAGGCGCTGACGTCCGTTGGACAGATCTGCACAATGAAACCGGTGCGTGACACTACTACTGTCGAGGGAAACCGCAACGCCTGAGCAGCAGGATTGACAGTGAACATACACAGCCATCTGTGGGGCAGCCTGCTGTTTTGTTTCTTCCTGGCTACGTTCCATCAGACACATATGGCCAGTGTGGCAACTACAACCTGGTTCGACACCGCGGTCTTCGTCGTTTTTCTGACCTCCGCTGTGGGGTGCTTGTCCTTTAGCGCATTTTATCATACCTGCGAAGTGCACTCGCTGAAGGTATGCAAAGGCCTCACTTGAGCGATAATCCGTGCTAATTCTGGCTTGGCAGGTCGCGGCTTCGTGCAATGCGCTGGATTACGCAGGTATCGTCCGTGAGTTCATCAGAATTGGTCCGGCTGAGCAAGCCCGCTGATGATGGCAGTGCTCACTGTCGGCTCGATGATCGCTGCCCTGTATTATGGATTCTACTGCGACAGAGTCTACCAGACGATGTACATGTCTGTGATAAGTCTAGCCGGAACAGGTACGTAATGTCGTCAGTCAGCCACTGAACAATCACCGACGCCTGATAGTGGCTGCGTATATCGTTCTGAATCCTGAATTCCGCAAGCCGACACACCGAGGTGCACGGACAAAGGTGTTCGTGTCCTTGGGCCTGTGCGGCGTTGTCCCTGTCACCCATTTATTAGTCACGCACGGTTTCGCGGCACTCGCGGATGAGATGGGACTCAAGTGGCTCCTAGCATCCGCCTTTCTGTACCTGAACGGGGCGACGTTGTAGTGAGTCCATTTAATTATACACGGCTGCAATCTCTCACTTCTCTCACTTCATTACCATGTTTCCGTCTCTAGCGCGAACCGTATCCCAGAAAAGTACTGGCCTGGAAAGTTCGACTACTTCTTTGCATCGCACCAGATATTTCACATGCATGTGTTGCTGGCAGCATTGGCGCACTACATGTGCATATTGACTGCATTCGATCACTGGCACACAGAGAATCCTATGTGCTCAAAATAGACTGACGGCTCCGTGCGGTTCCATAATAGAGTGGGGGTGCGTCAGAAGGCGTTGGATAGTTCTACACAGTCGCAGTAGCTTTCGCTGATAGGAGGCAAGGGGCGACATGTCATTCGGGCCGAGAACACTGCCAGCGGGCGTGGCAGCGATTTCATTTGCTTTTGATTCCAGTCAATTCTTGAACTTGCTGCCGCGATGACGAACGCACTTTGCCGGTCTCTGTTGTAGGGAATGCACACCCAGTATCCATCCCTTTTCCCGTGTCCGAATGAATAATTAATACAACTTAGAGTTCCACCATTCAAAAATTTCTATCATGAACGTGCACGCTGCCTGAGTCATGCAACTGTTCGCCTTGGCCAACTCTCGGTGACAAATTTTCAAAGGGCGACATCGTGGCGCATACCCACCGTACGGCATAGAGGCGAGTAAACAGTGGCGCTACGACTTTCCGGAAAATAGGAGAAGGAAGTGTTCCGCCAGATGCGCATGGTCCGATGATTTCAGTTGGCAAGTTCTCACAGGCATTAAAGCATTGAATCTATCCTTGAGGAAATCAGCATAGCGTATAGGGTACGAGTTGTAACAACGTTCACATTCACCTTGCGGCTGCGCTCTACATAGCCAGAAAAGGAAATACGGGTTTCTTTGTGGCGCGGCCCCGCCGTGTTACACTTGAATCTGCTCCGTCTACATGCTATTTTTTCGGCTCAAGTGCATGCATCACGCATCACAGTCAAGGCACATCAAGCTGTCTCGAGTGCCATACTGGGTTATACGGGAGGTTACTTTGACGATTCTTCCTTCGGCATACCCGCGCTGCCATGGCCATCGAGTAGTATGATACCCACTTGGGCAAGGCGGTGTTCCCTGCACCACTTCTTGCTTGCTGCATGCTAACGCACAGATCGCTCGAGCCCCGAGCATGGCATTTGCTCACAAATCGTCAGTTTGACAACAAAGAATGCACAGTATCCAGGTCTGTCGAGAAGAGACAGCAATGCGAGACATTGACTTTGCCGACGTGAGTCGGTCTTATGATGACATTAAACCCGCCATTGCGCGAATTTCTCACTTGACCCCTTTGCTTTGATCTTTTCCTCGAAAAAGTTGAATCCGCCACCAGCTTGGCTGGCGTTGC
Organism: Trametopsis cervina; assembly: GCA_022385755.1. Taxonomy (NCBI): domain Eukaryota; kingdom Fungi; phylum Basidiomycota; class Agaricomycetes; order Polyporales; family Irpicaceae; genus Trametopsis; species Trametopsis cervina. The sequence goes on from MU278350.1 coordinate 242,191, forward strand.
TCTTGGTCTCTGTTGACCGCCGAGGTTTATACATGGCCCTCAGGCTCTATCCCGCCCTGAGTTTGGACGTGCAGCTTCAAGCATGACAACTGTCTGTCAGACCATTCACTGCCAGTCTTCTGGCTCAGCTATGTGATCTGCCACTGCGAAAAGGGATCCAATCTTCACGGAGTGGTAGCAAGATTAGGAGTTTGAGTAACCCAAGTAGGCCCAGTGGCATACACCGGACTGAATACGCACGACAGAATCTTGTGCGTCCCTGAGTCAGGGTGGGCAGACGGTCGTTCGGACGGTATAGAATGCGGGATGCGGTGGGAGCGCGAAGTCCGAAGGGAGCATGACCACAGCTGAAGGAAGATTACCGGATCCGACAAGCTCGTGGGCCCAGCCGCCCAAAATGTGTCCTGAGTTCTGAGAAGAAGATAATCTACTATTGACCCCATGCCACGTTCCTGCATGCCTAGTCACCGCCCAGAATAAAACACATTCCTCCATACCCTCATGCTACGATGCATTCCAGCCACTCTGTCCATCATTCTCGATCGTCCAACCACCAGCACGACCGCCAGCACAGGCCGCTGGCATACCGGACACGAACCTGGGCACAGCACACGCCTCGGTTGCTGAATCTTACACCCCATTTCAGGTATGTATTCCAATTACTGGCGCGTCCGCTCTTTGCTCATGCTGATTACCTCTTGATTACCATTTCGACTCCAATATATAAGTCAAGAACGTATTGGCCGAAGATACCGCCAGTCAAACCATGAATCCCCTCGGCCTGCTCCCCCTCGTTCAAGCATGGGCACCCGAACACGCCGTGCTGAAGCTGGCGATAGCCATCCCCGGCACCGTTCTCCTGCTCCTGCTTTACTCCCTCGTGCAGTCAGATGAGGAGCAGCGAGTTGCCGCCACCCTCCCTCTGAGCGGTACCAGCACCATACGGCCTTTCTTCCGGGCCCGCTTCGACTTTCTCAGGAGCGGCTTCCACCTCACGGGACAATCCGTCTTTCAATTCAGTTTGTTACGGGTTGGTGTTGTATCTTGCCGCTCTAATGCAACCTCGGCTCATAATCGCTACAACAGAATACCGTCATCGCGGTATCGGGAGAACCGGGCAGGAGTGATTTCTTTTCCTGCAAAGGCCTTGACATCAACGAGGGCTTCAAGGTTCTCTCTGGAGCGGTGAGTCAGCTGCTTCTAGATTCCATCGGTGACATGTGCACTGACCTTGCACGCCACTCGCACCGGATATGCGACTGTAGATCCCTGCCCTTCCAGGCGTCACCTCTGACTTGCAAGGCCGCCGTATCTCTCTTATACATAAACGTCTTATAGGGGTACAAACCAGTGAACGTCTGTCAAACCGTGAGTATCATGGTTACGAACCTTCACTCGGTGAATGCTTACCGTCGTCGCCTTCATATGTAGTCATACCGTATATCATCCGTGATGCTAATCAGCTTGTCCGTTCCTGGGGCAAATCAGGTTCTATCGACCCCTTCTCTCATATACCGGCGGTACGCGCCTTCCGCTCTCACGCTGGAGCTACTCGTGTTTATTGATATGTATCCACCCGCACAGCTCATCTTTCAGACGACTGTACGGAGTCTCACCTGTCACGAGCTTGCCGATGACCCCGCCGTGGTACAGCGGCTTATGGAGCTGTACGACCGACTCGACGCCACCACGACGCCAATGTCCGTACTGCTCCCGTGGTTCCCGAGCCCCAGTATGGTGAAGAAGTGGTATGCAACGAAGCAGGTTCACGGCATTGTCAACGCGGCCATTACGAACAGGATGTTGAGTGGAGTGTCACGAGACGATGCATTGCAAACGCTCGTCGACCATGGAGATGACAGCTATCTCATCCTCGGGGTGATTCTGGTCTTATTGCCACCATGCTATACATTTCTGACTCTTCCCACAGTTTATCATGGGCCTACTCGTAGCCGGCGCACGTTCTACTGGAACAACAGGTGAGCATCGGCCACGGAGGATTGGCTGGAAGAAATTCTCACCGTGCCTGAACGAACAGCTTCGTGGATGTCAATTTTTATTGGAGGTCACGCGAAGTGGAGGGAAGAAAGCAAGCGTGAGGTTCGGACCCTATTGGCAGAACACACCTCATCAGACGACCGCGCTGGTATTGCCGAGAGGCTGGCCACCGTCCCACTGGAAGCTTGGGAGAACAACACCCCAATCCTCGATAAAATCATCAAGGAGGTGCTGCGGATTGCACAACCTCACACGGCCATGCGCAGGAATATTGGCCCAGAAACCTACGTCAACGGCACTCGGATTCCTTCTGGTGCCTATGTTGTATATCCGTTCAGCGACGTTCACCTCAACCCAGAATTGTATCCCGACCCATGGGCCTTCGACCCGGATCGACCGGAAAGCAAGAAGCCGTTTACGTATCTGGGATGGGGAGGAGGTGTGTGGATCTTGTAACCGCTTGCGCAACAATGGGCTGATGCTGCGGTTTTAGGAAAAACGATCTGCTTGGGTCAACGATTGGCCAGACTCCAGCTCAAGATCTTGACGGCATTGATGCTGTCGCAGCTCGATGTTGAACTGGTCGATGAGACAGGACAGCCACCAGATTCGCTTCCGCGACCGAATTGGAATGAGTCGTTGACTTGCAAGCCGACAAATTGGTCCTCCCGTCTGCGCATCCGGCGCATTGAGCCGCTTTAGACCCCGCCTGCAGCTGTGATACGGTTTGCGGCAGTCCTATATTGTTATTAAGTCATATCCCAGTCTTCCTACATACTATGATTCAGGGGTTGTGTACTTGTATGTGTCCGTGTCTAGTGTAATCTCGATAATGTTAGGCTAGAACGTCTAGAGGAAACCCGTTGTGTCCAACCGTCAGGGCGAGAGCTGTCTCACGGTGAATAAAATTAGTACGAGTTGACACGGACGAGTTCCCATCAGGCTCGCTTACCTTTTCAGAGAGCAGGGATCTCCGCACGCCAGGCATAATCGCACCGAATGCGTGGCTCATGTGAGGGACAACCTGTCGTCCTGTCGCTCCCTCTCTCGTCTCCGTTTCTCCTCCAGTTTCAGCTGGGCCTTCATCTCCTGCAGCCGCCGCTCCTGCACACGTTCCTGGCGCTGTCGCTCCTCTCTTTGCAAGAGTTTCAACTTCTTCTCTCTCGTCGGCTCCCATTTGCTTTTCAGGATACGTCTGACAGCCTCCGGGCTTATTTTGAATTTCTCGGCAAGGATAGGCGTGGTGAAGATTTCCGGGTCTTGTGCATGCATAAGACGTATCCCATCCATGGCCTGTCTGGACACCTTTCGAGGCGGCGACCACCCGTCGGGAAACTCGGCCTTCATCTTCTCTCTGTGCGCTCTGTATTGCCCCGGGGTTGGCTTAATAGGTGTATGTGGCTTGGGAGCAGGAGGCTCCTCTGCTAGAACTAATGGTTTCAAGGCTGGCTTAGACACCAGAGAAACTGGTGAGAGGCCCGTGACTCCCCAGTTACGAAGCCCGCTCATTGTGGAGGAGTACCGCGCGGTAGACGAAGAGGCTGTTGCATTCTTGCTTGTGGAAGCAATTTGTTTGGTTAATGAGTTGAGCAACATCTCAGAGGTGAAGATGGGATGGAGGTGAAGTGAGTGCGCCAAGTGCTGGCACTGAGATTGCCGAAACTATACGTGGGAAAGCGGCCAGATTAAATCTGAATCTGTTCCATCCCGCGCGCGTCCCTCACCGTACAGCCCGCACATCACTTGTTCAACGACCTTCACGTTCTCTCCTTTCCCATCTCACTGCACGGACTCTCCCAGCTTTCAGCTCTTCAATCTCAATGGCCGACGTTTCCGATTCCAAGATCGACGAAGGTACAACTCACTGCCACTCTTACTACTAAGCGCGTCTTGTGACACTGTTCGTTACTTAGCTTACCAGGATGTTCGGTCGGACAAGACAGAAACGACCTGGCTGTTGCTTGACTATGAGGTGCGCTCGATGTTTGGGCTCATCGTACTCGCGTCCCTTCCTACTGCATCGCGCTGATCACCGTGTACTCGTTAGTCTGATCGCTCAGATAAGCTGCAATTGACAGCGACTGGTACAGGTGGATTGGAGGAGCTCCGTGAGCAGTTGGACGAATCCAAGGCGTCATATGCATACGTCCGTATACGCTACTCCAACGACAAGGAGTCCCAGCGAGAGAAGTTCATTCTCGTCATCTGGATCGGCCCGTCGTGCAAGGTCATGCGCAAGGCTAAGGTGAGTTTGCCCACACTCTGTCGCGTCGTTGCGGTGCTAACTTGGCACCAGATTTCCGTGCATGCTGCGGATGTGAAGCAGGTTCTTCGCGTCTATTCCATTGAAGTTCCTGCGCGAGAGAAGGACGATCTCAAGGAGGAGCCCATCGTAATTAAGCTGAGGAAGGTTCGTCCTTGTGCTAGTGCATACCTGCGGCTATACTGACTGAACCCTCGCTCAGGCCGGCGGCGCAAGCTACGATGGAGTTTAGGCCAATCCTTTTTCGTCTACGTATGTTGCGCGCACCTGTACACTGGTTGAAATCAAATTACGTTCTGAGATACCAAGAACGGTCCACGCTATGTCAAACAACAGCCGTGCTATAGAGATTCTATCAATAGCCAATACTATGACGCTTACCTGTTCAATAGGTTACATCAATCCTTGACAGTTTATCGGAACTATAAGGGTTATATGATTCTGTTGCATGCTTCGGACCGCGAGGTGTGTTCTCCATTAGTCCTATCGTTTCTAATAGACACGAGTACCTACTCGGCCATTGCGACATAACCTCACTACACCGCGGGGGTCCCATGCGTTCATGTGCACTCATGAGAGTATCCTCAAGACTGGGGCGCAAACCGCCTCAAGTTCCGGATGCCATCTCCTTCTAACCTCATGCCCATCCATTCAGTCATTGAGGTGGCTCCCAGCGCTTTGTCGTAGAAGTCGATTGAAGGTGTGTTCCACTGTTCGTAACACAAGACCATCTCAATCAGAGGGCGCCCGGAGGTATTTTATTGAACTTACCTTCAGGACGGACCAGTCCAGACGGCCGCAATCCTGGAAGACCATCATTTCAACGATTCACTCAAGATAAGTGAGAACGGACCTTCTCCTCGGCGACCTTGCCCAGTTCGGCAAAGAGGGCCTTACCAATCCCCAACCCTCTGCACTCAGGCGTCACAAATAGATCCTCAAGCTGGTAGTGCGAGATCAGAGTCAACATAACATGATTACGGACCCGGAGGTGCAGATCAGGGCGCTCACGTATATTCCAGGCTTTCCTATCCAGGTAGAGAAGTTGAAGAAATATAAGGCCATGCCAACCGCCTCCCCTGGTGCCTCAGGTGTGCCTAGAAAGGCCAGCAAGGTGTGTGCATACTGCTTCTCAAAGATATTCTCGCGTAACTAAGGGTATCTCCGTAAGTAGAGTTCAGACTATCTTCCTGAGAGCACTGACGAGTTCTGGGGTGGCCTTGGCAGAATCCGCAGCCTTTTCGTAAGTGGCCTGACCCGCACATTAATTGCGTTAGACTATCACCGCGTGCGTAGATATTTGCACGTACAAGATCAAGGATCAGTTTCAAGATCGCGTCCTAATGCCACTGTAAGCCACATGAAAACTGGATATGCTCAATCAATAGCCCTGCACATGCATACCACATCTTCAACACTCGCGGGTCTGATAAAGAACTGTTTCTTTTCGCTCGACATGAATATTCCCGAGCTTTGTACTGTGAGATGAGGTGAATGAGTAGGATATTACGACGCGATTAAGATCACGACCCGATTAAAACATCGCGATGTAAGCGTGACTCGCTTGTGGCGTTCGGTTTGTATCCAGTGCTGTGTGGTCATGTTTGCCTCTGAACCTTAATTGCTCACTGTCCACAACGACCAAGTCCACCAAAAATCCGTCCGCCCGTCGTCCAGCCCCGATCCTCGATTAAAACACACCATGGACCAAGCGAAATTGGCAAGGCTACAGGCTGCGGCCGCTGCCAACAGGATCGGTCAGTGGACTTTCATCATCTGTGCACGCGCGTACAGAGTGGGCGGCGGTGGAATGAGCGTACTAATAACTTCCGGTCTATCATACAGGTGGAAAGGGGACTGTGCGTCGGAAGATTGTACGAAAGACGAAGCCCGCAGCTGCCCAAGACGACAAAAAGCTGCAAGGAGCACTCAAGAAGCTCAACGTGCAGCCCATCCCCGGTGTTGAGGAGGTCAACATGTTCAGGGAGGACGGCAACGTCCTGCACTTCTCCGCACCCAAAGGTGAGCCTCATAATACCGCGTCGGACATCGAGCTTGGCGCGTAGTACGCTGCGCGATGCGCGCGATCTTCGATCTGAGGGTTATAGAACGTGTTTTACTGACGTTCGGTCTCTTTGAATGCGTCTAGTTCACGCCGCTGTGACCGCCAACACCTTCGCCGTGTACGGTACCGGCCAAGTGAAGGAGCTCACCGAGCTCGTCCCGGGCATCCTCAACCAGCTCGGCCCCGACTCCCTCGCGTCGCTGCGTAAGCTCGCGGAATCCTACCAAGCCATCCAACAGAGCCAGCAACGGCCGGGTGCCGGCGATGAGGATGACGACGACGTCCCCGATCTCGTCGAGAACTTCGATGCTGTCGAGGAGAAGAAGGACGACGACGAGCCTCCTGCACTCGAGGAGCTCAACTAAAGCGCGCGTCCACCCCGGCGCACGCGAGCAGAGATGTCGAGGGCTCAGATACGTAGGCAAACAAAGTAGAGAGTGTGGTGCGTGCGGTACCTGTTGTATCCATGATGTTTTTCTCGCTGCCGAATCCTACCGTTCTCGCACTATCCTCCCTTTCACACTATCCACTGTAAACTCTCCCTTCCCTGACCACCTACCGATCAACTCCGCGCATTGCCCATTTCCTTAGTCTGTGCTCATTTTCACCCGCTGTCACTATGTACGTCCTTCAATACTGCTACGTACGCGCTATCAACGAACGCACTGTATTTTTCCCTCGAGGTATTGACACACGATATATGGATCGGAAAGTGGAAAAGACGATGGCGTGCTAGTCCGGCGCATCGCTGAGATCTGAGCACCGACTGTGACTGACGACACGATATGATATACATCCATTCGTCATTCCAAGGGTAGTGTCCACATTTACATTTACGAAGTCTTCCATTCCACGCCGTGAATGCGCGCGTTTTCGTAAACGGCTCAGGTATGGAACGTAACGTCCCACGTCCTCACGCATCCATCCGCACCAGCACCGGCCAACTTCGACGCGCCCAGCCAGAACACGGCGTTGACGCCACCCGCCGCAGCGTTCTTGATTGCTATACTGCGCAACGGGAATTTCACGCTGGAGATGTACACATGGGTGTCGAGCGAGCTCGACGCGACATTCTGGCCGTCAGGTGCCCACGCCAAAGAAAGGATGCGCCCGCTGTGGAAAGTCCATCTTCCAGTGATCAGCTATATGTAATGCGCGACTTATTAACGAGACCGATATATGGAGATGTGCAAAAGCTGTTCGCCGTACCTTCTTCTCCTTCACGTCATATAGCGCGATTTTCCCCGCAGCCTGATCATAAGGTCAACTATCTGATTCCACTATGATAAATTGGATGAACTCTGTTACTCACATCTCCGGCGACCAGAAGGGACCCATCGGGAGAGAAGGCCAGCGCACTGATACTGCCCTTGTTGTTCTCCAGAACAGCGACTTCCTTCAGAACCTTGCCGTCCCATTCGTGCAAACGGACCTTCTGGTCCTAGCAGCCACAATAAGTGGGTCAGCTCTTGTATCTGTGATCACGGAGTCTTCATGAGGCGCAAAATCGTACCTCTGCACCAATCGCGACGATCGCGCCACTCGCGGCGACGACGGTGGGTGTATATTTGGGTGTGAGCTCGTGCACACGTTGGTTAGAGCGGACGGCCTCGATGCGGTCAGCTTCCGCGACGAACACAGTAGAATCTGCTGCGACAGCCAGAGACTTAGGTTGCGCTGCTGTAGAAAATGATGCTTGACTTGTACCAAAAAGGGTCGGAGGTCACGTTATGAGCGAAATGGATCAAGCAGGTTGGAATCTTACATGAAGCTCGATTCGTCAGGGGAGATCTCGCGTATCTTGTCGTCAAAGCCCGCGGAGTAGGCATTGCCATTCGCAGCGACGCCCAGCGCGGAGACCAAATTCTTGTGACCGTCGCCGCTGACGTCGGCGTACTCGGCACCCGAGAAGGAGAGGACTCTGCCGTCTGCTACACCAGCGATAAATGTGCCCGAGCGAGAGGCTGACACAGCAGCGGTGATGGATTTCGAAGGAGCCTGTAGGCAGCATCTGTGAGCAGGATATCCGCGCGAAGTTTGCTTTGCACAGTACCTTCAGTACCCTGGCGGGCTTATCGCTTATTCGCTTGTCGAACACGTTGAGATCGCTTGATACGGAGAGAGAGACGATGTCGTCTCCTTCCGTCCATACGTTGCCAACCTGTTGATCTTCGATTCGAGTGCCGAGTGTCCATGTAGTGACCGCCTTGCGCGATTCGACGTCCCCTGGTGGTGCGGCGCGATGAGAACACCCGAGTGCTACTCATATCGGACTACTCACATAGTTTGACTGTACGATCCGCAGATGAAGTTACCAGAGACTTGTTATCTGGGCCCCAGCTCACAGCGTTCTGATGGTAAATGAATACATGTACGATAAAGAGCTAGAGTGACCACACGTACAATAGTGCCAGTGTGCGCGCCGTCGGTGAATTCGCCGAGGGTGTCGCCATTCGCACCATCGTAGATGAATAGCTTAGCGTCCGATCCCACGCTGACGAAGTGGCCTCCGGTCGTAGAGTACTTGATGTCTTGTACATATTTCGTGTGTGTTTTGATCACCTGTAGGGGGATATATAGTCAGGAGGCAGAGTATTACGCGGATACGTAGATAAGAGCGTACCTTGTCGAATTTGAACGGAACACCTGTAATTCAGACCCTGAATAAGCTGTTTCTTGCAGAAGACCCAAATCCACCTACCGTTGTGGAACACAATGGTGCCATCGTCACCTCCAGTAGCAGCGCGGAACGGCCGTTGCTGCCGGATGGCGACGGCGTTAACAACCTGACGGTAATGGTCAATCATAAAGTGGCTAAATAGCATATAACACGAGTTAGTACCTTTGAATGTCCAATGATCTCCCCTGTAGAGGAACCACCGTCCATCATGAATGCTTGCCCAAACCTGGTGTTGCTTTATTCAGAACCTATACGCGTCAAGATAGAAGGTGTACTGACTTCTCCCGGCCTTCACCCACTGCGATAATCCGCTTGCTCTCGCCGTCCCATGCGAGGTCGTTTCTGTGGATGAATTATACACCGTGTCCCCTCTGAGAACCGAGCATGCACATACATTCTACCAGAAAGGACCTTGTATTCGCCCTTGAGGATTTGATCTTCGCCTGCGATATCCCATACCCTCACTGCAGCACCTCAATGACGAGCATCTGGACATGGACAATGACCGATGCGTACCTGTACCTCCGATATCTGCGGATGCACAGTAAAAGCCAGTAGGGGAAATGCGAGCGACAGTGGTATTCTTAACGTGTCCAGAGTTGGCTATGACCGAAGATGGGTTCTAGAATATCGCGATTGGCCTCAGAGATTCATCAATGACGAAGGTTGGAAGATGATACGACCTTCAAATCGCGAATCTAACAGGACTGCATGTATGAGCTGGCATGTATACAAGTAGACAAAGTACACACGATAACCGTCCTCCCATTCGTGTACACGATCTTGTCTTTGTGCGAGCCGAGCTTGGTAGATTCGCCGCGCGCGGTAACCGGGTTAGCGGGGTACAGATCGACGCGTTTGAAGGACATTTCTATGTATCTTAGCTTTTAGTCGCGTCGATACCGCCATTGGTTGAATGCTCACCGCGATGCACCCTCGATACTCGTCCTGATCAGTGCAAGTTGCTATTGCTGTTCAGATCTGCGTCACAGACTAAGCGCTCACGGCACGATCAATCGCGTAACGGCATCGTCCGTGCGATTGTGTCTCCGAAAACGGTTCTCCAAGATGGAACGCTTCTGAACCGTATCCAGGTCAAACTCGTAACCTTTATGTCGGTGTGTATGCAAGGAACTGAGAACCTACATATCCCAACGCCGTGCTCGCATTCGTGGGTTTCTGGGTCATCACAGAAAGGTGCGTAATGAATCATTCCGCCGTCACTCCTATTCGTCTACGTTATCCGTTGTGCAGTGATGGCTAGGTGTGCTTCTCTAGTTTACCTTATAACGGTTCCTCCTTACCTCCGTAGCAGTCGTTCTAATACCTCCATGACAGTATAAGAAATTCGACCTCGCTTCTTCATATTGTCGGGCATGTTCGGCGTCGTCGATGCTCGGCACCCCTGTCGTCAGTGATGAATTTGTGCGTATCGCAGATACCTACACACATGTCCCGTCGTCGCGAATCCGTACCCAGAAGGCGTCCTACCCAGGTATGCAAATGACTGCATACTTGGAACTACTAGTTGATTGGCGAAAGAGTACGCGCAGGCGGGAATTGATTGACCACTTGGAGTCTCCGTCGTTCTAGGGCTGTACTTCGCAACGTCACTTATCACTTGGAATTGCGCCGCCAACCCTGGTGGCTATAATATGCCGAAGAGAACTGCTGGCGGGCTCACCTGCAGTTGTCTCTCAACCGCTTACCCAACTTAACAGTCACTGTCATGACCTGCGTAATACCTTCGCCGCCAGGCCTGCCTCTCATCGGCCACTCTTTGTCGTTCGACTACGACGTTCCCATCCGGACTCTACAGAAATGGGGTGAAATCTATGGCGAAATATTTCAGTTGTATTTCATATGTATGTGGCATCGTCGCCCTCACAAAGCATACGCGTAGCTGACCGTTGTTTGCCCATGTCAGCGGGTCAAGCTCTGGTCATCAACACCGTTGAGCTCCTTGCAGAGTGTTCCAATGATAAAAAGTTCACTAAAAGTATCAACGGACCTGTGGCATTAGTTCGCGATTTGGGGCGGGATGGGCTTTTCACCGTAGGCTGCTATCCTGCGTCATGTATGCCGTTGTGCTAATCATGCACTCAGGGTAAGAAATCCGAGCCAAATTATGGCATAGCACGTACGTATCAGTCATGCAATGTGGGAGCCTCCTTACCAAGGAATCTCTCCGTAGACCGCATACTCTCTCCCCGCTTCAAAAGTACTTCTGTGCGAGATATGTTCCCTGAGATGGTCGACCTCGTTTCTCAATTAATCCTCAAGTGGGAACGGTGAGCGGTCTTATCCGCTGTCCTTCTAAACCTTCGGTTTCTCAACCTGGTGAACAGCTTTGGACCCAGACATGCTATACATGCCGCAGATGACTTTACACGTCTCTCCTTCGATACCATTGCGCTGTGCTCCATGTCTTATAGGTCAGATTACCACAGCTCTGTCGCCGATAATGTGTTGCTAATTGCGCTCTGTCAGAATAAACTCCTTTTATAGGGTACGTCAGAGTCCCGATTCCTTGGCGTAGGCTCACCTCGTGTCTTTCTATAGGAGGACAACCACCCGTTTGTCCAAGCGATGGGAGACTTTTTGACCGAATGCTCCAAGCGTGTACATAGGACAAGTGTAGGCAACGTCTTCATGCGGTCCACCACCGCAAAGTTTTACCAAGATATGGATTTTATGTATGAGTTTTCTAAACAAAGTGAGCATACACCTTTTTCGTTGCATCATCTGTCATTGAACACATCGTTGTTTGCCACGCTTTACAGTTGTCGAAGAACGCAAGAGCAATCCGGTTGAAAGACACGACCTCTTATATGCTATGCTGCATGATAAGGATCCGAAGACGGGCGAGATGCTCCCGGAAGACTGTATCATTCGGAATGTAAGTCCTCATTGAGTCTAGTTATTTCTCACAGGCTTCATCCCATTAACGACATATCTGCCAGCTATGCACATTCTTGGTAGCCGGTGAATGCACATCATACGTATGTCTAACTGAACTGTACTAACGACGTCAATGAGGCGGCTAGGTCACGAGACAACAGCCGGTATGCCACCACATACCTCTCGTACGCCGCGAGCTGACAGCATATTTTCGCAGGCTTCCTAACATACGCCCTCTATTTCCTCATCAAGCACCCGGAAGTCATGAAGAAAGCACAAGCGGAAATAGATGACTTGATTGGTGACCAGCCAGTGCAGGTTGACGACCTCCACAAATTCCCGTATCTCACAGGTATTCAACTATCTTGATACACACTTTACGCATAGTAATCCATGTTATATTCAGCGATCATGCGCGAGACCCTCCGGCTGGGTCCTACCATCCCCTGGCGGCAGATCAAGGCACTCGAGGACACGACCATTGGCGGAGGCAAGTACTTCGTGCCTAAAGGCCGGGTCGTCGTCGTCCATCTCGAGAAGGTGCAACGCGACCGGAGTGTCTACGGCGAGGATGTAAGTGCTGTCTCCTCTCTGTATACGTGTAACTCGCTTATCCAGAACGGCCTCTGCAGGCTGACGAATTCCGCCCCGAGAGGTTGATGGACGGCAAGTTCGAGGCGTTACCTGTACGTTTGCTCATAATTGCTGTCGTACGTAACAGTTGTGGCTGAGGACTGACATCCAACCGTATAGTTCGCCGCATGGCAACCATGGGGATTCGGTGGTCGTGCATGTATAGTATGTATCCTGTTGTCTGTGACATTATCACCACATAGTTGGCACTGACACAATAACTTCGTCGCGCAGGGTCGTGCCTTTGCCTGGCAGGAATCCACCCTCGCGCTAGTCATGATGCTCCAGAAGTTCGATTTCGAGCTGGCGGATCCGGACTACAAGCTCGACATCAAGCAGACGCTCACCACCAAACCGAAGGACTTTTTCTGCCACGCCATCCCGCGGCGCAAGTCGGCCACTGGTGTGTGAGCTGAACCGCTCGCGAGCGGGTGGATTGGCTGGCGAAATACGATATACACGGACAAAGCTGGCGATCGGACGCTCCATTTAGTAGATTTACCATGTACGAGTATAGTACTGATACGCTGACCAGAGGACTTTAGATGCGTTGTGATATGTGATTTTTTTCGAGGTACATAGATAACGTGTATTCCAGTAGTATTGACTGTAAAACAGAGATGATTGCGGTACTTGGCGGCTACACCATAGGATGAACGTTTTCATGAACTTCAACAACTCACCCCTTTGCGGTAAACATTGCGGCCAGCTTAAAAGGTGCGGTACTCAAGACAGCCACCCTGGTGAGGCGTATTGGTACAAAAGACCTACGGTGTGTATCGCAGCTTTGCTCGTCTGACAGCACACCGAGGATGATGGTTGTGGTAGCACTAAATTGCCCAAGTAAAAATGTCTAGATTACGGGGTATACAAAGCCGGATACTAATGTATAGGTTCCATCAAACTGCTGTGATATAAATGCGTGTAGAGGTGGGTGACATGAACGAGTGGGAGCTATCGAGCTTTACTGCTCGAGAGGCTTTTTGCTGATAACGAGGTACATTGGTGTAAAGATCTGTGAAAGGTTAATTAGCATAGGAGAGATATTTAGAGTGAGCATCGAACACACCTTCATTTGACCAGTCTTAACGATCGCGTCGCCGGCGATCTTCAACGTCTCACAAACACTCCATGTGCCCTGCGGCACGACTCGCAGGAACTCCAGCAGAGCCAAACCATGATGTGACACAAACTTGCCGCTTGAGCTTGTTCTCCAGCAGGTGAAGACGTCCCAGAGAGTTTGTGCCTTGAAGACATCGCCCTCGAGAGGGTAATACCAGGCAACATCGTCGGGTCGCTCAGCGAGGTCCTCTTCGTGTAGGATCTCGAAGCCGACTTTGATGAGAGCGTCGCGCGCCTTCTGGATTGGTCGCATCTCAGGGATACCGTTGCCAATCTCGATTTGGTGGGCGAGCTCCTTGTGCTCGGGGATTGAGGGATCCCACTTGTCGGTCATGGCCCACTCGTACACACCGAACTGTGATAATGTAAGTATTGATTGACGACAATGTGTTGAAGACCACTTACGATTCCTCCAGGCTTAAGCACTTGTCGGATCTGGTCGTATACACCTTCCCATGATGGCGCGTGTACCGTTGCCTCGATAGCATATACTAATGAACACTGGTGTCAGCACCAAGTAACGATAGTAGCATGGGAATGTTTGTACATACCAGCATCAAACGAGTTCGGTCCAAACTTCTCGACGAGCTTCATGAAATCGCCCTTAACGAATGTAACCTGGTTCTCGAGACCAGCCGCCTTCGCGTGCTTCGTGCCACGCGTGATCTGGTACTCGTTGTTGTTCAAGCCAACGATGTTCACGTCGGCGAAGCGGGCGATTTCTCGAGCGGGACCACCAACACCACATCCAACATCGAGCACCTGCATGCCGGGGCGCAGGTTCATTTGCGCAGCGAGGTAGTGTTCATGGCGGGCGAGAGACGCAGCGAAGGACTCGCCCTTGTAGAACCGTGAGAAGTGGAAAGAACCGGCCCATGCATACTCGTAGAGCAGAGTCGCAGCATCGTAGTAGCCTGATAAAAACAAATTAAGATGGCAAAGACACTTCAGATGCGTTGGAGCATACCGTTCACAACGTCGGTGTAGCTGCCGATACGGTTTTCGGTGTCGACATCCTGCTCCTTGCTCATGTCCTGCTGCCAGAACTTCGTGTATGCCTCCATACGGCTGCTCTGACGACCATCCTCGGTGACACCGCTTTTCTCTGTAGCGACGGGGGCCATTATGAAACTAGTGCTGCGGGGTAGCAAGTTAGTGTCTGGACGAAGCATTCGTGGAAGCGAGTTTCAGAGACTTGAATGGTTCCCGAAGGAATCAACTCTCACAGTGCCGAAGCACATCGAGTAGTTTGCAGAGTTTGTGCATCATTGAACAGAAAAGAAACTGTGCAACTTACAAGGCGGGTGTGGTATTAGTGGATGGGAGGAAGGGGGAGGGAAGTGCCAGGTGGGATTGGCGACACCGAACCGCGTAGCTCGTAATTTATTTGGCTTATTTTCGATTTCGAAAAGTCAGTGTCGTTCGATGTTCAGCTTTCCCACGATTGTGAGCACGGTAAACGCCGTACCTGGCCCCGCTCGCCTCGGGTAACGGTTGCCCGAACTTTCACCCACTCGTGTTGATGCGCGTAACTATTGACGAGGTGGTCACATTATAAATCGTGCGATGGCCACAGATATTTGGTAAAGACAAGGACCGATGTGTAGTGTAGTTAAGCCTCCATTCCCTCTAGGTAACAGCTCATCTCGAAGAAAGGGAATAGGGAAAGTAGCTAGAAGAGATAAATCGTAAAATGGTCATGACAATGTATGAAGTGCAGAACTGTAGAACCAAGATGAGGTATAGCGAGGGTGGTGAATCAGTAGCGAGAGACCCTCCCGCGAGGCACTTAGGTAGAATGTATGATATAGATCGAATGAACCAGAGGAATCGGCGTGCTGAAGACTAGGTACTACGGAACTAGGAAAGGACAGTTGATGTGAAGCAAATGCTAAAGGTGCGAGAGCAGTGCAGAGATGATGCAGTTTATTCCTCCGAAATGAAGAGAAAGAAAGAAAGGAGATGTGAAGGTGATAGAATCGATGCAGAAGGAAATCGGTGCGAAAGGAAAGACAATAGATTGTAGGGATTGGAGTTTATTTGGTTTGTGCGGCTGCTTGTGCGAGCAACACCTTCTCTTTCAGGATGTCGAAGTAGCTGTTCATGAGGTGCGCGAGCGGACGCAATTCTTCCTGGTCTAAAAGTGTGATAGTAATTTTGGGCTGCGGTGGGTGATCAGCAATGGTACACAGCTGCGTGCAAAGGAGGCACTTACAGCTCCTCTGACTCCACAAGCCTTCACCACGCGCCAACTGTAAAGTCATGCGTAAGCCTCAATCGTGAAACAGAGCACCAATATAGATTTCTGCATATGGCGCGGTGGTAACGCTCAGACGACCCTCTGTAGGACGCAATGTGTACCGGGTGGTCTTAGTTGGTCCCGAGACCCACATCCACCAAAGTCGAGATGCCGATGCCAGAAATGATACCCAAAAGAAAGAAAGGGACATACAGTTTTTCACCCAGGGCCTGTTTCTGTTGTTGGACCGTCTGGTCCTTAAGTCCATCAATGAACTCATCGGTAGCTTTCACAATGAGAGGGTCGGCTTTCGTAACGGGCAGGCTATCAGCATGGGGACCATTGGTAAGCTTGATGATCTCAGACGCAGGCAGGCGTGCCAACGACTGAATGGTATATGACACCGCGGAAACGCTGCTGGGTGTTACAGGAGCCGGAGAATTAGCAGCGGAGGGACCGCGCGAAGACAACGCCGGGGTCTGCGGAGACGTGGCCGTGCTGGCAATTTTCTTTATCTGAGGGGTCTTTGGTGCTTCAAGGGCAGGGGGAGTAGGCTCATCAGGCTCGTCCTCGGCGTTCAGGACCATCTTCGCGTCCGCGATCTTGGCACGGAGCACCTCAACATTGAAGAGGCACATGGCCCGCTCACGCTTTGGTAAGCTCATCAACAACTCTGTCAGCTCCGCCGCCTGTGTCGAGTCGAGCCTGGCTATCGCGGCCGCCATGCGATCACGCTCTGACGGAGGAGGAACTGAACCAGACGGAGACTCCGTGCGGGGCGGTGTAGAAAGCGAGGCAGGCATCGAGATGGGTGTCGTCGGCCTGTCAGGTAAAGATGCTGTAGCATTTGGTACATCCAGCAGGCGCGAGTCCTGAGATGTCTGGGGCGACGGAGACTTGGCGGGCGAGGATGTTTTAGAAATATTGAGCGCGGTGGTCGCATGTTGAACTTGTGCAGAAAGTTTGCTCGGATCATGAATCGCTGCCACGACGTCGGTGAGTGACAAAGTGGCGATAGTTTCAACAATCTGGTCAAGGTCTTCTGAGGGCACAGTGTCCATGGATTTGATCCGTCTGTTGAGTTCGCCAGAAATTACCTCCTTTCGGACGACAGGTGATAGCGCCGACAGGTCGTCGTAACGCATGGGAATATTGAGCGAGCCAGACAGCGCAGCCTAATGCAAATCATTGGCAAAACGCAAAACAGACACTATGCTAATGTCACTCACGTGGTAATAACTACCAGAGCTGCGGCGAGCTCGGTTGTCATTTCTGTCATGATGACCCATGATAGGTGATCCCAGCGAGACCGAGCGATGGCTTGGGCTCCAATCGCCGAACTCACTGGCCGCAGGGCTCGTGGCGCCGCTGCTGCTACGCGGATGATTGTTATGGCCGCCGAAGCGTGCAGCCAACTTCTCTTGACGAAGCTGTTTTGGTTCATGTAAGCGCACAACGAGCTGCTTCGAACCAAGAATAACGCCATTCATAGCGTGCAATGCAGCAGCAGCTGGATCGGGTCCCAAGATTAGCCACCAATACAACGCACTCATCGAAACCTTACCTTGATCTGGTTGTTGGTAAGACACGAAGCCAAAGCCTCGGCTTTCACCGCTCTCATTGCGCATCACACGCGCACTAACGAAACACTTAGTACACCCGTCACACGCCATTGAAGTTTACCATACCTGACAATTTGCCCGAACTAACGCAAATGCGGTCAGAATCGACGCAATGGAAGGCTGGTGCGTGATCATACCTGGCGGAAGTGTGAGAAAAGACCGTTCGAGTCTATGCTGACATCAAGATTCTAAAGCGGCATCAGTCAGAGTCAGATACGGGTGCGAAGGCTCAATACCTTGATGAACAGATTGCAAGGGTCGATGAGCCCACTGTGACTGGTGGAGCCTGGACCGCTGAGTGGCGCGTACTGAACCTGCTGTCCGGGACCATGAACAAAAGGCATAGGAGAGCGAGACCCGTAGGGTGAGGTACGCGGGGGAGAGTACTGTCGAGTATTAAGCAGGGTGAATACGGTAGGCTAGGGATTGAGCACGTACCTGGGTAGGATACGAGACTACCGCGCTGGAAGGAATAAACGTTGGTGCGGAGGGACTGAACTCAGATAACGGGCCCGCTCTCCTAGGCTGGTAGAGCTGGACGGAGATGTTCTGGCCGTCTACGTCCGCGCAGTGCAACGCCTCCTCGGCATCCTTCGCGTCCTCCTCTCGCCAGAACTCAACTATACCAGTGTCTTTCCCGATACCAGCTGGAGTGCGCACAGACGCGAGAGCACCGAATGGTCTGAACAGGTCATAGAGCTGCGAGTCCGTGAAGCCCGGCGGCAGTTGTTTGACAAGTCTGGGCGAGGCGGACGGCGGCGGCAGAGGCGTAGGTGGCGTAGTCGAAGGGTACGGGGACAAAATGAGGGCCACAGGCTGGTCAAGGTTGGGTATGAAACGCGACTGCAGTGTAGCGAGGGCCTTTTCAGCTGCATATACGGTCAGAACATCTTCCAAAGCGCCAAGATATGTTCGGCGCACCTTTCTCAATGTACTTGAACTCTATAGTGCCGGACAGCAATCCTCCAGAACCATCGCGTTTGATGTTCGGTCTGAAGGGCGCACACGATACAAATGCAGCTGCGAGATCCTGGTCCGATATTTGCGGCGGCAGACCAGAGATGTAGAGGAGTGGTTCGTGAAGGTACGGATGGGGCTGGCGTTCGCCCGTGTGGTAGTCTGCCATCGTGATGATCGCTGCGAGTATGCGAGTCCTGTCAGTGCCTTGACGTCGTATCGTGTCGTCAAGGAGTTATATAGCGTTGAGACCGTGTATGGCCACCAATCCGTCCGTGGACGAGGCGTGTGTAAAGAGCAAAAAGCTGCGAGTGATGGGTTCCGAAAGAACAGCAAGGCCTTTTGTGCTGAGTCACGTGTTTCATCAGGCAGTGGACACGCGCTTTATGCGTGCAGACCCAAATAACGCGTCTCAACGCGATCGATTCTCATGTTTGCTTCTACGAAGCTTTGTCTCGTTTATATGATCGGTACGGTCGTAATAGTGAATAGAGCATAAGGGAAATCTATAGTACAGATAAGTGCTATGCACTCAATCGTGGAATTCATCATGATCATCGTGAGTCGAGGCCTTGTGGGAACTGTGGGTTACGGGACGTAACGGAATTCGGGAGTCTGACGAGAACACCATAATCAGATGAGTCGCCTGGGCAGCTGATGTGTATCAGTATCGCACCTTGTCTGCAAGCTCCCTGGTGTCGACAGTCGCGTTGCTGTCTGCGATCGTACCATACTTGCGATCGCGCCGCGAGTTTTCGAAGCGGTAAGATAGCTGCACGAGACACAGATGAGCCACATCCTAACGTACTGAGCGGTAAAACTCACCGTAAGTACAACAGCGGCGATCGTCACCACAAACATCAGGGCGCATGAAACAGCGAAGCCTTTGATATAGCGGGGACCTTGAGTGGCAGGGAATATATGCGTGCCAAGCACACTGCCGCATTGACCGATCGCCATGTACATTGGGATACCTGCTGCCTTCTTCGTCTCAGATCCAAGATTGTGAGCATCTAATCATTCTCTTGCGTGAGTTTAATTGTGGCATAATTTGATATACACGTACACCATGCAATGATCAACCCAATAGTGGTGTATGTCCCGCTCGTGATGAGGAATGTGGCAAAGTACCGGACGTGGTTGTTTTGGTGGACGGTCAACAGAAGGACATAGCCGATGCCGCTGACTGCGCTGGCACCCGCAATAAAGAATCCTCGGCTTTGAATCCTGTCACTGATGTACGAGCAAATGCAAAGTACAACCGCGCAAACAGCATACGGAGGAACGGTCATCAGTTGAGCACGAGCATTCGCTGTCAATGGAAATGAGTGAATACATCTATGACGAGAGTGAATCGCACGTACTGAAGCCAAAGGTTTTCAAAATTGTTGGCAAGAAAGCAGAAAGGGCGGCCAGAGCACAGTTAGCTCCGAAGTACATGACACCACCACCGTAGATCTATCCTCGTAATCAGGTTCCGGAACATAATGACGGCATGATTTAAGCGCACCCTCCAATCCTTGAATGCAGCAAAGATGTGCTGCTTATTCAAAACACGTCCGTAATCGGCCCTGATGCCTCGGTTCATTCTCTCGAGCTGGAGTGTGCGCTCTTCTTCCGTGAGAAACCAGGTCTCTTCTGGGCGGTCGGGTAACAACCACATAGCCAGGAAACCTAGAAGCACCGTAGGGATACCTTCCACAATGAACAGCAGGCGCCATGTGGCGATGGCAATGTGGGCTTGTTGAACACCGAAAGCGATGAGGCCACCGAAGGCTCTGTGCGGCGTAGTGAGCAGCTGGCATAGAAGAGGGACTCCACGGGTACACACCCTGCCACAGCGGCGAACCCGAACCATTGTGCCATGCGCAGCCCCATCTCATCTTTCGTATACCATAAGGCTATGGATTCACAAGGTCACTGCGGTCCTCTCCAAAAGGAAAGACAGCCCTTACATAAATATAGCGGGACTGTACGGCCGGGATGTGAGCTGTGTGATAATAGCAAAGGACCACTGGCACTCACTCCCTGGACCAAACCCGGCTTCGAATACACCCAGGAACACGCGACAGACGATAGCACCAGCCGGGTTGAATGATGTGGATAGAAGGGTGGATGCCGTCCCCCAACCCACGACGGCGCAACCAATCCATATGCGGGGAGGGAAGAGCTTGGAGGTTATACTTGCGGGAACTTGGAAGAGGATCTAAACCACATAGTTCAAGTCAACGCCACGCTACTTATGGCGAAGCTAAATGATGTCATACATAGGAAACGAAGAATGCCGTGTTCGTCCAGTCGAAAAGATTGCCGGTAGGGTCGCCATGAAGTACATCTTGTGGGAATCCCTGCAATCTCGCATTACCAAGATTGGACCTATCCAAGACTACACAGCGGATTATATGAGCTCTGGCCGATGAGGCGTAGAAGACACTCACAGGCGAAGAGGTAGAGAATGCAGGCAATGGGCATGATGCGCATATCCAGCTTGCGAACGAGTCTTTTCTCAGCCTCAGAGATCGTGAAACTTTTCAGCTCTTCAGGAGACCTCGAGCCTTCTCGTTCCAACTGCGTGTCCTCTACATTGAGCTTTTCGCTCGTAGCATACTTTTCGGGAGTCATATGGGGCACTTCCTCGGGGAGATCAACCAGGAGCAGAGGGAGGAGTTCAAGCTGCTCTTGGGAGGGCCTTCGAGGTCGCATTCCAAGCTGTGCGACCCCTTATAACGGCCTGAATGGCTGTCCCAACCTTCTCCCTAGAAAAGAAGCTCATGGGTCATGTGGGGACTAACGTTGATCGTTTAGAACCCTAGATGGAGAACTGAGCGCAGGCAAGGCGTCTCGTGAGAAAAGCCATCTCGGAGTCGCTGATAACTGTCATTATCATTACTCGCTCAACGCTAGCCGACTGTATGTGGCACTTACAGATGCCTTTCCAACATCCAGCCTAAATGTCTTTGAAATGACCCATTGCCTTGTCCGTCTCAGGACTGTGTTTGTTCACGTTGAGCGTACTGTATGGATTCAGCTGACTGTCACAAGAACAGTTGAACATCTGATCTTCAATATCAAAAAAATTGTTTCGGAGCTGACCACATCTGACAGGATGCATAACTCGCAGCGATGTGTTGGCCGGTGCTATCCCGCTCTGCAGTGTAAGATGCGCCTCAGTTGTTCACGGGTCCATTTGAGCTTGGGAAAGCACGCAAACACGGCTCACAGCATCGTCCTCTGGAATTACAACGGTCCGCTGCTTCCGAGTTGATTGTGTCGCGGTCACGTGTGTTGAAAGAAGCGTGTTTGAGCGTTTAAGACCGTTCACGTCCATCCCTACTCATCCAGCGACCACCGGCGAAGCTCTGCTTTCATTGCATTACCAGTGACGACGTATGGATATCACTGCTGAACCCGAAGAAATTCAAGCTAGCGACAAGGACGCTCCTCAAATCATTGACTGTGATGTGCTCGAGGCGGCAAAGGAGAACATCCAGCCACTGGCGAAGGGTCGTCGTGTCACAGCGCTGTCTGCCATTCTAGCTACACCACACGCGAAGCGCGAAACTCAACTTTCTGCTACGCGCCGGCGTCTTCGCATGAATGTCGATATCGCTCTGGAGGACTCTACGCCTGCCGAAGGAGAAGAGGAAGACTCAGATGCAGATCCATTGGAGGCATATTGCTCGTATGTCTACTGGGTGGTAGAGAATTATCCTCAGGGGCATAGCGCTGAGAGTGGATTGCTGGAACTGTTAGAAGAGGCTACTCGGGTTCTTAAGGATCACCAGGGCGGGAAATGGCGCAATGATATACGGTATCTCAAGTTATGGGTGCTCTATGCCAGCTATGTGGAGAAACCGAATATTGTCTTCAAGTTCTGCATGATCAATGAGATAGGCACCGATCATGCACTTCTTTACGAGGAGGCTGCGCTGGCATTGGAGCGATCAGGGCGGTAAGTCTTACCCCCACGATATCAGTTGGAATGTGCAATTGTAACCAACGTTGATTTGTCTGCCAGAAAATCCGAAGCAGACGATACATACCGTCTCGGTATTGCTCGTCGAGTGGACCCTCTTGAAAGGCTTGAAGCGAGATACCACGAATTTCAGAAGCGCATGTTGGCTTCGCCGACCCTACCGTCAAACGCCACACCCGCAGAGGATACTGCTCAGGCTTCTGGTACTCCTGCCGCATCAGGTTCACGCCGCGTTTTGGGCGACGCCAGTGCATCATCCTCTCACACAACGCGCACGACACGCAGCAGTACTCGGCTCGCTTCCTCCGCTTCTCCCTCCATTCCTGCCGTAACCCCTGTTCCTTCCCGTCCGCAGCCGAACGCACGAATCGCGGTTTTTGTGGACACGCCAGTCGACGCGTCGAGTCCTCACGCGAACAACGAGGAGCAAGCACCGTCCGCGTGGCCTGAGCTGGGCACGCGCAAGTCGCGTATCAAGGAGAACGTGAAAGAAGCAACGAAGGCTGCAGGGTCAACCCTGAAGCAGTCGGGACGATCCCATCGCGTAGCATCCGGCGGTACACCGAAGATCAGCGTATTCGTAGACCCAACGCCCGATGAGGCCCACGAAGACAACCAGGCTCCTGAAGTCAAAGGGTCCCCTTCGCCACCAAATCCTCCCGCAAAGGTTGCTAAAGCTGGGAGCTCTAAGTCTATTCCAGTATTTCGCGACGATGCACAGGAAACCCAGACATCAAGTAAGCTCAAGCCTGCGAAAGGCATTGCGGTCTTCCGGGACGACGAGCCGGAGCCGTCTCAGAAACCGAAGAAGACGAAACCTGTCAAGGGTATCGCTGTTTTCCAGGACAATGACCCTGAACCAACTGTTGCAGGCCCCTCGTCCGTCAAGCCTAGCAAGCTCCCCAAACCTAAGGTTTCGAGCAAAAGCCCCATGGCTGTCTTCTGTGACGATCCTCAGGACCCTCCCGTTGAGCCAAAGAAAGTCAAACCCTCCCTCGGAAAACCTAAAGCCAAGGAGTCAATTCCGGTCTTCCGAGATGAAAGCGTAGAGCGGGGATCACCGCCACAGGACGAACAGCAGTCGGCTGTGAATAAGCTTGCATTCCAGCCGTTCAAGGACGAGGACGCGGTGAGTACCTTATACTTATCACGAAAGAGACATCTGTCTGATTATTATTGTCGTAGACGGTTTCGAATGTGGACAAGAATAAGACAGTCGGGCTCGGTATTCTTGGACTAGGTGCGGCGGCCACGAGAGGCAGTTCGGCCGTGAAGATGAGCTCGGAAGCAGAGGCTTTGCGGAAGGACCCTTTGAAGAATTACCCAGATGACCAGAAGACTGCCGATCTTGCTTTGTAGGGAACTTGTTGACGTTTTATGATATCGGATCGCTACTATTGACTGTACCCTACATGCACGACCTAAGTGTCGATTAATACTTGCGGTATGCTATTTGTAGCTCGCAGCCTCAATGACAGAAAACAGGGTTGCTCGGATGCATGTATTGCGGTCTACGAACGGCACCGGAGTCGTTCTCCTATCGTTGCAGTAAGGCGACTTCCTATCTTGACCCGGTCAAGGGCGTTGTGGCGCTCAAGCGCCTAACTCTGCTTTCCCATCCAACCTCAGCCACAGCTTCCAACCTTCTTTATTCCTCCCTTGACCGCATAACACGGGTCTCGCGACGCGACCTTTTATCTAGTCCCAAGATCATGCAACAACATGTCTTTGTGATTTTCCAAGTTCGCTGAGGACGACCGATCGATATCAAGGATTTCTTCATCAGTACAGATCGCGACGGCGTTGCCGTACCCCAGCCCGGCGACAGGAGGTGAGACTTCCCCATATCCTTGTTCCTCGCCTTCGTTGGCTTCGTTCAACTCCGTCCGCGACTACGACGGCGTTTGTATGGTTGGACTGACGCAGTGTCTGCTTTGGACCAGGTTCGGCTAACGCGCGACCCTGGAATATGCCATCCTACTGGAATGCAGTAGGACTAACTGGAGCACGCCAGGTACGTGTTTCGTAGTGATATCTCGTGAACTCCACCCTTTCAAATGCTGAGAATTCCCTGGACGTCTTTGTTCAGTTGCTAATCGCCTCACCCCGCGACATCCAATCACGTTCCTTCACTTACGGAGATGGCAATAATCTAAGCGGCGCCAAGGGGCAAACTTCGTCCGACGCCCTATACTCGAAATCCGTACTCCGTCAAATACAATGGCCGACTCCCTTAGAAGAAGACTACGCGCAAAACGAAATAGACGAAGATGATTATTCGTGCTCTCCTATCGAAGTTGAAGGTCAATTCGTCTAACAACTGATTTGCGCGGTGTTCTGACCTCCTATCTCACACAGAAGAACGGGCAGGGTCAGAGTCTTCGGCATCCTCTGATACGGAGTCAAGCTCCTCAGAATCAGTAGTTTACCCCGAGCCCCAGCAGCCTCTCGAAGATACCTTCACTCAATCAGGAGAAGATCCAACACAATTAATTGAGGCACAATCCGACATTATTGTCAATCTCCCCACTAGTGGGCAAGGTCCACGAGATGCACCTCGCGCATACAATAACACCGGACTCATAGAGAGTCCGGAAGTTCTAACAGTACGTAAAGTATCTGAAACATACCGCATTTAATCTGAGATAGTGACATCCTCCATAGATTATCAATTATCCAGATGACGCCGTCGTCTCAGACACCACATACCTACGTCTTCCCGGGATGCGTTCCCGGCTCGAAATAACCCGGGTGACTTGGGTTCGAGAGATTCCTGTACAGCCATCAAGGCTGCCAGACGAGCTTGCTCACCAAGTATCATCGGCCGCCGTCCACACCGCAATTCACATTCCTCAACACAGCCCTCCCTCTCGAATAAGGGCGGTCTCAAATCCAATATTAAGCCCCTTTCAATCGCCCTTGCGAGAGACGTCCGTTAGTGGCACCAATCTCATACATGCACCGACCCTTTCATCTCCACATGAGCATCACCCGACAATGCCTCCAGGGAAACCTCATGACAGTTCATCACCATTGAATTCCGTACCTTCATACGCTTTCTTGACAGACCAGGATTCCCCATTACCTCACGAGTTCTCATCGATTGACAATTTCCACGAAGCAGTCACAAGACCGGTGAAACAGTTCGCGACGCAGTCACAGCCGGTTTCTCCTATTCATACCCCCGCAAGCTCAATGGCTGGTCCATCAAAGGTGCTCCTCGACATATTGAACGGCACCTCTGCGGATGCCCTCTTGCACAACATACCCGTGCCGCGTGCAGGAGTGGCAGACCCCGGTTTCGTCTCCCCTCACGACCCGCCGGTATTCAAGCCGAAGCCTATCGGTTCCCTAAGTTTTTCCCTCCCTGTCGGACGCCGAAGACTGTCAGATTCGACATCTGGTGATGGGTTCCCCTTGGCAGCTGCGCCAGCGGAGGATATTGAGCTAGTCCTACCGTGGCCGCCTGTTCTCTCACCGTAGCTCCGGGACGTGTTGAGCTTATCTCATTTTTGTGCGGAAGAATCAGATATGAGAAGCTGTAGTTTTGTGCGGTACATTACATCACGTAACAGTCTGAAATACGTTAAATTGAGACAACGTAACAGGACAGCATACAGATTTAAAGGCTATCACTCGGCTGATCCCGGTGTGTACCGCCCGCGCCTGCCGCTCTTTTTGCATCTCCCCACGTTGTTTCGGACGACCTCCGCCATGGTTGTTGATGATCTTGAGCTCCTACCCGCCGACCCAACGCGGATCCCCAACGTGAGCAGGTATTTCTCTGTTCAAACTCGCCCTCCCTGTCCTGAAACCACAACAGGGGCAGGCTCGCCAAGTTGCTGCAGGTCACCCAGACTCACATCTCCAGAACCGCCAACCCATGCACTGGCAGACTGTATGGGGTACCCAGTCGTTTCCTCAGGAGCTCATAAACACCACCATCGACTATCTCCAACATGACAAGGCCGCGCTGCAGAAATGCTCCCTTGTCCATCCGATGTGGCTCGATACCGCTCGCTTTCACCTTTTTCGCTCCCTCCGAATCTCCAACGCGCCCCAAAACACAATGAGCAAGCGGAAGGAGGCTGCGATGCCCAAGAATTTCCAGGCTTTTTTGGCTTTTATCAGCTACGAGGCGTCGGAAGGGTTCTGCACGAGCGTCCGGACGCTGTTCATGATCGGCGACGAGAAAGACCAAGACAGGGACACGCGAACGCCCGTCGACACACAGATGCTCGCGTCGATTCTCATGAAGCTGCCACAGCTTCGCGTACTGGATCTACAGCGAGTACGCTTCCAGGAGCGAGGCTTCCTCACCTCGCACATCCCTGCCACTCGATTCCGCCTCGACATGCTGTCGCTCAACTTTGTCGGTTCGAGGGAAGATCCTTTGAGCAGCTTATTGGGTATTCTCGGACTGTTTTCCCAACTTGGTATGCTACGCGTGAGCTATATCGATGGGCTCCGCGAAAGCGCGGACGTGGTATCGCTCCGCAATCCGTCCATCGCTGCCCTGGCCTCACATCTGAAGGTCGTACGAGCATCGCTGAAGGGATGGCAGGGAGCGATCCAATTCCCAACAGTCCAAGTCTTCCTCGATTTAATGCGGAAGTCGGAGACTGTGCATACGCTCCAATGGTTGGAAGTAAAATGCAACATCATGCGGGAAGTTGACGCGTTGGGAAAGTTCCTGGAGGAGGCTGGTACCAACCTCCAGCACCTGGCAGTTGACATTTCGGAGCTTTTCCGAAGCCAGAATGGTTTGTCTATTGTTCTTTCTCTTTGACATGAAACTTAGGACTTTGACAGAACCCACAAAGATCGTCGATGCGCTGCATATCCTGGACTGTCACAACCTGCTGTCGTTGAGGATATGTCTCTTCCCCAATTTGCTCAACCCCGTCGGCAACGAAGTCGCCCTGGTCGACCGAGCCAGCGACTGTCTCGCGAAGATGCTATCTGTGATCACACCCACCATGCGCCGCGTGACATTCGTGTTGGGCTACAACGACATGCCTCTGGAGGCGTGTAAGCTTATTAAATGGGAGATGATACAGGATGTCAAATGGGAGCGTTTCCCGGACCTGGAGCTCGTTACGATTGGCTTGATGCCTCGACACTCAGACCGCCTGACCGAAATCAACGCCCGAGACCACATACGCGGTAGGATGCCCTCCCTTCATAGTCGTGGTCTGCTCCACTTTGAAGCAATGGTATGTGGACTGCGTCACTCTGTTCTTAAAGTTCGAACCCTAACACATTCTGCTCTCAGACGTTCTGGGATGAAAGCATCGCACCGTCCTTGTTACGAAAAGCTGCTGCACGGAGATGAAACGAGAAGTTGTATCTGCGACGTGGACATATATACCCTAGTATCTCTTTTCAAAATTTGTACCGTACACTCACGCTTTGTATATTCTTGACTCCCGGTGAGCTCGAACGCTTTGCCACCAGGAGAAGGCTGAGCGGACGCTGGCAGGTACGAACATACGTCATGCGGGTTGTTTCAATTGAAGCAAACTCCGATCTGTCATACGTCAATGCGCTCCACCTCTACGTAGCTCGAATATGTATGACCTCACACGCGCGTTCGTATTCTAACGTAAGTAATCATGATATTATATGGCTGGTAAGGGTGTACTCTAGTGTACTGTGATAGTCTGTCGCGTATGCGTAGGCGATATTCCGTGTATAACATTAGTCGAATTTTCTCCTCCTGTACAGAATCGTCGCAGGAGACTTGGGGAGCGTAATCATCGTCTGAAACACATATGTTGGTGAGATTAAATATTTAGGATTGAAGTTCAGTAACTTACGTGGTAGTTGGGAGGAGGAACACCGCCCTCTGGCAGCTTCAATTCTACCTCACGGATCAAGGTCGCAATGAGCGTGCTCAATTGAACATATGCGAACTGGAAAATCATAGGTTAACGACGAGAACGGAGGAGTTGGTCTTCGCCAGCTCACCTGTTCACCAATGCATCTGTGACGGCCGGCGCCGAACGGCTGGTAAGGACTCTCGGTACCCTTGCTGACCAGACCGAAACCAAAGTCGACCTTCGCGCCCTCCGAGTCGTTGTATGCCTTGTATGCCCGCGCAGCGACGCCCTCCGGGTCAGACCAGCGCATCGGGTCCCACTTTGTCGGATCACGCCAGAGCATAGGGTCCATTTGGCTGACGGCGGCGGACGACATGACCATGTAGCCCTTCGGGATGATGTATTGACCATCCTCAGAGGGCGCGGCGAGCGACTGCGGGACGACGGCGTCCTCACGAACGCCGCGCATGATGCTGTGCAGGGGAGGGTGAATGCGGAGGGTCTCACGGATGACGGAGTCCATGACGGGCAGGTCCTTGATCTCCTCGTATTCCATCGTGCGCCATGAACCGTCGGGTTGACGGAAGTGCTTCACCTGTTCCTCGTAGAGTGCATCACTGCAAACGGATATGAGAGACATGCTAACGGCGCTACGAAGCAGAGAACGTACGCGATATCAGGTCTATCAGCGATGTGCAGAACGGCCCAGGAGCTAGTGGCAGAGCTCGTGTGTTGGCCAGCCATAAGCAGCGCAATCATGATGTGTGCAATCTCATGGTCCTTCAAGAACCGGCCGGCGCGGTATTTCTGTGTCATCAGCGAGGCGATCATATCGTGTTCCTCTTCCTGGAATCACCACGCCCCATATAAGAATCGAAAGCCACTAAAAGTACAGGGATGCACTGACCTGGCCAGGGTTCTCCCTTCGCTTGCGGATGATCGAGACGTAGAGGTCACTGATCTTCTTGTGCGCCGCGTCACGCTTCCTGTAGCTCTCCAACGGCAGGTTGGGGAACATCCAGTGAAGAGGCGTGAAGCCTCCGTCCAAGTCGTTAAACACACCGGCATACTCCTTTGTGATCTTCGATCGTACCTCCTTGCCCTGAAGCGTCCTCGAAGCGGTGAGAATGGTGATCTCCGAGAACGTCTTGGCCGCCTGGAACGAGCCCCACTCGTTAATGTCGTTCATCTGGTAGGTTCGGAACGAGGCGTCAATCTTCAAGAACTGCTTGACCTCGTCCTCGATCATGCCAACGTATGCGCGGAAGTTCTCAGTGGACAGACCAAACTTGACAAACTTCTTCTGTTCCATGAGCAGTTCGTTCGGGCAGTCGTACACAACATCTTTTCCAAAGACGGGGGTAGTCAGGTGCTGTGTACAGAATCGTTAATTACGGAAGGTATAGGAGATGACGGGTAGAGGCTTACGGTGTAAGCGTCCTCGGCGGAGAACACGGTGTGCTTGCCACCCATGATAAAGTTGTTGCCAGCCGGGTTCAGCGCCACGGTAATGCGGCGACCGAGGAGGACGAACGTGAAGACGGGGCCGTACTGAACCAAAATACATCTTGAGTACGTTGTGGACAAGTATACGTGACAACACGCGCACCTTTTCCCTGTTTTCAAAGAAGAACTTGATAGGATCCTCGCCGTATCCTGCTGCGGACCCAAACCATGGGATGAAGTGGAACACGACCGGGGGCAACGAGCGGTCTCTCGGGAGCTACAGAAACTCTCAGTAAGCAACAAGCTTCTCGTTGAAGACAGTATACTTACCAGCTGCAGGAGAACATTGATAGCGATAGCAATGAGAGGGATGTTCACGAGCGCAAGCAATACAAGCTGGACAGTCGAGAAACCTTGCAGGAATGTGACGAGCGGGCCTAGGAGACCCGAGAGGGACTCTGGGATGGAGGACATCGTTCACTCGTTTGCTCCCTGTGTTGTCGTCGTCGTCGTCAGGAGTGAGGACGGTGGGAGAGGGACACGTCCGTGGTCTGCTCGCGTGGTGACTTCTCCCTCACGCACAAAATATGTGATATATGTATTTTGCTCTCTGTTTCCCATCGAACGATTCTGTGCCATTTCGTGTCTGATTAGGTAAGCAGCGCTAGAGACACCGCCGATCACAATTGGTTGCTGCGAACGTACTCTCGGCTGCACTCGACCGGCCTGCGGTCTGTTGGTACAGTCATCAAGGTCTTGCTCGTAAGACAACAGATATTTGACAGAGGTAGCGCAAGATCTCGCGGGTAGCACACTTGTGTTGGACAAAATTAGCCAATGTGCTCAGTTCTGCAAACCGACCTGACCCCTCCTGCAGAAAACCTGTTCTCTCCCTCTTTGTTACACCGGATTAGTCACGTCTGCCAGGTCAAAAACGCTCCAAGCTTGGTCAGTACTTTTCTCTGACTTTCAGTGTATAACACGCTGATGTAAAACAACAGTGCAGTGTCGTCGGGCCTACTACCTGACGGGTACAAGATAATGCAGACAGGTATGTATTCTGCTGGGTATTCCATATCGAGAAAATGTGCACGTTTCGAAGATTGCGCGGATTATGTGGGAAGAGTGCGTGCATATTTATGATAGTTCTGTTCGACAATGGTTGACCGCTCCAAATATGAAGGGATAACTTGAAATCGATAGCCTGACACATTTGGGTCTGTATAGATCAGTCAGAGACTGACTTGCTTGCAATTATCGTCCGAGAATACCTCAATCTCCCGCGATGCTCGTCTTGTTGATTCGGGCGGGCGGCGCAAAATAGCATGACAGAATTTATCGCTCGCAGGCTGGCCTGTACTCGACGGGATCGGGGTGTAGCCTGTCAAGAATCTCCTCCGACGGGAAGAATCGATCAACCTCCCATCCATTCAGACGGTAGCTGCGCCACAGCTCCTCGAACTGCTTCACCATGCCCCATAAACGCTTCCTGTTCATCATTGAATCTGACTCCCAGCATGCCCGCACGAACGACAACGTAGGGAAATTCGGGTTCAGGATCACCGGCTTCACCGGGGGAACCGCCCATCCCGATCGCTTTTCCTCATTCAAGTTCACCTCTTCCTCGTCCTTTTGTTCAACCACGATGTCTGCGAGGTGCACGCTTTTCGGAAGCCAGGAGCGCATAGCCTTGAAAGCCCGCTCATCCTCCTCTAGCAGTCCATGCACAGGTAGAATCCATCGACAACTCCCCCAGAGGATCGACTCTTGCAAGATTCGATTCAGAAGGGGTGAGCCAAGAATAAGCTGCCGCAAAGCACGACAAGTGGAGGCCAACGAGAGCAAGTCAAAGATTGGCAAATCACGCATCATAGGGAGAAGAAGTTCGTTGGGAAGGTTGCAGATAGCGGGGGATGCCGCGGAACGTGGCATTATGGATGTGAAGGCAAAGCGTTGGGCTGATAGGGATGGGGTTGGCCATCTGGTGAAGAATGTTGACATTGTAATCCTAGAGCTGATGTCCTAAAAGAAAACTCACACATCAGGGCGCACAAACATCCACGCACGACAATCCTGCAAGATGGCAGGAATTAGCTGGCTGCCCCTGAGGCCTGCCTCGATAGCGCATGCGAGATGCTTTGTTCCTCGCCTAGTATGAATGAAAAAGCATTGCCAATCTCCGAGGGTATCCTCGATACCATCGTATTTCAGCGTCGGGAGAAGTCCCAAAATATCTAGAGAGCAAGATGAAGGATATACTGTCCGTCCCATCCAGCAAAACTACGTACCCCGGCGTGCAGTGCGCGAATTGACTACCTCGTATAGCTCTCCAGCAAATGACAAGGAGCGTTCATTGCAGGAGGCAGGAAGCGTAGACATATCCAGCCAGAACTTCAGGTAATGATAGCATCGTTGACAAACAGCCAAGTTTGGGTTGGAGCCATCGGTGGTGGAACAGTCAGATATTCTGACCTCTGCAGGCTCATCCCGCCATCCGCGAGCGCGCATAACTGTGCAAAAGAATCCTCCGGCGCATTCACCAACTTGCCTGATCCGCACGTTCGTACCGTCGGGTATGAGATCCCCTCGGCGGGGCGCTGCTCCGAGGTTGTCGTCGGGCTCGAAATAACCGATCGCGATGCAGCGGTCAGTGTAATAGTGAAGTACCTCTCCGGCCACCGGACCTGCGCCTTCAGGTCGCCATTCGTGGCGGAACCCTACCTCCATTTCAGTTGGAAAGAACATCGTGGCAAGGGCTTCTGCGATGATTCTCTGTGTTTCCAGGTCTCCTTTCTTGGTTTCCGTAGCGAGCTGTTCTGTGACTTCTTCCAGTTTATGCTGTGGTAGAAGCAAGTGTGGACCGCCTACGGCGCAGACACCACATAATAAGCAGAGTTGCTCCCGTGATCCCATACTCTTGTGCTATTTTGCAGTAAGAGTGAGTTACTGTATGCTGTGAGGGAGGATGGTTCGACGGTGAGTGAAGTATTAGGCGGAGAATGAAGTAGCATGCACAGCATTGATCTGCTCGTCGATCCCTACGGACACATTGGGCAGAAGTGCACTTGTGGCCAACGTTTGGCCCTGCGCTGACATGTCGGTGGACCCAGCGAAATCAGATGAATTGTGGATTTTCGGGACCTACGGGCAGTGCTGGCGAGTTCCCATAGACCTCCGGTTTCTCGGTACTAGCAGCGATGAGAGCGGGTTTGAATTGTGGTACACGGGCACTACACACATACTTATACATGGGTTTAATTACACATAGGTCAGCTCCAGGGAGGCACTGTGTGAGGGTCGTTACTCAAGGGTAGCCGGAACCGGGATCTACATGACACAACATTGAGACATGGTCAGACGGACGTAAATACATTAGCAGTGATCACCCACAGCTTCATGGTGACAATACACGGCGACTACTCGCTCACTTCATAGAACCTCTGAATACTCGCTACCTTCGCTACTGACGGCGACGAATGCACAGAGTCGAGCTCATACCCAACGCCATCAGGTTGGAACGCCAGCTGAGTCTTCGCAGTATCGGCATTGCTGTGCAGCGTACCGTTCCGTCGCTTGCCATGAGTAGATGCACGGACGCTGCCGATCGTGTCGAAGCGTGTGGTGGAGAGGGAGGCTTCGGAGAGCGGGTTCTTGGTGTGCACGAGGATGACGACGGCGGTCGGGTATATCCCCTGCGTTGCGGTTCAGCTCATGGCTGCAGTGAAATGGGTACAACACGTACCACAATCGAGCTCGTGCAGTATTGGTATATTTCGAAGGCGAAGGCGAGGCTGGGACGCGCTTCGATCGCCTCATTTACCTGACTAATGCCCATGGTGATCTCTGCCGCCTGTGAGTTTACTGTATAAGTAAGAAATATCTCTGCAAAGAGAGAAGAGACGCACGAAGAAGAGCATGTATAGCACACCAGTGTCGATCAGGATCATCATGACCCTGTAGACCGATGACTTCTTGCCAGTGGACGACGTTCCGAGCGAACGCATCATACGACTGTACCTCCTGCAGACGAAATGAGACAATTCCCGTATGACATCAGTGATCTTGGGCTTACAGGGTCTTGATGCCGATGAGCACTGTCGACACCAATGCGATTGCAAACTGCGTGCAATAGGACGTCAGCTGAATGTGTTGACAGAACGGCGGGTCGGCGAACACGCCCAGTGATAGGTCTGCGTGCGACTGTGCGGCGCAGTAGGAGACCAGGCATGCGCATACTGTGGGAGAGTTGTCAGTATCAAGATAATGGACAGGAGGATAGAAGAAAGCTCACTCATGGAAGCTAAGTAGACAGCGAGTGGGAGCAGCATGATAAGGATCTCTCTTCCGTCCCGCCAGAATATCCATACTCGCCAAAGGACAACGAGATCTCCGAGTAGTGTCTACAAGTCGGTTGATGAGCATAGGGATGTATGGGGTGTAGCGATGTGAGTTTACCATGTATGAGTAGATGACAGCCTCTACGAGGGCGAGACGTAGCGTAGTGTCACCTGACGCCGCATAGCGGTCTTCCAGGCTGTCTGTGGAATTGGAAATGAGAGTCATGTCCATCTCGACGACGACGTTGTGGACGTCGATGACCCAGAGAATGAAGTCCAGCATCCACAAGATGACGATGGCCGCCAACATGAATTTGGAAATGAGA
This sequence comes from Trametopsis cervina, assembly GCA_022385755.1. Classification (NCBI taxonomy): domain Eukaryota; kingdom Fungi; phylum Basidiomycota; class Agaricomycetes; order Polyporales; family Irpicaceae; genus Trametopsis; species Trametopsis cervina. The sequence continues at coordinate 276,578 of MU278350.1, forward strand.
CTCTGTCGCCGCTCTTTATGGCTAAATGAACGCAATGAGCGGCTGAGCAGTACAAAATACTGAAGAGACGCACAGCAGCAGCTTTACAGCAACGACGAGCAGTACGGTATAGATGGCTGTGAGAACGATAAGCATGGCGTCAAGTAAGGCTATTGCAACTCTGACGAGGAACTCACATATGGCCCATGTTTCCACAGTCACGGCAACAAAGGATTGGCGTAGCTCACTGCCAATGACCTGCAGTAGAGACATCTTTGCGGTCGAACCTGATAGCACATGCGACGGCCAAGTGCTGGTAAAAGTAGCTTGGGCTGTTTATACTTCTTTACCGAGAAAGTAAGGCACGGGTGCCGAATAGGCTATGACTGAACCTTACAATAAACGCAGAAGCCATGGTCTGTCCCTTAGGCAGATTTGGAGGGCATCGGACAGATGGCCAATAGCCAGATCGCGCGCGCCACCGTCGAACTCGAAAGATGGGTGTGTGCCGTACGTACATTGCTAGAGCTTGAGCCTGGGATAGCACCCGTTGACGGAAGCAGCGACCACTTTCACGGCCACCTTGATGGAAATGTAATGGGCCGACAACAGCGCTGTCCACGCCTCACGTCTGCAGAGTACGTGTTCAAATGATGCGCGTCCTCTCTGTGATGTGGTGAGTGGCAGCACCGCCAAAGGGGCCGGCGTTCAGCTTGAAGTAGGTGACTTACGAGTGAAACGTGATCACGGATGGTTCGGTCGAGGATTGCAGGACGGCGACTGGATTGGCTGCATGGGATCTGTTGTTCTCACCGTGCCTGGAGTGCGGACGGCCACATGATGAAGTCTGAGCCAAAATCGTAGTGGGTCTGGTGAACTCTGCCCAGTATGGCATAGCACTGGAAGAGTATTGCCCAAAGCCAAACCTGCCGCAGTGGGCACGTCTTCGGTGCCTTCGTGGCGCCCTCCCTGTCGATAGCCAGACGAATAGCAGCTCTCCGCTCCTTCTGCTCGACAACACCGCGGCATCAGGAGTGTATGGCAGTTAATTGCGGGTTCTTGTCGAGCACCGCGACAACGAATGCGCAAGGTAAGTGTTACTAGCAGGGTAGCAGTTTCATGATTCAAGTTCCCCGAGATCTGCTCAGAAATACGTGTTCTGTGCCGCCGCTCTCCGGTAGCATAGATTGCAGCTTACCTAGTCATTCACATCTTGGAACAGAAAACATGCATGGTGTCTATGCTCAGGTCCCGATTCGCCTGCAATCATTATAGCAGCTGTGGCTGTGCTACGTGATGAAACGCTGAACGGCCCGCCAAAGGCACCGCCGAAATCCGCTGCAACGTCAAGGCGTCTGGCTGCTCACGAGGCTTCACTAACTTAACAGCCATGTCTCTGCCGCCACAACTACTACACACTCTCGAAAACCTCAAGTACCAAGCGAAGGATGCTTTCTGGGCACTCTCATCCTGCATATGTCAGCAGTCAGCCAAAATCAAAATCAATGGGCGAACATGTACGTATATTGCTCGCCGTCATAGCTTGAGTACGGTCAGCGCGTTCGGGTATTGCTGACGAGTAGTCATGCAGTCAAGATCGTGAAGGTTCTGGGAGAGGGAGGTTTCTCCTTTGTTTATCTTGCGCAAGATGAGCACAGTGGGGTCAGTTCTCAAACTGGCCGTGTACTGCTGCGCTTAATCTGAATTTGATTGCGAATTCCACTAGAGACAATTCGCGCTGAAGAAGATCCGTTGTCCGAGTGGAAACGAGGATGTTAAGCAGGCGATGCGTGAAGTTGAGGCATACAGACGATTCAAGTACGTTCTCATGTACACCGTAATCACGATCGACGTGCTTATTATAAGCCATCCACTCAGACACCCCAACATCATTCGCATCCTCGTACGCAGCCCCCCTGTACCCATGTATAGCAATACTCACAAAGCCGACAGGATTCCGCTGTAGTCCAAGACCCCGCAGGAGACGGCCAAATAGTGTATCTCTTCCTGCCCTTATACAAGGCACGTCATACCGACACGACCGCCCACCCTCGCGCGCAGCTAACGCTTTCAAGCAGAAAGGGAACCTCCAAGACGCGATCAACGCCAACTCAATCAACGGCACCCACTTCTCTGAGAAAGATATGCTCCGCCTCTTCAAGGGCACATGCGAGGCCGTCCGCGCGATGCACGACTACCGCGCGCCGCTTGCCTCAAGCTCGAACCCACGACCGTCGCGCGAGAACCAGTCCTCGGCGGCACCCGCGTCAAGCAGGCAGAAGAAGAACATCAGTGTAGATAACGGCCATTCGGACGACGAGGACGAAGACGACGCGATGTTCCCGCAGCCGGAAGGCGACTCCGAGGGCGGGTACTCGTACCATGGCCCTTCGAGCCGCTCGCAGTCTGCGCCACTCATGTCGAGGCAGGCAGGTTTGGATGACGAGGTCGTGTTCGATGGTGACGAGGAGTTGTCGCACATACAACAGAACGGCGCGCGTAACGGGGTGGCGTCGGGCGAGACTGAGTTGGTGCCGTACGCGCATCGAGACTTGAAGCCTGGGTACGTCGTCGCGGATATTATGCATATACACTCGCTGCAACTGAGTCGTCGCTTAGAAACGTCATGATCGACGACAACGGTCGACCTATCCTTATGGACTTTGGTAGTGCGATGAAAGCCCGCGTCAAAATCGAAACTCGGTCCCAGGCGCTGCTGCAACAGGACATTGCAGCGGAGCAAAGTACAATGGCGTATCGTGCCCCTGAACTGTTCGATGTCAAGACGGGCATGACGGTCGACGAGAAGGTGGACATCTGGGTACGCAAAATACGATTATGCATACGCGAGTATCCTGCGTGCTCACAATATAACATGACAGTCGTTGGGATGCACACTGTTCGCCCTTGCGTATTCACACTCTCCGTTCGAGAATACCCAAACTACGGAACAAGGCGGCTCGATAGCTATGGCCGTCATGAATGCGCAATACAAGCAGCCTGCGTCGCAGTACTCGCAGGGTCTGAAGGATCTCATTGACAGCATGTTGAAGGCTGATCCTCAGCAACGACCGGATATACACCAGGTATGCTGCCACCGAGTGTCTTTTAGATTGCAGAGCTCACTCGTGTCTCGTTAGGTGGTCGACATGACCAACAAACTGCTGCAACGCCTGTAATAGGTCACATACATACACACCTTTCCTCTCTTTGCTAGACTCGGACAATCGTGAAGTAGGGCGTTCCCTAAGATGTTTTACTTCTCCACGCTCCTTTAGTTATCTATTGCGCTATTATATGGAATACGTCGATCGCAACTGGAGAACGTAGGAACGCGTACGGCTATACGCGCTTAGAAGCTTTGGGAGATACCTGTCGCTTCGGGGCCCGCGCCTTGTTCTTAGGTATGGGCTTTTGCGGTCTCGAGTCCGGTGGAGGTTTACTGCTGTCCGACTTGGCTGTCTTACTGCGAGTGTCCGACTTGCTTGCCTTCTTGGGAGCCTGGACCGCGTCCGACTTAGCTGCCTTCTGAGTTGTGTCCCACTCGTAGACCTTCTTGGAGGCCTTAATCTTCGCCGCTTGCTTTTTCGATGGTTTGAATGGCGGTGGTGCGATGTCCTTCTGAGTCGTCGTAGGCTGAGTAGGCGCCTTCGCCTCACTGGCAGGAGACGCAGGCGATTCGTCGCTGGCCACTTTCCGCCTCTTCTTCGGGGGCTGCTCTTTGTCTACAGCGTCCAAATCAATGGGCGCCGGCTGCTGCAATGCGATATGAGTCCTCTTCTTCTCCCGCTCCGCCTTCCGTTGGCGGGCCAGCTGCGCGTCTCGCTTTTTCCTCTCGCGCTTGACTTTGAGGCTCTCAAGCTTCTGTTTCTGTGATATGAATCTGGTTCAGCATAATTGGATACCTACGACGCTCGCTGTTACTCACCCGCTTCAGCCCACGCTCCGATATAGGTCCGTTCAAGGGCTTGACCTCGCTCGGCGGAGGAGCCTCCTTGTTCATCGTCCGTATAAGCTTCCGCACATCAGCCTCGGGGCCAGCGTCCGCCACGAGCTCGACGAAGCGCGTGAAACGACGGTTATGTGCCTGTATGCTGTCAACTGTTTGAACTATGCCGGGCGGGCTGGTGGCGCGGACGACGCACCTTGGATGCTTTGTGTACCTCGGACATCGTGCGGTTCTTGAGAAGCTTGCCTGGGCAGAGTATGCAGGCTTCCACCCGCGGGTCAAGGGAGATGATGTAGACTGAGTCCTTGACGGCTTCTGTGACAGACATTGGTGGGATTTTGTCTGCGTCTTCGTCCTCGCTCTCCTCGCTTTCTTCTACCTCTTGTTCATCGTCGTCTTCGTCTGCTACCTCATCTGTATCTGCTGGCAGCTCCACGGAATTCTCTCCGGCCTCTCCGCTCGCATCGTCGCCGTCGAGAGACTCCGCGTCCGTGCCGTCCTCGTCCGAGCTAGAATCACTCTCGTCCGAGTCGGTATCCTGCAACCCCAACACCTCCTTCATATCTCCATCCAGACCGAGTTCCTCCTCGCGCTGCCGCTTTTGTACTCTCTTTTGTACGCGTTTGAACATGCCTGCAGTGTGATAGTCGCGAGAATAACCGTGACTTCGAAAATGAAAACGCGACTTGAAAACAGAGCCACCGGGCGTCTACGTATAATCTAGAGTTCCCTGTTTGCCACCACGTCTCGCTGGTCGGCTCATTCTCCGCTTGCTTCCTCTCTCAGTTGCAGGCCCACGACCGCTGGGGAGCTCGAATGCATCGCCGTAGTCTCTCGTGTCTCATTGAAAGTTCCGGGTCACGCACATGTCTGCGTCGATTCCAATCCGACTCTCGCGGTCCTTCCGCCACCGCGGCTACGGAATCTCAGCATGAAAGCTCACCGTCCTCGCCTGGCGAATGGAGGCGCAGAGAGAAGCCTCAAGGATTTGCTCCTAAACGTCGAGGAGGCGTAGACGTGACGGCAGACTTCACCAGACGGCTGGTGCAAACAGCTGTGAAGAATGCGGACAGGCCTGAATGGAAGCGTGCGAGCACGTCGACGAGAAAGAAACAGACTTTCACCCAGCCACAGGCGTCGTTCATCGCCAGAAAACCAACTAAGGAGGAACAAGAGTTTATGAAAGTAGACGTGGCTCCCGATGCCACGGCAGACGACGACTATCTCGCTCTGGAGTTGATTCAGCCAGGTGTTCTAGTCGAGTTGAGGAGGTATGTGCTCGTTACTTATTGGTGTTAGTTCTACCTGACTTATACTATTCCTTGAAGAAACGGCCAGGACCTCCATGCCGTTGTTGTGGATCTAATAGTGCGAGGAGGCGTGGCTATGGTCAACAGCATGTCCTTGAACGGGAACATAATTTCGCATCGGCGCACGGACATAACCTTCGTGGTTCCTGGATTCGTGAGCGCCGACCTCATGAGCAGATGTGGCTCTACGGTCGAACAGTTAGAGACAATCGATCGACGGCAAGCCGAAGCTCGCGTCGAAGTAGTCAGGCGGATATCCAACTTTGAACGGCAGCTGGACGCAGCGTCCCATGATACTGCTCTGCGCACCGCGCAAGTCGTGGAGAAGCTGAAGCCTAGCGATCCCAATGCATGGTCAACCATATCCGCTTCCCAGGTCGCTCAACATCTGAGTCGGAATAATACCGTCTCATTGGTCACCTTGTTCTCCATCCACAAATACCTTATGAGTAAATACAAGCAGTACGTCGCCCCGGGCTCGTCTGTCATTGCCACGCAGACGTTCTGGGTCCGTCCAAGGAACGAAGTTGCGGATCTGGAGCATGTAGACAACATGGTGATACGACACGATCCCCGAGTCTCAAACTTCGTCGAGAAGGCGAAGGAGCTCATCTCTGCACGCCGCGCTCTCGATAACGTTTCCTCGAACCTGACCATCGAACCTCATCCGACTGTCACATTCACTGAAGACGAACAAGCCATCATCCGCTTTTTGAAGGCTTTTGTACGAACTCGCCGTTCGTTCCAAAAGGACCCATATCAGCCTTCCGCTGTCGCGATCATGCGCCAACTAGGCCTATATGAAGATCACGCCGTCACTACAGGACTCGTCCATAGGTTCCTTATCGAGATTGGTGCGCTTTCCCCATGGGCGGAGCCCAGGATATTTGGTGCTGCTCTTGAGGCACGGCCGATTGTTATGCCGCCTCCAGACTCGCAAATATCAATGCCGCAACGCATTTTACCGAACCACTTCTACCCTGAAGACCCGGTGGCCAACATCCGTCACGACTTCGGTGACCTGGCTGTGTATGTCATTGATGACGCCACAGCGCAAGAGCTGGATGACGGTATGTCGGTAGAACCGGACACTGTCCCTGGGAACTACTGGGTCCATGTCCATATCGCCGACCCGACGTCCATCCTGCATCCCTTACACAGCGAAGCTCAGCGGGCCCGCCAGCGGATGTTTTCCGATTACATGATACTCGACTCCAATCCCATGCTGTCTCCTGCGGTCAAGCCGGAACGCCTGAGTCTGGGTGCTAAAGTTCCTGCCCATAAATGCCTCACTTTCAGCTTCAAAGTCGTCGAGAACGGCGACATCACAGATTATGCGGTGCGGGCATCAACCGTCAGGAATATGCAAGTCTATACGTACGACCAAGTCGACGCTGCCTTGGGCGTGCCGATGACGATGACAAGATATCCCTTTGGACCGCCTCCCGCTAATGCAACCGCTCCCGCTTTCCCCCCACTCGAGCAGCGTGCTCTTGACGACCTTCGTATACTCAACGAACTACAGAAACGGCTTTCGTCGCGGACAGCGGAACGGGGCACCTTGCAAATGATGCAGAGCAGGTCATCTTTGAGGTTGAAATCCGCGATCCAACCCTTGACTGTCTCAGATCTAAGTCGCCCGTATCGCTACACTGGCTTCCCCGACCTCACGTATGTCGTCGAACAGCAGAAGTCGATGAACGCACGCCGCATCGTTGGTGAGTCCATGAAGGCCGCAAGTCGTGTGGCTTCCCGGTTCATGAGGGATCACGACATCCCCGGCGTCCGCCGGGCCCTTGGAGGTATCATGAATGCACCGTACGATACAGTGCAGCGCCTTCTGTCGCTGAGAGACGAGGACGGGGACCTCGATTTTTCGGAGTTCGTCAAGGCGCAAGTTGTCTGGCCGCAGGCGCATTATACCACGGATGTCAAAGGCCATTCGCAGATGGGCGTCCCCGATGGTGAGGGCTACGTCCGCGTGACGTCCCCTCTCCGCAGGTTTGGAGACATGGTCCATCACTGGCAGATCAAGCAGGCTCTTCTCGGCCACAAAAAACCGTGCTTTAGTATGCAGTGGATGAAGGGGTTCGCAACCGAGTTGGGGCTGAAGGAGAAGGAGCATTCCCAGAAACAGGAGAAACATCTTGCGTTCTGGGCTTTGAACTTCATCGAACGGTGGCATGCCAGCGGGAAGCTCGTCGATGGACAGGATATCCTGGACAACATGGAAAGTATCGCCATTGGACCAACCACCTTCGATCAAGTGAACGGTTCACCCCACGTCCGTGTCTTTGTCCACATCCTTGGCATGAAAGGCTTGGTCATCGATCTACCGACGGTCGTCGAATCCGGACAAACCATCAAAACTAGATTCCATGCCGCGCGCATGGGCGCGGAACCTATGCTCCTTCTTAAAGCTATCTAAATGCTACAACTCGCTATACATATACTACTAGACCTGATAGAAAATAATTATACTGTAACATATCGATAATCAATGCAAAGCAATCCTTCACTCGTTACGACGGCCCATTCCTCCATTAATCATCGACGCCCAGAGCAGCATCTCGTTTGGCCCGTCGCAGCACCGCTCTTTCCTCTTCAGTCATAGCATACCAGCCCTCGACACTCTCCTCAAGCTCCATCTCCCACTGCTCCTCCATCGCCAATTCCTTCTTTGTCTTCTTGGGAGGCGGAGGTCGAGGTGGGGGCGGTGGCGGCGTCCTTCTGTTCGGGTGAAGCGGTGCAATGCGCTTGAGCATGTTCTTGGACGACTTCGCGTACGGCGAGTAGGTCGAGCGAGGCGAGGCAAAGGGCGAGCCTGGTTTCGAGTTGACTCGGCGGATTAGTTCGGACATAGGCGTGTTTGTTCTAGGTATCACGGAGCTCGCTCTTGAAACGGAACGAGCACCGAGAGCAGACGAGGAGGGCGGTCGGGATGGGGTCACAGCGGCGGTCACATCAGGACTGCTGGATGGCCCGCCTAAGCCGTCATTCTCCTGCACGATATTAGCCACGATCATTGACAATTGAGGTTAGAGTACCGCACCTTTAAGCTTCCCTTACGCACTAGCGGGGGAGATGCGTGTGGTTCTGGCGGGGAGTTGCTACGAATGGACGGAGCAGGGCTGTCTATCTTCTTCCGGTTTGCACGGCCTTTCCCTTTTGAAGGAGCAGGGACAGAATCGACGTCCTCGTCGTCTGACAAGACCACAGCCCGCTTTGTTGCTTTGGCCTTTGCCTTTCCTTTCCCTTTCGCCTTCGAGCTGGACGTAACTGGAGGTTCTGGGTCAGGTTCTGGAATATCTTGTATGGTTTCTTCTGTAGGCTCGACAAACACGTCACCCGCTGCGGTAGGAGACTTCCGGGGGCTGCGTGACTTCCGCGGTGCAACTACGACCTCAACAACGTTCTCCTTGAGTCTTGCCATCTCCACCGTCGTAATTGTCTCCTTCTGCTCTGCATCCTGCTTCTTCTTCCGTTGACTTTTCTTCGCCGGCTTCGGTTTAGCTGGAGCTCCCCAATCCTCATCCTCATCGTCGTCAACAGCTTTCTTACGACCCTTCGGTTTCGGCTTTGGCTTTGGATCTTCCATCCAGTCATCTTCCTCATCATCCTCAATCGCTTTTTTCTTACGTCCTTTGGGTTTTGCCTTTGAGCCTTCTGGCCTGATGTTAGACGGACCAGCCTCGACCGTGTCCAATGTTGTTGGATGACTAGCCGGCGGGCGACGCGTGATCGAAGATGTAGCAAGGGGTAAGGGAGGTGGTGGCATGAGTTTCTGGCTGTCTTTTTCCACCGTATGCGCATCTAACTCGTCATCCGTGTTTACGACATCCATTTTCTTCCTTTTCCTGGAAGGCACTCGCGGTATAGGAGAGGATAGAGGACTTTCTGGCGGCCCTGGCGTAGATGTCGGAGGAACAGAAGATGAGGGTACCGGGAAGTCGGATGGGGGGAGTTGAGAGCTTAGGAGCGTTGTGTCCAGCGTCGCCACTGGAATAGTAGCCAGTGTTGATCCAGGTGCTTCACTCTCATCAGTAAGCCTTGGCCTCTTGGGCGAGTGACGCGAGCCAGTTGCCGCTTTGACTGGTGCAGTCTTACCCTTGGCTGATCTCGCAGAAGGGAGAAGGGAGAGCTCGTCATCAGAGTCTGAGGTTAATTCAATAGTATCAATGACATTGATTGAGGGCTTCGGTTTGGCCTGTGGAGCTTTCACAGCCCGTTCGAGCGCACGCATCTTGGCACGTTCAGATATGTCTGATGAGAAGGTTGATATGTCGGTTTGATGCGTATCGTTGACCTTCGTGACCTGAGCGGGGACTGAAGACCACTCGGTGATGGAGTCTGGCTGGGGTGGACGAGGAATTGAGAGGTCCGTGAATGTGCTGATGTGTGAGGTATTTGCGGATGAGGAAGTGGAAGTGGATGGGTTGGCAGCGTTTGCCCCCTTATATGCGGGCCTTGGCCTCGGCCTCGGTTTGGGACGCGGTTTCGCAGAGTCAGCTGTGAGAGATCCTGTTGAAGTTGCCTGCGAAGAGCAAGGAAATCTATGTACATACCATTCCCAGGTTCTGAAGGGCTTGAAATAGAGCTCGTCGCCTCTTTTCCATCGCGTTGAGGTACGGACGGTCCAGCAGCAGATGACGAGCTAGAGGTCGGGGCCACAGGTAGGACGGCGATGGGAGGTTGCGACAAAGAGGGAGCCCCAGATGTATGCTTGCTTAGTCGTGCATCAAGTTCAGTGCTTTTGTCTGTTGTGGTTGTCGAGGAAAACACGAGGATGGCGAGATGAGTGACCTTCAACGTTGTCCGAAGGACATTATTACATACCGACTACTCTGCCGATGGCATTCAAGGGCGGGTCGACAAGCATACTTTCATCTTCACTGTCCGCAATAAATTCTTGAGTTTCGCCCGTACCAGACATCCCTACTGCGTACGGCTGCGGAGATGATTAAGCAGAGTCAGTGGCAAAGGTCACAGCGGAGGCAAAGGAGAGAACGCGGCTCAGGTGTAGGCGCCTTTGACACGCTGTTACATAAGTCATGTGACCGTATATACAACGCGTCTCAGAATCGATCTAATTTGACGCCACCGTGACGGTCCCGCAGTCAATGACTTCGTTACGACTCCAAGTACCCCTCCCACGCTGCCCTTGTGTCCCCAGGGTTATTGCTTACCAAGACAATACCTCTCCGTGGTCTGCACTATCAGCTTAGTCAGACCGTTACTGCTCTGCACTAGCAGCATTGCGAGATGTAAGCGCAGGGGTATATATTGCACAAGCTCTGAGCTCAAAAGCACACCTATCTGCACATCCCCACTTATATTTCTACGCCTCAGCACAGTGTAACGATGGCGCCTTCATCTACAGACTTCTTCCCTTTCGCGCTGCCTCACGTTGAACCTACCCAGAAACGCATCCGAGTCCTCTTCGGGGGAGAGTACATTGTAGACACCACGAACGCCAAATTAGTGTAGGTACAGCAGAGCTTCCCAGATACCCTTAATGCTCATTCATATGATAGGTGGACCCACCCATACTTCCCTTTCTACTTCTTCAAGTCTGAAGATGTCCCCGAGAAATATCTGGTTCCAGCTGCTCCCTCAGATCAAGAGAATCAACAGCGTCGTTACGACCTCGTTGTAGGCGAGAAGAAAGCGGAATTGGCTGTCACAAAGTACCTTGCCGGTGAACTGGCGGGACTCACCAGCATCCTCTTCGCTGCCGCGGATGCGTGGTTCGAGGAAGATGAACAGACTTTCCTGCACCCTAAGGATCCTTATAAGGTCAGGACTTGTATGCACTATATGTGCGGGACCCTATCTAACATACATGTGTACAGCGGGTAGACGTGTTCTCGTCATCCCGGCACATTCGGGTAGAGTTCAACGGACAGGAGGTCGCTAATACGAAGCGACCCCGCCTCCTCTTCGAAACTGGCCTCAGGGTGCGCACCTACATTCCCAAAGCCGACTGCCGCATGGACCTACTTGAACCAACGGAGTTAACAACGTCGTGCCCCTACAAGGTAGATACGTCTGCCACACTGACTTCACATGTCACTGACGATGATAACACAGGGTACCGCGAACTACTATACCATTCGTCTCCCGGATGGCACCACATGCGAAAATAGCGTTTGGTGGTACCGTACGCCTCTTCCCGAGGCTGTGGAGACAAAGGGCCTCGTTGCTTTCTATGATGAGAAGCTCGACGTCTATGTTGATGGCGTTCTCCAGCCACGGTAGGCCGATCACAGACAGTTCTGGCAAAAACAAGCTTGTAAATTAGTCGCAGTCGATTTATCCATCACAGCGGAATGCTCGTTATATGTCGTGCCATTTACGTGTGTTCAGCCGTAGTCCACCTTCGTCCAGACGGTGCAAGCCGAACTCACCTCGAACGTGATTTTCGCAACCGATCTCTGTAACAATGTGGGCAGGCGCGAATCAAAATTTAAGCATGTAGACTTCCTTAGTTTGCGCAGGTGGGCGGAATGTTTCGACGCACAGTGAGGACACGGTGTTGGAAAGGGATACTGTTTTAGCTACCCTGCTCCCGGACGGTTGTATCGACGCTCCTTCATCAGACTTTCTTCCTATTCTCTACTTGCTCAAGGCAAGCCGCCTCCAACTCCAAGCGACTTTCCAACTCCGACTTCTCTTTCTTCTGTGAGGCAACTCCGTCCTCGTCGGTGGACGCGCCACGAAGTACCAGCGGCATATCTAACCAAGAGGCCACCACTTCTCCCGTCCCGGAGTACGTCTGGTATTCTCCGCTTCCCGCGCCGTGTGCGTGGGGTCCGAACCACGCAGATAGCTCCGACCAAGGGCCACATCAGGGATGACATAGTGTGAGCGTCGCTTATCCAGATATATGACCTCCGAGATGGTAGATGTACCCATTCCGAATTGCTGAACACAGCTAAAACACATGCGTCTCACAGCCACAGCCACCCTCCGCCAAGTTCATGGTCCCTCCACCACAAGCTGTGTTGAGGGTGTAGATCGTCACGTTGACGTTGGATGAAGTCACAGGGAATGGTAGCCCCAGATCGGGCTAGGACGGTCGGTGTCACGAACCTGACGGCGGAAGTACTGCGCGTAAGACACCAGGCCTGGCTCGCCAGATCCATGATTAAATTATTAGGTCATATTTATTGGCTTCGAGCCGGATGAATCTTGTATATCATCGTCGACGTGTGCAGGGACGAGATTCACTTCGACGATTCCGCCGAGCGATCTTGTGGATTTTGCGACGGGCGAGTTTCTATCGCTACTTCCGCGGACAGGCGAGAGATTTCTGAGAAGGCAGCTTTCAGGAGATCCATGTCAGCATCGAGATTCTCTGCACGAGTCTTCATCTAGTTCATTGTGAGAAAAAGTTTCGATGAACGTGCCAGCGATGCACGTACTGCTGCGATCGTGTCGCTTGCGGCGATGAGTTCGTGATGGTGGTTGTACACCAGCGACTGCCGTTCGCTGTCGAGCTCTCGTATTTCTATAGGAAACGCGTTTGGTGAGGGGGAGCGTATTAGCGGATGAAGATTGATTGTGCCAGTTGGGACATAGAACATGGCGTACCTGTAAGAAGCTCGTTCTCTCGCTTGAGCAAGGTAGGCAGAGAAGACGTGGTAATAAGCTGCTCGTAATACGCCTTCGCGTCAAAGGCAGTACTATCTGTACCGTCATACGGAGTTAACGAAGAACAATTCACGATGCATGGAAGACGTACCGAGGTTCATAGGATCCATTACACCGTGCTTCCCCGTTCCAGGGGGCGGCGGACCGATCCCCAGTCCATAGTGTTTCCTCAGTAAATCTCGCGCCCGCGTCTTCTGTCCACTCATTGGGGGCGGGGTACCAGACGAAGGCGGCGGCTGGGGTGTGGCAGAGGCTCTTCTAGACCCTACCAGAGTAGAGCTGGACGCGACGCGCAAGGAGTTTGGTGAGTGTGGTCGAAGAGGAGACGCAGGGACTCGGGAGAGCGATGATGGTGTGCGTGGCGGTGACAAGGGTGGGGAAACAGGCGGGCTGTGATTCGGGGTCGTCCTCAGCGACATCGCGACAACCGGCTATCTTTCTTGACAAATTGCGCTTCAAAGTCGAGAAGTACCCGGTTGTAGTGGGGTTAGAATCGTGTTACAGCGGGGAGAAGAGAGATACTGGCCGCGCTGGTAAAGTCAGACCAGTCTCGTTCGATTGAAAGTGGTAAGTGGTAAGTGCTGGCGCACTCTGATGGAAGCTTCGTGGCGTTCAGCGTCGGGATTTCCATTTTAGGAAACTATCCCGACCACACCTCCTCAGGCTTCTCGCGGATTTACGCCGCCTGACGAACAGTTATCTGATAAGGTCTACACAGGCGTCCTAATCTATCACATACCTCCGACGCTGTGCTCCTTCCTCTGAGGTGACAGCTGAAGTCATGACGACTCCTTCTTCGTCCGACTGCACCGGGGGACACGCTCTCGAGAAACCGCTCACGAAGACCATACTGTATCGCAAGGTGTTACCATTCCCTCGACTCGGCTTGCTGTTCCATATCCAGGAATACAGAAAGATGTGAAATGCACGGCTCTTCGCTGAATCGAGGATACACACGCGAATCCAGCGTGGCCGTAATACCCAAGTTTCTGCTCCGATGGCAGAAAGTATCGATATGGAAGAAGTATCGGCATATGAAATGGTGGACTGAACCTTCGTGGCAGCCCGGGACGCCAACGAGGAAGAAACAAATCAAAGCTTTCAAATAGGCCTCGGCCTCCCCAACCTTGGCCTGCTAACGTGTGGCAGAACGTAATCATTCGCGTGAGCATTCACCGGAATGGCGTGACCTCCGTCGCAGCCACACCGGCGACTCAACGGTAGCGACGACGAGAGTTCCGCGCGGAGGTGTCCACGAGACGTGTCAGACTCAGATGGTCCCACGCACAGGATTCTCGTGGGATGGCAGAGATGTCGAACCCCCGCTACCTATCCCCATCGGAGTGCGGCTTTTGAGCTCGAGGAAGCAAGAAGGCATAGTGGGACTCCGCTGCTATTGGAATATCTGATTAATACTCAGCATCTACTACTATACATGACCCATGCGTTACGCGTAATATGACAGAATGGGCCGCAAGAATACACAATATGTGCTGTATGATACAATTACGATGGGGTTTTGAAACTACCCTGGCTGGTCTGCTCATACGGTGTTCGCAGCTCGCCCGTTGGCAGCGTAGTGTGTCGGTTGGGGGAACGCAGGCGCAGCACCGTTCCGTCCGTGCAGAAGTGGCGCTCTGCCGTTGTAGGTATCGTGGCTCGTCCGCACAGATGCGGTGTTAGGTGACCAATTGCCCTCGTGGCCTGCCGTCGCTTGCGAAATGGGTATGCCGTGTTGCTGCATCGTCCTTATCTCTGCCGGTGCAAGTTGGCCGCGATGGACGCCCTTCGACATGCGGAGGTCGTAGAAGAAGGTGAGAAGGTAGAAGGTGTAGCCGAACGCAATGATCCATTCGAGTATTGCTGTGGGGAAAGAGCATGAGCCTGGATGCACAGAAAGATAGCGCGCGAACACCAACCTCCGACGTCTTTGGCTTCGAAGAGCGCTATCGCAAACGCGATCGCGCAAAGGATAAGAATTGTGGCAATAATACCCTTCATCATGTAGGCAAACTTGAGTTTCCGAAGATCCACAAAGTCTTTACTGATCCATCGCGTCTAAGAAGATAAGCCATCGCGATATTAGCGGTCTATAGTTGTAGCATAGAGATCGCGCTACGGCTATCATACGCACCTCAATAACTGTGAAGATCGCGCTAAGCCCAACGCCTACAATGAACAGCAGTAGAAATCCGCGGTGAGCACTTGAGTGGCGCTTCGTGTCGAAAATCGAGAGTAAGATGAGGCCAGCTCCACCTAGGAACGACCCGAGGATAGCGAGGATAGAGAACACCCTCTCGCGACGGCGCATCTCAGGAATCAGCCTGCCCGATGAGTCCACACATGTCAACATCCCCGCGAAACACATCGGGAAAGAGCTCGTAGAGAGGGCTTACCGGCCAGAGTGTCTCAGCCACCGTTCGATGACAAGCGACAGGAAGAAGCCCACTGCGGTGATACAACACCCAGTCACGAACAACGGCTTCAGAATGTCCGCTCCGACATCCGAGATGTATGCGATTTTGCCCTCTTGCGAGACATATTTCGGTCGGCCTTCAGCGAGCCACGTTATGAGCATGGCCAATAATGTGCCTATAGAGTGCGCGATTGACAAGATGGGGACACTGCATTAGCAAGAAGCTGTGTAGAGGTGAAATGGGCTGTCGGACGCACCGAACCAGACCGCCGCTGCAACGAGCGGGACCCAGACGTAAAGCCAGTGTTGATGAGTTCTCGGCATTTTGCACGGGGGAGTCAGTAATTCGTTCTGACGTGAAGGTTGACTATGGGTGAACGCTGTATGCTATGGTTGCGAACGAGCGTGTTCTGCTGGTACAGATATGAGAAGGAGGGCAGCGGCTGGCTGCAAGGGCGAGGAGGGGCCAGACGGATTGTGAATTGTGAGAGCGGATGCCAGCCCCACGCGTGAACTTATGAGGATTGTCTCGACTCCACCAGACGGCCAGTGGTGCAGTGCCGCGCGATGAGCGAGTCCATACGTCAACCAGGTGCTGCGCATCGCGCCGTCCTTGAGTGATGCCAAATCGGTTGTCGGTGGTGCTTCGACGACGACCGCGACGCTGCTCAAGAGTCGCCAGGCGTTGTGGACGTCCCGCCCTGCGGCTTCAACGCCAGCCCTCGAAATCCTTGTGACGTTATGCGGGCGCTACTGTGACACACGGCGCGTCATGTGACGTAACACTCGCAGCAACTCGACAAATTCGGCGTTACTTCTCGACTCCGATGTTCGGCACGCACAGCGGCAATGATTAGAAAGACATTGATGTCAAGTACCGATCGCATACATGCAAGGGAGACAGGGCGGTGAGGGATGAGGATACACATGCTATAATGACAGAATCCAGGTCAGCGCACGGTGGCGAGTAAATAGCAAAACACGAAATGGGAGGGGACGATGCGATAGCGGCAGAGGCGATGGATGAAAACTTATTCAGAATAATAAACGTATGTGCGACAGTGTAGAATACAATGAGGTAGAGCAAAGGGGATGTGTCGGCATGTGATCGAGGTATGGATGGACCACATGGGCTGAACACGGAGAAGCATACTGAAAGCGAGAACGTTTACTGTCCGAACAACCCAGAGGAACCAGAAATGGAGGGGAAAGGACAGCGAAGATGCGAGAGTAGACCAGAGCGAGAAGATGAATACGTAGTCGCACGACGCAAGTTGATTACGCCGTTACTGGTACGCCCGCTGATGCAGGAGCTGCTCGCGGGCGCGGTGCTGATGTCTCGGTAGCTGCCAGCTTTTTGAAGATCTGTATAATTGCGGATGCTGCTCGAGAGATGTCGACGGTCGGAAAGACTGACGGACATACCTGAGCGTATACATCTGATGTTTGGCCACCGCTCACAGCCCATTTTCCATCAATGACCACAAAAGGAACACCGTTCACTCCCTTTCGGCGGGCCTCCTGCATCAAGGTCTCAACCTCATCCAAGCATTCGTCCGACTCGAGGAACTTAACGGCCTGTGATGACAAATAAATCAAACGGACGATGGAGCACGATCGCAACAGCACTAACCTCCTCTTTACCCATCATGCCGGCTTCCACGGCCGCATTAGCAAGTACCTGAGTATCACCGATATTCTCGGTTTTCACGAAGAACACTTGGAATAATGCCCAGAGGACCTGCTGCTGCATTTTCTGGCCGCCCGTCTTCCATGCTTTTAGTATAAGTCGGTGTGCGAGAGTGGTCTGGGTGATGACCCCGTCGGACATGTTACTGTAATACGGATTAACATCAGCGCTTGTCCCACAAATTAAGCGAAATTAAGCGAGAGAGAACAGAAAGGGATCTCCCCTTCCAATCTCGGCGGAGGGACAAAAATATCCGTACTTACATGTCAAGACCGAGCTCTGCGGCCCTCACACCCGCCATTGTCTGCATTTGATGCAGCTTGTCCTTTGAAAACCGCGTCTCATACCATTCCTTCTTGTCCAAGAATTGACCGTCTTTCAGAGAGGGATATATCCTGTATGGCCGCCATTCAAGCTCAACCTGTACTGGTAGGTCGCTGCACATCTCGATGGCTCTCTCCATTTCGCGCTGCCCAACATAGCACCATGGACATGTCTGTGGAGGAGACTGTCAGAACGAGCGATCTGTGCTGGGAGCGAAGACGTACCACGTCCGAAATAACGAGGAGCTTTATCACTCTCTTGCTTGCCATAGCTGCGATCGAGGAGGTGAGGGAGACGAGTTGAGATGGATGGTTGTGTGTAAGCGTTAGCAAGGAGGGCCCTGTCTGTAGTGAGGATGATGTGTTGAGGGTCCGATTACTGTCGGAGGATGCGAGGTATAAGGGATGCGACGACTGTCGAGGGACGAGGGAAGATGGTCAAGAGTGTGGAAAGACAAGGTAATGGGTTTGGTAAACGAGCGCCTCTGTCACTGGGGTATTATACTCGAGCCTCTTTACAAATCGCTTTGTGAGCACCGTCGAGCTGCCGGATCGCTAACGGCTCGAACCGAGTCACGATGGGTGACGGCGTGTCACATTCCTCCCTCTGCTGAGCAAGCAGATGATCGACCATCCAGGAATGGATCTTGAACCTCACACAGCATTTCCTAATCTGGAAATTGGCGCATTCCAGCGGCACAGCTCGATCTGAGATATCCTCTTTTCGTGATCGCCCAATCGCCATCATCGTTCTGGCCGCACAATCCAGTCGAAGGCATCATCTGTGCGCAGTGCCTAGGGACAACTCGCTCAGGAGCTCGAGCACCCAGGGGCCTCAGAGGCCCATGCCTGGTGCTTTCCCCCTCTCCTCCTATGCGAGGTAGCCGGTATGAGCGTTGTTCACCGAGTCGCCCATTACACAGAGAATACTGACGCAGTTGCTTGATCAGACGTTGTTTCATTCATGCTGCTTGGCCCATTCCTTAGCTCAGCTGCTGAGTGTTCCCCTTCGGCGGTGATTATACATTAAGTCTACACCAGAGCCGCGAGGTGCTCTCATTTCTGAGACTGGCACTGTCGTCAAGGATTTTTTGCACCTTGCGGCTCACGGATTCAACGGTCGCAGTATTTTTCAAGGAACGCAACGCGGGTTAGACGTAAATATGCATGTGTCCTGAAACCCTGCCTACACGCGATATCAATCGCGCTGGCTGGCGCTATGAAAAGTCGCAGTTCAATGAAGATAATATCGTAAGCTTCCGCCAGCCTCGTATTACTTGATCGAAATTCGCACTCAAGGTCTACATTCGTGACAGATGGCATTACAGAACAGTCCAACACTGAATAATCCTACCAGATATAGATGGTCGCTCGCAACTGTCAGTCTACGCTTATTCACCGGCACAATATCCTGGTAGAAATTGAACAAAGATGTTTCAAACACAGACTGTCACGTCACCTCCTAGTGGATACAGCGCAACCTCCATGCGATCGCTCTTCTCAGCACGAGTTGTTCACGATACGGGAGTTCTGGATAGCCACGAAGGACGACATATCTCCGGCCCTACAGCTGACACTAGAACTTGCATGCTGTGTCTATGCTTCACCCCGCGGCCGTCCTCGAAATGAATGGGTTTTACTAAGTCCGCAGCATCGTTTATCCCTCTTTGTCAAGGTGCCTCTGCTTCTCTGTACATCGACCCTTGACTGACCAACGCTGCGCTCCGTCAGCTATCGATCAATACAAGACCTTGGCAGAGATGCATGCTCTTACCACCTTATCAGCAAGGCTGCATCACACGTAATAATAGACCTGTCGAGCCTGGTGCCCTAATTTACCCCCAAAGGATCGTTCGCAGTCTACAAGAAAACGTCCGCCCAGCCGTAGTGGTCAGCAGTGCTCATCTAGGCTTGCCTCTGAAGATAAACGGCTGACGGTAGACTGCAGCCGGCAGACGCGAAATATTCACAATACTCCCGCTGGCTGACCTTCTGATTATTGGTATGTCCCGCCTGGATCACAGCGAGCTCATATGCCTGTCTAATCCGAGCTCGAAACATCATCTTGGTCAGATATTTATTCAGCGATGTGGCGCAGCCATTGAATCAGGTATCCCAGACTAGTCATCCAGGATCAAGCCGGCGTGCATACAACATGAGAAGAACAAATTTTCTGTTCAATAGACATTATCTAGCCGACGCGAAATATATCGACGCCTACAAAGCCACATATCTACGATTCGTTCCGCCTATAACTGCGCGTGATATGATGTCAACGAGACGCGCGGTAAGCTTCCCACTAACCACTAATCGCGTTCCCACAACGATAATGCTGATACAACAGCTGATAAAATATCTGTCACGGTTCCGAGTCCCTGGCCTCCTAGCACGAACGAGGCGTGTTAGCTATAAACTGAATCATGAGGCACGCAACACCTGGCCACGCGCCGGCCAACAGCTTCTTTGATGGAAAACTCTCACAGATACAGTAATCATTGAATGTGGTAAGTAAGAAAGTTCGTCTGCTTCTTTGGTGTCCCATGCATTCAATACCCACAGGTCTACACGGCTGATCCGAAGGTATTAATTCATGCCTTGTCAGCGCTGCCCAAAATTCATCCGGTACGTATGGTCTTACTACTCTGGGAACCCACGCGTACTAAGCGGTGTTTCAGCAGATTAGTTTGCGTTACAACGCCTCCCGCGTTGGGCAGTTCTCCCGCGTTGCGCTTGGTTAATGTCTGCGTGCTGCTGAGTGAGACGAGCTGTGCATTGCACTATGAGCTGCTGCAGTGGGGTGCGTCTTTGTCATATTATTAATACAAACACACACATAACACGTTCCCGAATATGGTCTACACTTGGCTCCGATGATTATAGATATATTTACATATAGCTGATGCATGGAAGTGGAAAATTGGGAGCTAGGTGAGTAATACTCAACAGTGGGGCACTGGCGATTCTGAGCGGCTCAGCCGAGACCGACCGTAAGATCTTGTTCGCAGATTATTCCATCTGGTGGCCAGTACGTCACCAGACTCAGCAGCCCAAATAATGGACAAGGATAATGGCGCTGCATCTCCGGGATGTTCTGTGGGCCTTTCGCCCTTCTCTTGCGCAATTTCAAAGAGAATCTCTGCGTCCCATTGGGAGATATCGAGGACAGCCGGCGAAAGAAGGGTTCTGGTGTCTCTTTCCCAACGATCGCCTCGCGAGTGTATAGAGTGGTTCCACCGTGAGTACTGCAAACTCATTTCTCGATGATCGACATTCTACTGGATGTGGTTTGCTGCCCAGTAGTGCTCACCGTGACTGACACCTTCTCGGGTCTTCGGCAGGAGGTCTGCGGCCGCTACAGCCACTCGATCCCGCACTTTTGTTCAGAGCGGCTTGCACAAGCATACGGCGTAAGATACTAGCTGCCCCAGCAGATACTTAGGTCACCGGTCAATTGATCGTAGGGAAATCCAGGAACGGACTATTCGCCCTATTCCACAAGTAAGTACTGCACCTTTTGTTCATCGCAAGGGTCGGGGTCTGCTAGTGCACGCACGCAATGTGTGTTCAATACAGGCGGGGAATGTGGCCGCGCCAGCGTAGGACAATCTCAAGATTGTCTCTGGTACAATTCACCTGTACCACACTCTGCTTATTGCGGCATAAGATGGCACGGCCCGAAATTCAGCAAATGACGAGCTGGGATGAATTCGGAAGTAGATATATTTGATTTGATTACTTGAACAGCTGATTCTAAGTCCCTTATACAAGAGTACCATATTAGTGTGTTAGTGTATACTATGCAGGGGTGTTCCGCCGCGCGTCGGCGAACAGGTGGGGGAAAAGAAAGTTCACGTATCTCCGGCGGGGCTTGTCCAGCAGCCTGTCCAGCTCTAAACATGCTTACCGCATCCCCTTGGAGGGGGTAGATCGACGTGCATCATCAGTCAAGCTGCGAGTTGGCTGCGCAGATGCACGAGGGAGTACTGAGCCGCCTTGCTGCTGGCCGTGCTTGAAGTAACTGGAGGGGGTATATATAAGCTTGGGAGCTTATGAGTACAATCTCACCCGGAGGTTGCACTGGTTGGCTAGACGGAATCAAGCCGCCGACTTGGTCAGATTTCCACATCTGCTGCTTCCTGTGTGGTCTCCATATCCCAAATTATGCATCGGTGATATTGCTCAGAACTCCGCGAAGCGGAAGCACGATATAAAGCTCAGCTATATGTGCGGCAGAAGCTGTCAGGTGAGAGGGCCAGAGTTAACACATTACTCACCAACTGATAGCGAACACTGCAAACGAGGCACCAGCTGTCCACATCTTTGTTCTTCAAGCTAATCCGGCTGATGCCATGAATAAGCCTGCCTGTTGAAGAAGCGCGAAATCAATGGGGCTCACTCAGCAAGTGCGATTCGGAGGAACTCTGATGCGCGGTGCCGTTCCAGATAGGTATTCATGGGAACCTTCTCTGGGAAACCCTAGTGGAAAGAAAGGACACGACAGATGAAAGATGTGTGCGATTGGGATTTCGACAACTGCGATGGTGCGATGTGGCCCATAGCGCATGTACATCTGTATGGACGACCCTACGGAGACGTCAAGGAGATTTCCTGTGGGGAGTTACTGCGCGACTCTTGCCATAGTCTTCAACGTTGCACACTTTTTGATCGCAATCCGACCACGTATGGGTGCTTCCTTGCATCGATGTTGAAGAGGCATGATGGGAGGGCCTGCCAGACATGTAGCAGAACATCACTGTGGAAGAGATAGCAGACCCGCGCGCACCTTGTGCCTGTATATGACGCAACATACAGGTTTCATCTGACATCCGGGAGCCCGCTCACACTTGCCACTGTCGGGAGCAAGGTTTGGGCATGGCTAAAGATCTTCGCGACGTGATGACTTCGGGTGAGGTCTTGGCCGGGATTTTCTTCAAGGGGGGTGCGGCAACTAAAGAAGTGGCTCATCAGCATAGAGACGTTACTCAAAAACTGGACTACCTTACGCGGTTCCTGGCTATGTCATTTCGCAAGATGTCGCGTAGATTCCGACAATTGGATGGTCGGAAGGGTTATTGCTTTGATGGCAATTATATTGCATCTTAATTCCGCTCATAAGTTGCGCTGTAGCACATGTGAGGGAAAACCACACGAGTACATACGTTATATACGACCCTGTGAAACCAATATCCTGTAGCTATGACGCTCCGTAAGAACGGGTAGGTATGTTCCACGATCACGAGACGCATAGTGCACCCCTTCCTGCACGTTCGTTCTGAGCATCCGACCGAAGCATATATGTACTACTGAGGCTCCGGTGTCAATGTATGTTACCTGCTTAAGTCAACGGCCTCAGTATTTGATCGCGACAGAGCTGGATATTCATACCTTCGGCTTCGGCAGGAGATCTAGCCAGCACCGGTCTGATTCCATAGATCAGTTCTATACGGTCTGACCCTTCATATCGTCTGTGACACGCATTGGCCGCGCAC
The DNA here is from genome assembly GCA_022385755.1 of Trametopsis cervina. Classification (NCBI taxonomy): domain Eukaryota; kingdom Fungi; phylum Basidiomycota; class Agaricomycetes; order Polyporales; family Irpicaceae; genus Trametopsis; species Trametopsis cervina. Next base: position 299,387 of record MU278350.1, read on the forward strand.
GCAGCAAAGGGTCCCTAATGTGTCGGGCTCCGGACGCGACAAGGTACTTGACCATTCCTATCATGGGGTTTGTCCACAATACCTCACGACATCAATGTTCAAGGTGCGCAGACGATTGGCATTGTGCTGGATATATACTGTGAGCATTTGAGCAGTGCTAATGATAACCAGAGATCAGGACGCGAGGCACAGCATGGGTTCCACCATACCTACGAGAAGCAAGCAGGCATTGACTATACGTCAAATCATGTACAGCAACTTACTGGCGGGCTTGTCTCTACCACGAATATCACCTATAGCGCATTGCTAGCAATGTCCTAGGGCAAGTCATGGGCGTTGTGCAGTGCAGTGGCACGGCGCAGCAGGAAGCGCCGCGGCAGCGTGGGAGATTGGAGCTCCGCATCTTCACCTGAGACGGCGTCGTCCTCTGCGGAGACCCTTCCTCTCTCGGTCGCTTGATTCTACCTATCCGCTCCCCCTAATTTCCTCCCAGTTTCTTACCCTCCTCTCTCTCACTGGCTTAAGTCGACTGAGAGATGACAACCCATGTCATTGCTTCTTCCTCAGGCCATCCGTCACACACCGGCCCAACCATGAACGGCATTGTAGGCACGCATTTCCGGGTGGGGAAGAAGATTGGTGAAGGGTCATTTGGTGTGGTATTCGAGGGTGAGCAAGGGGATAGCTGGCCTTGATTTTATCTGTTCTTATGGATGTCATCCTCCGCGTCCAGGCGTGCACACCATGACCAACCAACCTGTCGCCATCAAGTTTGTACGTGGACCTACCGTTGCCAGCATCATATGGCCCTGATTTATCTATCAAACATATAGGAACCCAGAAAGGCGGAGGCTCCTCAGTTGCGAGACGAGTACCGGTCGTACCGGACGTTGAACGGCACTCGTACGTTGAATTTCATATGTTTCCCAGAGTCATTTTCGTGCCGCTGGCTCGTGGGATGCTGCATTGTCTAATTCTATCGTCTACTTGTAGTTGGTGTCCCGCAAGTGCAGTACTATGGCTCGGAAGGATTGCACAACATCCTTGTGATAGACCTCCTCGGTCCTAATCTTGAGGACCTTTTCGACATGTGCAACCGCAAATTCAGCATCAAGACTGTGTGCATGGCCGCGAAGCAGATGGTGAGTGATAGATTGTCATCTTGTGCGGGTCTATACGCAGTCCCTGGATCGCTACGAAGAAGAAAAAGAATTACAGTAACAAAGTCTACGGTGCTGCGGCTACGTGCGCGAAGGCTGGATACACCTATCATAGTGTCTCGCTAGGCAACAAAAGCACTCGCCTGTATCACACTAGCCCCCTCTGGGAGCCAGGAGACATATACTCTACTTTTTATCTACTTCAGCTGGGCTAGGTGAGAATACTGAACATGATGCTTGGCTCCACAGATTACACGTGTACAAAGCGTACACGACAAGTCACTCATTTACCGCGATATCAAGCCTGATAACTTCCTCATTGGCGTTCCCGGCTCAAAGACCGCGAACTTGATTCACATAATCGGTGCGTTGGACTTTCGTATCTATCGTGTACGATGGTGCAGCAGTGTATCACTGCCGCAGTCTCCCCCTTGCGCAGTAGCTGGCTGGGGCCTTGAAGCCCCGCCGCAACCTGCGCAATTTTCTGGGGCCTGGCGTCCTTGCGCCGCCCAGGTCGAACGGCGGACCAGTTCCAGTTCTACTTTTTACGTAAAAGCGCCGCAATCGGGACCCGCGTGCTAACCATGTATGGTCTGCAGATTTTGGTATGGCGAAGTATTATCGTGACCCCAAGACCAAGCAACATATACCATACCGTGAACGCAAGTCGTTGTCAGGGACAGCTCGTTACATGTCGATCAACACCCACTTGGGACGCGAGCAATCACGAAGGGACGATTTGGAGTCGCTGGGACATGTGTTCATGTACTTTTTGCGTGGCAGTCTGCCCTGGCAAGGCTTGAAGGCAGCTACGAATAAACAGAAATATGAAAAGATCGGCGAGAAGAAGCAGACTACGCCTATTGACGAGCTTTGCGAGGGATTCCCCGGTGCGTCATAGTGATACTTTTTCCGAGGCTTACCCATTAATGTGCGGAATGCCGCAGAGGAATTCAACATCTATATGCACTACGTGCGCAAGCTTGGGTTCGAGGAGACTCCTGACTACGATTTCTTGCGTGAACTCTTCACCAAGGTGCTGAGGTCTCTGGGAGAAGAAGATGACGGCGTATACGACTGGATGCTACTTAACGGTGGCCGTGGCTGGGAGACTCTTCCGGTGAGTTATAACATATATGATGCCACGACAGGAAATTAATGAATCGACGTGTTTCATTCAGCCGATTCCCAAGGACCAGCCTCAACATGTGCCTCGTGAACACAGACGGGACAGGGACCGCGATCATGGTCACCGTCGTTCGCGGCAACCACTCGACCCCGCTTCACCTGCTTCGCAAATGGTGCTCGCACCTACCCCTGCTCATGTCAGAAACAGCCGTCGCATGCAAGGAACTGACGCAGCGCGGGTCGGATCGAGGGAGCACGTTAGTGTGCAACCGCTTGCACCCAACAGCCGTCGTGCTTCGCAGCAACGTTTGGATCGCGGTGACCGTGCCGACCGCGAACAGCGTGACAGCACTCTTGTGGGCGGTGGCTCTACGCAGCACCCGTATGCTGCCTCCAACACACAGAATGGCTACCGTACTACGCAGTACGACCGAGCCGCTGCCATACAGCCCCAGTCTAACGGATATCAGAACGGCAACTCGCCAGCCATGCCAGCGACGCCAGACTATCACTACGGCGTACCTGCGCCAGCATCGCGGCAGAGCGGGTTTGGCGCGAATGGAGACACTTCACGGGGACATACCGCGAATGGAAACAAGGGAATGTACATGTACGAAAACCAGCAGATGTCGCGCGGCATCGACCAAGATGAGCATGGTGATGGAAAGAAGAGAGGGTTCTTTGCAGCGCTTTGCTGCCGCACGGCATAACAGCATTGGACCCTTGTGAATCGATCTCTGCTACTGGGTGGCAGAAGGCAGTGCCTAAGTACAGCGTAAGTCTCCAAAAGCCTCCAGCGGTGATACTTCGAACTAAAGACATGTGCATCCAGGCTTCCCTCGCGCGATTCACTCGTTTACTCGTTCATGACCCGGATTCTCCACGATCAACGATCTGCAAGCCTCCAACAACTCGTATCTCTCTAACTATAGTAACTTACAAGCCTTACTATTACCTGTTTCTTCTCTCTGCGGAACCCCTTCACCATCGCCACGCTCGCTCATGGATCCTCGCGAGCTACGCTCTTCTCACTCTTCTCCACTTTCCGCTTTCTGAATCGGATGCTGCTCTCGGTCTCTGTTTTTCACGACTCGGCCTTTCTCGTTGACGACGCTCCTCGCACGCACGCACTCACGCATCACATATCCCCCATCCCCCACCCCGTTCACCCACATGCCCATTGCCATCGTCAATATCGTATCGTGTCTTTTCTTCTTTTTTTTTATTGCATGCAATAGATACCCACTGCGCGATCTCTGGTACGGAGGATTTTTCGTTCCAGGATGGAAGGGAATCGCCGGGAGTATGGCCAAGAGCAAGCAAATGCACGAACACAGTCCTCTGCTCTGCAGCAATGATTTCTGACGCAAGGTTGTCTGTATTTGAAGAGCCCACCGCAAAGCAAGCCGCCTACAACATTGTTACCATACTCAAAATCCAAAAAAGCAACGTACACATAAGCATAGTCATCGAGCGCGGCGCGCTATCCCGGACGATGTTCTCGCTTGCTCTGCACATCTTCCTAGCCTCTTAACGACCGCCACTGAGATAGATGCATGTATCATTAGTCACTTCACCCTGTCGGTATAGTTTTTTGTCAGTTTTATTTCATACTCTTCAACGGGACAGAACCATCTTCCTCGGACGATTTACGTTCTGACATATTGTTTTATTTTCCGGACCTTTTTGGCATACCAAATTGCAGATGAACGTTGAATCTTATAGTATCATGTAAGTCGAATCTTCGCTCTTAGCGTCAACTTGCGTGTTACTCCTACCTGCAAAAGACCCACCTTTCGAATTGTGTCAGAGCGCTGACTAACTTCAGCGCTTGATGTTGACGTAGCGCTGAACTGCGATGGTGACAGGTTACATCGCCTTCCGTGGAGGCGTCGTCCTCCTCTACACCAGACCTTCATGCTGCGGGCAGACAATCTCTCTGCATAGAAAACCCACCACACACCTGCTGAAATGTCTTCAGCGCGGTACGCTCCGCTGCCAAACCCCTCTACTGGACCTGACGCCGAGAGGGAGATGAACGAGGCCTTCCTATTGGAGGAAGACGACGACGACGAGCAGCTGGAGTCCACGCCGTTGACAAGACGCCATGATCAGCGCGAGAACAGGCCACCGCTTGCTGTTGCTACGCAGCATGGCACGTACGACTTTGAGCGGGAGTATGACTATGACTACCCACCGCCAGGCTCGCCACCAGATCCTTCGATCGCACGACCCAACAATTTCGGGAATACGAATGGAGTTCTGCCCGCGTCACCCGTAAGACCTGTCGTGAACAGGCCATCAATATTCAGGAGAGTTGCTGGTGCACTGCTTCCACAACATTATCAGCGTGTACCCTCAGAATCGAGCGCACGCCGAGTCGGAGGTGGGATAGAGAATGACGGAGTATTTGCGAATGTCATGGCGAAGCCCGCACGCAATGTCGAAGTAGTTGGGGACAGCGGCGATATTCACCTGGTTCCCGAAGAAACGCAAGCCCAGGCACCGCCGGTAAGCAAGACCTGTCGTACGTCGTTGTAGGGTGCTCACGATCTTTCCATGCAGTCCTATCATGAGGCGCAAGCAGATGCAGTACCTCCCTACTGGGAGACTACTATTCACGCACCGTCCAGCTTAGATCCGAACGCAGACATGATAGTCGACGATCTGCCGACAGGCTCATGGTTCCTATTCCTCGCCAATGTCTTCATTTCGTGGTTCTTCCAGTTCATCGGGTTCATGTTCACATATCTCTTGCACACGACTCACGCGGCCAAGTACGGCTCGCGCATGGGACTGGGCATGACTCTCATTCAGTTTGGCTTTTACTCAAGGAGACAAGCGGTGGAAGAAATGATGGCTAATGAGCCCACGGGACCTTCGTGGAACGATACGATCACTATGCTGCCCGGAATGGGAAGTAGTCTGGATGAGGGTGGGGCTTATGGGAACGGGACCACAGTGGAAGAGTTGGAGAGGATGGACTTGAGCTCGCGTGACTGGGTTTCGTTCCTGCTCATGACACTGGGTATGTGCGCTCTGATTCCTATGGTACTCAAGCTCAACTCTGGATTAACATCTAGGTTGGTTCCTGCTGCTATCCTCTCTCGCTGGCTTCTACCGCGTCAAGCGATGGGAAAGGTCGATACGAGGTGCATCTCAGCCTGCCCAAACCCACGACACGGAATCTCGCAGAGCAACAGACCGGATGATATTCCCTATGGTGTTCACTCCTCGTACCCCAGCTGGGCACGAAGAAGCGGCAGAGCTGAGTGAGGTAGAAGTGAGGCTGACTAGAGATCTGAGGGAGGCTGGACTCATCTGAAGTGGATCATATAACTTCTTCTGCTGATGATACTATATCATCCCTTGCTCATCTACACCACATATCGTTATTGTTGTTCAATTTGGCTACCCCTCTATCTGGATACTGTACAATATAGTCTTTCATGTTCGAAATATAAGGTCTCCCTCACCTTCCATACGAGGCCATGGGAAATCATCTGCAGGCCGCGTCTGGCGGTCAACCCCGCAACATCAGATAGCTGACCGTAATGGGACAGGAATGTGGCCGCCTGTAGTCTCGCACGTGTTGTAATGGCATAAATAGTAGGCAATCTTCACTCTGTACACCCCAGCAAGATGTATGCTAACGAACCAAAGGTTGTGGACGCTACTGTAGAGCTGCCTGTAACATTCGTCCCTGCGCTGTTCCTTCAAAGGCGAGCATGGGTGTTCAGAATTATGAGAAGAGAGCGGATTACTCAGGTTCGTGCCGCTCAAATTTCTGTACAGAAAGTGATGCTGAAGCATCTGGACATTAGGTCCTTGATGCAGGGTGTGGTGAAGGCGAAGCCGTAGCATGCCTCTGCAACCCTGCACCTTGGCTGCCGCTTCGTGCGACGGCCTTTCCAACGCTCACATCCGAAACGGAGGATGGCCAAAGCGTGGTACTACAACCAGACCCTGCCACGGTACATGAAGAAGGCTCCATAGACGACAAGGATGATTACCTGCACATCCGCACTCTGCACGCCTTGGATATCTCGCTGAACGACCTCAATGAGGCCATCCCACTTGTTGCACCATCGCCACCACCCACCGCAGAGCCTACGCATTGGCCAGAAGCGATTCGATGGGAACCGCTTGAGGCCAAGGTGTGGCACGGTGGTATGGAGGCGTACAATCCGGAATTCGTAGGCTTGGAGTGCATCATATTCATGGAAGTGTACGTAATACCTTTCGTGTCTCCACTCATCATACTACCTTCCACTGACCCCACTAACTGATGTTTTGCAGAATCGAACATCTGCCCGAAGATGTCCTCATGGATGTCGCACCCATGCTGCTTGGGCTTTACCACCCCCGCCTCCTGCTCATTACTACACCCTCGTATACATTCAACTCCCGCTTCACTGCACCTGACGCGCCTCCCAGTGCCCGACGTGGGATACCTGATCCTACGGGGAGGACTGATCGCATATTCCGCCATTGGGATCATAAGTTCGAATGGACTGTGGAAGAATTCAGCGCGTGGTGCGAGGAGGCGGCCGCGCATTGGGGATACGAAGTGGAAGTATCCAGTGTGGGCTCTGCGATAGAACCTGATCCCTGGGGTCGGGAAGAACAGCTGGGTCAGGCGAGTCAAGTTGCGGCTTTCCGAAGGCTGGAGGGCGAAAATCTGGCAGAAATGCGAGAACGGAAGTGCGCAGAAGACGGTATCCTGGATAGGGCGAGAACGAAGAAAACGCAGACACTGCTTGCGAGCTATAGGCATGAGCAGAGCAGACGACGTCAGGCAACTGGGACACTGGGAGAGATAGGTCAATTGGTGCAGCAGAAAATGGAAAAGTACAAGGAGCCACGGATGACCGTGCATGAGTTGTGGTGCGAGCAGGACATATGTTGGCTGTGCGGTGGGTGGCTACAGAACCTGGTAGCCGCAATAAAAACAACCGATGGCCTGTCTTTGCAAAAGGTCGACGGGAGCTCTATGAACGACTGGGCAGTGCATCTGGACAACTTCAAAGATGAACAGCTGGTGGTAGAGGTCTCACATGAAGCGGAAGACGTCTCTCCGCCAGCGAGTTCTGCACCATGGACTCCATCAGACGTAGGGGATTCAGAGGTATGGAGTTCACAAGATGTTGACAAGAATGGCTGGGGAGTGTGGGGCGATACATGGGGTGATTCCGAGCCGAGCCATTGGGACGTAGAGAGCGGACCTGGAGCCGTAACAACCATAGCAACTGTAGCATAAGAACTCTGTGGAAATCGTAGAATGTAGTCCATGTATTGATGTAAGAACGGAAGTGACAAATGTAGTACAAACTCGGATCTGGGCTGGAGGTCAGTATGGAACGAATCCAAGGGAGACTAATTGCGTACCAGTATCAGAGTGTCCAAGACCGCGAGACTGCAAGTTCCCAATCACTCCTGTATAAAAGCTCTGCGCGGTCCTGGTAACGCTGCGTCATGACATTGCTCGGTATGTAGCTGAAATAGAGCTTACGTTCGAGAGGGTGCACCTGCGCCAAGTACGTAACCATCCACATTAGATAACAACACGATAGCGCGAGCATGACCGCCGTTCTGGTCAAACTGGGGAAGCAAAGAGCATAGTGTTAGTTATGAATGGCAAGTTGATGTACGTGACTGCGCTCACGTTTGGTTAGGGCCCTTGGGAGTGACAAACCACACTCCTGCCATTAGTGCAAGGACAATAGCCAGTATGATAACAGTGGGAAACGAGCTTGACATGGTTTGGGAGGGAGTGGTAGACAGTGGAGGTCACGGTAATATGCAGGCTACGGTGTCTATTCAGCGCCTACTGGTCGCGCACCAGCGACTTCCCAAAAAAGAATAGAGCGGTGATGGCCGCCCTTTTCCGCATTAGACACAGAAGAGCTTTGTGGCGCAGCGAGGAGTGGTGCGCATATATCCGTTGGATTTTCACCGGAGCGATACATTTGAATATAATACAGTAAAACACGATACAGAACGCTATTGCTACATGTTCATGTGCTTAGTAACCAAACGGTCTGTTGGGTGGAGGGTCTGTATAACCGAACCCTCCATACGGATCTGCGCCAGGGAAGCCTGGTGCCCCAGTCGAGGGGTTTGCACCAGGCATTCCATAGCTGCTGGACGGATTCGCGTTGGGCATCCCATTACCATCACCTGGATAGTCATTGCTTCCCGGGAAGGCAGGCGGCTGACCTGGAGGTGGGCCATACGGACTTCCATAACCGGCGGAATACCCAGTATCAGGTTCAGGCGGACCGTAAGACGGAGCATAACCACTGTGACCTCCAGGTGCGCTGGGGTATGCAGGGCCTCCGTAGGGAGATGGCTGTGGCGCACCACCAGGGAAACTCGGTGTATCGGTGTGGCCGGGATAGTGGTGAGCTGTAGATGAGGTCGGTGGCATATGGCTGGGAGATTGCATGCCGGGATATGTGCTACCTGCACCCGGGAAGCCAGGTTCGGTCACCTCCCTGCCTCCTGGCCCACCACTGAACTGATTGAAGAATGATTGTGCCTCCCCCAAGCCAGGAATGTTTGCCATCATGCCTCCAGGCGCGTGACTTTGTCCGTGAGTATGATGATGGTATCCCGGGGGCTGGTTATGTCCGCTCGCATTCTGCAGACCGCTGGCGAAGTTCACGGCAGAACCAACAACCGGTATCTGGCTGACGTAACCGTGGATATCTGCTTGAGCCTGGTGAGCAGCATTGGTGGCGAAAGTCCCTTCGGCGGCCGATGGACCACCCTCGCCTGCCAGACGTATGTTTTGGTGATTACGAACTGCGTCTTTGGTGAGACGACCAAGTATCTCGTGCTTCTTGTTGCCCAATCCGTTTATCCACTTCTGCATGTATTCCATCATCTCACGCTGGACCTGCGAATTTCGGTCATGGAAGTCCGGGTGAAACCTTGGAAGGGTCAGTTAAGCACCTGAGGCGAAACGGTTATGAACGAGGCGTACATGCAAGATAATATATCCTCAGTAATTTGGTGCACGTTGGCATTTGTGTCATCCCAGGCCTTGACTATGCGAGTCACCGCATGAGTCTGGGCAGGGTGTCAGCGACTAACCAGATCCACTGGTCCATTCGGTTGAACACACCAGAACAATTCTTCCAAGATTTCCAGCAGGCTCATTGAGGATTAGATTCTGGATGCATGCCAGCGTTCAGTTCACGTACGAATGATAGTCAGCATGAAGACACTTACAAAATGATCCTTGCTCAGGAATGAATGCGTTGGATCGGACTAGTTATGCGACTTTAGTTCTGAGCACTGGGTCAACGGGGTCAAGGGACTGACAGCTCTGGGATCGTTGAAGACTTCAAATTGATCAGCTTTGTTGATCACCTCCCCTGAAGCTGTCATCAGCTGCGATGTAGCGGTTTTCATGAGAGGTTTCAGGAATGGCTGGTAGGGGCAGTGAGTGGGATGTCAACTCTCTCGTATAGTTAACCTACCTCAAGTGTCGTAAACACGAAAACTAACAAATGTAAGTACTGATTTGAAAAAAAGGGATACGGCTGCTGGTCACTAACCTGAGATAGATTCAGTGAGTTTCTCAATGAGCGCCCCAAGTCCGGGGATTTTTTCTGTATCACGACTGATAAGCATGTAGACGGGAATCCGGTCAATAAGCCAGAATTACCAATAGTCTTCTCGATTTTCTTCACAACTGTTGGGCACAAAGTTGAAGTTATGTTCAAGTATCATATGAAGGGACTATTGACACACCGGAATCACGCCACGTTAAGACCTGCCATAGCACATTGTGTAGTTCTTGAGGAGACAACTGATCTGGTGCTTTGCCTCCCATCTCTGGGCCCGCCCTAAGACGTTCAATGTTGTCCATCTCACGGGCCATGTCGGAGCCGCCCCCTCCTGGAAGGTTGAAAAGTAAATTTCGAAGTGTGTCACCGGCAGCCGTATTTCCTCCTGGGCCGCGAGTTGATGGGCCCGCTCTGGCACGAGCTTTATCAAACTCCTTGTTCAAATCGCTCACTGATGCTTGACTCTGTAAAGGTATGGGCTCGCAACGTTGTCGGCAACCTATGAAGGTTTGATTGACCTACAATGTGATCCGTAGCCTCTGTGGAGCGTGGCCATTGAGTTGATTAAACAACATCAGACATACAAAGAGACTGACCTCCAAGCAAACTATGAATGAAGTCTTGACCACCGAAGGTACCTTTGGGTTTTACATATCGTTACATGATTTCTTTTACATGTTCAAAGAGCTTACCGGTCACTAGGGGCGCAACCCACTTCCCATTGCTCGCCTGAATACGTACTTGATCGCCGACGTGCAGGAAAACATCGTTATAGCCCATATGTGCGAGGGCGAGTTCGCAGAAATTGGAATGAGCACCAAAGTCTTCCAAGGTGTGGAGCTTGAATATTGCTCAGTCTCGCCGCCAAGAACAAGTATAGATACTTACTGCGGTACCCAAAAGCCTGTAAGCCTCGTATTCGTCTTCTTTGCGACCTTGGGCGCGGTGCTGTCTTCCAAGGTGAATGCAGTGTTCCAGTGTGCGACGAACAAGTGCTTTGGAAGTATCCCACGAGCCATTCTCTATAGACGAAGTCAGAAGATGTATCGATAGAGCGAGAGACTCTGACCGTTAGCGATGTAATTTTTCATGCCCGTTCGTGGATCGACTTCCAGTTCGCGCGGCTGTAATATTTTGTTATTATGGGTTGAGTAAAGTAAAGATTCGGCGGACATACATCGACTGGTCCTCGAAGCCTGGAGTCAAACTGACGAGCATTGTCGGGATATCCCTTAGGATTATCGATGTGCTCGGTCTAGCAAGGATTGAGGTGAATACTCCTATCATCTGTCTGGAGGGACCTTACGGGTAGGTAGCAGCCAAGCCTCTCCGGTGTGACTTCGAATTCATGCGTTGCATAGCCATGCGCCTAGAACTACATTAAAAGACATCGCTTTGATTCCCAGCGATACTTACGAGGAAGCCAAGGGCCATGCAGAGATTGAGAATAGTCTGTGATGCCACTGTCAAACCAGCGACTTCGAGAGAGATAAATTAGAGCTCACTTGAAGTGGCATCTTCTGCAAGCCTGCAACATCTACGGCCTAAGTATGATCAGCTTTTGAGGATCCGAATAAATATCGTATACATACCTGACTGTAATCACGTAACCAATTCCTATGGTGGCGAGGGTCAATATTTTTGACACTATGATCTCACACGAAAAGACTTGCCCAAAGTACACGCGTTTTATATCGAGCCCTCCGAATTTCGATCCCCCTTTACCGATTATGGCACCTAAAGCAAACCCTCCCGCTTTCTTCGCAATATCGGAGAGTGCGTCCTCCTGTTGCACAAGTCAGTCATCTGATATATAACAGGTTATACGAGCAACCTACAATGTCGCCATGACGGAAAGCTCTTCCTTCTAAATACGCAAAACTGGTATGACCATGAGATCGGTAACAACTACCACAGGAGCTGATTATCAGTCACTCACCTTGGGATGTTTCCTGCACCGAAAGCGTACACACCGTTACTTGAAAGACAAATCACAAGAACACATAGCACTATAAGCAGAAAGTGAGAGTGCACACTCATGCTTGAAAGCTGCAGAAGATGACGGTTATGATACAAGTTATAGATTGTACATGCACAGTTACTATATAGCCAAGCCAAAGATCAGGTGCATCGCTTTACAGCCAAGCGCTGCTATGTCATAAGTGGTTCGGAGTTGGCCACGCGGATTTGTAGCGCCGCTAAAACGGAGTCTGTATCGCCACCTTGGCGCCTAGGCGTATTTTGTGTACTTCGACATCGCCCCTTCAAGGACCTCGTCACCTTCAGAGGTCATCCTCATCGTTTTATCTTTGCATTTTCTCCTTACCAAAAGCATCACATCCTTTGCACACTTGCGGTGAGGACCATCCAGCTAAAAACGCGCAATGTGACCGATGAGACTCATTAATAACATCATCTACAGGCTCATCATGACTACTGGAAATCCCGTCAACCCCTCCGAAGTCGGCTGGCAATTCGTACCTCAATATTACACCTTCGTCAATAAACAGCCGAATCGCTTGCATTGCTTCTATACTAAAGCATCTACCTTTATCCATGGGACTGAGGGTGAGGATGGCAAACCCTGCTATGGCCAACAAGTACGTTTCATCCATCTTATCATCGCCGCGGTTCACGCGTCCGCGGTCATATGCGTTTCATCCCTTTGGCACTCTTGTCAGAAGGGAAAATATGATATGTGACGTGGACCGTGCTGCTCGTTTCATTAACATCTCTGGCTTGTGGGAGACGCGCGTCCCTTACCAAATCCTCATTCGTTACCACGGGCTGGCAATTGCACACGGTACTCACCAGTTTTGTCTTGCTTTTGATAGGAAATCCATGCCAAGATTACTTCCATCGGCTTCCAGGATTGCAAGGTGTTCATCCACTCCGTAGATGCACAATCTTCCGCAAATGGTGGCATTATTATTCAGGTCATCGGCGAAATGTCGAATAAGGGCGATGCATGGCGAAAATTTGTGCAAACGTTCTTCCTAGCCGAGCAACCGAATGGTTATTTTGTTCTCAACGACATCTTCCGGTTCTTGAAGGAGGAGACGGTTGAGGATGAGCCTACTGACGATGAACCACCTGTCCAGGACGCTCCCGCCTTGCAGGAACCTGTGGCACCGTCTACTTCGGTTACGCCTGCTCCTGTTTCGACGGTTCTTGCAGTAGAGCCCGAACTTGAGCACGTTGAGGCACCCGCCACTGCTCCCGCAGACGCCCCGACTCCTGAAGAGGAGGATGCCCCCGAGCCTGCTGCCGAACAGCAAGTGAACGGTGTTCATGAACCTGAAGCAGAGGCAGAGCCAGCTGCCATTGAGCCTCCCCCGGCTGCAGAGCCAGCTCCCTCACCTGCTCCCGTCTCTGTCTCCATTCCTGCGCAGGAGCACCCGGCGCCACCCCCGTCTCAGCCGTCCGCGGCTCAAGCAGTGTCGGCACCCGCACCCGCACCTGCTGCTCCCACACCGAATGCGCCCCCCGTGCGGAAGACCTGGGCGAACCTTGCAGCTACCGGAAGTCAGAAGTGGGGATCGAATGTTGCCGAAGCCAAGGCTATCAGTGAAGCGCCTGTCGTTACCAGCTCACCCGCACCGGCTGGTACTTCACAATCCCCAGCACCTCGCCCGCCACAAGGCCAACATCCTCTTTATGTCAACGCCACTTCAGTTACCACAACTCATTGCTTCGTGAAGGTATGCGGGTTGCTATCCTGGTTGCGATTCAGAAGCTGACATGGTATTTTAGGGCGTGGTCGAAACCGTATCTGACGCTGGCCTGCGTAACACTCTCACTACTCGGTTTGGTCCCATCAAGGAGTTCGAGATTGTACGAGGAAAAGCTTGCGCGTTCATTGAGTTCCAGCAGCTCGATGCCGCCAAACGTGCTATCATTGCTTCTCTTCCTATCCCTGCTGGAGGCGAAGGCGGCATTCGGATTGAAGGTTCCGCAGATGGCCCCCCTCCACGCATCTTTGTCGAGACCCGCAAAGAACGTGGCGAGCGTCCCCCTCCTCGTGGCCCACCTGTCAATGGCGAACGTGGTCGTGGTGGTTATCGTGGTCGCGGCGGTCCTCCACGCGGTCGTGGCATCCCTGCCCAAAAGTAATCTGCCTGCCCTGCGAGCTTGCCTCGATGGGTGATACATCGAGCCTGAAACGAGACGCAGTCCTTCCGGCCTGGATCGACGTCTTTTCGTTGGATCTAGTAAGGAATTTACAGCTGTGTCTCTAATTTCAAAAGTAGCGAAAGATGTGTGCACTGTTGTTTTTATATTTTTACGATCTTGATGTGATTCTGTAGCCTTTGCTCGTTATCGTCGCTTTGTTGTGTCGCATTTCATTCGTTCGGTGTGTGAACTAGACGATTGTTTTCTTGCAACTCCATTCCAATGGGCTGCTCCACTGTCGTTACCCTTATCATAAACAAACATAATTCATCCAAACATTCTTTGAATAGCACGCAATATGCAGCTGGTATGTCGTCAGGATTTCACAAAACTCTACAAACCCAAGCGTTGACAAATCACAAATGTTTTGAGGGTATCCTGACCAAACCACTATGGAAGGGGTATATAAAGGGCGAAGATAAACTCACTCACTCTTCTGTAGTCAGGGAGCCTTTACTTCGACTTCGACTTCCTTGTGTGATGATCATCAACACCTGTGTCTACAGTATAATGAGTGAACTGTGCGGTGCCTGAATCAGTCAGTCAGGCCATGGAAATCACCATCAAGACGTCGCCGTTCACGAAGACATGGAGGGTATCCAAAACATAACATAACTGATCCAATAAACAGAATTACTAATAGCTAAGTAACACGATGACCAGGCCGTGCATGCATGCATGCGTAATCTGCGCCAGCAGTCGGTGCGTGCGGAGAGCAATGCATTGTACATGTATCGCGGAGCGTACGAGTGAAGTCAACACGTAAAATCAGGGCCAGCCAGCAGTGTTGCTGCTCGTATACGAACGTGAATGCGCACAAAGCATAAGCACCGACCCATCGACTATCATTCAAACCTCTGCCATCTGCTTGTGCATCCCCCTGGGAGTGCCCATCATGTATCTGCTTCTATGATCTCATCGCTTCCCTAGTTCTCGCCTCTGAACGTGCCGTAGGTAGGCAGCCTTGCCGGCCCCTCGTGCAGCGTCGATTTTGAATCCCAGCGCCTGTGTCTGGGCGTAGCAGCCGACTGCGGTGTCTCGGGCAAAGGCGTCCGCGGGTCCATCATGCGTGCAGACGGGAGTCGCGCAGAGGACGGCGCGCTCGGCATACCGGGGCGCAGCATCGACGGGACAGCGAGGCTATCCACTGAGTTAGAGCGACGGCGGATGGACTTGACGTCACGAGACTGGCGGGGCACGTTGCTGGACGCGGCGTGCGCAACGAGGCTAGCCCAAGCGATGGAAGACAGCGCGGCTGACTCCTCAGGGGAATCGACCGTGCTCAAGCGGTGGCGCACCTCCGAACGGAGTGACTTGGGCTTGGGCCTGCGCGCGTTGGCGACAGGGACAGGTGCAGGTGCAGACAGGAGCGGCGAGACCACGACACGCTCCTCCACCTCGAGCTCATCGTCCGATCCCGATCCACCACGTCCAAACGCACCATCGGACTCCTCGCCTGATGAGCTGTACGAAGGCGAGCCGAACGTGAACGTGGGCATTGAGCGCTCATCGTCGCGCGAGCTCGCGTACATGTTGATGAACGAGTTGCGCTGCGTCGATGCGTACGAGCTCTCGGCCGTCATCGGCGTCTTGAGCGGGACGGGGATCATCGCGGACGGGTGCATAGGCGAGGTGGGCGCGCCGAGCGTGGGGCGACGCACGACGGGCGAGCGGCCGGTCCTGCGCGGGGCGGGCAGGGAGTTGGCGTCGAGGTTGAGTGTAGGGTACGACGGCTCGCGTGCGTGCGCTGCCATCATCTCGTTCAGCTCGGAGGCGGGAGTGATAGGACGATCAATCATATGCGCGTTCATCGAGCTGTCGGACCTTGCGTTGCGGAGGTGTGCGGGCGGGATGAGGGCGCGGGACGAGTCTCCGCTGAACGTGGACGATGCCTGGCGGCTATGGGCTGAGCCGAAGCTGTCCATGGAGGGCTGGTTCGCGAGATGGCGGGGCGGGGGGAAGGCGCGCGCTTTGGGTGGCACGGTCAGTGCGGACACGGGTGGCGCAACGTCTACGGGAGAGTTGTCACGGCCAATGAAGCTCTTCTCGCCAATAGACTTCTCAGACGATCGCTGCTGGGATCCTGTCCCATCGAACGCGGGACCCATGATGCGGATGGTGTTGTAGAAGATGAGGACGTTGGCGAGACCTGTGAGAGGCGTCAGCGATGTCAAGAAGATACAGAGAGCCGACGGTCGGGCATTACCTAGAAGAGCAGAAGCAGCGGCAGTAACCACCCTGAAAATCTCTGACACCTTGAAGCCTGATGCATTGAGAAGGCAGGTTACCAAGTGGGGGAACATGAGAACGACGTATACTGCGGGATGTGATTAGATGAGCGCTGAATCTGCAGTGCAAATATCAGGCGATGAAGCTTACCGACAGGGTACCTGTACACATCATATCAGTATTGATATCCAAAAGATTAGATGGCAGTGCTCACCAGAGCATGCTGCGTGCAATCGCAGCGATGAACCTCGGGTACTCGTGGCTGTCGTACATCGTGCTCCTGCGAGACTCGTAGTCGAGGTTGAGCTTGAGACCGCCGCGGATGGCGATCGTGCCGCGCAGAATCAGGAAGACCAGGGAGTAGAAGACAGCTGCCACGAGAGACGCCACGAAGATCTGGCAGTCGTGTATAATTAGCTGAATGTGGATAGGTTCTTCGATAGGGGCACGCACAGGTACGAGATGAATCAGCGTCTCGAATAAGGGGTACTCAGGGGAGATGCCGCAGGTCAATCCGTCAAGGGTGTAGAACGGACCAAGCTTGGTTTGAGAGTTGATAGGGAAGATGGCTGTGGGTGCCACAGAAGGTTTCAACAGTCAGCACAGTGCCTCGATTAATCATGCGCATGATGAGCATCGCACCGAGAATGATGGCGAGGGCCCAGCCGAAGAGGACGAAGCCGAAGCAAAACCAGAGTGAGAGGCGGAACTTGAGCACAAGCGAGTTGAAGGTGTGTACGGCGATAGCACCGGTGAAGAAGGCAGCTGCAATGTCTGCAATCTCGCCCAGGATAGCTGGATTTGCATTTTCAATATCGACACGGCAATATCAGTAACGGATAGGTGGCGTACCCTGGGACGTGCACAATTGACCTAAGATATCGCAGATCGTCAGTCACGAGAATCACCGAGCAACATTAGCACACACCAGTCGCAATCCCACCCTGCGCCACCCACGACGCGTTGATAATGAACGAAATACTGCTCAACAAGTTCGCGAAGAGCAGGGACGCCATGTATGCTCCAAGTTGCGAGTGAAAGATGGCGCGTTCGCGCTTGATAGCCTGCAGGCTGGAGTGTCCGAGCAGCTGGTTAACACCGACCACCAGCACACGCAGCCACACAAAGTCGACCGCGATGAACGACAGCAGGGCAAAGCCGACGACGACCTGTTGAACGCGTAGCATCGTCATGTCAGTTCCGCGCCTTGAATGCAATGGTGTAATTTCGATAAGACTCACCGCCAATGCGGCACCCTGACCACTCTGGAAAGCAGTGAAGACGGAAGAAAAGGTAGACATCGTATAGAACAAGAAAAGAATGGAAAAATTGTCAAGTCAATGACAACTGCTAAGCTTGAAAAACAAAGGATGTTCTTGGGTCGAACTGTTCCGGACAGACTGGGCCTAGCAGAGGAAGAGGGGTCGACCTGCGCCTGGGGATTTGTACTGTCGTAAAGGTGGGCTGGGTGGGCAACGTCTGAGCCTGAAAAGCAGACGGCCAAGGAACCGGTCCCAAGAAAAAGAAACGAAGGGGGAAGGAAAGAAAGAAAGAGGGAGGAACGAAAACCTGAAAGGAGGGGAGGGAAGTGGGAAGCCACGAAGAAGCTGCCGGCTGCCGTCAATCAGGTCAAGATGTAGGGGGACCAGCTGTGCGGTCGCTCCGTGGCGTGAGGCTATGTCGGTCCCATCATTGATGCCACTTATGTGTCTCAGAGGCAGATGGGCACGGCCGTCGCAGTTGTGGCAAACCGTGTTCGACAGATGGGCCTCTGACATTCACTAATAGAGTGTCGCCTGCAGAGCACTATATCCACGGCTATTGCTGTAATTTCTTGCACATCGACGCATAGTAACAACAGCGAAAGGGGATGACGATATTGTAGCGCGTCTGCTCATCCTGCTAACACGCGTCTATCAAGTCGGCGAGGCGGGTCAATACCCCGCGTCCCATGTGAAATCCCGCACCTCTTCCTCCTGCCAATTGCCAAGTAGAAGCTTGCGTCGGTCGCCAAGCAGCGGACATCCCTCATAAACAACATCATGATCCATCCTCGAGGATGGCTTCTCAAAATACAATTGGCTATTCGTACATTGCTCAATTATCCTGTCCGTTCCGTTCCTGTACACCTCAGACCTCGACCCTCGGCTTCGCAGCGACAGTCTGGATATCAACGTCCAACAGGTTCTGCGCAGTGTGCATTAGCAAGCAGGTAACCCCCACGAACTGGTCACCGTGCTACGAGCCGGCTTCCATTGGTGCTCACCTTTCCGCTCCGTATCTCGCTCGCTGACGGCATCAATCCCAACCTGAGTAGCTCAGAGGCCTTGATGACGACGGGGTCGCGTTGCATGCTGAACGTAAACAGTGATCAGAGACATCGCACATGCAGTGTACCGGCTCCGGAAACACCCACCTGGCGACAGCGATGACCTTATCTCCCTTGATATAATATGCCACGAACTGGAAGGCACATTTCCCGTTAGTGTCGTGCCCAACCACATAGATCAGGAAAGAAGCCCCACCTTCAGCTCGTCCAGGTTTCCATCAATAAATACATCGTCAAATCCGGCGCCGACTCCGCAGTATCTTAATTGCTGGCCCTCTGTCCATGTTGATCCGTTAGCATCCCAACCTCCGTAAGTACGGGCGACCGTTAATGAAATACATACGTGCGCTCCAGAACACTGGGACCTTCACAAATGCCTGACCAGTACCTCCTTCTGCGATTGTCTTGCCTACAGCACGACCTTGGTTGCCGGCGACCTGTACATGAAATTCATGAAGGTGAGCGGTTACCATCTTACAATGGCGAGTAGACGCACGTTCCAATGCTCAATACGCCTCAACTCTCCAGTACCCGGCTGGGGGTACTTCGCGATATCACCTAAATATCGATCACGAAACCATCAGCATCTTAGCATTACACATGTAAAAGACCAGAGCCACTGACCAATAGCATAGACACCTTCCAATCCCTTCACGCGCAAGAACTCATCTACCTGTACTGCCCCGGTCTTGTCTACGATGTCCTCAAACCCTTTGCTGGCCTTGAGGAACTCGGTAGCAGGTGCAACGCCGACACCCATGATGACAAGGTCTGCTGGCAACGTAATCTCTTCGCCTGACTGGGGCTTGACTATCACAGCACCCACAGTGGATGCTGAGGAAGCAGAAGGAAGGAGCTTGCCAACGGAAGACTGCATATGGAATTTTACACCCTTCGACTCGTGGAACTGTGCAAGGGTATGTAAGCATGCAATTCTTACACAGTACGACAAACCGTAGTACCTTCTTCAGCGCAAAGCCGACCTCCTTTCCAAGCACAGCTTCGAAAGGTGCGCTTTCCATGCCAATGACGTCGATGGAGGCAAGGTTTCGTTTGGTAACAGCAACGACAAGCTCCATACTAATGAACGACGAGCCGATTACGACGAGGCGTTTGCCTTCTTGTGCGGCTGGTTCGCAATACGCACGATCAGAGACCTAAGCGGCGAAATCCAAGCACAAAGTCAGACAAACCTGCGTCAATCTTCTTCGCGTCGCCCACGCCTCGCAGCGTGAAGACATTCCCAAGCTCCTTACCCTCGACCGGCAGCACTCTCGGAGTGCCTCCGCTCGCGAGGATCAAGTCCTCATACGTCACGCGCTCGTTACTCGAGCCGATGACGGCGACCTTGTTCTCCAGGTCAATCGCAGTCACCTCCGTAGACGTGCGCAGGATCACGCCGTATTTCGCCTGCAGCTCGGCGGGAGACCGCCACTCGAGCTTGGACGCGTCGGTGATGAGCGCTTTGCTGAGTTTTGTTCTGTGGGTGGCTGTGTGTCAGATCACGCCTGTGGAGAATGCGCGATGTAATGCGTGACGTCAGACGCACCGGTCGATGGGCGCGTGAGGCTCTTTCGAGAGGATGGTGATGAGGCCGTTGTAGCCGTGCTGCACGATGATCAGCAATGCAGAGACAGCAATCGGAGGAGTTGCGACGCACTTCGCGCAGACTCTCTACGGCGTGGAATGCACCGCTGCCGCCGCCGACAATGACGACGCCGGGCTTGTTGCTGGCTTGGTAGCCGGAAGCGAGCAGTTTGGGTGTGCGAGACATATTGGCCTTCTGAGTGCAGGAGGGATCGGCGGTCACGAGGATCTTGCCGTTCTCAACATGAGCTTGGAAGGAATGGATGGCCTTAGGTGCAGGCGCGTCCTCTGTCGATGTCTCAGTCAGACATTGTCAGTCTAAGAAAGTGGCTGTATGCGCACCAATGTCACCGGTTCCAACGTTGAAACACGCTGTGTGAAGTGTTCAGAGCTTAATCCATGCCAAGCACATATCATCATACCTCCGTGCCATGGGCTGCCATACAACATTGAGCATCCTGTGAGAGATGGTGGTAATTTGTACTTACCAGACGACACGTCCATCACCTGTAAGCACACCCTTCGCGAGGGGTGCGCCAAAGTGAGTGCAGTAGGCACTCGTTGCGTGGATCTTCTCGCCCAAGCGCGAAAGCAGAACCTTGCCCTCACCCTCGAAGGTCACTTCTTTCCTGTCAGACATCGTGAGCGCGCCCCTCAACGCGTGCGATCATATCCCACGTACATCTCTCCATCATGAAGCTCGCTATCGTCGAGCACAGCAATCGTCTTCGTCGCCATCGTTCGTGTCAGTGTAAGTGGTTTAGTTGAGTGGTTGAGCAGCGACAGAGGGCGGGGTCGTGATAAAGCGTTGCGGATGGTGAGCATGCGCTATAAAGTGTGTGAAGGGGATGGCGAGCTGGTGAGCACTGACACACTCTAGTATGGACTCGGCGCATGATGTCAGTCCGACTATACTCACACAACGTGGGAACCCGCCCTGGCGTCCAATCGGCTGCCATCCATTACCCTGATCATCAGTGAGTTTATCAGTCCGCAATCGTGCACTGATCAGCTTCCTCCCGTACATTCAGGAGTACGTGTTCCTGCGACGCAGCAGAATATTGTGAAGATGCAATGTTTGAGATCAAGTCGTCCAGCTCAAATGGTGAATTTTTGATCAGAAACTTCCCTCCATGGGGTGTGTGTGTGTCCAAGGAACGTTTGTGCGTGGTAACCCAGCCTCACGCGTTGTACTTGGCGTGGCAGCATGTTGATACACGAATTTCCACCAGAATCTCTCCGTGTATAAAAGCATGCGCTTTGCGAGGGAATATGAACAGCGGCGCCCGAGCACTGTGCGGAGGTTGTGGCGCACATACAGTCGGCCTCAACGGTACTACATTGTGAGATTGCAGACGCGTTCTTACATATATATATCACCCGTAATCAGTGTGTCGCAGTTAGATAATACCGAGTTGGTTGGTGTTGGTTGATGTGAACGTCTAAGACTCGCGTTATGCTCAGATCGCTATCTAGAACGTGCTACTGTATTTCCTTATTGAGCGCGTACTGCATTAGACGCGCGACCTTTCGTATGGCTCGCTCAGCCACCTTCGTCTTGTCAAGCAATTTCACCTCGTTGGCCAGCTATATCATGACCCTCTGACTTTGAATATGTCTTCTACTAAACCTCCTAGTTCCCTCTTCAAGGGCAAGTCCAAAGCGACTGCGTCAGAGGCCGACTTTGACCCATCCGACCTTAACCCCCTCATTACATACCGACATCTTCACTCATACAATCTTGGAGTTAAAGACCCGTTACGCGTCATAGCCCTTTGCGACAGTGATGCATTCTACGCGGCATGCGAACAAGTCCGCCTGCAACTCGACCCTGCCATCCCTCTAGTCGTCTTACAATGGGACTCCCTCATTGCAGTCAATTACCCCGCGAGGAAGTTTGGTATCAGCAGAATGTGCAAGGTCAAAGACGCGTTGAAAATGTGCCCTGAACTCAAGGTTGTGCACGTCGCGACGTACAAGGAGGGCGAGGCTGAGCCGGGATATTGGGATAATCCAGATACATTAACGCATAAGGTACGTAGTCCCATCCAGCGATATATACGCGTTAACGAGAGGGTAGGTCTCGCTGGACTTCTACCGCCGCGAGAGTTGGAAGATATATCATATGTTCAAGGACGGTTTGTCCACTGGCGAGATCGGTGTGCCATGTCTATTTGTCCCCTCTGCCTTTGCTGATCCGATGACTTTAACAAGAGAAAGCCTCAATAGACGAGGCGTTCATTGATTTCACTCGACCAGTTCGCGACGAACTCATGCGTCGGTATCCCTATCTCGCATCTGTCCCACCCGACGCGCCCGACGGGAAAGATAGCCCCCTTCCCCCGCCACCCCCTATATCGTGGGATAGTTTGGGAACAGTGATACCTGTAAATCCGCCACCAGCAGTCCAGGCAACTGAAGTTCGCGAACAAGATGACCGAGATGACGGTGAACCAGAAGACGCGTCGGAGCTCAGTCTGGAACACGACGGTGAAGATGTACCAATGCCTGACACAGTGTCCGACGGTGCAATAGAGGAAGAAGATGGTTCGACGACGTGGCATGACGTCGCGCTCTCAATCGCTGCCGAACTTATGGGTCAGATAAGACGCGATATCTTCACGAAACTCGGATACTCAACGTCTGCGGTACGTATTGTGGTTCCTAGCAATGTATACTGGGCTGGTATCTAACAGGCCGCTTGTGCGCAAGGGTAGGGTATTGCGCGAAACAAGTTTCTCGCCAAGGTACGCTTGTTCAAACGTTCACATCATTGGCCCTAGAATACTCATCATAAGCCTTTGTAGCTCACGGCATCGTATCGGAAACCAAATGGGCAGGTGGGCCTTCCTCATATCCTAAATAAAGTTATCAACCAACTTCGACGCGTAGAGTATCTTGAGAAACGTTGCGATACCCAATTACCTGAAGCCCATGCCCTTCCAAAAGGTATAGTAATTAAGCTCGCTGGTTCTAACCACCTTCCAATTTAGAATACAATACTGAATGCATTGCACTGGCAGATTCGGTTTCTGGGCGGCAAGCTAGGCGTCGCGCTCGCGCAAGAATACGACGTATCACTCGTCAGTGATCTCCTGTGAGTCTGGGATCTGTGTCAATGAATGCGCGCGTTGACAGTTATCCGGCTTAGTACAGTGAATCTCGGTATGTGTGATGAAGCACGCTAGAAAAAATCAGCCTAACAGATACCTCAGATGAGATGCAAAGGAAGTTTGGAGAGGAGTCGATTTGGGTTTGGGAGATCCTCCGGTAAGTTGCATAACTCATATATACACCCATACTGATAAGTGAATACTTCATAGGGGTATAGATCGCACCGAAGGTCTGAAACACCCTACTCGCACATAATTCATGCGCTTACATGCATCCTGTCTCATAGTCAAAGAGAGACCGCCTCTCACAAAAAGCATGCTGGCCTCTAAGAACCTGCCTCACCCTATAGTGAAGGCTTCCCAGGGGCACCACTGGATCCGTGTGCTCGCCGCTGAGTTGGCGTTACGACTGCGGGAGGCTAGAGAATCAATGCCGGCCTTGTGGCCAAAGTCGCTTGTGTTACACGTCAGACAAGGTACTTGTTCAACTAGTACCCCAGCCAGGTCCCGAATAAGCACCGACTCTGCTTGCTTTACATATAGGCTATGAAGTTACCCGCTCTAAGCAAGCTCCCTTCCCGTTCGTGCGGGAAATCACCGTCGACGGGATCGCGCACGCGGGGGACAAGCTTTGGAAGGAGCTCGTCGGCACAGACGCGTCGAGGAAGACTGGCATCAAGATCACGAATGTGTCGCTGAGCTTCTCTGGTATTGGTAATGGGGAGGCGGGGCAAAAGCAGATTGACGGTTTCTTTGGTGGTGCGGGCGGAGTGAAGCGGAAGAGGGACGATGATGATGTCGTAGAAGAAGTGTTGGCGGAGGCTGGACCAAGTCGATATGGAGGAGAGGAGGTTATAGATTTGGAGGCAGAAGATGTCTCATCTTCTGCTGATGTGGCAGGCCGTGAAGAAGCGGACGAACGGTTCACGTATACGTGCAGCCGGTGTCGATACAGCGTAACGCTGGACGGGGCGGCCCATAGGGACGGTTCACTGCCAGGCGGAGATGAGAACGAAGCGGTACAGGCAATCGAGAGGATACGGCACGAGCATGAGGACTTTCACTTCGCACAGGACTTGCAGAATGAGGGTGCGGCGGATGGTAGCGGGAGTGGGAAGATACGGCCAGGTGATTCAAACTCTGGAACGAAGGGGAACAGTAGCCCAAGAAAAGGAGTGGCGACGAAGAAGAGGAAGAAGGCTGAGGGTAAGCCTACGGCCAAGATAAAAGAGCCGAAGGGGAGCATTGCGAAGTTCTTTGTGCAGAAATGAAGTCCTGCGCAACGTTAATATTATTTGTATGGTTATAGAACAACAGCTTTCTAACGAAGATGAGACCGTACCGCAGTTAGTTCGATTCTTGGGCACTTCGAATATAGCATATTAGAAACTGCCAGCAGGCTATGGTGAGCTGTTTCCTTGAATTGGTGAGCTTCGTAGCAGTAGTAGGTAAGGTACATCATAAGCAAAGGGTGAGAGGGGTGTGCTCATACCAGTCATCACATAACATGACAGCAAAAGAAACATCAACCCTAAACTTGCAACCAACCACTTCACAGGTTCGAGCTCCAAACCCCGCTACCCTCCTCCTCTTCAAACTTCTCCTTCAATACGGTCAGCTTCGAGCGATACTCATCCCCGCCGATGTAGGCACCGCACATGCGGCGTTTGCCATCGAAAGCGGAACGGCCGTGCAGTACACGATGGTTGTCGACCACTGCAGGGCAGAGTTCAATGAGTCAGAAATCAAACTAGTTGCGGGAGACGATTACTTACAGACCGCTGTACCCGGGGTGAGTTGTACCCAGTACTCGGAATCTGGTGACGTGAGATGCTTGTGCCAGACGCGGATCGCGTCATACCTATGTCGCATATATCAGCTCGAGTTTGTGATATATGCGAATAGGGACACATACCACTCATCCATCTCAGCAGCACTCAGATGGCTCATGGTACTTCGATCGTCGTTATTCCATCGTACCTGAACCAGTTCTCCATCTTGTTCGTGTCCTAGAACTGGGTAGGACTTCGCGGTATATATGCTACCGGGCTCGCCAGCTGCGTGCGCAGGGACGTTCACACGTGATAGGATGTCATATGCGGAGGGGTGGAGCTCTTTGAGAATAGAGGCGACATAGAAGCCATCGACGAGGAGAGTTTGACCACCTGAACCATCTGTATGGGAGAGGAGGTGGAAGAGTTGCAGACCGCAGGGGTCGGTCTTTCTCGGAAGTCAGCATGCGACGAATACGGTATAGCAATCAGAGGAAGGAACTTACGAAGTATGTATTGTCAGTATGCGCACTAAGGGCAAGTGTCGTATATGCTGTATCGCCCTTGGCAAGATCCGAGGTGAAATCCCAGAACTTGCCATCTTCAAACGAGGATGAACATGACTAACATAAGCTGGGACAAAGTTGAACATACATTGTGTTTCGCGGATGAACCCGATACGGGTAGCGAGCTCTTCAGTGGCCTCCGGCGTGTGTGGGATACCGGTGACGAACGAGAATCCAAACTTCTCCTACATGTTAAAGCCATCAGTTTAGCTCAGCTCCACGAAGCCTAGAATACGCACAACGTTAGTCAACCATTTGTACAAGCCTTTACCGTCCCCCGACATCACTTCATCGTATGTCACAGTCGGTGGTGCCTGTTGGATCTTGCTACCCCAAAGTATCTTTCTGTTTGATAAGTGGTTAGCTTTGGTTGCCGATGTCTGAACGAGTACAGACATACTCAGTTTGGGGCAATTTGTGCTGCTGTAATGGCGGGTCGTATGAATGCTGTCTGAGCCATGACCAAGGGTAGAAGGAGGTATGTGGGACGGATGAGGGCCCTGAATTCGTGAAGTGTGAAGACACATTAGCTATGAGAATCAGCTATATTGTCCGGGCTTACAGAGAACTTCGAGGCCTGTAGCTTTCGATTCGACTTTTGCGGGCTTGATATCCGGTGGTATCTGTAAATGTGTGACATAGACTTGTCAAAGAGAACGCATCTAATGGCATAATAAAACGCACGTCGAATGTATTGGACAGACGTTGTTTGGTAGTAGGATGAAAGCATTCAGAACAGCGGCAATGATCTCTGAGCCACACATGATGACTGGGTGAAGATATCAACGGTGATACATATGAAGTCAAGATATAAAAGTACGCACAATCTTGTCCATTCCTCCGTGTCGAATCCAATCACGACCTTTCTTTCGTCAACTCTGCTGACAGGGAGATGTTCTTCTGATGTAGGATGAGATTCCTCAATTGCATGGTGAGCATGGAGAGGTTGTGGCGTAGGGGGAAGGGGTGTGGGTTCATATGTTCGTTTGAGTGCTGCAGCAGCAGATGCCCATGCAGGTGCTGAGTGCAATGATCTTGTTCTTGACGTACACGAAGAGGCATGGTGGCGCTGTGCTATGTTCAACGCATTGATCTATTCGGTCTGCGAAATAGCATGACATACTGTGGAAGTGCTCGAGAGGTTGGGAGCGATCTGGATAATAGATGAATAACATCTCTTTAGACCAGCATTGCAGGGCCTTGGATTTGCACGGCAGATTTTGGTGAGAAGGGAGGTCGTCATAGTGTGTATGGGAGGGACTGGCAGACGATAGTGTGGGCAGTCAGGAGCAGTAGTTATACAAGCCAGGTAGAGCTATTAATGTAGTAGTGTCATGAAGGAGCCTGAAGCAGCTGTTGAGACTGCACGGATGTGAGGGACGAAGGCAAACCTAAGCCTGAGGGTGGAAGGAAAGCTCTCATTCTCGGCATCTAAAGGTGCAGATACTTTGATTGCCGAAATTAGCTGAGGTCACCACGCTGACATGCGCGTCCCTTCGCTGGTACATGTATCAAGAACAAAGAGAGACTGTTTCTGACAACACATAACTCGTAGTAATCAAGACCGATTGACCACCCTATCAACTAAAACTCGCGGATAAGTGCTAAAAGGCAACGCTGAGGAATAGCTGTCAGCCGACACATCCACGTCCGAGAGTCAACCAACTCACCCTTGCACCAAAATGCAGTTGCGGCCACCAATATCGACCGTCTCCATATGCTCAGACATAATTCCTAGCTCGGGCCCAGCACTGTGCCTTGCGCTGTACCGTGCTCCGTAATGAGCGGCAATGTCCCATTCGGACTCTTCTTCAAGAACCGACCACATAGCGGAGTGTTCGCTCAAGCGGTTTGAGAACCTCGCAGGGAAGCTCTTGCTGCTTGGCATAGAGTTCTTCCTGCCTAGAGACATCATCTGGTCCTCGTTCAGCGTTTTCGAACGCGGTCGCGTTACCGATTGTCTGTGCTTCGGTGTATCCGGCATAGGCGAGTCGGTAGGCGATGGAGACCTCGATGGTGCGGAATGGAACGATGCAGATTGTCCGTCGGTAACAGATTCACTTGAGCCGTCTTGTACACTTGGCGTCGAGTATCGTGAATCACAGGTGGCGTACGACTGAGCGACACTCGCCGCGCCACGACTCTGCCTGTCCCGCTCGCTGGCTTGAGAAGACGAAGTGCTGGTCCTGTTCGAAGCACAGTCGGAGTCGTTGACCGCGAATGTAGAACTATCAGTCAAGACGTGGGTGACATCCTCAAATTGGTCCTCCTTGACTGAGGAGCAGTACCATAGTTGTTGGTATTGTGCATGCTGGGATTCGGATTTCCCCCCTTCAGTCTTCTGCGTATTGGCCAGAGGCGATGGCGCGGTCGCGCTCAATACAGGAAGAGTTGTATTGAGATCCGCAGAGACATGCTGGCGAGCTGTGGAAGAGTTCTGTTCAACTACTGGTGAGTTGACTACTTTCTCCATGTCGGGGTCCTCAAAGGGTTCGATCGGTTCATCCGCATGCTTCTTGAAACCACGGAGAACGCGAGGCACACGCATGCAGAAAGCGAATAGTACCAGAAGTAAGATAGAACCAAGGGCAAGCAAGACACCAATGAACGCTGCCTTACGGGACTGGGAGGTATGCTGAGACTTTGCAGCACTGGTTTCGGTAGGACTGGCAAGGGGGAGAGTTGTTGTAGGAGCTACTTGATGAGTGGGGGTAGGGCGAGGGCCTGAAACGACGGTGGAACCGGATGCAGAGCTCGTGGTAGCCTCCCTAGCAGTACTGTCAAAGGGCACGATACTAGCAGTAGATGTAGGAGGAGCAGTGTTTCCAGTAGTAGACAACGAAGTACTTGAAGGATCCAAGTCAGCCACCGGAGTTTCAACCGCGTGATTCTGCGCAGGGGTTGGTGCGACGTCACTTGCGACACCCGCAACACCAGTATCAGAGTCCATAGTTCCATCTGTTTCAATGTTGTCGCTGGCAACGTCGTTCGACAAGTGTTGAGTGGGCTCGGGCACATCAGCAGCAACGGTCGGGCTATAGTAGTTCTGGAGGAAGACAGCAGGCGTGAAGAAAGCGGTCACAGTTGAAGGAGGCGGTTCACTAGGGTCGGAGTCTCGAGGAGCAACATTTGCTGGGGCCAAGAGAGCTGTGCGGTTGATAGGTGCTGGCGCAGCGAACCCAACAGGTGCGAAGACCGCGAGAGTCAACAGAAGCATAGGGACCATCTTGCTGACCGGAGAGGTTGGGATCATGATTCGTAAGGATTGGAAGTGCCGTGCGGGCGTAGAGAATAGAAATGTTGAAGAGACAAAGAAGGAATGTTTAACGAGCCGAGGACATGAAAGTTCGAGTCCAAGAGCAAGTTGAGGAAACGGGAGGCCTGACGAACGCTGTTATGTTTGGCTGACATGGCTTTTGCCGTGGTTGACCCGGCCCGCAGACGGACCGCCCTATACAGGAGTCATGATGATGAGCCACTGACGATCGCTCTTTTACACCTAACTAGCAAGCGCGACTGGTTTCGAGCCGCTCTCTCGACAAGAAAAGGTATGCTCTACTTTGACTTTGGGACGGTAGTGCGTACTCATACCAGAAGATGCCTCCCGCTCTGCGTCTCCCTCGACGTTGGAGAGCCTTCGCTCCAAACTTTGCCCGACATCTCGCTACGGCTGTAGAACAACCGCGCATTCCTCAAACGATCATCGAGAAAGTTGTTCAGAAATATGCTGTTGGGTTGCCAGCGGATAAGGTAGTGAAGGCGGGAGACTATGTCATGATCAGGCCTGAACATGTCATGACGCATGACAACACTGGCCCAGTGATCTCAAAGTGAGTATGTATCCTTCTAGACACGTCCCCGAACTACCGCTAATAAACGCGTGTTTGATCCTACTGTACCTGTTGCATGGCACTGGATTGAATTATGTAGGTTTCAATCAATCGGTGCCACAAGGATTCACAATCCAAAACAGATCGTGTTTACTCTGGACCATGACGTACAAAACAAGTCGGACAAGAACTTGAAGAAATAC
The DNA here is from genome assembly GCA_022385755.1 of Trametopsis cervina. Classification (NCBI taxonomy): domain Eukaryota; kingdom Fungi; phylum Basidiomycota; class Agaricomycetes; order Polyporales; family Irpicaceae; genus Trametopsis; species Trametopsis cervina. The sequence continues at coordinate 329,054 of MU278350.1, forward strand.
GCGACCATCGAGGCGTTTGCTAGGGTGCACGGTATCGATTTCTACCCAGCGGGGAGAGGAATTGGGCACCAGGTTCTCGTGGAAGAAGGTTACGCATTCCCGCACACATTGACGGTCGCCAGCGACAGCCACAGCAACATGTACGGCGGCGTCGGATGTGTCGGGACACCTATCGTCCGGACAGATGCTGCTGCTCTATGGGCAACCGGGCAGACGTGGTGGCAGGTTCCTCGGATGGTCAAGGTAGAGTTCAAAGGGCAGCTCGCGCCTGGAGTTACCGGCAAGGACGTTATCGTGGCTCTCTGCGGTTCATTCAACCAGGATGAAGTCTTGAATGCAGCCATTGAATTCACGGGAGAAGGCATTTCGCACTTGTCGGTCGATGATCGATTGACTATCGCCAATATGACAACGGAATGGGGTGCACTTGTCGGCGTCTTCCCTGTGGACGAGGTGACCTTGCAATGGTATGACCGTGCCGTGAAGAAGATGGAGTTACGGACCTTCGCTTCATCTAATTCATCTTCTGCTATCCCCCCACCTCCAGAGCACCCTCGCATAAACCGACTTCGGGTGGATGCGGTACGTGCCAGAAACCTTCGCTCTGATCCCAACGCAGAATACTCGTCCACACTCGTCTTCGATTTGTCGACACTGGTGCCATACGTCTCTGGTCCAAACTCCGTCAAGGTCGCCAATCCTCTTCCCACTCTTGAGGCCTCACGAATAGCTATCAATAAGGCATATCTTCTTAGCTGCACCAACTCACGGGCATCCGATATCGCAGCTGCAGCCGCAGTTCTGAAGGGCCGCCAGGTCGCACCCGGTGTCGAGTTTTATGTTGCAGCTGCGAGTTCGGAAGTCCAACAGGAATCCCAACTTTCTGGCGACTGGGATGTACTCATCGGTGCCGGTGCAAAGCCGCTTCCTGCTGGATGTGGACCGTGCATTGGTCTGGGTACAGGTCTACTTGAGGAAGGACAGGTTGGGATTAGCGCCACGAACAGAAACTACAAGGGCCGCATGGGTCACCCCCTTGCACAAGCGTACCTCGCAAGTCCGGCTGTCGTTGCCGCTAGTGCTATCAAGGGATACATCGCTGGACCCGACTCGCTCGATGCCAACGCTCTGCCTCCTGCAGGAAAGCCCACGTTCTCGATCGTCAGCTCCCCAGAGTCTTCTGCCAAGCCGACGCAGAAAGAGCCTGTGCTGACTGGCTTCCCGACTACATTCTCTGGCCCTCTGCTATTCGCACCCCAAGACAATCTGAACACAGACGGGATATACCCTGGAAAATACACGTACCAAGATGACATTACGCTCGAGCGGCAAGCTGAGGTCGTGATGGAGAACTATGACCCAAAATTCGCCGAACTTGTCGCGTCGATCCGCACCAGTCTGTCCCACAGTGGTGTTGCCGGAGTAAAGAGCGGCGTGGTCCTGGCTTCGGGATACAACTTCGGCACTGGCTCCTCTAGAGAGCAAGCTGCTACTGCCCTAAAGTCGGCCGGCGTCCCTATCGTCGTTGCTGGATCCTTCGGAGACATCTTCAAGCGCAACGCTATCAACAACGGTCTAGTTTGCGTTGAGTCACGGGAGCTGATCAGCGACCTGACAGAACAGTTCGCTAAGGATGCCAAACGAGGCGCGGGAGGAAGAGATGGAGAGCTGACGGTCAATAAGGGGCTGTCGGTGGAGGTGAAAGTGGTGGATGGCGTACTTGAAGTTGAATTCCCCAGCGGTGAAAGGAAGTCATACACCATCCAGCCTGTTGGGGCCAGCGTACAGGAACTTTGGCTGTGCGGTGGACTCGAGGGCTATGTTCTCAAAACTATCCAATCCGCGAATTGGTAGATACGATCCATCAAAAGGCGAACCATTTGCTCGGTCTCCCCCAGCCGGTGTCCTCACAGTAGACACAGCCGATACTGCTTCATCTTCCTCAAAATTGTCGTCGTTCGTTGACAACAACGACACTCCTCGTCACTTGTTGAATCGCGAGGGTATTGACACTTCAAGTGCTCGCCTTCGTGCATACATGTATTTTCCTAGGAGGCCACACTCATCATTCGATAGGGCACTGCCGCATACGAGGGGACTTATGAGCCACTTGCATACAGTTGTCGATGTTGGCCCCCCAATGAACAGACGCGGGATTCTTTGGTACACACTCAACTTGTATTCGCAATCGTGTGTAGCTGCGTGCTCTGGCCGAGACAAAGTATAACATGATATCGGTTGCGAACCTACTAAGCAAATACACGAGGGTCATGCACTAGCAATACCTGCGGCTGCCGACGCCGCAATAACAACAGGAGCGGTTTCTGGCGCACTCAGGACTTTCTCTGCCACTGCTGAGGCCGTTTCTGCAATGGTAGCTGCGGCGGACGATGCAGCCTGAGCAACAGATGTAGATGTTTCCGAAGCGGGCGGAGGAGATATCTTGGCCTTCTTCTTCTTCTTTAAGAAACCTGAACCGACAAGGTCAACTTCCATACCGATGTGCATGAATATAGGGGCATACCGGCTGCGACAGCGTTCTTTACGTTGTCCACCAACTCCCTGCTCTGTTCAACATACTCGCTATCGTCAAGCTTATGCTTCCTTCCGGCCAGAGGCTCTGAAGGTCCCGCGCCATTTGAGCCATCAATACCAAGCTTCTTCTCCAGAGCTTCTAATTTGGCCTTCTGTGCCTCCTGCTGAGCTTTCTTACGAAGGGGTTCGCTTTCGATGTACTCTGCCAGCCTAGGATGTCACAGCTATCAGAATTGAGTAGCTGGAGACAACTCGCACAATATCTCACCGTTTTGCCTCCTTGATGGTGCTAAGTCTACGCCCACTAAGGTCACGGCAAGAGTCATTGTTGCTAGTCTTCTGACTGCTCATGCGGCCACCAGCAGCACGCAGCTGCGAGCCAAAACCTCCCTTGCCTCCACGGAGCCTCGGAATGAGACGCAATGTGACTAGATCATCGTCCTCTGCTCTGAGAAGCGAAGACAGTGGTGTGTCCGCAGGTGGGATAGGGCCAGAGTGTGGCGAGAGCACCAAGTCGAAGTTTGGCGAGTCATTGCGAGGAAGGTCGCCGTAGCGTTCGGCCAAAAGCTCGTATATGGCACCAAAAGGAGTCTCTGAGTCGACTGAGACGTTCAGTGTCGAGAAGGGCGGGAACGTAGAGACGAGGATGTTGGTCGACATGATTGCTGAGGACGAGAGCGATCAATATAGAGGGCGTCTGTAAGAATGGAATTGGGTGGCACGTGCTCTTTCACTTGCCCAATCACGTTCTCGTGGAGTGACACACGCTGCGATGATGCTGAGTGCGTCGTTCCCGCGATCGACTCCTATGCAACGCACTATTTAACTGTGGGAGGATGCACAGGTTTATTCCCTACCATCCTCTGACCACTGTATATTGAGTGCGCTCCTACCATGCCTCCAGCTGCACTTCAACATGTCCTTCTGGGCATCCCACCCTCTCTGCAATGGCCCGTCAAAATATGCACGTATACGACCATTGCATGCTACGTACTATCCGTGGCAACAGGAAATGTCTCACAAGTAGACAGGATATGGACATTCATGCCCACCATCTACACGGCATATTTCGCCCTGTTACCACTCTGGCCCAGAGAGTCGCCTTTACCGCTTTTCCCCTTTACACCTGCGGAGGTGCATGCTTCTGTGGCGGAAAACTGGAATCCAAGGGCATTGCTTATGTTTGGCCTCACTGTGAGTATGAAGTTGTGCTTGGCGTACGTGGCGTGCTGACATATGTCCCTAGTTTCTGTGGATGTGCAGGTATTTGCCTTCGCTGATCATATTCCCTATCATAAAGCTAACACCTTGCCAGACTTTCATATAACACCTGGAGGAGGGGTCTGTTCAACCTGTAAGCTCTTGTGTTAACGTTAACTCGTGTTACACTGCTGACCCGGTTCATAGGCACGATGAAGATTATCGTTGGGAGATTCTCAGACAGAAAGTTCCCATGTGGTTCTTCCATATCGTTAACCTGACCTTCATAGGTAAGACCTATGGTAGCTCCGACGCACCGTACAATCTAATTGTCTATTTCAGCTGTGATTCAGAACATAATTCTCTTTCTGCTCGGTATCCCCACCTATATTGCAGTTTGGCAAGAACCAACAGCCCTGAACACGTCTGACTACATCCTTGCCGCGCTTGCCCTTTTAGACCTCGCAGTAGAATTCACCGCAGACAACCAGCAGTATTCTTTCCAGACCTACAAGCATTCCGGAGTCATCGAAACCAACGATTGGCCGTTCGCCAACCAGGCGTGGACTCCTCATGATGCGAAGCGTGGGTTTATCACGAAAGGTCTTTGGGCATGGTCAAGGCATCCCAATTTCCTTTGCGAACAGTCGTTCTGGGTGAGCAGGGCCTCGCACCAACTTGCCCCACAGCATATGCTCATATAATCTCTTATAGATTATCATTTCTTTCTTCCCTATCCTTGCACCCGAATCGCCCCCTGTCACCGCCCATGAGACACAATGGACGTCTCTTCTCCCGCTAGCGCCCGCCTTGGTACTCTGTTCACTGTTCTTCAGCTCGACCCTTTACACGGAGTCGATTTCGCTAGGGAAATACCCCGTAGGATACAAGGCGTACCAGCAACGAGTAGCAATGTTTGTTCCGTTCTTGACCCCGGTCTGGGGGCTGTTACTGCAGCTTCAAGGCAAGAAAGAAAAGGTAGACACGCTGCTCTTCGGCCAGGAGACCGCCGTCGTGAAGAAGATCGAGTAAATTACTGCGAATATAGCACCTGGACGTCAAGCAGGATCACTTCAAGCTTCGCAATTTCTAGTATTTCTAGCATCTGTAATGTTACGATATCGTCAAGTTTCGCTGTAATGGAATCTCGTTGTATACCTGATGATCGTATGCAACGTGTTAGGAGGCGGGTGATACTTGTGGCAGTACTCCAATCAAAAATTGAACTTTCCTTGTGATCTGCAGAATGACATGATAGGATTGTGGTTCGATGGGAACCTGCTGCAGCTCCCTCTAACTACTTCTAACATGGACTATAATACACTCACCCTACCATACCTCCGAACGATCCCATCGTCACTAGCTGTCCAGACGGTCCCCTCCGGCCCAGCTTTCACACATCGTACACCGTCGCAGTCGGTTCCTATCAATTCGGCTCTCACAGATGGTCCTTCTGGCCTCACATTCGCAATATACGGCAGCCCATCCGACGTAGCGACCCCCAGCCCGATGTCTCCGCCATCACTGCCTGGAACGAAAGCAAGGTCTTCAATCGACGCACCATTCCGCTTGAACTGGGCGAGGGGAGCATCGATAGAGCGTGTATCATACACTGTGACGATGCCGTTTGCAGAGCCCGTAGCGAGCAAGCTGTGGGTGGCAGAATAGGTGATGGACTCCAATGGACTACTGGTAAATGCTCCGGCTGACGAATGGTACACAGAAAGCTTCGCTCCAAGATCAAAAACCTCGAAGGTTCCATTCGCTAACGCACAATAGACGATCTTGTCCGCTGTTTCTACTTCGCGCGGGTCTTGCCCTGAAGGGATGGCCTCTGGGTTCTCTGCGCCGTCCGGTGGAGGCGTAAACACACTTTCAGCTCTCTCGCCCGCGCTGACGGCGTTCACAGGAACAAATGATTTGGTGCCCATCATACGTATCTGTGAGCCGGAGGATACATCCCAGAGCCGCAGAGTGGCATCCTTGGAAGCAGAAAGGACTGTGCGTCCCCGCGCGATGATAGCAGTAGAGGTAACGGTACGGGAGTGGCCCTTGAGCGTCCTCACAGGGTTGATGCGGACGGGGTCATTGGACGGTTCAGGTATCTCGGCAGGAAGGATCGACAGGGAGAAGTCGAGACCTGAGGTTAGGAGGACGCGTGAAGAGGGGAAGAAGCGGACAGATGTGATGGTGGAGAGATGTGCTCGACGCGCGATGCTGTGCGTTGAAGAAGAAGCGGTTGGGACGAGATAAACAGATCCATCGTTATAGCCGACGGCAAACTGAGATCCATCAGGGGCAACGTCGAAGGCGTAGATCTTCTGGTACTGCTATCATGTTAACGGAGGTAATCCCAGTTGAAGGGAAATCGTTACCTGACCCTTGCCTGTCTGTGGAAGGGGGTCTGAAAATATCTTCTCCGGGATTATGACTCTGGTGAAGGATATCCCTCGCTCATCGCATGCGGCGTAGTAGCTGTTTGGCTACATTGGCACGATGGAGTCCTATCCGCTCCATCGTCAACCTACCTAACTCTGTCTCAGATATTGCTCACCTCAGTTCCCGCCTTGAACGCGACGCCTTTCCGGCCGTCGTAATCTACTTTGTTTCTGTCGCGCTCATTCAGGGACGCGTGGACCTCCCCATGCACTGATTCCTCGCCAGCTTTGTAACATGATACCCAGAATGTTTCTTCTGTAACAAACCCATCGTTAACATCTCTGATAGAAACGTTAAAGTCAGGTTGCACTGAGCATATAGGGAGGATCAAGGGAGGAACATCCATTGTGGTCAATTGTACCACTGCTTAGCATGGCGATCGAGATAATTCTAATGGGCGCCTATCTATGGTTCTCATTCAAACGCCTATCCGCGTGCACGAACAACACCCATCCATTCCAAGTCGTTATTCGTACAACTTAAATCACTGCCTCTCACACTTCATTTACATTTCTCTTGCTAAGAGTAGCCGAGGCGGTAAGTCAATATCCCATAATATCATTTCCTGTGTCTGACGTTTTGTTGTAGAGCTACCGTGGTGCGCCCTCAGGCTGAGCCCGGTATTCCTCTGGAACCAAACGCTTCGGGAGCGAACTACACAATGTCTAGTTCACCAGAGCAGGTGCTACAAGCAGGGACAAGCTCAATTGCTAGTTCACCTCCCCCACCGATCGTAGAACTCCTCCAGCTGGCTTACACCCTCGTACTCTCGTCTCTCGCCTTCCTCTGGACAGCGACAACATATCTGTTCTCAGCTCTCCGCACGGCCAGTCTCCCTTTAACCGCTCTATTGTCTGTACTCTACACACCCATATCATATGTCGTCGCACCATTTATTCTCTCGGTGACAATACTTGTCGGTGCTCTCGTTGCCACCCCGTTCACTATCCTACGCGGCATCCTTGCCGACTTCTACCCTATTTATTCCTTCTTGGTCGTGTCCTGTGTTTATGCAGCATTGATTGGGCTATGTGCGAGAGGCATTACCTACTTCGGAAAGAACGCTATACGCTACCAAGATGATAATGCTCTCAATACTACTACTTCCACTACCAAGGCCCAAGTCACACATCCCAAGAAAGTTGTCATCAAGGAAGAGCATTCCTAGTGAGAACTGCGCTATGGCGGGCGGTGGCAGGTAATTCCCTCATTGCTATTTCGACCGTCCACACACTCTAACTAACATGTGTCGAAGCCCTTGGCGGAGGCGGAATACAGTGCAATCATCGCTTCGTTTCTGCTGGGAGCGTCCTGCGACCCAAGCCGAGAACATTGACGGTCACTGTCCGAGTACTCCGTACCAGAATACGTACTTTGGGCTCCATTTATTTAGCCGACGACGGCACTCTGACTACTAGCATCTAAGCTGGCTTCTACGAGTGGATCTATGTACATGTCCGGATGATACTTACGGAGAAGACCTCGGACGTGCAAACGTTCGTAGAATAATGAGCCCATTGTAGCTGTCTTATATGGCCATCAGAGAGGCGCATCCGACATACTTACAGGCACCTTCAAATTTATTATTCCGAGGTTAGTCGAGATCGCGTCGAAAGCACGGAGCTGTTGACCCTCCAATGGGGCGTGCGCTGGCTTTATTACGTAAGTAAATTACTTGTTTAGGCATGTAGACGCCGAAGAAGTCTCAGGTCACCAACTTTTAAAATGGCGGGAGTCATTCGCGAGTCACTTCCCCACCCCTTGACCAGAACGACCATGTCTTTCGCCTCTCGCTCAGCTCAGGCCCTCCGCGCTGCCTCGCGTCGTGCTCCCCGCAACGTTCCCAGCGTTGCTTCCAAGACGCAAATTGCGTCGTACTCACTCCTTGCACGTAACGCTGTTGCAGCATCGGCTAAGAAGTCCGTTGTTCAGGTCAGTGCACGTGTGTGTTGGACGTACATACCGCTGAAATTTGCATTGGTAGACCACTGTCCGTGGTGTGAAGACTTTGGACTTCGCTGGCACGAAGGAAGTTGTCTATGAGCGAAGTGACTGGCCCCTCGCCAAGCTCCAGGATTACTTTAAGAACGACACTTTGGCCCTAATTGGTTACGGTTCTCAGGGACACGGCCAGGGTCTCAACGCCCGTGATAACGGCTTGAACGTCATCGTTGGTGTGCGCGAGGGTGGCGAGTCATGGAAGCAGGCCATGGAAGACGGCTGGGTCAGCTCGTTTATTGCTCACTGCCAGGATGCCGTTCTGACTGCTTATTTTTCAGGTCCCGGGCGAGACCCTCTTCCCCATTGAGGAGGCTATCAACAAGGGAACGATCATCATGAACCTGCTCTCTGACGCTGCTCAGTCGCAGACTTGGCCTCAGGTCGCACCCCTCATCACGAAGGGCAAGACTCTTTACTTCTCCCATGGTTTCTCCGTCGTCTACAAGGAGGATACTAAGGTTATTCCTCCTACTGACGTTGATGTCATCCTCGTCGCTCCCAAGGGTTCTGGACGTACCGTCCGCACTCTTTTCAAGGAGGGTCGTGGAATCAACTCTTCCGTTGCTGTCTGGCAAGACGTTACCGGCAAGGCCAAGGAGAGGGCTGTTGCCCTTGGTGTCGCCATTGGCTCAGGTTACCTGTATGAGACCACCTTCGAAAAGGAGGTGTACTCTGACTTGTACGGTGAACGTGGTGTCGTACGTGAATCCCATGGTTTCTTAGTTTTACTGGAACTAACTGTGTATTTTGCAGTTGATGGGTGCCATCCAGGGTCTTTTCCTTGCGCAATACAAGGTTCTCCGTGCCAACGGTCACTCTCCGTCTGAGGCCTTCAACGAGACTGTTGAGGAGGCGACTCAATCACTTTACCCTCTCGTTGGACAATACGGGTAAGTGCTCGCTATTTTATTTGGCGGGTAGTATTCTGATCATGAGCAGCATGGATTACATGTACAACGCATGCTCCACCACTGCACGTCGTGGCGCCCTCGACTGGGCGCCCATCTTCGAAAAGACCAACATCCCTGTCTTCGAGAAGTTGTATGAGAGCGTCAAAAACGGCACAGAGACCCGCAAGTCTCTGGAGTTCAACGGCCGCTCCACATACCGCGAGGACCTCGCTAAGGAGCTGAAGGAAATTGACGAACAGGAGATCTGGCGTGCGGGTATGTGCCTTCGTTCTTCGTTTCGTCCGTTCATTCATGACTGACTTCCCCCCCCAGGCAAGGTCGTGCGTTCTCTCCGTCCTGACTCCCTGAATTAGTGACGCTGTGTTGTGATGAAGGCTGGGCTAAAAGTACTACGGTACACTGCTGTATCTTATATTCGCACAATTTCATAGGCTTTTGGATATGATCATAAGTAGTCGATAAAAGTAAGATCCGTGGACGCTACTTCACCCATACGGAGTACTAGGACATATCTGTATCGGAGTGGAAATCGTTCGCTATACGCTCTGCAGTGCAGGCATACTCACTGGCTATTATCGACCTCAGTGTTGCGCGGGAGGCATGGAGAAAATGGATGAGTCCGGTCCGTGGTGGCGTGTGAATATACCACATATGGTATGTAGGGCTCCCACGTGCTGGACAGCACTGCCTGCCACGCAACCGTAGTTTTGTTCCCACATGTTATACACGTGCCCTGGCTTCCTGTTATGGGGGCGGAGGGCAAAAACCCCCGGATACGAAGCCAGCTGAGTGCATCGGTCCTCCTCTCCAGGAAGGCTTAGCTCGCTGCTAGCGATGACTGAAGGTGGTAGTACGCTACGTTACATCACAGTCTCAGGTGAGTTTGGATTCCTCTTGGGCCCAACCTTCTCTAACCGTAGTCGATAGGCATCCGATGTGATAACCTCCCTGGTCGTGCGCAGCACTATTTTGTTTCGATCTCTGTCGGCGAAACCACGAACCGTACGGGAGACGCGGCGCGATCGAGGAGTCCATCATGGAGTGAACAATTTGCATAGTGAGTGTCTTCGACATAATTATTGAAGATGCAGCATTGATTCGTCGTAGCGCTGTGGCTCAGAATTCGTCGATTGTCCTTACCGTGTTCAAACACCGATTATTTGGCGGTAATAAAGTGGTGGGATTTGTGAGCATCAGTTTTGATTCAGGACCGAATAGCCAGGTTGATCAAGGTAAGAAGTGCTTTGCAACTACCTGTGTCGTGGTACTGATCGATGAATCATAGACATCACGCTTCAACTGAAGCAGCCAGAAAACCCCAATGGGAGGATAGAGCTTGTCAAAGGGGCCAGTATACGATGTAAGATTATCGCACAAGCCAGAACTGAAGCTATCAATCAAGTCGTATCCCATGCGGATACCGACGTTAGCGATATGAACGTGGCACCGGTGCTGGTGCAGACAATGCTTGGTAGCATTGAAGGTGCGAGCATTATGGCGAACACCATCCAAGAGGATGTCGTCGCGTGGGGATTTGTGCTCGACAGCATCAAAGTGTTTGCTACTTTGGTCAAGGATATCTCCCAGGTGCGTTCGGACATGCTCTATCGCTCCAAATGCATTATCGATGGTTTTGCCAGATTCATCCATACGCACACGCCGCCCTGACCGTACTTTCGGTGATACCGCAGGTATGTGCATCATGAGGTTGCGAAGACAATTGATGTGAACGATAGGGCAGGTAATCAACGACCAGCTCAAGACCGACCAAAGACTGAGAGACCTCGTCTCTGCGATGCAACGGGCGTATGGGTTTATCGGCAAAACGACGCCATTGGAACATATCCAGCTCCATGTCGAATTCTTCGAGAACATGGCTCGCGCTACGTTCGAATGTGGGAATTTCATTCGGGAGTACGTCAACAGCGGGAGTTTTGGTAAGCCGATTCTAGCTTCAGAGACGAGCGCAATAGACCTGTTCACCCGCCTCCTCCTTAGTTGCGCGCGCCATCAAGGGCATTGTCTCACCCAAAGCCAAGACGCAGCTCGAGAATCACATGAAGACATTAGCCTCGCTTATGGACCAGTTCAAGGAGGATAGTGCCATACACACGGAGATCTCAGTAGTACGCACCTTGGAGACTACTCAGTCAATCTCAGGGGCAGTGGATGAACTGAGTGAGTGGGTCAATTTCTCTTGGAATGCATATCTCTCAGATCTGCTCAGCGGCAAAGAGCTATCTCGACGACATGCGTTACGCCGAGGGTGCGGGATGCGTTCCCGAAAAGAGGTGCCTGGAAGGCACCCGTATTCGCCTCCTTGATTCCATCAGCGGGGACTTGCACGGGGCGATAACTGAGAAAAGCCAGGGCTCTGAGCGCATTCTCCTCCTTACCGGCGTAGCTGGGTCTGGCAAGTCTGCTGTTGCGCACGAGATTGCCCATCGCTTCAAGTCTCTCCATAGACTCGGAGCATCGTTTTGCTTCAGCGCCTCTCATCAAGCGGAACGGTCTGTGGACCGTTTCCTGAGTACGATTGCGCGGAGTTTTGCAGAGGTAGACAGCGGATGGAGAAACGCGCTCGTCGAGACTATCAAGTCCGACAAGGATTTACGGACTACGCGCTCTCCGCGACAACAACTGGAGGAATTCATCTTGAAACCGGCGCAGAAACTGCAATTTGTTGGACCGATTATCGTCGTCATCGACGCCCTAGATGAGGTTGCGGATGAAGAGCGTAAGCCATTGCTCGACTGTCTCAGTCGACTGGCTACAGACACCACGTTACCCGACAACATCCGGTTTTTCATCACTTCCCGTCCAGACCCCACCATCCTCAACGTTCTGTACGGAAAGGCCCATATTCAACACATGGATATTCTATCTGCAAACGCAGAGGGCGACATCCACCGTTTTATCGAACATGAGCTCCTGGCCACACCTCTCGATGCCGAAGAAGACACAATCCGGAGCGAATGGGTGCCTTACCTGGTGGAACAAGCGGAAAACTCGTTCCAGTGGGCGTACACCTCATGCGAGTTCATCAAGAGCGATATCCCTGGTTTATCCGCAGAGGAGCGGTACCTCATGCTCAGAACGCAGCAATACCGCGGGCTTGAGTCCTTGTACGAAGCAATCATGAACAAGGTCATTACCGCCGGCAACGTATTGAAGGACGAAGCATTTGAGCTCGAGTTGCGGGAAAAGCTTTGTCGAGTCCTCGGGCTCATCGTTACCGCATACGAGCCTCTTCCTTGGAGCGCCTGGGTTGACCTGCTCGGCGGCAACAGCGAAGATGTCAAAACCGCAGGCAAAATATTACCTTACCTTGGACCCTTATTCCGCGGTGTTTCTGTCTCCGACAGAGAAAACAATCGCTCAATACAGCCCGCGCACACATCGTTGCGAGATTATCTGACTGAAGGGGCTCGTAACCAGCGGTTCAGGGTGGACACCTTGGCCGCTCATGTCAAGCTCGTCAACGCGTGTTTGCGTACCATGGAGACTCAGCTTCGCTTCAATATCTGTGGTCTGGAAACATCGCATCGTGCGAACAAGGATGTGCTGGACCTTCCCCAACGAATACAACAGAACATCTCCCCCGCGTTGCTATACGGTTGCCGATTCTGGAACTCTCATCTGACAGCAGCCCCGCACAAACAGTTCCCGCTTGACGCGTTATTCTCGTTCCTTAAGCAGAGGCTGCTTTTCTGGCTTGAAGCAATGTCTCTTCTGAGGATGGTCGGCTTTGCGTCTGAGGGGATCAAGGAGGTCCGCAAGTGGATTCTGGTGAGTGCAGTGTTATCAGAGCTCACGCAAGAGGTATCTTATGGCGGGAACTGTTTACTCAGACATCGAACTACGACACGGACGAGCAGCTGCGCCAGCTGGAAAAGATGCTCGGCGAGGCTGATCAGTTTGTGTCGATGTGCATACCTGCAATATCCATTTCTACCCCTCACCTCTACTTATCGGCTCTTGCCTACGTCCCGTCGACATCGTTCATCAGTCGCTGCTATTCTGACGTCTACGCTGGCGGTGTTCGCGTTATCAATAAGGAAGATATACGCTGGCCTGATTGCATCCTTTGTGTTGTTTCAACTAATGCAATCTGTGCTGTTGCTGTTTCTCCAGATGGCCGTATCCTCGCAACGGCACACTACGATTGCACCGTTAAGCTCTGGAATGCGGTGACTGGAGAGCATGTGGGGGAGTCCTTCGTAGGCCATACGGACTTTGTTAGGTCGGTTGTGTTCTCTCCCGACGGCAAGATTATCGCCTCTGGCTCAGACGACATGACCGTCTGCCTCTGGAACGCATCCACTGGGAAGCAGATAGGCAATGATCTTTGTGGCCACACAAGTCCGGTCTTGTCCGTGGCATTCTCGCCGGACCAACAGACATTGGTCTCAGGCTCAAGTGACAAGACAGTCCGCCTGTGGAAGGTGACAAGCAGAGAGTCGGCTAGTGAAGCGCTCATTGGCCACACAGGTTATGTCAGCTCAGTTGCCTTCTCGCCATGTGGAAGGACATTCGCCTCAGGATCGCATGACGAGAGAGTCCGTGTTTGGAATGCGGAGACCAGAGTGCTGATGTACGCGCCTCTCGAGGGCCACACGGACGCTGTCAAGTCGATCGCATTCTCTCCAGATAGCCAGACACTCGCATCTTGTGCAGAAGACAAAACAATAAGACTATGGGATGTAGAGACTGGGCAACTGAAGTATAGCCCCCTCGTAGGTCACCTAGACGGCGTCATATCTGTCGCATTCTCACCTGACGGGGGAACTATCGCATCGGGCTCCCGGGACCACACCATACGCCTTTGGACGGCAGACACTGGGAAGCCAGTCGGCAGTCCGCTCAGGGGTCATACATATGCTGTTCGCTCGGTTGCGTTTTCTTCAGATAAGCGGATTCTGGTTTCCGCCGCGGATGACCTGAATGTTCGGGTGTGGAAGATAGAGGCTGAGAAGGCAAAACGCAACGGTATGGTCGACGGCAATCATTCTTTTCAAGCGGTGGCGTTCTCTTCAGATAATGAGACTGCTGCATCCGCGTCAGGAGACGGTACCGTCCATTTGTGGAACACTCGCACTGGACAGCCTGTGGGAGAACCACTCCGAGGCCATACAAACTGGGCGAGATCAGTGGTGTTCTCACCTGATGGAAGGACTATTGCATCGGGCTCAGACGGTATGACACTCCGGCTGTGGAATGTGAAGACGGGACAACTTGTATGCCAACCCCTCGAGGGCCACTCTGGCTGGGTTCGCTCAGTGGCTTTCTCACCGGATGGCAAGATTGTCGCATCGTGTTCAGACGACGAGACCATCAGGCTATGGGATGCAGCGACAGGCGAGCAGTTAGGCGAGCCCATGACCGGGCACACCGACGTTGTGAGGTCTATCACCTTCTCGCCGGATGGCCAATGCCTCGCGTCGGGATCATACGACCGGACGATCATCCTGTGGGACGTGACAACAAGGCAGCGAATCGGCGAGCCTCTCCGCGGGCATGAGGACCGTGTTAACGTAGTCGCCTTCTCACCAGACAGGCGGACCATTGCATCAGGATCGTCTGACGCTTTAATTCTGCTGTGGCATGTAGACACACGAGAACCCATCGGTGCGCCTCTCCTGGGCCACACTGGCTATGTTTTCTCCGTCGCCTTCTCACCGGATGGGAAGACGCTTGTATCGGGCTCAAATGACCACACGATCCGTCTCTGGGATGTTGCGACGCTCGCGCCCCTCGGTGGCCCTCTGAGAGGACACACAAAATGGGTGAACTCCGTCGCTTTTTACCCGGGTGGTGCAGCGATTATCTCAGGCTCGGAAGACCGCACAGTCCGGCTGTGGGGTGTGCCTGTTATCGACTCTGCTCTCCCTGCCCACCCCTCATCTCGCGAAACATCCCTCCCGCCACCTCCCTCGTTGGAGCAAAGCAACACGATTACAACCTTACTCAGCACACCAGCCACCGCAGCCATACGTGATAATGGTACGTTATTGTGCTTCGCCATCAAGAATTCTCTACTCATTCTTCATGTCACTCCACCTTCGACGATCTTATGCTTTTCAGAGTCTTCATCTCGTACCCCGGTAAGAACCAACCACACTCTAAACACTGATTCGTTAGAACTGGACAACGTCAGTGGCTACATGCTCGGCCCCGAGGACGAACTCCTCTTTTGGGTCCCTCCAGATTATCGAATCGGACTCTGCAGAACCAGTACTCTATGGGTCGCTGGCGCACTCTCTCTTCGTCTTGACCTCTCACATTTCGTACACGGAGAGCGCTGGATGCAATGTCGGACCGGGAGGGCGGCATAGTACATTATAATATAATTCCAGCGGTCTCTACCGTATTCACTTCTACTCAGATACTCTGTCTGTTTTGATTCATTGCTGTTGGTAGAGGATCTCAATCTTAGTGCTTGGTTCTCTCTCTTCTTCGTCTACAAGGAGTATATCAAGGCCGTTCCTCCCATTGACAGTGATGTTGTGCTCGCCGCCCTCAAGGGATCTGGACGCCCCGCGCGCGCTCTTTCAAGTCTGAACAAGAGCGCCGCATACGAGATATTGTAACGGCAACAGGGGAGTGTTTGTTCAGACGGAAGCTCTTCAATGCGAACGCAAGTGCAAGTGCTATTGAACTTGAAGGCTTGAGTTCACAGGAAAGCGATATGATTACACTTCGCCTAGAAATACGTCAACTTTGACGAGAATGTCGTATGCGCCTCCTATCTCATGAATGCTTTCAGAATTTGGGACCGATTTCCGACTGGCGAGGACATCACTGAGGTCTCCGGAGCTATGTGATCCCCCGCTTGTCCAATGGAATGGAGACGGGCGGATACACAAGGTTGCGGATACGTGTTCGCGCTCGGCTGACTATTTCCAAAATACACTGCCTTGCCGTTCAAATCGATCCGAACTGCCTGTCTCGGATTAAACATGTTTTCATGCAAAATTAGATCGCTTCTTTACGTACCAATGTTCTCTGCGATGGCGTTCGTTGAGTGTTGAGGGCTGTGAACCTGCAAACAGTAGCTGTGTTGGGCACCGGTGATCGGACGGCGATGATCCTCGTCTCTGCGCATGAGTATCAAAGACCTCTTCTTATATCGAAATCTGCCTGTCAAAGCAACTCGAAGGGATGCATCCATCGTCTGAAATTCCTTTCCGTTCTCGTTCCGGCCGACACCTGAATAATTAAGTGGACAGCCCAGCCCTAATAGACGGCGATGTGGAGGAAAGCATACCTTGATCATAGCGGGTTCCAGTATGCTTATACGCATCTACTCAAGACTTGCTCTTCAGCTCTTGTATTGCCAAGTTAGAAGATATTAGTATGATAATTCGACTCGGACCTATCGGCTGAATCGCAATTATCAAACGGCCGTAAACGGCGAACAGAATCAAAGTTCTCAGCACACCATCGAGGGTTGATTGACCGAATATTGCTCACCTGAGAACACTATTCGGGCAGAAACCTGTTTTGCAGGCAGGAACTCAAGCGCACTTACGGCTCATCATGACCACCATACCGCCCGTCGTGTGAACATCCGGCGTTGGTTGTGCTTGGTTAGCGCAACCGACAGCGCTATTGACCTCGACGAGGCGACCACTCCACGATAGCTTCAGGCAAAGGCAGACGCATTGCCAATCAGATAGGTCAGATGATGAACAAGCGCGGCCACTTAAGCAACTGCTTAAGCTCGGGAGTACGTGCGCACTGCGTCGTTGAGGTTGGCGGTACGCTGGTAATGGATGTGAGTCTGCCAACGTACGTGTTGAATAGTGCAAAAACATAATTGTATAAAGCGGGCGTGCACTGCGCTGCAGCCGGAACTGCGGAGATGGGACATCTTTCGAGAACGGTCCGAGGTGTCCGAAGTCCTTCTAGGCGGGCTTCCGGGGTCCTGGATTAGCAGAGACCAGTTGCTGGGCGTCCTTGTACGCAGAGAGCTCGATAACGGGGACCGTTCTCTGTTCTTCTCATCCACATACAGTCGTCGTCGTCCGCGATGGCTCACATGTTGCCCCACCACCAGGACATGAACATGCAGGGTCACCCAAGCCACCCGACTCTCCAGGCAGCTCTCCAGATCGACCCGAATCAACCTCCGCCACAGCCTCAGGGCCCGCCCCAGCAGCCCCCCATAGCGTCGCACTCTCGAAAGAGGAAGAAAATTGAGGGAGACAATGGCGAACCTCCAGTGCCTTCAGAACCTAGAAAGTTGCGGAGGTCTCATGAAGCGTGCGCACGGTGCAGAAGCAAGAAAATTAAGGCAAGTCCCGTCGGGCGACACCGACGGCAAATTCCCGTCGCCTCGCCTCTCTCTCTCCCCGTTTGATCTCTTCACGCTTATTGATGCTTGCGGACAACAGTGCGATTCAAAACACCCAAGATGTACCGCCTGCGCATCTGCCGGTGTGCAATGTCACCAGGAAGACAGACACAAGCAGACCCTAGTCGCCAGGGGGCACACAGAACACATCGAACGACAGCTAGCTCTATGTATCGCACTGCTCAAACGTCATATTCCGAATTTCGACCCGGACGAGCTTGAGAATATCGCAGCGAGGGAAGGAGTTGAAGTTCATCAGGCAGAAGCGAGCCCTGTTGTAGGTGGTGGTTACCCTTTCGCTCCCAACGGTACGCCTGCGTCTAGCGGTCAGGCATATCCTCTGCGTTCTGAAGATCAATTTGGTGAAGGTTCCCCGCCGCGAGGCTATCCGCCCTTCCCGCCTCCTGGTCAACCAATGATGGCGCCGCCTCCGGGCTATCCAGGCCCTATACCCATGCCGTATGGGTACCCACCTCCACCACACATGATGCCCCCAGGTTATAATCTGCATATTCACCCGGCACTCCAGCAGCAGTCACCTCCTCAGTCGCATGCTCCACCTCCTCTTCACAACCAGGTACCTCAAGAGCCTCGAGGACCTGAGCCTCTTCCTAACGACCTCACTAACAGTCACGTAAGCCATCGCATCTGTATCGTTGCTTCATACATTCTTACAGCGCGTTCCAGGCGTTGGCAAAGGCGTTCGGTGTGTCGGCTGCGATAGTCGGAGATCTCAAGCTTGCTCCTGCTCCTATCGATACCGAGGATTTGGCTGTTGGGCTTACTGGTCTTTCTTCTCGTCGCGATTATGAAGCACCTGAGTCATCAGTACCCAGAGACCCTTCGAAGTGGGTTGCTGTGACCATCAATCACAATACTGCCAGTTCGCCTACAGTTTCCACTTCTGGCACTCCGAAGCTCGCTTCCTCAGACGTGAAACCTTTGTTGGTTTGGCTTCCGAAGGATCGTGGCATGGTCCAGAAGATTACCAACGCATACTTCACTCGCTTGAACGTACACCGGCCTGTCTTCACTCGAAGCACGTTTGAACATAGTCTCAACGCCCTGTATGATGGGACAGCACCACACGACCCTGGTTTCATCTGCAGTGTATATCTCATATTTGCCCTGGGTACTCTCAGCGAGCTCAATCACAGAGTGAACGGCCTTCAAGATGGTCAACCCCTTCCCTCTGGACCGGCCGCGTTGAAGAAAGTTATGCCTCTAGACTGGCCGTCACAGGAGGACTTATTCGACATGGCATTAGCGGTCAAGCAAGAATTGCGCGTCACTATCTCTTCGTTACAAGCCCTCATTCTATTACATTGGTACTTGTATACTGAGGCAAGTCATTTTCAAGTCAATGTACCGGCGCGCACTGACTTCCTTCTAGCGGCAAGGACGAACTCTTTGGCGATTGGTTGGAAGCCTTGTACGACTGGCCGTTGAATTGGGCTTACACCATGACCCTACGATCGTCCCGTCTGAAGATCCACAGAATCCCACCGGCCGACCTCCGCCTCCAGTCTTTTCTGACGAGGAGTGCCAGCTACGGATCCGACTTTGGGCAATTGTTCTCTTACACGACCGTGGGACGTCCATTCTGCTTGGCCGCCCCCTCGCCATCGCACCATACGATTCGAACACGCCTCGCCCGTCCGCTGGCAAAGGGGATGGAGTCTCTGAGCACTTCGTCTTTTCTGCCCCTATTGCCGAAATCCAGGCTGACATCATCAACTCGTTGTATGCGCCTACACGCCAATCCGCAAATGGGATCCTCCGTCAGGCCCAACGCATTAACAAGAGTATCTCCTCGTTTGTGGCTCACCTACCTGAAGCCTACAAGTACTACTTATCAGGCTCGGAGGAATGGCCAGTGGAACGACGAGTGAAGCTTGTGGAGAACATCACCGAAGATCAAGGTCTAACTCTGCTGAAGATTGGCATTTCCCGAATTTTACTCCTCCGAGCACTATTCAGTTCCAAAGAGCTACCGTTCCCGTCCAGGCACCAAGCTTTGGTTGATGGTATGTTCATCTCACAGCAACTGTAGTTTGACCTTGGTGCTGAGCTACAACATGCAATATTTTCGTTCAGCTATCGTATCGTCTCACAACATCATTATTGTACACCAACAGCTCATCAAATTCCCCGACATCGCTTTCTTCGTCTCTCCCATTCCGCTGCATATCGCTGCCATGGTTATATTGTTCGGGCATATGTCGAAATGCAAACGTCTACCTCTGGACCTTGCTCTACAAGATGTGTGGATGGCTTTGGACATGCTGCCCAAATTCCGATGGAGGTGGGAACGGAAGGACATGAAGGGAGGACATCCACTTATTGCCAAGCTCGCCGAACAAGTTCTCAAGGTTAGCCTCTCCCAAGTGTCACCCACAGCACCCCCTATGTTGCTCTCAGAGGCTGCGGACAGTATCGATGCAGTGCTATCACCCACATCGCATCCTCCTCTGCCTACCACGCCAACCATGGGCCCAGCACAGTACTCTCCTATCCAGCCGTATGCAAAGCAGTCGCCAACAGGCGCACCGAACATCTCGTCCAGTCCAGGCGAAGGTAACGGTACACCTACTCAGGACAACGGCCGCGATGACAAGCTGGCAGAGGTTCCACCCGGCTTGTTCTACCCGTTCTATCCAGAAAATACCAGTGCCGGTCCTGCTACCTCATCGTTGATCAGTTCGACCATCATCACTCATGGGTACCAGCCGTCGCAAGAGTCGTTTATGCTGGAAGAGAAGGATCCGTCGTTGGTTCAGGCGACCGGGGCAGCCATGCACATGTGGCACCACTCTGGTGTATGTACCCGCAGCGCTCAATGTTTGCAGAATAATGCTGACTTTTATCTGATCAGCAACAGGACCCAAGAACCATGGCTCCCTACCAGGGACAGTCACATGGCTGATGATTACCGTCTGAAGCTATTGAAGTGTCCTGTACGCATACTACGTCTCTGTCCTCTGTGTTTATGTCTATATGAAATGTGTCTTAGTCCGACCAACTTTCGGTGTTAGGTCTCGTTGTTTTCCCATACTCTATTGTATTCGTTGCGATGTCAAATACGAGCTTTGCCCGGGCGTCCTTGTGATTCTTATTCTGTACCATAGCTTCTCTGCGCTGTATTCTGCCATAATGATATCTGATTTCTGGAAGTCTTCTGTGATCTAGCCTCACCAGTATCTCAAATAATAAACGTTCTGGATGAAGATGATCACATGGAAGACGTATCATTTGCGAATGGATTCCATTCCGGGCTTCAATAGTACGTACTCAACTACGTAGGCAAAGCTAGACGACAGATGACGAGAGCATAGGGCAGAATACAAATCTAAGCACTGTTTGGCCCCAGTGGTAATATTACAGGAGCAGAAGACTTTATGCATGCGCGATCTAGAGGGATTGAGTACGGGGTACAGGCAGTATACTTGATAAGTTAATTATTAGCTTATGGTTGCTTTGTTGTTTGGCTTGATAATCTAGAACTCAGAGCAGGTGTTCCACCTTCTCGATGAGTAGAGCTGAGTTGCGGAGGAGCGAACGAACGCGCCGGTTGAGGAGGACGGAGGCATCGCCGGGGTCGGGGCGATCTTGAACACGTTGGTCTGCGATAGCGCGTTCAATGGCGATAGGAAGGGAGATAGCTATACGGGTAAGCTCCAGAGTAAGACGGGAGCGGCGTCGTAGGTCGAAATAGGATAGTTCGCGGAAGGCACATTGGACTTCGAGGAGACGTGTGACTTCGGAGTGGAGGGCGAACAAGCACGCACGACACGCTTAGATAGAACAGGGTCAGAGTGTGGGAGGGATATGAACCTCGTTGGGAACCCACCTAGGGCTCGCTCGCGGATGGCATTCAAGGTGTCAACAACTGCGTCTATGCCATCTTCGCCCATACGCAGTGAGGGATTAAGGTCATTGACTGCACCTATTTGAGTGGTGAGTCAGTTCCATAGCAATTCCTACGTCCGCTTCGAGCCTACTCACGGAGCAATGTCCGAACCGTTTCCAAGTCCCCCTCCAGGAAGTCATTAATAACGCCCAACATGACGCCACGAAACGTTTCTTCCGCATGTGCGTACGGCCTCGCGGAGAAGAAGTCATGCATGGCAGCTGTTGGTGGCCGTGAATCATATATCCGCTTGGAAGAGGGCGTGCTCAGGACATCATACGCCACATTCACTTTCTGAAAGGCTTGAGTGGCCTCGGGGTTCCCTGGAAACTTGCTGCAAACCGCACGTGAAAATGATTGATCAGCTAGTGCAGAACGTTTAATGTGATCAACACGCACTCTGGGTGACATGCCTTGCTACGAGAGAGATAGGCACGGCGCAAGGAAAGCCTGTCTAGCGTTCCTTTCCGCTGCACACCCAAGATCTGATAGAGATCGTTGTGAGCGAGTATCTCCCTGATGACCGCATGGTTCTTTCTTGACGATCCAGATGACTCGCCGAAATCTGAGGCCAGCGACGAAGAGGAGGTTGACGCCGAAGACGGGCCAAAATATGTGTTGTCTAATGAGTCTGTTTCTCCAGCAGCAGTCCACCCGAGTGGCTTAGGATGGAGGTGGTCTGCGTCAGGATCTTCGTTATCTTCGTCCACTGGTAGATAGAAATATGTCGTCGCTGGTGGTCACAGTCAGTATTGCATACCAGCATCGAGCATGCTCACAACGCACCAGAGTGTACAAGCCTCGACGAGAGGGCGGAGAACATCGTCGTTAAGTGGGAAGAGCATGGGCAGGGGCTCTCTCGCATGTGATTGAATGTTTTCTTCTAAGGACACAGGGCGAATCTCAGATCAAGATTCTGGATCTACAGTACAGCTCCCCCGAGCGCCTCCGCTAGCTTCCGCCCCGCCCGTCTCACCTCTCCCCGCTCACCCATGACTGTCAACTTCACCTCGTCTGAGGCAGTCATGCTCTCGATGGTCTCTACATGTGTAAGATCGTATCTACCGAAGGCCCAGTTCAGGATGTGCAGCCCCTTCTCTGTCCGCACGAATCCTTTCACGCGCCATACAGACTCCTTCGATACTCGGGACAGTGCATCCTGGAGAGCTGCTTCGCTCAGAAACTCTGGGCTCTGTTCAGGCACCGCAGAATGTTCCGAGTGAGACTCCCCATGTGTACAAGAATCATCGTGGCATTCGTGCGAATGAGGAAGTTTAGGCAGAGATTGTGGAGAGCCCTTGAATATTGTGACCGTCTCGACCTCGTCGTGGTGATTGGTCTGTTTGTTGTCCTCATTTGTGAGATATAGCTTGGAATCTAGGCCAAATATCAAGTTCGGGTCCACTCCTTTGCGTCCCTCTGCGCGTATTTTGGGTGTCAGGTCGTTCAAAGTATTCAGGTGATCTATCAGAATGTCTAGAGCACGCTCTGAGATGCTTTCCCATTTATTCTGTAGGGACGCCATGGAGTAGTTTCATGGAAGGATAAAAAGGAGAACATACTATGATGATCATATCTGTGTAACTTGCCTGCATCCGCGCCGTAGGGGACTCATCTTCGTAGCCCGTAAAATTCTCGGCGTCGATGACAGTGATAATCGCGTCGAGCTTCAGATCATGATTGGTTTCTCGTTCCAGCTCGCGTATTTGGAACGCAAGCGTTGCTGGAAAAGCTGACCCTCTATTTGTGATATGCACGCTATTAGGCACGAAACTCACAAGATCGAACATGACGTCCAAACTCACGAGCATTCGATAATGATTCGATCTGGCCTGAATTTTTCTATGGGGTATATGAGCAAGTTTGTTTCTTGACGTCAATAAGCCTGAGAAGCTACTTGCCGCGGATTTCTAGTAAGGCTGTCTTCATTTGACCCACGAGGACGCAGCACCTGAATAGATTTGTCAGTTACTCGACATACCTTACCCAAAGAGATGCTTACTAACATACATCCATTGAGAATTTCGCTGACTGCTGTCAAGCTCGATTGCTTTGCGAGCTGACTATCGACTGACAAAGATCAGAGTTGGATACGATCCGAGTCACCGGTACATTGCAAGGACTAGGCACCTTCGATATCTCCAAACTCGTTCTTGAGCAAGACAACCTTGTAGTCTTTGGGTAATCGCGGAAGTAGAGATAGTATAAGCGATGTCTTGCCCGCACCAAGGAACCCGGTGAAGACCGTAATTGGTATGGGCTTGAGCGAGGTTGGGGCCGTTACGGTCATCTCGTGGTTGCTGAAGCTGGAGATTATCTTTCGAAAGATCGTCTATATTACAAAGGACGGTTATTGCGCCGGGGGCCTGGTATCGTGTAACAAAGTTAACTACCTATTGGCGAGTTGTCTGGTTGTTAGAATAGTTGGCAGGGCACCTTGCCACAACAGATGAATGTTATATGTATGCAATAGCTCTAGAGGGTTTTGTTTGTAAGTTGAGCGGTATGTGATTCGGGCCGATGTCGAATTCCAGGTCGTCTTGATTCTGTAGGCACGTTCTTACCTAATGCAATGAACGTTTCTTGCCAACTGGAAGAACTTTACCGGAGGTACTGGTGGTGGTACACCACTAGCGTGATCCTCGACACCGAGACTCCCGATCCTCAGATCCGGAGGATGGATAGATGGATTTTCGACGAAAAAAGCGATACAGTACTAATGGCGGTGAGGAATCTCTATCCCTGGCGTAGCTGTGTCTGCGTCTCAGGTGCTACTCGTATTTCTTACGCGGTCTTACGCGAGAGCTTCCCTGCCGACGGTGAGGATATGTGGCCATTGTGAGATCAGTGACCGAGAGCCTCACCAACCTTATCGGGGAAGGCCGAACAAGTTTATCACGACATCATCGAGGTTCTGACATATTTGTCTCCCTTCGTCCTCGGTCTGTGCAAGTAACAGTAGCCTTGCCCAACTCGCATAGCCGACACTGAAGTTCATGGACACGAGTGTGTTCCACGCCTACAATTAGACCATTGCCGCCTGTAAGCGTCAGCCGTCTCTGTCAGTGGATTGTCAGCGGAGCGCACGTGGCGTGTGGAACGATTCGCACGGTGGTACCCGCCGCCTGCGCTTTGTTCTAGGCAGCTACACTCATCACTCCGATATCTTCTCTTCCAACCAACTCTCTCAGCCGAGTCTGTGAGCTTCGCAGACCTCTGGCTGACCCTCCGACATGCAATCGACATCACAGGTCCTGGCCGAAGGGTATCAGCAGCAACCTTACCGCGATAATGTCTCGGCATATTCGCTTTCTACTGTACCAGAATGCCCCTCGCCCTCACCCACACAACGTACCGCACTTCTCTCATCGTCGTCGTCAGAGCGCAATTATGGCGCCCTCCATCCTTCGCAGCCATCAAATAGACGCATACTCGTAAATGCGACTCTCAAGATGGCAGTCATTTTCTTCCTGAGCACGGCTTTCCTGGGTGCGACGCTCTGGTTGGCTCTCCCGAGACTGGAAGAGTGAGTCCCTGTTCGATATTTTACCGTACTTCAGAGCTGACAGGCTGCATTGTCTTACAGAGACGATCGACCGCACTTGAAGATTCCCAAATCATTCGCTGAACTGCAAGCGTTAAATGTATTGTTGAAGAAATACAGGGACATATACCCGTATAGAATCGTGATCTGCTATGTCACGACGTATTTCTTGTAAGTGTACTGTTCCTCTACGGGTCATCGTCTCGTCATTAACAGATGAACTTGTCTACAGCCTACAAGCTTTCTCGTTGCCCGGGTCTATGTACCTCTCAATTCTTGGAGGCGCCGTGTGGGGCGTTCCGCGGGCTTTGCCGCTGGCTTGTACATGCGTCGCTACGGGCGCAACGCTCTGTTACGCTATCAGTGCAGCCCTTGGCCCTGCCATCCTCGTTCTTCCCAAGTTCAAGTCTCGCCTCGAAGTGTGGTCAGACAAGATTCAGGCTCAGAGGGACAACCTTATCTCTTTCCTCATCGTTCTCCGTATTGCGCCTTTCCCACCCCATTGGGTCGTCAACGTTGTTTGCCCTCACGTCGGGATTGGTGTTGTGCCCTTCTGGGTTAGCACGTGGCTGGGCATCTTTGGTGTCTCTGTGATCCACACCACGATCGGAGGGAGTCTTGACGAGATGACTTCGCCGGCGGACTTCCATCTCATCTCTTGGAGGAACTTCTTCCTGCTATCTGCAGTGGTTGTTGGCGCCATGATCCCCGTGGGCCTGCGGTATTTCTTCAAGAACGAGCTGGCGAGCGTGGCCAATGTGGAGGCGAACGCTCAAGATGCGGAGAGAGACGAGAATGGTGATTTGATTCTGGACCAGGAGCCGATTGTTCCTCCCAAGTCCGGTCCGCTGATCATGTACTCTGATGAAGAGGGAGGCTATTCAGACGGTGACAGCGATGAAGACGTTGTACTCGAAGCTGGCCCTGCGCTTATCATCAAACCGGATGACGGCGTCTCAGCCACTGCCCCGACTCAAGAGCGTCGAGAATGGCGCGCGGAAGACCTGCTGTAGTCGCTCCGTCGCTGCATCTGACGCCCTGTGCCCTTTTACGACCTGTGATGACTTTCCCCTTGCCTTGTACCCTCTACCTGCATCTCCCCCCGCCTCACACCGGACTCTGACTGCATTCCCATCTTTGGCATCTCCAACTTGTTCTTTCGTTTAGATCATGCTTTTTGACAAGTGGGTTACCTATTCCTAAAGTAACTGTACGAGGGTGTTGTTATTGTAATATAATTTGACGCTTCTAGGGCTTCATTCTCAATGCGCTGTACGCTTCATCATTGCCTGTATATTTGTGGATAGCTGTATATAACGATTTCAATCAAGTCACAGAAAACTGCGGTCACTGCGGGACGGACAAGTTAAGGCATGCGGTATTTAATTATTTTTAGCGTTATGTATTCATCTGGCGATGACCCGTGAGTGTCCGGATAATGGCTGTCAAGTCTACGACTGCGATTGTTGGTTACCCTGGTATGCTTTCGGAGCAACGACTTGACTTTAACTGAAGCCGACCTGGGGTTACTCACCTTGCGAGAGCTAACGCCCGACGAATCACCGCACCTCCGCCCATGTGGCCCTAGACGGAAAAGAAGGACGAGAAGTACCACCTCGAGGACTAAGGAAGGCTTGGTCAGGTGAGGTGAAGTGCTGGCCACAGCCAGCCTGTTCCAATCGTACGGGAGCCCGCAGGAAAGTAGCTGAGGTCTGTGTGGTACGTTAACGACAACTGAAACGTAAAGTACCGCGGCGACTACATCGGAGCCTATGTGATGAGTCCGACGTCTGAGTGGACTTTTTCCGTTCTGGCACACAAAAATGAGCGGATACCAGCGAGCGTTGAGCACTCTTTCATTTGTTCACGACAGCTATGGCAACGATGACAAGGGAAACATGGGTATGGAGAATTGGTCGAAAATTGGGGTTTTTGTATTTTTTATATAATTGTGGTGTTTGGTAGTATGCCCCAATATGGAAGGAGGCTAATGTGACTGCTTGCCACTGCAGGCCCTCAGCAAACGACCGAACTCTGCCCCGTGCATTCTCCCACCACCATCCCCCGCCTCCCCTGTACCGTCGTCCCCCTCCCTTGACGACATCGCTACCCTCACGCTCGCTCAGTATACGAGGACAGTCGAAATCTCGTTTCTTCCGCCCTTCGCGGTTCCGAATATCTTCCCCGCAGGGTCTGGCGCGGTTAGTCCGATTCCCCCACTTCAAGGCCCCTTCCCCCTCCGGCCTTGCCTTGCCTTGTCCTTCATCGTCCACCCCCACCGCTTTATCATAAAGCTTCACATCTCGTGTACCCACGGAGAGACTCTATGATGCTCCCTTCCACCTTCAATCCATCACTCGTGAACCAGATGGCTCACCCAAATCAGGTCGACCTCACACAGCAGCCTGTGACCGGGGTAATGCCTCCAGATCAGCAACTTCGTTTGTGGCAACAGATGCAACAAATGCAGACCCAGTCTCAGCAGCAACAGCAGCATCTTCAATTCAGACCCGGCGGAGACATGAACGGGCAGACCAATCCGCAGGTGTGTAGATCTGCCATCGTTCTTGGAGATGGGGCACTACCCCTCTTCGCTACCTGTACTTCGTGTCGAGTGCATTGGCCAATGCCTCTTTCCCATGGTGTTGACCTCTCTTTGCCCACTTATATTCTAAAGAGTTATGGCCCTTTGCGACTCTGTGCTTAGTCATCAGCGGAGTTTCCTTTAAAGTTCGATCAATGTCATGCTTACATTCACCTCAGATTATGGACCTCATTCGCCGACAGCAGCAGCTACAACAGCAACAACATATGCAGCAGCAGCAACAACAACAGCAACAACAACAACAGCAGCAGCAGCAGCAACAGCAGCAGCAACATCAGCAGCAGCCGTTCCCTTTTCCTAACCAGATAGGCGGTCCCTCGCAGATGCACGACCAGGCGCACTTAATACAACAACAACAACAACAACAGTCGCCTGGGCTAGCCGCTTTGCAACAAGCCTTTGCACAGCGGGGCGGCGTGCAGGCTTTGCAGAACCCCAATCTCAATCGACAACTCGATATGCTCGTCCAACAGCCGAACGCACAGTTCACCTTCCGCCAGATTCAAGCAGCTCAAATACAGGCCCATCAGCAACAGCAACAACAACAGCAACAGCAGCAGCAGCAGCAGCAGCACATGCGGCCTCCAGGGATGATGCCTGGGCTACCGAATCAGCTACAGGGTCCTCAGGGAAACTTTTACCCTCCGAATATGGTGGCCGATGTCGCACAGCGCTTCCCTGGTTTATCCGCGAATCAATTAGCCATGCGCCAGCAAAATATACTGTTGCAGCAGCAGCAGCAACAACAACAACAGCAGCAGCAGCAGCAGCAGCAACAACATCAACAGCAGCCGAGTACGCCTGCGAGCCAGCACCAGAATATTCTTTCATCCCTTACGACCCTCCGAACCCGTTACGCCCAGATCCGACAGCAGCATGAGGAGCTGTTGAAACGAGAGACTATGCTGAACAACAACCGAAGTGTCTTGGGAGAACCAGAGTTTCGGAAACAGGCTGACGAACTGAAGGGGCAACTCGACAGGGGTAAGGAGGCCCTGAATAAATGCCACGGGATGATATCTGCATTTTCCGCACAACTGTGAGTATCGCCCTTTTTGTCCGATTATCACGCTCAGTGCGCTCTTGCAGGCACTCAATCAATGGTGCATCAGCTCAGACTGCCCCTCATCCCTCCGTTCCGCCCAACCCGCCTAATCAGAGCTGGGCGCCACAGTCTGCGACTTCACCTCCCAATGGCATCCCTGCCGGTCAACTTCCTGGCCCGCATGTGCCACCCAAGACCCCCCAACAGCAGAGTGCCCAGCTTGCTGCTTCTACTGCGACAGGCCAGCCGAATCGCAGTCTATTGCCCCAACAGCCTCCAGTGCGCAACAGTCAAACCCCTCTACAGCCCTCAATGAGTATCCCACAGCGCCCTGCTCCGAGTTCTTCGAATGTACCGAACCCTCCGAACGGCACTGGGTTGACACCACAACAGCAACAACTTCGGACATCGCAATTCCAGCAGCAACTTCGTCAGGGCATGTTTCCCGCCCTACCTAGTCCTGCGTTCAACTCCGCTTTCCAGCACTGGTCTCAAGAAAAGCGGATGCAAATCGACGAAAAGCTTTTGACCGTTGAAGGCAAGAAGATCGATCTGCATCGCCTGCACCAGGAGGTGATCAGCACGGGTACCATAGGCGTATGTCCACGAATCATCGTTGGTTGAGCATGAGTACTAAAGCCGTAACAGCAGACTGGAGATCCCGACAAGTGGGCAATCATTGGTGCCCACCTAGGCTTCGCGCAACCAGGGGATCCCTCTAAAAGTGGTCCAGCAACGGCCCAACACCTGAAGCGCATCTACCATACGTACTTGAGCGAGTTTGATATGATGTACCTCAAGTCAGCTCTGCAGCGCCAGCTCCAGCCCAGCCAGAATGGAAGCAACGTTCCCGGTAGAACCAATGGGGGCCAAGGCGATCCAGAGGCCAAAGGTAGCAACGGCAACGCTCCTCAGGCCTCGCAGAACGGAATAGCGCCGCAGCAGCACAACCTTCAACCACATGGTATCGCCGCTGCCGCACATGAGCCTGGTCGCATGACGTTATACGCGCAATATGCTCAGTTCACTGCCGAAGAGCTCCGTCGTCAAAATGTTCCTCAGGCAGATATCGATTTTGTCGAGCTCAACCGTTCTCTGTTGTATCGTTCTCGGATGGGTGAAAGCTCTTTTCGAGAGGGAGTGAAGGGGTCTCTACACCCTCAGCCCGTCCATGGGAATATGAATGGCCAGCAGCTTGTCGACACGCAGCAACACCAGAATCTCATGAACGGTCAGACTCAAGTTGGTCCTCGCCCTCCGATGCAATCGCAGTCACAGCAGCAACAGAGCATGGTCAGCGAACCACAGGGTATGCCAGGACCCGTGGTTGCTCTTAACGGACAGCCTCAGGTGGCGAGGAGCACCCAGGATATCACTCCACAAGACCGTGCGCGCCGCATCTTAGAGGAAGCTCGTGCACGAGTGGTACAGCAACGTATGTCTTCTATATTCTTTACATTGCTTTGCTTCGTCGTAATCATATATTTCCGTTATCAGAGCAAAATGGCAATGCCCACATTCCTGATGCCCATATCCCGGAATACATGAAGCATTTTGGTATACTCCGAAGACACATGGTCGAGATAGAAAGGAGGTTCCCTTTGGTCGCAGCCGGGTTTCCCGATGCCATAGTGAGGCAGTTAGCTGAAGGCGTACGTCCCACTACTATGTGTCTATCGGAGTTTTATTGACACTGGCACAGACGGCATTGGTAGACATACAGATGAAGTGCCTAGCGAACCACGGAAAAGGCCCCGTTAGATGCGTTCTCGGTGGACCTGATCTACGCCAGTTGCTAGCCACGGCGTCGAGCGTTAACGAGGCGATCACCAAAAGGATGCAAAATTCCCAGCAGAGTTCTGCGCAATCGATGAACAGTTCTGTGCAACCGGCGAACTATCCTCAGCCACCTCCCCCTCCCCCCCAGTCTTTGACGCAATCTTCACATGGCCCTTCCCAATCAACGAATCCGCAGACTGCTGCTGCACCTACCACGGGGCTTCCAGATGGACTCATGCAACAGCAACAGCCGGCCCCAATCATGGCCCCTCCTCTCGTCCCTCCCGTTCAGCCTACCCAACCAAGTCCAAGACCTCAGCCTACCCCTGTCCTTACCGCCGCAACCGCGAAGAAGAGACCTGGTGCTGAAAATGCCGCCTCTCCAGCATCCGTGTCCACCCCGGCAGCGAATGCGCCTACTCCTACCCATGTCAACTCTCCCTCAACCCCGAAGTCACCGAAAGTAAGAGCCAAGCCTAAGCCTGTACCCAAGCGGAAGCTGCCTCCCACCAAAACTCCATCGACCCCGTCTGCCCCAACCGCTGGGCCTTCCGCATCGGCCTCCACGCCAGTGTCTGCTGCGACACCCAGTGCTACTGATCAATCTTCCCCCGCTGCTGCGACTCCCGAATCTACGGGGTCCAAGCGTCGTCGTGAAGAGGATGCTCCTGTCCTACCCGCTCCAGCCGACGTCCCATCCCCCAAGAAAGCACGGACAGACTGGGATGGTCCTGTAAGCGATGAGCTGGTGAGGAGGAATGCGGAAGAGGAGTCGATAGAGACGGACGAGCAGGCCGCTCAGTTCTTCGAGAACATGGCAGAGATGCTGAAAATGGCGGAGAATTCTGCGGAGATCTCGAATGCGCTCAACAACATCATCTCAGGATACGGTGAACCAACCAATGGCGACGCAAATTTCGGCGCGCTGGACGCCGGTCCCTCGTCGCCCTCGGCAGGCAACTTGGCTTCGGGGGAAGAGTGGTTCGATTTCTCATCATACAGCCGTGCGTCAGACGATGATACGGGCTCGAAGGCTGCTACACCCGATCTTTCACA
Source organism: Trametopsis cervina (assembly GCA_022385755.1). Lineage (NCBI taxonomy): Eukaryota > Fungi > Basidiomycota > Agaricomycetes > Polyporales > Irpicaceae > Trametopsis > Trametopsis cervina. The sequence goes on from MU278350.1 coordinate 360,435, forward strand.
GACGACCAACCCTAGTCCCGGCTCCGAATCAGAAACGACACACGCCTCCGGTGCCGTCGACGCTCCTGCTATTGTGGAGTTCAAGAGCGAAGATAGTCTCGATGGCCTTGACCACATGCGTCTAGGGCTATGGAAAGAAGTTGATGGTGGCGAGGCACCATATTATCAGCAGAGCGAGGGGTGGAAATGGGATGGGGCAATGCCATCTGATCAACCATGGGCTATCACATCATCGTAGTCCCTGGAGTCTCTGTGCGGCCGCGCTCTTCAGAGCTTTTAGTTATTTCTGCTGTCGTTTTCTTATATAGGTTTCCCACGTGCTCCCTGTGTCTTATTTACTTGTTTCTTCCCGTGGATCTGCACTACTTTACTAAGTTTCCTACGTGTCGTTGCATCTGCTTGTTGTTCTTGATTACTATCCTCTGTGCTCTGTATTTTTACCTGATTCGCATGCTATCGATGTGTTGGATGTGAACCATCAACAAATCTAACCTCAATGCTTCGTGCGGCGTGTGAGACGAAACGAAGAATTCGACGACATTGCTGTCTGAATGCGGCGAATGCTTCCACGCCACGAAGCAGAGGCGACATAGATCACCGCCCGTTGATTACATAAACATGCACTTACCAAACCGCATACCCTGAGCCTTTGTCCCGAAGCCATGACCTACAAAATGGTTGGCACATCGCACCCGCTTCCAACGTTCATGCATACCAATCCATTCAGTTCAGTTTCTCAGGAATCCGACGACGTCTTCTCAAGGAGAAGTGCCTCTGCCACTCTGATCATTTCTAGGTGTAGTACGCAGGAGATCTGAGCAAGTGCACCGAGGATAACGACTGGTAAGTGCAACTTGACTCTCGCACTGGTACTCACAACATCTCAATAGCGCAGTTCTTAACCTGTATTCACCACACGGCAGACTGTCGGCTGGGGACTGCATTGACCTGCCTAACCGGGGTTTTGACAGGTCGCTGAAGCGTGACTCGGTCCTCTGGCACTCTGGTGTTCCCTGAGGAGTAAACCCCGAGCGAACTGCTGCTTCCTGGTTCTGGTATCATGAACTTCATTACGCCGTCTTAGCTCGAGCGCAGCAGCATCATACGCATGTTACGCAAAACTGCTATATCCGCCGTAATTCCACCAGGTGTGCGGAGCAGGTACATGGCACGGAAACAGAATGACGGGGCTCTGGGTTCATTGCAAGTGGTATAGTATCACCTTCCAGGTCAAAATGAAGTCTTATAGATCTTATAGATAGTTTGGAACGACTCGTGGACTGTGTACGCGCAGCAGTACGCGCAGGCCATCCAAAAATAGACCACGTTGTGGACCCCAGAGCTTCTGTGCTTGGCGGTCCATTTTCCCCGCATTCTACTCGTCATACCCCGAGGTTGGGACTTATCTGGCAAAAGCGTTGCGCTAGCTCTGGAGATGCAAAATCGTGCAATTTGGAATGGCCTCCTCGGAGAAGCACTGCTACGTCGACGTCTACAATGCCGTTTGTATACCTGTCAAGCTGATCGGCATCCGCGTCTGTCTTTTTGCGAAGACCCATCGGCAGTGACCACTACCGATGTGCTTCAATCCGTTGAGGGAAATCTCGAGCGATTCATCCCAATGCGAGATATATCGCTGAAGTAACTGCAGTACACTCATACTTATTGATCACCCGTTCCGACCCAGGTGAATATAATTCCATCGTACCGAAGACCACCACTACTGCTACCAATCGATACGGGTCTAATCGCCATAGGACAACGAGCGCAGAAAACTGCTTCATACTTCTAACGAACCCATCGCGGACGCAACCTCATCTCCTTCTGACATTTTACACTTCTTTTAGGGCAATTTGACAGGTACGGAGTGCTCCCAACACGGGGTATTCCCGACAGGCGCTACAGTTTTCACATTGTCAGTAGGAACACCTGCAGTACGCGTCCATCGAAACACGCACGAGACACCTGTGACCTACGGCAGAGATAGCGAATACATCCAGCCGAGAAACAGTATAAATCATGGCTGTCGGTTCAGCAATCAACATCGGCATCCCTCCTCTTCTCCTCTTCTACACTCCTCATCACTTGTTCAGCACCCTTTGCCTCTAAACGACCTCTACAATGCCTAGCATGAAGTTTGCCACATCCGTTCTTACGGCGCTGTACCTCGCGACATCCGCCTTCACAGCTCCTGCGGGAACCGTCGCCGCTCCTGAAGCTAGTCCTACCGCGCCATACGCCAGCGAGAACTCCAACCAGATCTTGTGGACTGAGAATCAGAACACAGTGCCCCAACCGATCCGAGGTGTTTTGGGAGCCACAATCCTAGGCCCGCAGAACGTGGCTGCCGATTTGCAGAACGCGGACTTGTTGGCGCCCCCTTCTACGGATTCGGGAACTGTGTAGGTGTCTCAGATGTCTGAACGGCACCAGTACATTGACATATATTTGCAGTGGTAATGCCAAGTGGCCGTTCAGTCTCAGCCACAATCGTCTCCAGACTGGAGGCTGGGCAAGGCAGCAGAATGGTAAGCATATCTCCGTGCATGAACTGTGAGCAGTTGACAAACCTCTTTACAGTGAAGGTGATGCCTCTCGCTACTCAAATGGCTGCTGTGAACATGCGTCTTGAAGCTGGAGCTCTTCGGTAAGCCGCGATGACACTTCACGCAATTGCCCACGCTCAATGCATTGTATAGCGAACTTCACTGGCACAAGACTGCTGAGGTAGAGTATTTCTCATCGCGTCTTGGCGGAAATACTGACGATCTTCTCAACAGTGGGCATATGTGCTGAAAGGAAACATGAGCATTGCTACCGTGAACTCCGCTGGGGAGAGCTTCTACGACACTCTGGCCCCTGGTGATCTGTGGTACTTCCCACCCGGTGTCCCTCACGTTCTGCAAGCTACCAACGACCTCCCCGAGGGTGCTGAGTTCCTTTTGGTATGTGATTGTATCGTTCAATAAACGGCAGCGCTTAGCAATTCACGTTGTCCAGGTCTTTGATGACGGCGATTTCAGCGAGGATTCCACATTCTCTGTGAGCGATCTTGATAATCACAGAACGAGAACGAAAACGGACTTATACGGCTCTTTCTTTAGCTGACTGACTGGCTCAACCACGTTCCGAAGTCCGTCCTGGCCAAGAACTTCAAGACCGACGAGTCCGCTTTCGACAGAATTCCCGGAAAGGAGTTGTACATCTTCCCCGCTGGTGAGATAAACAACTCTGCCTGGTACATACAACGCCCATTCTGACAACAATGCAGAGCCTCTCGCGAAAGACACTAAAGCACCTGTCGGCGCTGCCGGAACTTCCAAGACGCCGTACACCTTCAAGGCTTCCCAGCTGGAGCACACGGCGTTGGAGGGTGGATCAGTGAAGATTGTCGACTCGAGCAACTTCAACATCTCGAAGACGATCGCAATGGCTGAAGTTACTGTTGCGCCTGGTGCTATGCGGTACGATTCAATTCTATCCCATGGAGTCTTGTTGCTGATACCAATGTGTTTAGTGAGCTCCACTGGCACCCTTCGGAAGATGAGTGGACCTACTTCCTGTACGTCCTACTCTGCATCCGTCTCAAGCAATTCTAATCCCATTCCAGCGAGGGCACTGGTCGTGTCACCCTCTTCGCTTCCTCTGCCAACGCCAGAACGTTCAACTTCCAGGTGAGCTTCAATGACTCACCATCCGGCGAGAACAGGATCTGATATAGCTATCCTCTTAGCCTGGAGATATCGGATATGTCCCTGCATCCTACGGCCACTACGTTGAGAACACCGGCAACACTACTCTTCGCTTCCTCGAAGTCTTCAAGTCTGGTAAGTTGCAAGTTAATCATATATCAAAACATTCGCTAATTTGTGCTCTAGACAAATTCGAGGATATCAGCTTGGGCCAGGTCAGTCTTATTTCTTGCGATTGCCAGTACCCTCAACTGATGCACTGCTTCCAGTGGCTCGCACTCACCCCGCCTGAGCTCGTCAAGGATCACCTTCAGCTGGACGATAAGACCATCGCTTCGCTGAACAAGACCAAGGCTACTGTTGTCTAAACCTTTACATCCTTAACGGCTTCGACTGGCATTCGGACTTTACATAGACTCACACAAGTTGTGACTGTACCCATTAGATCTTTTTTGTACATTTTATACATGTAGCCTTTAGAGATTGCCACAATCGATTTCCCCATGACACCATAAACAGCGACCGCATATCGAGTCTGGAGCGCATCAATTGATGCGCTGTGGGCGTTCGTTTAACGTCATCGAGTCTCATGTTTTAGCAGTCTGCCCATTACATACCACGTCCCACCTCGCCCACCTCGCTGCTCGATACTTCTATTCTCTCAAGCTCGAACTTTCACCGCGGAGCCCTCTGGCAGATGAATCATGGCTGGCCTGAATTTGAACACTTTGACTGAAAATGCCACAAGATTCGGAACTCGTCTTCAAGAGACGATATCTGAGCATACCCGGGATCTTGCTATAACGCGGGGAGCGAGTGCTGCGTACTTTGACAACCCTGAGGAGAAGCTGAAACAAATACACAAGCAATTGGACTCGACGAGCGACAGGGAGAAACTGGACGCAATGAAGAGACTGATCGCGGTACGTCGACCTCTGTACGCTTAGTATTCCTACGATCGATAGTGCATAGCAGCTAAGTGACAATTGTATCCACAGCTCATATCGAAAGGCAGGAACGTGTCCGAATTCTTTGCGCAAGTAGTCAAGAATGTCGCGTCTCATAATCTCGAAATACGGAAGCTCGTCTACATATACCTTCTACGATATGCGGAACACGAACCGGACCTCGCCCTTTTGTCAATTAATACCTTCCAGAAGGACCTGTCCGACCCGAACCCTCTGATACGTGCTATGGCTCTCCGTGTGCTTTCTGGGATAAAAGTGCCTATGGTCGGGAGTCTCGTCGTTCTGGCCATCAAGAAATGCGCATCCGACATTAGTCCATACGTGAGGAAAGCTGCAGCTCTCGCAGTTATACAATGTTACAGGTACATCAATTTACTTGAATGCACCTTATGTATCGTCTTACGAACATCGCATTCAGCGCGGACTCGAATAACCAACCAGAACTCATTGAGATTATCTCGAGGTTGCTCAAGGATCGATCACCGCTGTCTATGGGAAGTATCGCAGTAGCTTTCGATGCAGTCTGCCCAACGCGCTTGGATCTCCTCCATGAACATTACAGACGACTATGTCGTACACTTGTAGATGTCGACGAATGGGGCCAAGTCGACTTGCTCGCTCTTCTCAATCGTTATGCACGCACCATGCTCCCTCGACCTCTTGTTACTGGTACAACTGAGGAAGTGGATGCGGATGTGAAGTTGCTTCTCACTTCGACTGAGCCGCTGTTCCACTCCCATAATCCCGCGGTGCGCTTTAAGCTTCCTGTTCTGCAACCAGTACACGAACTGACCCTTGAACGGTGTTCATCAGGTGGTGCTTGCTGCTGCACGTACTTTCTACTACATCGCCCCGTCATCTGAGCATGAAAAGATTATCGCTCCTCTACTGCGCCTCCTGCACATCTCGCCTGAGATCGAGCGAGTCGTACTACGATATCTATTAATGATATCTCGTACCCTTTCGGTAAGCTCTCTCTCATCTAGGGGTAATATAGATGCAACTGACCTTTTTCCCAGCATGCTTTAGTCAACTTCTATACGTACTTCCTTGTACGTGCCGATGATACACCTCAGACCAAAAAGGACAAGATGCGGTTGCTACAAACGATAATACAGCCAGAAAACCACCAAACGCTCCTTCGAGAATTCATCGTAAGATCAGAAGTTTCATAGAGCACCCTGGGCGAGGCTTATGCGAGTTCGTCCCTCAATAGCACTACTCGGATGATCCAGACGATGATCTCGTCCGAGATGCTATCAACGCTATTGGGTATTGCGCTCGAGTTGTTCCCGAATCGACGCAGCAGTGTCTGTCTGCGCTGATGTCATTCATACAAAGCAAACAAGGCGAGTTCGATTCAAAAGTGCACATTCAACCTCCTGACGAGCTTGTTTCTCTGCTATCTAGACGTTGTCGTCGGGAACGCCGTCATCGTATTGAAGCTGCTAGTCCAGCTCAACATGCAACATCAATTGAATACGCCCTCAACGTCATATTCGCCACTTGCGATCATATCTCGTCTAGCATACCGTATAGACGATGTCCGCAACGCGAAAGCGAGAGCATGCATCATATGGCTTGTAGGTCAATATGCTGCCACCGAGACGAATACGCCAACCTCAGGAATATCTCAAGCTGGGCCAGAAGGTATAGCACCCTGGGCTCCGGACGTCCTCCGCAAAACTGCAAAATCTTTCATGCAGGAGGTGTGTTACGCTCTTGTCAATATCAATAGTTGGCGATAATAACTGCTATAACCTTAGGAGTCTATTGTGAAGCTTCAAATTGTGACATTGGCCGCAAAGTTGCTTGTGCTATGCCCTTCTGATAGGACACTTGGTCTTCTCACTCGCTACGTGATGTCTCTGGCCCGATACGACCTGAATTTTGACGTGAGAGACCGCGGACGTATGTTAGGGTCATTGCTCAACGGTGTCACCACATTACTTCGAGGAGACGACGAAGATATCAGTCAAGATCAAGGTGGCGTTGTGCTCAGGAGGGAACAAGTAAAGCACGTGTTATTTGAAGGCAAACATGGTGTCGTCGAGGAACCTTTGTATGCGGGTACGTGATCACAGATCCCTGATTCAAAAAGACTTATCCTTTCGACCAGATGACGAGTATGCTATCCTCGGCTCCCTTGGAGCGATTACAGGGAAGGATATGGCTATGGACAACTTCATGCCTGACTGGTTGGAGAAAGGTGTGGAGTCTTCGCTACGAGACTCTGTAGAAGACGCACCGCCTGCGCCAACGAGTTTCTCATCCGCGCAGACCTCTGTACCGCGCTCAATAGCTTCGTCGAACCGAGCGAGCCCCATTGTTCTCACGCCGACTGGACCCTCACCATCAGGGTCCTATTCACGTCCAGAGACGGGCAAGGCTCCGTGGAACGACCTTGACTCCTTCTACGCAGATACAGACAAACAAAAACCAGAAGACTCAGAGGAGTCAGAAGATGAAGACAGTGAAGAGGGTGAAGATGGCGAGAGTGGCAGCGGCAGTGGCAGTGAAAGTGGGGCCGAAGGCACAGAGACGGGCGACGAAGTATCCGAAAGTGAAGAGGATGAGAACGATCTCAATCGTGACATTGAACCAGTATCATAGCATACTAAATACAATTTGTACATCTCGCGTCAACGCCAGGCCTACAATACGGCGCCCTCAGGCAGCTTATAATACAGCGGCTGCGACGAAATTAGCTGATTCGCATAAGGATGTCTAACAGAAGCTTACTGTGTTGAAGACATGGTAGAAATGCCCTCTGACCCCTTTTGTTTCAGGCATGTATTCCGGAGGGAACCACTGGATGTATGCAGTGCTGTTAGCCACGTCAGTGCGAAAGCAGCATCCCACTTACGTGGTCCTCAGCCATCTCATGCTTCCATGCACGGAGGTACCTGTGCTGATCCTCGTCGTGCGACACGTGATGGTGATGCTTAGGTAGCATAAACTGTCCTATCTGAAGCTCGGTATCTGTGATTGTGCTCCTTGACACCCTAGCGTATGCTGTCCGGTACAATCCACGGTAGAATATGTACTCGCACCTATGATAACGTCATATTAGACAGGGAGTGTAAAGGTTGGGAGTGGAAATACCATCGATCCCAGTCGTCTTTGTCAATATCGTGGACTTTGCCATCGGAGGTCATGATTTCGTAGGGATTGGCTGAGATATCATGCTTAGATTACGCGAGGGATATCGGAGGATGAATGAACGTACGTCGGCTGGCATGTGGTTTCGTAACCACATAACCAAGGAAGATCACGGGCTCTGGATAAATTGAAGACATAATCCGCGCCAACTCTGTTGCTTGCAGTTCACGGTCCAAAGGTGTTTCCTCTAGAACACAGAAGCCATCAGAAGGGGAGAGGAGCAAATACGACAAGAACAGACCTTGTCCATTATGGGCTACAATGACGTTAACCGGGGTACCGAAGACGTCTAGTACTGCGTGAATAGCTGGAGCAAGTTCTCCGTGAGGTGATGGTAAAAGATGGTGCGTTGAGTTAATGATAGGGAACTACGAAGTATGTCAGCTCGAAGGCTCCACGTGAACGAGGCCCCATTCACCTTGGACAGAAGGACGGCGCCCCAGGTATGTTGGTTCGGTCCAGGCCCAAGGTCGGCGTACTAGAAATGCTACGTGAATTGCAGATTTGCAGACGATTTGCGAATACACTTACAAATCCTAAATCTTCTACCATGACCCGCGTGCTGTAAATATTCTCCTATAAGTCGCTTGACTACTATGAGCCAGAGTATAACATACAGATCGCGATTTCCATAAACGACGCGCTGCCATCCCGTCAGTTAAGAAATAGACTCTGCGTAACACAGTAAAGACCTACGTGAAGATCAGTCTCTAGCAGACCCACAACGTCCAGCTCCATATCCCTGGACATCCATTAGTATTACAGAAGCCATCTGATGGATTATAACGAGCATTCACCGAATCAGATCCCTCATGCGACGCTGGCTGTCACGTCCCTCATTATCAATTCCAAAGTGAACAGTCCAGATACCCGCGCGTAAGATTCGTGAGCCCGGTCTGTGAGGTCGAGGCGCAGACGGCCAGCGATACATAGTGGCGAGGAGAGATGCGACGGTGGCAAGGCCTATCGCCACTTGTACCCGATACTTTACGGTGGACGGAAGCGAGAATGCACTGGCAGGGAGGCGGGAGCTGACAGCTGGCCAATTGAACGCAAGGGCGATAGCAGCCATTTGCACAGCTAATACACTGTCGAATTTTCGTCAGCCGGGTTTGATTAGCGACCAAGTACAACACGCACACGTCTGTCCTTTCTCTGAAGACTTGGCCGCCCGGTACGAACGCATACGCGACGGTAAATGTGTTCACAACATCCAGCAATGCGTTGACGAAGAACGCAATGGTGTACGTCCGGGCCAAATACCGATTCGACGCGGCCCGACCGAAAACGACGGGGATGACTGACATAAGGAACAGTGCAAAGTTCAGTCCGCCAACGTATCCCGGCCAGTCCTTGTATGCATATGTAATATATGCACCGGCGGAGCCATACAAGAACCACAGCGGGTGTGAGAATATGTTTGACGAGTTGGAGAACAGCGTAGGTAGTAGGAGGCCTAGCGCCTGAGCGACGTGAGTGAGCGAGCCGTGCAGATGGGGTACCGGCCCTTTGACGGGGTAGCCTGTCCAGGACCATGTGATGAGTGTGCTAGAGTCCGCGACGAAACAATGTAGCGTGAAGATGAGGGAGCCGAGCGCAAGTCCGTCCAGCACCGAGTAACTCCTGGTCTGCGAGGACGAGCCGTCGGTAGTGGACGCTAGAGTGACGCTTCGAGACTTGAGGGCTTCGCTTGTGATGCTGGAAGAACGGGTGTAGAAGTTGGCTATCGCCAAAACGGCGAGAGTGATCCCGAGTTTGTTGTATCCTCCGGAAGCTTCATTTACGATCGGCCAAACTAGAACCAACAATAAAGGCTATCAAAGCAAAGCAGTCATCAGAGTTTCTTACCAGGATTGTTGGAGTGGTTAGCATGTTTAGACAAAGAGGCAAGCAGAAGCCCAAGGCCAGTCACTAATCCGGAGATATGAGAGAATATAGACGAAGGATAAAAGCAAACGTACGAGTTGACTGGTATCCAAGCGATGCGGGCGGCGCAGACCAGTCGATCACCCATCCGATGCACATGGCCGAATTGGCGAAAGCCACAGCCAGCAAGCGCTGCATAGGGCTTTTGAGGAGATATGCTCCTAGCCCCACCAGAGTCAGCCCATGCAGAATTGTACGGCCAGTTCTCGTGCTTGCTATATCCAAGAATGAGGGAATGGAGAGCAGGATTGGGGATAGCGTCGACAGCAGGGAGAACTCAGACCCTGCTATGCCGAGCTCCCAGACGGAGAAGTAGAAGAGCACTGGCGGTAGGGAGGTGAAGACAGACCAACTGATGTATGCTATAATGAGGCATTAAGATGCGGATGGAATTAGCTGGTTATTGTGTACAGAAGTGTACTTACATAGATACAGATCGCTGAGAAAGTTTATGGCAGAGAAGGGCGTGAAAGTAGTACCCGGGGATATAGGCTTCATAGCTGATGCTGCATTTAAGCCAAGCTCGCGCTTCTCCTCAATCTGTGCAGACTTTGCGTCTGAAAGTGAGACAGATACATTCCTGACAGGCGTGGCACTGCTGAACGGGGTATCAATATATCATTCGCTATGCAAGGTGGTATAATTGGCTGTACATATCATGACTGGCATCTGAGGCCCATCCCACCGTAATCTGGGTATTTCCACAAGTTCAATAATACTGTCATCAGCTTAGATAAAACCAGCCTCACCTGGAGATTTGCTTGCTCAACGTCCAGCTTGAGTATTGAGTCGTAAAGAACGTCGAGTATGATCAGAGCCCACTCAAAGAAAGCATAGTGGGTATATGCTGACATCGCATCATGAAAAGGTCCAAAGCTGTGATATGAGTGGCAGTACTCACCACCTGGTACACGGTGCACTTTGTGTTGGACGAAGAAATAAATCATTGGTACAAGGGAGAGAAAAAACGCGTTGGCTACAAGACGCCTGGATACAGCAATAAGTACGGTAGTGGTTATGAGATGGAATGAGCCGTACCTTCTACTCCGAGCTTTGGGGTTCTGAGGCGATGTATGCGCAATGCCTCCATACATCCAGGGGAGGTTGAGCACGATGTAGCTTATCATAAGTATGTCGTGCCAGTCATGATCGTCAGTTGAAGTAATATAAACCCATCCGCCGCAGGACAACGTTCTTAGAATGCCAGTAATACATAGGAGCCCGGGGAAACTTGAGCCGGGCGAGCGCTGCAAATAATATTGAAGAAACACAAGCGTGAAACGCGGGCCTAGATATAGCGGTATCAATATCCTGCTTTCGATAGAAGCGAATACAACTGCGCACCAGAATTGAGTGCAATGAGGATCTGGAATATATTCCGCTCAGGATACCAGTCTCCGATGCTGAGGTGCAGGGGATTCGTAAGTGTTATAACAGCAAGTGTTGAATACTGCACGTACGTTGCCGACACAGATGGAAACCATTCTTGGGGGTAACCGGCCACTCCATTCTTGACGATCTTCGTATAGTGCAGATAGGTACCAATTAGCAGGGCCGAGAAGAAAGCCGCGTAGGCGAGGTAAGTGTGAACAGTGACAAAGGTCGACGCGCTTAGGGTGTAAGGGACCCGTCTGGGACCGTGCTGGCTCGACTGCACGGCCATCTTAGAAATACAACACGTATGAGGTTACAGCTATGATACACCTCGCTTTGGACGGCGTTGTGATACACAGATGATCAGTGCCACCGATGTTGCAAACAAGGGCGGCAGATGGTCGTCGACGTCCAGACTTTGACGGGAAAGACGGCGAGAGCAACGGGCAGAGTGGGCAGTGGTGGTTAGTACAAAGGATAGTTGAAACTCGCGGTCGCAAGGCTGCAAGTTGAACATAAACGTCAACCGTCCGCGGGTCACGCCGTCAAGCCGTGCATACCGAGCGCTGAATTGCAGTGAAGAACGCGTCTCGTTTGGTAACTCAAATGCGTCATTTGAGATCGAGATCATTGCTCGTCATCAAAGCTGACATATACACACAGATCACCGCAATTGGGTCAGCACATCAACGTTTATCGACTGCGTCCAGATAGTCTCTCCAAACACGGTTGACGGCAGGGCTACATATATACAAGTATCACTAAGGCTACAAACATCCAACAAACATCGTACAAAGTCCCAAAATAATTTACAAGAACGCAACATCATTTGTGTGCTCCGCCCAAAGGTTTTCGTCGAGCTGTATTCCCCAGTATCCGCGCTTTGAGCAGGTCGGCTGCGCTGGGAGTACCAGTTACAGTTGAGCCTGATGCACGAGAGGAACTGGAGCCCAACCGGCGATGCGGAACAATCCCGACGGTCTCCAATTTTCGCCTCTTGCTTCCCTCACGCAACGCCCATTCACTCCGCGCCTTCTCCCACTCCTCCTTGTCTCGAGCTTTCGTAGCTTCGTCGTCTCTGCTCAGCTTCAGTGTCTCGGGCAGGCCATAGCGTCCCTTCAGCTCATCATCTGCAGCCTGCTTCTCCTTCTCCACCTTCTTCTCTGCGCGAAACCGCTTGCGAACTAGCCTAGAGAGTGTATACGGGTCGTCCCCGTAGTGGTCGGCCACAGTTTGCAACTCTTCCAACCGCGGCATCTGAACATTTTTCATGTGATTTTGTGCCTCTGTTGACTTCTCAAGCGCAGCAAGAGGGTCCACCGGGGGCTCATTTGGGTCGGTATCTGACAGATAGTGAGAACATGCGAGCACAGGCAAGCAATAGCATATGACATACTGTGTACGGCGAATCCTCCATTTTCTTCTGGGTCCCATTCTTCGTCTTTCTGCCTCGCGCCAGAAGTTACGACATAACGCGTGTTCTATGCGGCGCAGTCAGCGTAATGCCACAAAGGGTCGGGGGAGTGTGCTCACCTTCGGGTCCGTCTGGATTTCAAACCACCCATCACAGAGATGACATTTGCACCGGAACGAATAAATGGGTGTACTAAAATAGTTTCCGATCTTCTTCTTTTCCGCATTGTAACGCACACCCATTCCGATGTGGTTATTGCATGTTCCGCTGTAACAAACAAATGAGGAGGGCATAGCTGGTCAGAATATGTATGTACGTACCACCAGATGTTGAAGGGAAGCTCAAATCGAGTTATCAGGATACCCTGGTCTATCTTACGAGCTCTGTCCCCGAGTGCATGCTTGCCTTTATAGTGTGTGAGAGACGGGGAGAATGCGGCTGCAGCGCGTAGGACACATACCTCGGTAACCGTTCAGGCTGCCATGCTTCTCGCCGTCGTAATCCGGAGGATAATATTTATTGAACCCTGTATATGCATAAGAGCATAAGAACATGAAGAGATAAAAAGATGTTACAGTGATGATTACTTGCCTTGCATTGCTGGTTTGTGTACACAAGCTTGACCGACCTGGCAGTCGAGGTAGGCAATTGACTTACAGTCACGGTAGACGCGCACATCGGGCGCATCTATAATTTCTTAGACGCTCAATATTTCAGCCTTCACTGTTACCGCTCTCTTCTGTGGCAGATCTAGGAAACCTTCCGAACGACAAACAAAAAATGGCACCGATAACTATCATCGGCGAGTTGCCAAGATACATCTCTCCGGAGGAACACAGAACCTTGATCGCGTCCACCCCTGCATCCTTCAGTGACATCCCTCCGGTGTTGAGGCATAAGGAAGAGGACGTCTCTATCACACTTGATCCTCCGCTCGAGGCATTCGGCACAGAGGATTGCGCAAAGGGCACCTTGTATATCATCGAAAGGTGCTTCATCTCTTTAATCATCTTCAAGGTATGGCACTTATCATGTATGTCTTTACAGTGTCCTGATCTACATGGCCGCCTCAGGCAGAGGCATCCAAATAGAGTACCCTTCCATCACTCTGCATGCCATATCTCGCGCGGAGACTGGCCCTTCAATATACTGCCAACTCGATGAAAGCAGTCCCACTGCCGTTGGCCCCGCTGCAGACGACGAAGACACCATGGAGATGCGCGAGCTTGTCATCGTGCCCAAACAAGCTTCTGCGCGTAAGTTCACCTTCAGCCACACCCCGCCGATCCGCAATACTGACATGCATACAGTAGAGCCCATATTCGAATCGCTATCGATCTGTGCCGCGCTGCACCCGGATCCTGCGGACGAGGACGACATGGACGATGAGGACGACGCGTTCATTGACGGCACAGACGAAAACACTCCGTTCGAGACGTTCACCGGCGCTGATGGTGAAGAGCTCAGCGATGTCGGGAGGGTGCGCAGCAATTTCATCAATGATAATCGTTTTGCGCCATACTAGACGTTAATCTCAATCATCGCGTTCGGTGCCTTTTCTTCATCCCTTTTTGTCCCAGGCCGCGCTTGCACATCTGGAGAGCATCATATACGACCCGTTCGACGCACAGCGCGAGCAGAACGAACCGGTGCTGAATGGGGACGGTGGTCACGACGATAGCGAAGGTAGCGATCGCGAGGAACTACAGAGCGCAGAAGCGCGGCACATCAATGGCCATTCAACAAACGAATGAAATACAAAACGAGAAATACGACGAGGGAGAACTCGATAGCGATGGGTAATCTACACACATGTAACGTAACGTCAAACCATACTTTGACTCTTATTTCTTCGTCCCAAACCCTTCGGCGACCCAAGAGCTCGATAACGCAGGTGGTGAGTCTCCTGCTTTCCTCACGTCAGCCGACAAAGTCTTCATGGGAGTAACACCCGGTAACGGTCCCCAACTGAAACCAGAAGGCGGGGTGGCAGTCGTGCTTGCAGGCGCGGGCGATCGCTTGATTGCAATTGGTTTCGCATGCAATTTGCTGCCAGCTCCACCTCTTTGTCGCAGACTGGTGGAATGCGCAGGTGTAGGTGTGGGCGAACCAGGTGACTCAGGCCTTTCGTAGGCACTCGGGCTCCACTTGGGTGTTGGTGTTTGTGGCAGACTGCCCAACCCAAGAGGACTGGAAGCAGGAGGGGGGTTCCACGCGAGCTTGAAAACGCTATTCTCGCTGAGCTCAGGTGCAGTTGCAAGCTTCTGGGGAGTTCGGAAGTCGAGTGCGGGCGCAGCCGTACCAACCGCTTGCGTATTCAATTGCGGCTCCTTTCGCACACGAAGAAGGGCTCCTTTCAGTCGCTGTGCCGCTCGTTCTGCATTTAGCGCAGCAGCCGTAGTTGCAGCGACGTTTGGCGTTACGGCAACGGCGCGATTGCCGGAGGAATCCCTGAGTTCCGAGGGGAACGGGCTCGACTTGCGTACCGCGAGCTGGGTTGAGCTGAGATTCATCTTTGACACCCTGCCTACAAGTCGATCGACGTCGTCCGCCTGTTGCGTGATAGCTATGTCGATGTTGCGGTACGTCCGGTTAATCGTGTCTAAAGAAGGCGCTCTGCACATGTGTGTGAATAACAGCAAGTATCATTTTTAGTGCTGAACATACCTTAACCCGGGTTTGCCCAGTTTGAGTTGATTCAGCCGCTTCTTAGATAGATGCAGGTGGTCTTCCAACTTCTGTATTCTATCGCGGATGACCTTTAGATGCAAGTTAGTATCGTCTCAGTCCGGCATACTTGGATAGCCACATACCCTGACCCCTCGCCGCAATTGTATCTGCGTTTCCAGGTGTTCAGGGCCTAGTGATCTGGCCTTTAGAATCTTCGCGAACTCTGCATCGTCTTTGGCCTTGCTGAAGCGTACGACCTCTTCTTTCCGCATAGACACTGAAGAAACTAAATCAGCACCACAATTTTGTTTTTTTACAAGCAGAGTGTGAGACCAACCTTTGAGCATCGCGGCCTCCAACTCGCGAATTGCCTTTGTGTGTGCGGTCCTCAGTTCTTTCAGTTCAGTAACCTCTTTGTTCAGCGATCGTAGAAGACGTCCAAACTCCTTGGCATCGGCGATACCAAATTTGGTTTTGTCGCCTAGATCCGACGCCTTTCGCGATACGTTTAGCGATTTATAATGATCTCCCTTTCGCTTATCGGCCTGGATAGAAAGCTGCTTTAACTATCACAAAGAAGTGCATCAGCTACTGTGTGCAATCATGAATAGAGGATACGTACTGTCTCGAACTCTCCGGCTATTGTATGCACGAGATTGATGGACTCTTTTTGCATGCCTTCTTCAATCTGTGCAAGAGGGTCGGGTGTAGCGGCAGGTTGAGGTGATACCGGTTTTCCGAACGGACCCCCAGTAAGTGAACCGAATCCAGGCGGTGACGACGCAGACGGACCAGGCTTGTTTAGCGGGAAGGGAAGGCTGCTGGACGGCGTTGTAGATGGTGGAGGGGGTGTTTTCGGACCAGAGGCAGTTGCTGGAGCAGGGGGAGGGAACCCAAAGGCAGGGCCTGGTGCTTTCTGCCCAAAGCTGAGAGTCGATGCAGGGGCGGCCGGCTTCTGCCCGAAGAAGCCTGCAGGTGGCGGATTGAAAGAAGGTGACGACGGTGTAGATTGAGGAGTTGTTATGGCGGTAGGAATGGCAGGAGCCACTTTAGACGCAGTAGATGTGGCCGGAGCGGAAGATGCTGAAGTCATCGCTGGCCTAGCCAAAGGAGCTGAAGGGAACATGGTGAAGAGAGAGCCGCTCGCACTAGAGAATGTGGCCGTATTTGAGCCAATGGCGGGCTTTGTACCAAGGAAACCTCCCGCATTCGCTGTAGTACTTTGAGGTGCAGTAGTGGGAGCCGTGGATGACGAAGGGGTCAAGACGAAAGGACTAGGCTTTGGCATCGGTGGACCGAACGCACTTAGAAGTGGCGGTGTCTTTGTACGCGAGGGGGCTGTGTCTGAAGCAGATTCCTTTTTTGGAGCTATGGGAGCAGCGACAGCCCCACCCTCTTCCTGAGGCGGTAGCTTATTCGGAAGTTCGCTAGACTTTGCTCCTGTGCTACCCGCAGGTTTAATGGTAGGTTCGTCATCGTCATCGTCCCCAGAGATTGGAGCGTTGGCCAGAGGGGAACTTCGAGATGGCCTGGTCGACGGTCTACCAAGCCCTAAACCAGCTGGCGTCGGGGTCGGCGACGCTATCGGAGTGGTAGGAACAGATGATATAATCGGAGAAGATTGCTTATCAGGGGAATCAGGGGGAGTCGTGGTCTCCAGTGCCTTTGCAGATGACACTTTGGTGTCTTTGGAAGGAGACGATGGAGTGAGGCGTATCTCAGGGCCGGGAGTAGAGGATTCATCTTCAGAAGCATTCTCTTCCGACTCGTTTTCGATTGCGGGCTCAGGGGTGACCTCTTCCAGCTGTTCTCCATCCTCTTCATCCTCGCTGCCACTACTGAATGATTGAGATAGGAAAGAAATGGCGTCGTCGTCTTCTTCGGCAGCTTCGCCATGCTCAGCGTCATCGTCGTCTGAAGAAACCTCTTCCCTAGCTTCAGAAGAGTCGGGTTTCCGCGCAGCCGACGCAGATCCTGCAGTCGTAGCACGATTAGCTACATGCTCAACATATCAACAGCCACCGTACCTTCGCCCGTTTCTGCTTTGGCCACCCCTGATGCACCAAAAACCGACACTCTGGGTGTTGACGCGAAAGAACTAGAGCCCTTCGACGGTGTCTTGTCGTCGTTCGCATCGCGTAAAAGCTCGCCAAACGACTTGCTGCCCCCACTCGCAAAGGAGGCAAACCCCTTGTTACCAGAGAAGGCACTGAAGGCAGATGTCGCTGCAGTAGGAGGTGTTACAGGGGGAGTCGAGGATTGGCCGAAGACCGGCGTCCCAAACGAAGAACTACCAAACGCCGATTTTTTCTCCGGTGTAGTAGAAACCCCGATCGCAGATGTGGCACCGAATGTAGGTTTAACAGATCCTTCCCCTGAGGCCTTCGGTGTAGACGGGGAGGATGAGAAAGCTGACACAGAACCCCCAAATGCACCAACGGTGGGCGCCTTGGGAGGATTGAAAAATGGTGAAGATGATGGTACTGCCACTCCGAATGCACCGAAGCCAGGTTCAGGTTTACTGAAACCTGTCGGATGTGATGCCAACCCCGCGAAGGCACCAGTAGCTGGAGCCAGACTGGACGAGCTAAACGGAGATGCAGGGGATTGAGATGTCGCACTACTAGACTTATCCGGCGTAGTAGGCACCACAAAGGCCGTGCTAGGTTTCGGCGTAGAAGGCTCACTTGCACCAAATGCCAACGGACTGTTAGCAAATGCATTCGCTGCACTGCTGAACGCTGATGGGGAACTAGCCGTAGAAGCAGCCGCATTATCCTCCGTCTTCGATTCACCCGACGTATTGCGTGCGGGAGAACCGAATGACGCTGTTCCAGACTGAGCGAAAGATGCAAACCCACCACTTGTGGGAGTGGCCACAGGAGCTGCGACAGCAGGAGCAGGCTTAGAGCTGCTGCCAAATGACGTTGTTCCAAAGGCAGATTGGCCAAATGCAGATTTGGACCCAAATGCACCGAAGCCCGTCTGACCGAAAGCCGATGTAGGTGCCGGTTTGGGGTTCCCGAAACCGGTAGCACCAAATGCAGTGGAGGCAGGCTTAGAAGCATCGCTAGAAACGGATGCTGAAGAGCCGAAGGAAGAGGTGCCAAAAGTCGCTGGTCCCTGGCTGGCGAACGACCCGAAGCCGCCCGTTGCTGGCTTAATAACACTAGATGAGCCGCCCGGACTGGAGACGTCTCCAAAAGCGGGTTTGCTTTCGTTTGATGGAACTTGGGATGTGAAAGAACCGAAAATACTAGGCTTTGCTGGCACCGAAACACTGGCGGAACCTGAACCCCTAAGGGAGAGACTACCGAACGCACTGCCACCTGTGTCTGTGTCGGCCGACATGGGGTCCTCGGAGTTGGATACTGACATCGCCATGGGAGACAAAGGTGCCAGGTCCTTGGTTGTTTGGGTCGTACTTGACGGTGCCAGACCACTCGTACCAAATGTGGACGTTTGACCAAATTTATTTGGTGTGGAGGAAGCGAACGCGCCAAATCCAGTGGTTGATTGGCTGGTCGCCGTCGTCGATGTTGATGCACCGAAAGGTGATGGTTGTCCAAATGCACTTGTTGATGAGAAGGGGGCTTTTTGACCAAATGCCGGCAAACTACCAAAGGCGCTTTGTCCGAACGGGGAACTATTCGCTTGTCCAAAAACTGGCGACGTTTGATTGACCTGAGGGCCAGCAGAAATCGCTTGGACGAAGCCAGTGGAGGGCACCGATGGCCGAGGCCCAGAATCGACGGCAGTCTCCATGGAATCTACGCCGGCCTCAGCCGTCTTGGCCATACCAGGATATGGCACTGCGCGCGTGTTCAAGATGTTCCATCCCACGACAGTACCATCACTTGCATAGAGATACATAACTGGAGGGGGAGGGAGGACTACATCCTCGCCAGATGGCGACTTGTGGGCGAACTCCTCAGAGCCCGTAAGGTCCAGCGCTAGGCCCATTGGTACAGTTTCGTTCGTGTCTTTGTCCAAGGGCACCGAAGGTGTTGAAGTCTCTTCCAATGACAGGTTTGTCCATGATTCCTGTCCATTGGCATCAGTCACACACCCAAGCAAGCCGATGTCAGATGAAGTGCTGTCCCCGACAAAAATAAGTATTTTTGACGGCTCCCACTGTCGCAGAATTGCAGTGAATGATCCCGGGGGACGTAATCCTGGAAAAGGTAGGTACGGTGCATTCAATTTGACCTCAGTTATAGTGTTGGCCCTTGCATCAAGCGATAATAGCAGGTGAGTCTGCTCCGACTCAGCTGTTACCTCACCAGCTGGTACATAGATGCAGTGAAAATCCGAATTGGATAACCATGTCACTGCGATGACGGTATGGGATGCCAAAGAGGTAGGTCTGGCGACGGTGTTCTTAGGGTTGGAAGTATCACTGGGAGAATATGACACTATGTCGCCGCTCTGCAAACCAATTGCCAGCTGTTTGCCTTTGGGGGACCAAGCGACTTCGAATTACGGAGTTAACTGCGCTCTCCGCCACGAGTTGATTGACTTACAGCATGTTGGTATAGTATCTGGAGTTGCACCACTTATCCAGCTGCCGACTATTTGGGAACTCCGAAGATCCAACAAATCAATACGTTGGCCCGCAGTATGAGGTTCATACAGCACCGCGACGAGGTCAGGAAGATCCGCGGGGTTGGCAGCGAGTTCCCGAGGTGCAGCGCCACTAGGTGATGAAAAGACATGACTAGGGGGCTGGTCCTGGTCACCTGGCGTAGTGAGACTTGAGACGTCATATACTGCGATTGAGCCTGATGTCAGACCGACGACCAGTTTGGTTTCGTTGGACGCAAATGTGATTGTATTTGGTGGTGCATTGACTGCTATCGTGCGTGCAGGAGTAAAAGGTATTTCTCCGTCTGTTTCTGAGCTCGCAAACGCGTTTCGCAGTGATGTTAAACTTGAGAATACGAGGCCTGGAGGGCATAAGTGTCAATAAAAATAGGAGTAGCGATATGCGTACTGTAGGCTCCGCTAGCACTGCGCGTCGCAGCAGCAAAGTATCCTATCTGGTTTGCTGTGGCAAATAGTATTCCCTTTCCAGACAAGGAATCCAACTGGAGAGGTTCAGAGAGCCTGACGCGTCCCTGTTTGTTCAAGAGTCGAAGCGCAAGAAACTGGATATTAAAGCATGAGTACTGCAAATTTCTACTATAACGATTGTTGGCGCACGTCTGCTTCTTTGTCGTCGCCCTCTTTGACCACACGCTGGACTTGAACTGACGGTGGCGTCCGTAGTTGTGTCGCGTTCATTGTTCGTGCCGGAAAGGGGGGGTCCAGTCCCTAAGATCAAGATATAAACAAGTACAGCGACTTGGCGTAGCAGTATCAGTCGTGAGCGTCGTGAAGATCGTAGACGCAGCGTGATGGTGTTGGACGTCCGAGCCGGACATGAGCTACATTCAACTCACAATATGCGCGCTATCCATTTACTGGCGTCTATTTACCATCCCGTATTTGAACAGCCCTGCATGTGACACCGAACGTCTTGCTCTCCACTGCACACAACTATCAACATACTGCATTTAGTGTGCAACGTACTGGGCATGAACGATTAATCAAGGCAAACCAAGCTCATGTCCGCGACTACATCTACGACGCAAGACCCTCTTGCTCGGTTTGAGGACAATGCTCCTCCAACTTCTGCGCTGCAACGTCCAGGTAAGTTCATATGCTGTGTTCGTAATACCGGTATATATCCATGCCCGTAAATATCTCAGGTGTGATGGCTCGTCTCCATGGGCTTTTCCCTACTGGCAGCCACGACACGCAGCAGCAACTAGATGCTGCGAAGGTCAGTAGCCCGCGAAGGCAGCACCTTCGCTCTCCGCCGAAGTACTTGAAGATCCGCATGCTGACGTGGAATATGCATGATTCGGTGCCAAAAGTGAGCTGTCGCTAGTGCTTTGGAAGTGTACCTAACCGTGCGTCAGGGTGACCTTCGTGATTTGCTTGGCCCTGTGAATGATTACGGCTCGGCGGAGACCAAGCCAGGAAGTCTTCCCGCTTTCGCACTTGAACCCTCACACCCGTATCACCTCGTAGTTGTGTAAGTGAGACGCCCAACTCCGGAGTGCTACTACTGAACTTCGAGAAGGGCGGGGCAAGAATGCCCGAGCTTGTCAGGTTAGCTGAATGATACTCATGTGAGGCGCATCTCAACTTTTAGCAGGAATGCCTATGGGTCTAGGTGCCGGATTCAAGCTGAAGGACAAAGAGCGCGAAAGGAATAAAGACAAGGAGCCTTCCGAACGACCGCACTCCTCTCCTCGTTTGACCGAACAACACAAGGATGCCGAGGAGGAAGAACATTTACGTCGTCGTTCCAGACATCGCTCCTTAGTTCGACATCATTCCAGCCACCGACATAGTCATGAGGAGGGTACCTCATCCAATCACGACCTTTTGCAAGATAAATATAGTGGCGCTCATCACCAGCCATCCGGCTGGACATACACGCTAGAAGACTGGTATTCTCATGGCGGAAGCTCTCGATCTGCAGGGGTGGGTTCGAGTTTACGTACCAGTCACAGCGAACACGAGCCAGATGATGGTATCGCTCTGCTTTCACCAAAAGCAAAGTCTACTGGCGATCTGAACACCCGTCTGAATACTCTCAGTAAAGGTCCATATGAGTTAGTAGTGAAGGAAAGAATGATGGGAATTTATCTCGCCGTTTTCGTCCATCGGGATGCACTGCCACTTGTTTCAAGTAAGTCCCACTGCACCTACTCAGGATCGCTACTTACATGGTCCGAAAAGATACCTCTAAGTCGGCCGTAACAGCCGGATTGATTGGGGGCAGGGTGGGCAATAAGGGTGGGGTAGGAATTAGTATCAAGATTGCTGGCGTTTCCTTGCTTTTTATGAACGCTCACCTAGCCGGTCGGTCTCCACAATTATCGCGAGCCGCACCGTTGTTGACAAGCGTTCAGCTCACGAAGGGAAAGTTCATCATCGGATCGCGAACTTCATAAAAATCAAAGTGGGTACTGTATTCTACCTCTCTACCTATCGCAATAACATCTACGCACAGAACGAACTTACGGTCGACGACTTCCTCCCGGCCGATGATCCTCGAAAGATGGCCGAAGGTTCGTCCCATAGTTATTCGTGAGCTCCAATATCCTGACCTAGAGTACCGAAGATATTACTGACCGGTTTGACTTCGCATTCTTGTGTGGTGACCTCAATTTTCGTTTGGACATCACGCGTCTCCATGCTGACTGGCTGATATCCCGAAGAGGTGCGAGAAGCTATGCAATTTATCTCCACCAACACTAACAGTCAGAACTTCTTAGAATACGGCCAAGCCCTTGCATTTGACCAACTGCGCAAGGTCATGGGGACCCATTCAGCCTTTGCAGGCTTTGAAGAAGCACCGATCGATTTCCCCCCAACTTTCAAATACGATGTCTTGCGTTCCAAGCGAAGCAAAAGAGCTTCAAAGCGGATCTCCAAAAGCCCGCTCGAGGGTCCTCAGTTACATGAAAAACGACCCAATGAGATCGAAGAGAAGTTGCACGAACAGGACGATGATGACTCAGATGACGAGCCTGAAGCTGACGGCGAAGCAACATCGATGGCATCGACAGCTTGGACCTTGCAGACTCGATATACCACAGACGGCGAAGATAAAGACGTGGAAGTGGAGGAGTATTTTCCTAGCGTTCCCAACCGCGCAAACCCTGGTACACCGAGAATCATTGATGATGCGAAGGTTCTCTCCTCAACAGCAGTACATAAGGCCAAAGCAAAATGGATTTCATTAATCTCGAAGCCCAATTCACCCATGCGCAAGTGGCACAAGGCAAAGCATACTCACGGCCATGATCGACCCCAGACGCCTGTATCTCCATCGTTTGTGACATCGACGTCTTTGCCATTCTCGCCTCCCGAACCCCCGCGATTCGTAGCTGTCACTCTACCCCCTACCCCTGCTGAGGATCAGGAGCCCCAGATTGGTAAACCATTGGATGATCAGTTGCTGAAGCCCACAAGGAGTGTTGGATCGTCTGAGCAGGCGAGATCGACTACCCCACCCGCAGGGAGATCTGTGTCCACAAAGACGAGTCAAAGTAATGAGAAGTCCGATGAAGAAGAGGAAAAAGGTGTTTACGATTCGTCTCACAAGCAGCGAGTGCCAAGCTGGTATGTTCATCATACATCTCCGCCCCAGCAACACATATTCACTCAAACCAGGTGTGATCGGATTTTATGGAAGTCGAACATAGAGCCGGAATCCGATACGGACTCAGAAGACGAAGAGGTCGGCGTCTCCACCTCACCACAACGTAGCCGAATGGGTTCTTTACTGCACGCCTTGAGGCCGATGAACGGCCGAGCGCGTAAGGACTCTACTCTCTCTAATGATACGGCCATCCCTGCTATTGTAGTGCATCAAGACAGTGTGTCCTCATCACCTGCCTCAGATGCTGGCGACTTCCCTACTCAATATCCACAGCTTCCTTCCCCTCCGCAGTCTCCCCCACAGTCTCCGCCACACAACGCCATCCATACACCTACTGCGCTTCGACACACCAGATCGACCGATTTTGGGCCCATAAACGATCGCCCTCCCCCCTATCGTACCCGTACTCACGTTTCCCCTACGGATAGCTCGCCCTCTCGCTCACGTCGAATCTCTCTCAATTCTCTAAACAATGCTCAGCCTTCTGGGAATTACCTACCCCATATACGACAACACCACGACATCCCCATCCCCGTTCCTCCTCCCGTTCCTCCAAAGGACCCGCCTTTGGCACCTGTGCCTGCGCCGATATCCTTCTGGAAAGGCCTGAGCATCCTGCCATTCCTCCGAGACGGCTCGGCACAAACTTCGCTGCCGCCAAGACCACCTACTCCAGAGACCCCTCCGCCACCTACACCAGTCAGAGGTGATGTAGTGTGTCTTGACTACGATACCCTAGACGACGGTGAGATGAAACGGCTGGAAGGGAGGAGCGACCACAGACCAGTCATAGGGTCATATGCCCTCTATATTTGATCGTTATGCCCTTTCCTCTACCTGCTGGACAATACCTAAGACATTACAGAACATCCTGATCGCGATAATATTCTACTGTACCTATAGACCTGTAGCTTAGAACAACTCCCTACGGACAATCATCATGGCTGATCAAGTGGCCCTTTGGCGTCTAATATTGCCACGCGCGGTTGTCCGAGCTCAGCCACCCAGTGCGCTGCGCTTTGTTCTTGAACTTTGACAGCCACGATTCAGCCAAGCCGAGTGTGTACGAAGCCTCATACTCACCAGTCTTGCACTATACATTAACAGAGACATGTCTCGCAATATGGATCCTCAAGCTACGGCCCTTCTAGATCATATCTTCTCCCAAACCCAGTCCAATATTTCATTCCTTGCGTCCCAGAACTATATTTCAGGGCACGAAGCTGATGAGCTCATCTCACGTCTCAACACCGCACAGAGTCGTGGAATTGGCCATGGGGACACAGGACTCGCCAACAGTATCCAGGCATTGTCCATTGCCCCCATTCACAGTGGTAACTCTGCTCCTCCCCCAGCTCGTCGCAACGTACCCCCTCCACCTGGAGGTCGTTCCAACCAAGCCCGGGCCATATGGGCCTATAATGAGGATGGGAGGGTATGTGTTCAGTATCGCTACACCGTCGTCAGCTGCCAATGACAAGTACGCAGGAACCCAACGATCTATCTTTCACAAAGGGCGAAGTCATTGAGATCATAGATGAAAACAACGCAGATTGGTGGACAGGTCGATGCAGAGGCCGTCAGGGACTATTCCCATCCAATCATGTAGAGAAGGTGGCCTCGGGACCTCCTGCGCTTTCATCACCCCCGCCGATGGGACCACCGGTCCCTTACTCGGCAGGGCCCACTGGCCCACCTCCTCCGTCTGGTCCGCCTGCTGGATACGGAAACGACAGACCTGTTTATAAGCCCTTCGGGGCTAGCTACCAGGGAGTTGACCAACCTCCCCCTCCGGGCGCAGGAGCTGTGAATTCAGTTGGCCTCCAACAAGCACCCGAACCCAAGAAGAGCCGCTTCGGCAAGCTGGGTAATACCGTGCGTAGTAAGATTTTGAGCCACATAAGTCCTTTGGTGCTAATCCGGGTGATAGATGGCAAACTCTGCCGCAGGAGGTGTAGGTTTCGGCGCAGGTAAGCTCGATCACAATGAGTCCTCTGGTTTATATTGCTAACGGTAAATTGCAGGTGCCGCCATTGGCAGTGGCATCGTCAATGCTATATTCTAGGTAACTCAGTATTCTGTTTCTTTGTTTTGTCTGGATGGGTTTGTGAGTGTTCTTTGTACAATGTCGACTATCAACTAGAATACTGTGGTCGAGGACGAATGGATCTTCTATACGCATGCTATGCACCAGTCCGATAGCATTAGATAATAATTCGAGAACGTATGTTCCACAGATTTACACCATACCCCACCATTCGTCACCCGAATTTGAGGAATTTGACTTTGAATTTGACTGTTCGGCAACTCCCGGGGGATTCCGGAACTGGCAAGCACCCATTCCGGCATGCCTTCGTCTAAGATAGACTCAAAGTTAAAGAGTCAGACGAGCGTGCGGCATCAGCACACAGTACTGTACCGGGGTTCGTTCTTGCGGTGGTAGCTTTGTGCGGTTTGCTACAGAAACTCCTGGCCTGGCGACAGGTGTCCTCCCCACCTGACCTCCCTCATGTCTCTCCTGTTCCGCCATTTACGCGTTCATCAGGTCTTCGGTGCTAATACCGACGTTGGAAAGACTGTCCTCACCTCTGCACTTACCCGTGCTTCGGCTGCACGCGGTAAAGAGACCTTCTACCTCAAGCCAGCCAGCACCGGTCCGTTGACAGATGCTGACGACGAGTCAGTGTTTTTACTATTACTCGCATGTAGAACTTGATATCCAATCTGATTGAATCTATCTTAGGTATGTGAAGAGATTCGGTGGCGATCGTCGAGACAGCATACATGCGCATTGCTTGTTCCGACTACACGAGCCAGTCAGCCCTCATTTAGCAGCGCGGCTGGCTCAAGAAGATCCCCAGCTCGCGGTTGGTCGCAGCTTTCTGCAATCATGTTTTATCTGACAATGTTTATAGGATGTCAGTATTCCTTCCGATGATACATTTGTTGGGGCGATAGCTGCCTATATACGTGACTGCGCTAAAAGCGCGCGCTCGAACGCGCATATGTACGTCGAGACTGCTGGAGGTAAGACACCGTTTGTGAGTCACGGAAGAGGATCAGCAAGAGATCCTCAGGTGTCTTCTATCGCACGTAACTCATGACAACTTAGGTGTTCACAGTCCTACTCTATCTGGGACAACTCAGGTCGATAGCTACCGTCCTCTTCACCTCCCTACTATCCTCATTGGTGACTCACGGCTGGGTGGAATATCCGCGACAATATCTGCTTACGAATCTCTTACCCTGCGAGGATACGATATCGATGCAGTGTTACTTTTCCGTGACGAATACTACAGAAACTGGGAATATCTGCAGTCCTACTTCGGCGAAAGAGGGTTAAGAGTCGGTGCCGTTGCAGCTCCTCCGGAGAAGCATATAGATCCTGCAATCAACTTCGCCCAAACAGATGCATATTATCAAGAGCTTGTCCCGGCGTCACAGGAAAGCGAATTATTCGACATCGTGAAACACCTTGACGAACGCCATGCCACGAGATTGGACGAGCTTCGGACGATGCCTCGCAGAACAATGGACACTATCTGGTGGCCGTTCGTACAACACGGTTTGGTAAAGGATGAGAAAGACATCACGGTGATCGACAGTGCTTACGGCGACGTCTTCTCTGTCTTCAAGCCTCCCGCGGAGACAAAGGCTACGAATGACACAGACTCTTTCCTCCAGCCGCACTTTGATGGCTCCGCTTCGTGGTGGACGCAAGCCCTCGGACATGCCCACCCCTCGTTGACCCTCGCGGCTGCCAGAGCAGCGGGCAGATACGGACATGTCATGTTCCCCCAGGGAACACACGCACCTGCACTCAAGCTCGCCGAACGACTCGTCCAAACCGGTCCTGGGAAAGGGTGGGCTTCTCGGGCTTTCTTCTCCGATGACGGCTCGACAGGGATGGAGGTCGCTTTGAAAATGGCGTTACGGGCATACGCGGTCAGGGTGAACGGGGGTCTCGGCGATGGAGAAGGTCTACCAAAAAGACGGGACTTAGGAATACTTGGCCTCAAAGGCAGCTACCATGGAGACACGATCGGGGCCATGGATGCATGTGAAGAGGGCGTATACACCTGCGAGTGGCACGAGGCGAAGGGATACTGGTTCGAGCCGCCGACCGTGTCTATACGGAATGGAAAGCTGGTGATTTCGCTCCCTCCTGCCATCGCCGCTGCCACAAAACATGGCAAAACGGAGGTCGCTGCGGGTACTTTGGAGTCTGCCTACGATGTCGAAGGTCGCATGGGATCGGCACTCGCAGGTACTTACTGGACGTATATCTCCAACACATTGCACAAACTGGCCGAGGCCGGTATGCCGAAGCTAGCTGCGCTTGTCCTTGAGCCGGTACGAAGCATCTCTCCATATTTCCTATCACATATGTCACACAACTGACGATGTTATTCAGATAGTCATGGGGGCGGGGGGAATGATTTTCGTTGACCCTCTATTCCAGCGTGTATTGATTGAAGTCGCTCGCTCGCACCCTGCTCTCGCCCCAGCCGGCGCTGAACCAAATAGCTGGAAAGGTCTACCCGTCGTCTTCGACGAAGTTTTCGTTGGCCTGTACCGTATAGGATTCGAAAGCACGACGACGATCCTGGGAACAAACCCTGACATCTCCGTCCATGCCAAAATTCTTACCGGAGGGCTGGTGCCTCTCGCAGTAACGATGGCCTCTGAATCGATCTTCAATGCGTTCTACAGCGACAAAAAGGTCGACGCGCTCCTTCACGGACACAGCTACACCGCGTACCCTGTCGGCTGCGAAGTGGCCAACGAGACGCTGTCGATCCTTGACAAGCTGTCTGAGAGCGAATCGTGGGCGGAGGCCAAAGCCAAATGGCAGCCAGCGGCAAAAGACGATGTTCAGCCTCTGCCGTCGAGTGTGTGGAGCTTCTGGGACCCTGGTCTCGTGAATGCTCTGTCGCGATCCAAGGTGGTGGATGAGGTGATGGCGCTTGGAACCTTGCTAGCGTTCAAAGTGTCGGACGACGCAGGAGGTTCGTCGATTTTCCTGAATGCGCTGTGTATCGTAGCTGACGACACCTACGCAGGTTATCAATCGCATTCTGCACAAAAGATCCTGGATTCCATCAAGCATGCTGTAGCTGAAGAAAGCGGCACGTCGCCCATACCAGGCGGAGCGCCGTACGGGATCAACTACAGGACGTTAGGGAATGTGGCGTACTTCATGCTCAGCCTGAACACGCGCCCAGAGATCATACGGTCCGTGGAGGATCGCATATGGAGCGCAATCTCTACCCATGGGAGTCGATGATGTATATATTAGATATTATGTAGAACGGGCTCTATGGGGTAAGATACATAAGTCTGTGCATAGATGTGGAATATACATTGCGAGGTCATTCATAAGCTCTAAGATATGATGCGTGTCGTGACGAGAGGGGGGCTTTCGATTCCTCATTAGGTTGTGAAGCGTGACGAGAGGGTAGTTTTGGTTGTTCATTAAATCTTCTTCTCTTCCTCGTTCTCGCCGTGGGCTGTCGTCTCTTCTGCCTTATTATTTTGGTCTTCTCCGTCTGGTACCTGCTGGTGTCCGACGATCCCTACTGATCGTAGGAAGACCGCAGCGAGCAGCGCACCGAACATCGCGAATGCAAACCCGCCCCACATTACAGCTCGGTATGCGCTCAGCTGGTCGAACGGTTTTGGGGGGCCGACAAGTCCTCCGGGCTGAGGAGGGTTGGCGCGGTTGAACTGTCGTGTAGTCTCTGAATTAAATATAATGGTGGTGATCGCAAGACCGAAGGAGGCACCAAGCTGTGTCGTTCGTTTGATTGTCAGCGAGCTGTACGTTGGGTAGAAGGATACAAGATGCTCACCTGTGTCATTGTTTGGAACAGTGCACCCGACAGACTTTGTTCGTGCGGCAGGCTGATCTTAGCAACGAACAACGTTCCTGCGGCGAACACGAAATCCGCGCCGAAGACGGACACGATCGTTGCCGGGAATCCAAAGGCCCAGTACGGTGATGATGTCTTGATCACTGCAAAAAGCAGATTGGCCGTGGCTGTGAAGACGGTGCCGCAGACTGCAAAGATGGTCTCAGACGGCGTTTTTACGAGTGAAAACTGAACGTGCTCACCGATGAGGAAGACGACCCTCACGCGCCCAACAACGAGGGCGACGACAACGTTACATATGCAGCCTGTGACGGACATTGGCAGGAGCCGTATCATCGTCAAAACAGGAGTCAGCTCCTGGTAGTTCTGGTAATAAAGCTATATGGCTGTTTAGTCCTATTCGATACGAATGAATGAGGCGACTGTACCTGAACCCAGAACGCCCAGCTCAAGAAGCTGCTCCACTCCAGGAAAGCGATCCAGAGAATAACGGCCATTCTTCCCCTGGAACGTGTCCAGATCGACACTTTCATCAAGGGCGGTGGCGTCCATCGTGAGTTGGTCAGCCGTGACTCTCTCTGAAGGTGCTCAAGGTAGAACTGCCAGGCGACGAATAAGAGCAGCAAGATGAAGCCGACCACTATGCAGGCAATGATATACGGTGTCTTCCATCCGTGCGGTGCAATGCTTCCTTCGCTGAGCACGAAGACGATGAGCACCAGGCCGACGGTGACCAGGAATGCACCAAGCCAATCCACCCGTCGGTCTTCCTCTTCAGATGGCTTATCCCGGTCGATGAAAAACGCTCCGCCCATGAATGTGGCCAAACTGAGGCCGGCAATGAGGAAGAAGCCAGAACGCCAGGTCGGGCGAGTGAGCTGAGTAAGTGTGCCTCCAATCAGGTTTCCTACTGCCGCTCCGATGGGTGCACCTGCCGCGAACGTCGCAAAGGCGATAGACCGCGCGTTACTGGGTGGGAATGCGTGTGCGAGAATGCCGAGAGAGGCGGGAATGACGGCGGCACCACCGATACCTTGGACCCCACGCAGGACGTCTATGGCGATTTCATCCCGCGCGAAACCGGCCCCCAAGGAAAATATGCCCAGGAAGGCTATTCCCCCTAGGAAGACAATCTTGCGGCCGTACAAGTCTGCTATTCTGCCGAAGAATAGCAGGAGACACCCCTGTTTGAAATTTGCGTGGTCAGTATCGCTGCGGATAACCCCCAGGGCTTGAGGGTGAGACGACGCACGGAGCTGAGGGAAAATGCGGATATTATCCATTGCAGCTTCTCCTCCTTGATATGGAGATCCCGGCCGATGGTAGGCAGGGCTATTGAGGCTGCAGTGGCGCTACTCGTCTGTAATGTCGGATGTGAGCATCATTTGTTCTGGCCACAAATACGAACAGTTCATTCAAGAAAATTTGAACACACTCACGTTCAATATCATCGATAGAGTGCAGGTGGCTACCAAAGCAATGGCTTGCCATCGACCATTCGGTTGGGCTGGCTGCAACTCGCCAGAGTGCGTCTTCTCCGAATCTTCCACAGAGTCCACCATGCTGGCCGGGAGAGTGAAGGGATCTTAGGAGGCTCGGGATGGCAGCTCGAGTGTCTTTATACCATGCGGCATCATACTTGTGCCGGCACACCTCTACCTAGATCGAGGACGGATTGCGACTGTTCGGAGGTCTGATTTTGCAAGGCTGTTGAAATAAGCGCTGTCCCGGCCATATTACGGGCTCCAGCGAGCATTGGACCCACCGTGTCTCACCGCGTTATCCGAGATGGTGAAATCCTGGGCGCAAACTAGCTCATCACCCGCCCACAATGAGGTCCAACCAGCGTTGTTTCAACCTGTGGAGGCTCTGGGGATGGCGGGGATCATGCTGCAGCAAATATCGCATATCCGGCCCACAGAGCCATGAGGCTGCGACATCCCGCACCCCTGCACAAATACAGCACTCGAGTTTCATACGGTCGCCCGGTCAAGGGCGCGCTGGGGATTGGTAAGCCTAAAGTGACTCATTGCAATTCTTGTATCAAACGTTCATTGAAAGGCTTGATGCAACATCAGCGTACTGCTGCTCACGTAGGGACAGAGGTGTCATAGGGGGCGGACGAGCGTACTTAGTAAGCCAACTAAGGCAGTGAAGTACGGTAAGTGTAGTTTAATTGTAGGACTTGATGTCATCAACCCCAGCACTTCAAAGCTGTATACCATTACGCCACTCTCGGGGACGGAGCCATCTTACGCGTGCGCTCGGTATGGCAAGAGCGCCCTTCCAGTCATTTTGATGATGCAGAGGTGGCGGTGAACGGTACCACATTCTTAGCTCCCGACGATTGCATCTGCAAACCACTGATGTCAGCTTACTCATGATCAACATAAGTATAAAGTGGATGCACAGTACCATCTCGCCAGGTGCAAAGCCGTCTTGACTCTTGGATTCGTGCATAGCTCCTGGCCACTGGCGCCCTTCAGGAAATCCGTGTTAGCCGAACCGAGCCAGTGACGATGGACCTGAAGTTCGATTGGACGACTCCTTGCAGCTCCCCTCGCGTCTCAAGCGCTTGACTGATTGTGGGGGCGGGGGGAGATTTGACGTCACTCTCGGTTGCAGCGAGCATGCATTAGGCGCCTTCTTGGAGCCATGTTCGCATATAAGTTGAGTGCGCATATACGCTTGGTTGAAGATCTACAAGTCAACCACATACTCGTCCATTCGAAACCGACCAATAATAACACTTACCACCATCCTACTACCATGAGTCAAAACACCGATTACCAGACGTCCAACTATCCTGCGGACGGTGACTGTGAGTATCCTATCATTTGCTGTAGTGCCCAGCGGGTCCACTCAAGGTGTCTTGCTAGCCACTGCATCCGGCGGTTACGGGTCGACACCAGAGAATACTTGGTCAAGTAAAGCACAGAGAGGGAGCAACGAAGCGGGCCTGATCGACCAGTCCGTCAACGGCGGACTTGTTGGGGACGAGATCCAGGATGCAGTGCAGGGACAAGACGCATCAACCAGAGAACAGTTCGCGCATGACGCCAAGAGAGACTTTGGAACAGAAGGCGGAGGGATCGGACTGAACCCGTATGGCAGAAACCCAGACAGTCGCAAGGAGACGGAGGATCTTCTGGCATCCAAATACACAGATGCTCGTGGAAGGGATTATGAGGGGGGCGCATCAGCAGGAGATGCATAACTGCACGTATATGTATAGACTGTGATTGTTTCCCGCGTGTTGGATTGATACATCACAGGTCGTGTACAGGCAATCTTCTTGAACAGTCTTGGGTACCATTGTATTTCTAGCACAACAAACAATCAATCATTTGGACGATAGATGCGATCTCTTGTTGTGTACCTGTGCTAGGGCTTTGAGGATTTTAGTTTGTATTTAGCCAGCGGGTAAGACGCGGCCGAGCACACAGCAATGCTGTAGGCCCGACGTCTTGAGTGTGTTTTCAAGTAGAGTAACTGGGAGTAACGCCTAGTCAATAGATGTTTAGACCATGAGATGAGAGGATGGAGTAGCGCAGAACTGTGGAAGAACGAGAGTGGCGGCTGCATTGTCTGAGTAAGCCAGAAGTAAGCCCGGCAGCCAGGCACTGGCCACAGCCAAATAGTACCAAACAAACTACAGTCAGATCACGCCCGTGGCGGAGACCCGACCACCAACATCGACGACGAGCAAGACGACGGGGTCGGGTTTTAACAGCAAGAACGACCCCCTACGAACATCTACTTTTCCTCGTACAAGACATTCTCTACGCCGCTTTGAACGCTTTCTGTTTCCAGTCTCGTTATGCGCGAGTCCAACTTCGCCTTTCCCGCTCAGAACCGAGCGTCCGTATGCATTACCTCCCAGCTCTATGATCGTAGAGGTTTGTCGACGTCTTTTGAACAACCTATGCACCTCTACTGATAAACATCCTGCACAGCTCTCGACACAAATGCTCCGCTCCCTCTGTACAATTCCTTGTCTCACCTCACCTATCTCACCTCAACCTCGCCTCGAATCCGGGAGATCATGACAACAGACGGTGGCCTGGAACGCCTTGTCCGTATTCTACATGAATTTTGCATGTGTCCTCCTCCCCCCGAGAACCCAGCCATCCTATACGGCCTATCATCCTCTAAAGCCCATCCGCCCAAGCTTGTGCCGACCTTAAATCCCAAATCATTTGACAAACAAGCCGCCTATAGGTTTTCTCTCGCTTTTCAATCGGTAGTAAATATCGGAGTGCGAGGGAGCGAACAAATCCGTGGTCGTGTGGTACAAGCGGGCACGTTGGAAGTGGTAGGCTGCATTCTGGAGGCGTGGCTCGCAGGCAAAGGATTTCCTGTTGGACCGAACACTGCTTCGGGTAGCTCCCACCGCGAATCACGAGAGCAACGAATGGCTCGAAGACAGGCCCAGCATGATCTCAGGCAACGAGAGCAAGCTCAACAATTGACCCGGGCGTTGCAACGGCAGGTAGTGGTAGAAATTCATGCACGAGATCGGTCGGTTCAGACACCAGAGGTGCGTTGCTTGCTTACTGTACTGATCGGAGAACCTGATGTCGCACTGTAGGACGATGCGATGGACACTGAAGCAACATCAGACGGCCGTGATACCTCCAACGAAGCTTCGGCCAACGCGACCCCTCTTGGTACGGATACCCCAACGGGCACTGTCGTCGTACCGAGCAGGGATCGCAGCGGTACGATCATAGCACGCCCAGTCTGGGATCAGACTCCTACAGCGGCTCGCGGGCGCACATTGCGTCAGACGAGCAGATCAGGCGCCCCCGCTACTTCCGAAGGGCCATCCGCTACCCACTCTGCTGACACATCTCGGCCGGACACCGAGACAGAAGACGACGGCGATATCGATATGGACCACTACACTATGCGCGAGGCCGACGCCGCCGTATCGGGTGCGTCGTCGCCAGAACGTCGGGACCTATCAGCGGACGCGGCTACCGTTCGTGCGACCGCAACACATCCACGCCGTGCCGTTGGGATCGTGTCTGACACTGTGCAGTCTGCTGCAGGCGCTTCCATGGACATGAGCCCCGATGCGCATATCATTATCAACGATCAAGCTGTCGGCGTCGACGGCGTAGGTGTCGAAGATGGCATCGTCTCGCTAGAAACGAACGACGATTTTGCAATGGGGGCCCCTCCTGGTGCACCGGGCGCAATTAATGCAACACGTGGTGAACCTCACGCAGCGGAGCGCACGCCAAGGGCGGGGACGATCACACTCCCAGCTCCGACCGCTACTCCTGTCCCTGCGATTCCTGCAACAATACGTGCGCGGAATGCAGAGGGAACCAACACTGCCGAACAACGCCCGCGCATGCACGGTGGTGCTGCCCTTCCTAATGTCGCCCGAGCTGGACCCGCAGGTGCTATCGCTGCCATGCACCATCATCATCACCATCGCGATATGGACACCGGCCCCTATCGTGACGAGGATATCCTTCTCGCTTTACAACTGCTTGCCTACCTTAGCAAATACCCTCATGTCAGGCAAGCCTTCTACAAAACCCGTGTCGCATTCCACCCCGCCTCGTTGCAAGACAGTTCTGTATCTGTAGATGATCCGGCTTGGAAGAATCAGGCGGGGTCGAGCAGCTCCAAGATGCCGATTGTTGCTACTCCCGCGAAGGAACCGAACGCATTCTTGAAAGCATTTGCTACCGCTACTGGGCGTGGCAAGGATAAAGACAAGGAAAAGGCGTCAGGTGCCCAGAGTGTCTCGCAAACCCCCAGCTCATCCACCACAGGAGGGTCGCCCCCCTCCTCGTCGCGGCTGACAAATGTCTTTTCGCTGGTGGAAAGATTCACTTACCGACCGAGCTCATCTGAGATGGAGGGTCCGAATCCGCCCGCTACGCTTCCTACTGAGATTCAACACTGGGCTGGTGTGATAATGAGGAATGCCTGCAGGAAAGATGATCAACGGGGAGGCATTCGGCAGTGCGCTAATAGTGAGTACACGGTGTGTTATCTTAACAATCGCCTCTCACAACTGTTCTTCTAGTGATGTGTGGTAGGTGGGAATCGTTCCCGCGGGAATTCGCCAAGTGCCGTCGATGCCGGAAGGCGAAGTACTGCGGCAAAGAGTGTCAAAGTGTCGCATGGAGCGACGGGCATCGATTCTGGTGCAGCGTCAAAGATCCCGAGGATGGCGAGGATAGAGAGAATCAGGGTAAGTGGTCACATCATCATGACCATCCTGTGAACATCGTTTTGAATATGAATTTGACTATAGGCCGTGCCGAAAGGCGTGCACAGCGAGAGCAAGAGCGAGCTGCCCGAGCGCAAGCATTGGAAGCTCAACTTGCGGAGGAATTTCAGAGACCTGCGCGTGTTGTTGTCGCCGTCCCCCCTGGAACGAATCCCCCAAATCCAGTGGCCGCGATGAACATCCCTATACCGGAACCTCACCGTGTCCGCCCGGGAAATGTCCCAGCGACGTTTGGCAATTGGACGTTTAGTCCGCTGACCCTACGGCGCCCACGTCGACCCGAAGACGGTTCTGCCAATACTCCCGAACCCGTCAACGCAGCCAACTCTGTGACTATTCGGTGGCGACCGCGAGAAAATGGTGCTCCGCCAACTCCTTCGCGTGACATTGAATTGCAGGCGGACCTCAGGCGGCAATTGTCGCTTCAGACCAACGGACAGTCCGATGGAGCGCAGGTACAAGCGGATGCGAGGCCCTCACCACCCGACAACAATACGGATAGCGACGACCCGATGATTTTAGGGTGATATACTGGGCCCGGATTTCTGCTTATGCATTGTCTTACTACGTGTTCGGAGTACAGACTAACTTCCACTCTTTTGCAATATTTCCCACTGTCTCTCAGCGCATTCTCCATTTTTTTCCTCATTCTCGTCTTTTGGTCCGCTCCTGCTCCGTGTGGTTCGATCCGGTAGCTCAACATAACAGAAATCTGAGTATGCTTAGGCCGCTCTTCTCTATCCCGCTAGTCATCTCGCGCAATCCCCCATTCTCCAATACTGTATCTTACACATTGTACATAGAGCCACACTCTAACTCGATACCTCGCATTTCATCAATTGTAAAGCATCTCTCAGCGGGCCCGACCGTGGCAGCTTGTCGCCTCTGGAAGTGTCGGCTTTGTGAGCATTTCTAGAGCTTTCCAGCACGTGGCGGTCATTGTTTGTACTAGCCAAACAACGTGCTGAGAAAATGCCGCCCGTAAAGCCGATGAGCTTTCACCGTTCCAGCTCATAGCTTCGCCCTCCTCGACGTCAACATCCCTCGTAATAGAAATGGTAGGTTGAGGTGCAGAAAGGGTATTTCATCGTACTTATTGCAGTTTAAAGGCTGCCCAGGCAACGTTCAAGTCCATCAAGGCCGTTGTGCCTCTTCTTGACCGTGTTCTCGTCCAGAGGTTCAAGGCTGAGACAGTGCGTATAAGGTTCCTTCGCGACTTACACGTTCCTGACGTCTATTTTCCTTAGAAAACGGCGACTGGCATCTTCTTGCCCACGTCAGCGACGAATAACCCGCTGCCCGAGGCTACCGTCATCGCAACTGGTCCCGGCGCACCGAACAAGGAGGGCAAAGTTATCCCAACCACTGTCAAGGCGGGCGACCGTGTATTGCTTCCTGGCTGGGGTGGAAGCTCGATAAAGGTCGGAGATGAAGTGAGTACACATGCGTACCTCGCCTTTGTAAGGGTGCTTAACGGGCATCTCCAGGAATACTACCTCTTCAAGGATTCAGAAATTCTCGCAAAGATCCAGGAGTAAGCTTCCGCAGCGGTCTTGGGTTTCGGGTGTGCTTCACGGATTTAAAAGTTCGCTATTACCTCCATCATATCATTAACTAATGTCTAGTTGTTGTGTCATCTGCATTGCTCATTCTACACCTGCAAATCGAACACGTACCTCCGCTCTCCAACTTCCATTGCGTGTCTAGCGTCGGCTTCTCGATTCCTCGACGTGTCATTCACACGTTACGTCTTGTACAACGTGCTGAACAAGCACGAGATGCCGCCTGACACCACGGCGTTGGTAAGTCGTTCACGCCCTTAACCGAGTCCGATATAGCGCAATTATGGTGAAGTCGGGCTGCGCTTTGGTAGTGTGACGCTGTTTGTGACTTTTCTTCTCCATGCAGCCAAACTGAGACAGATTCCGTCTGTTCCAGCGACGACGGGCCTGAGTGTCTGACACGGTAGCTTGTCTTCTGACCGACCGCTCGCACACGTAGCGCTGAACCGTTTTCCCCTCATAGCAAGCAACTTTCCTCCGTGCCGACTTGCTCACACGCATACTTCGCGAACAATATAGGTCAGTATTGCGTATGATGCCACACGAGTTCATTCACTGCATGAGGCAATAGATCGTATTGAATGCAATGGTATCGTACTGCATGAAGAACCACCGCGCTCCCGACGGAATCAATTCATTATTTGGACGCTGCTCTCGCTATAAGAGGCTTTTCGGCCCCGCAAGTCTGAATGCTCGCGTGGCTTCCTTCTTACAGCGAAACAAACCCCGATGGAAAACCACTAAGCCAAATAAGCGCAACGATGTACGAGTTGTCGAAATGGACTTGGTGCCGGCTCCCCGCTTGGCGGCACAGCCCTGCACAATCTCGGGCTAATCGTACTTCCCCGGATTGGCCGTAATTTTGACAAAGAACCACAAGATGATTGGTGACTATTCTCGTGTAGAATCTCGAGGACGGGTCGTAGCAGGATGACGGTGAGATCGTTCGGTGTTGTTCGATCTTCTGCAGAAGTGCGTACCTCATACCATCTAAGATCGCTTCGCTGCCGTACACCGACTACCAGTGCCGTTGCGTATTTGGCAAACAGAGCTCATCCGGCTGCTTGATAGTCCTCGCCGGCTCCGTTCTGTGTATACTGAGAATTTCATGGTATATACAGGGCTACGTGTGTCAGCTGCTGATTGCCGGCAACAATCTCTTGAGGTGCAAAGTATACCTTCTGTCCCCAGAAGGCCAATTTGACTCACGTTGCACCCCTCTCAGAATGAACGCTGCGTCTCAAATCGGACCCACCGAAATGGCAGCTTTCGTCTCTAACAGTGGAAGGTACAGCAACAACTGAAGCTGCATAAGCCGATGCAAGCCCATCATCGTTAAGATTCGACACGGACAGCAAAACCGCTCATGTCGCATATGCTGCTGAAAGCCCGGATGTAGGAATCGTAGAGCGCGGTTCGGTCGCCGTCTGCTGTTATCGTGACTGGTCTACTTTGCCCGATCTAATAATAGCTCTCCTCGTCCTGGGAGTTTCAATCTTCAAGAACTTCTCCCCAATCTAAGGAGGTCTCGCGGTTAACATGTGAAATTTCCGTGTCTCTGGTCGTCGACACCATGCGCTGCAATCGTTCCGAACCCATACCGCAGGACCATTGCTCGTCCGAGTACAGGTAACCAATACGATGTTGCGCTTTACACAATTATGTGCCACAATGTATCTCATTGCCTGAGATGGCGCTAGTAATGGCGAACGTCGTCCACAGATTCCAATCGGCGCGACAGGACCACGCGGTGTCTGTAACATGTTACTATGCAAATGGGACCTGACGCGCCAGAAAGAATCGGAACCATGTCGAAGATAGCACTCTCCTGGGAACAGACGTAGCGCTGTCCTGGTTCCGCTCCGTTCGTACAATTCTTGACACGATTTGGGCTGTTGCATCCTATGATTTTCTCATACACCGCTGCCGCTTCAGTCACATCTTCAAGCTAGGGCCTTTGTCATAGCGGGCTTCGGCGGCTGCATAGGCGGCCTCTTCAACTTGCAACCAATCATGCGTGACAAGGAAGTCATAGGAACCTGCATAATCCTCTCTGCCGGGTTCCCCTCTGTCGGCATCTGTGGTATAGTAGAGCCTAGGGTTTACCGTAGCGCGAAACAGGCAGTATTTTACCAGCTGAATAGTTTTAGTGTTCATCTCCGTCATGGCCTTCATCACCTCTCAAAAGCCAAACACCCCCTTATGATTAGGCGGAGATAAATGTAAGCTCAACTTCACACATTATATGCATTGACTTATCTTCGTAGCACAGCTGCCGAATGTTGTGTGCTGTTGATATACACCTTTCGACGCGTATAAAACCTGAGTAGAGTTCATGATAGCAATCTGAGTCCTACAGCTCAGTTCGTTCTATCATGCCCAGGTTCCTCAACACGCTTCCGTACCTTCTGCTCACCGCTGCTGCATGCGTCACTGCTGCCCCTGCAGGGAGCAGTAGTGCAGCGGTGTCTATCAACTCGGAGATACCCTCATCGTCCTTTTCTGCGATCCCCGAGACTGCAACAGACGCGCCTGCAGGGGATAACCCCAATGGCATACTGTGGACAGAGAATAGCAACATCATGCCAGTCCCTCAGCGGGGCTCTCTCGGTACAAATATACTTGGGCCACAGAATATCCCGGTTGACAAGCAGAACGCCGATATTCTGGCCCCTCCCTCTACTGACTCCGGTACTGTGTAAGTCGTATCTGCACCTATACCCTCCATACGTTAACATCATTCCTTTGCTACAGCGGTAGCGCTAAATGGCCATTCAGCTTGAGCCACAACCGTCTCCAAACCGGCGGCTGGTCGCGCCAACAAAATGGTTGGTGACAGGTCTTCTTGTTCAAATGCTTCTTCGCTAACGACTCCCCATTTACAGTCGCCGTGATGCCTATGGCAACAGGTAAGAAGGGCTCGGAGCCAAGAAGACTAAAAGACTGACGCCAAACATAGAGATGGCCGGGGTCAATATGCGACTTGAAGCTGGAGCTGTCCGGCAAGTCTTCTTCTTCATCATGCATCGGTCCGGCTGACCACAACGGTCTATCAGTGAACTGCACTGGCACTCCACTGCAGAGGCTAGTTTGGTCCATATCGGAGGGTTGTAATCATTGTCCTGACAAAACATACTTACAGTGGGCGTTCATCCTCAAAGGCAGCGTTCAGATCTCCGCCGTCAATTCAGACGGGCAAAACTACCTTGCTACTGTGGTCAGTAGACGTCAATTGGTCGCTCGTTGCATTGTCTGATCGTGGGAACAGAATCCATCAGATGTGTGGTATTTCCCTGCAGGAGTCCCTCACTCTCTTCAAGCAACCGCGGATGATCCCCAAGGAGCCGAGTTCCTCCTTGTCTTCGATAGCGGGACATTCAGTGAAGATGCCACATTCCTGGTATATGTTTTCATATATCCCAGAGACGGGCATAGCGCCGAGCGATCGGTAACTGACATCGTCGTTCGTACTCAATAGTTGACCGATTGGCTTGCGCATGTCCCGAAAGAGGTCATCGCAAAGAATTTCAAGACATCACAGTCTGACTTCAACAACATCCCGGGTACAGAGCTGTACATTTTCCCAGCCGGTGAGTTCCTCATACCATGCTATACAGTGCCAGGCTCAATGCCAGAAAACAGATCCTCCAACAAGCAACGTCGCACCAGCGAACCCCCAAGGCGTCGCTACCGTACCGTTTTCATTCAAATTCTCAGAGGTCGCTCCGACGCCTCTCGATGGCGGGTCAGTGAGGATAATCGACTCGACGACATTCAAAATATCTACGACTATTGCAGCCGCGGAGGTCGTTATTCAACCCGGAGGAATGAGGTACGTAAATAGGCAATACAATGGGTTCCTTAGCTAATGATTTGCCCCCACAGGGAACTACACGTGCGTCATGCTTCTCACGAAAGTTTCGAAGTCTGACCCCCATATCCAAATTTAGTGGCACCCGACCCAGGATGAATGGAGTTATTTCATGTAAGATGCTCTATGATGTCTCTTGGGACGTGCGCTGATGGTCTATACAGTGAAGGCACAGGACGCGCGACGCTCTTCGCCTCGCAATCATCGGCCCGCACATTCGATTTCCAGGTATTTGCATTCTTCCACTCTCAGAGAACCTTGACTGATATACTTCTCTATCTAGGCCGGCGATGTTGGTGAGTACTAAAAGGCTGTACAGATGAAATGCATACTCATGCGGCCACCCCCGGCAGGATATATCCCTGCTTCTTTTGGTGCGCAAATTCTTGTGCTTCTGTAAACCTGATCCTGATACGCACTCCGTTGCTTAGGACACTACGTAGAAAACACTGGAACGACGCCATTGAGGTTCTTGGAGATTTTCAAGGCTGGTATGTCGTCGGAAGGCTCGTAAACCAGTCAACCAGTAGATTGATGACCATTATTTAGATAAATTCCAAGACATTAGTCTGCAACAGGTATGACTCCAGTTGCCAACCTCCCTCTCTGAGTATCTGATTTTGTTGGTCCGCAGTGGCTGGCTTTGACTCCCCCGGCCCTGGTCAAGGCGCATCTGGATCTGCCCGATGAAACGATTGCTCACCTCAACAAGACAAAGCAGACAGTAGTTGGCGCTTCATCAAAGTGAACTATGAGTAGGACGCAGTATAGGACAATTTTTGTAATTATTATGATTTAATGCATGTTCTGTGGCTTCTATTAGTGAATGGCATTGTACTTTCATCGGTTTCCTCACTGCGTAGTATGGAATTCATCCGTGAAAAGTATGACATAATAAAATAGAATTTGCTCTACATACTTGAGTTATAGTCTCCACGTCGTGCAGGGTGGCACCATGAGGTTGGCCTACGACGTGCTAAGGGTGACAGGAATACAGTATATGCCTGATTCGGAAAGGCTTCAGCAGCTGCGGAGTTTGGACACGTCGCGCCTTGAGCGCCCGGTACTCCGTGCGCTTTGCTGTCGCCACCGTTCACTCCAAATTTTTGGACACTATCACCTTCCGTCTTTCGACTTCTACTCTTTGGTCTTTCTGAGCACACGTCTGTCCTAGGCATCATGAACGCAGCTACTTCCAACCTTGTCATCTCGCTGGGTGCTATGCAAGGTACGCTGGCAGACATTGCATCGTCTGACGCAAGTACTATGTTCTGACGTGTTTGCCAACACTGCGCAGTGGCCCGCAAAATCAACTTCGACGACCCTCAGATTCTCACGTATGTGCGCATTGCGTATGTGGTCGTGCAGGCTGTGGTTCTTGGGACGTACTACCTCACTTCATCAAAAGTACGTGCACACGTCTTGGCAGATGGATCCAGTGACACTTACTATTGTGCTACCATACTTTTGGTTGCGTAGATCAAAAGCAAGAACGACCAAACAGTGTTGAAGTATGGTATGTCAATTCTCCAGCTTTTATCATATACTTCCGCTGACCTTGCACCCCTTACAGTCGAGCCTGGAAACCCTATGGTATGCATTGTTTCCAATTCTCAGACGGATTGTAGCTGCAACTCGTCACCAGAGCAAAGAACCGGGCAAGTTGGTAACTACCACGAACCGTGATTATGACCTTGGCGAAGTCTCCAAGCTCGTCCGTGGTGTGTATATCGGTATTGCCATGATGGTGTTCCTCCACGGTTACCTGCAGTACGTCCACAGATACCTGAGATAAACGTCAGAAGCTAATTAATGGCTTGCACTCTAATCTAGTTACACGCAGCCCCTCTTCATTCAAGCTCTGATGGGACTTAAGAACCTGTATGATGCGAAGCCAGTCGCTATCTGGGTACTTGGAAAGCCCGCAGAAGGTGACCTTAAGAGGCCGTTCAAGGGCGCTGGCGGCATGTTCGGTGGTAAGCCAATATCTGCTGCGGCTGCAATAGACTGGCTGTCGCTGACGAGTCCTTCACAGGCGCTACGGAGCCACAAACTGACAAGGCTGCTATCGAGGAGGCTGAGAAGAGGGTTGGCCAGAAGGAGGATTAAGTGCCTCATGCCATTCTTCCCGGTCCCAACCTGTCGCCCATGCCGAGCGGATGGCGGATTCTTTCTTAGGGAAAGGCGGATGTTCGGGCTCGCTGCCAAATCTAGAGGCCATGTATGCATACGGGTTTGTTCGCTACTATATTATACTTGTCTGTAAGTTTGAGAGTCTGCCAAAATAATCCCAGATACCCTGGTCAAAACATGCGAACGTAAGGTCTTGCTACTGTACCGTATGCCAGTCGTGATATGAGAAACTGGGCGAAGTTGTGACGTATCGCGATGATGAGTCACGTTCTCTGACATCGCAATGGGCTGGCCTGGCTTGACGTCATCCCGTTGAGTTGAATGGACGCGATCGTACCGAACTCAGCGGGAACGCGATATAAAGTCCACATCACAATCCACGCCTAGTCCACATTTTCTGCTCCCCTTTTCCCCACAATTCACTCACCTCGCAGCGCCGAGCTTACAATGCTCAACAACAACGACGGCGTTTCCATCTCTCGCGCGACATCCAGAGCCAGTAGCAGACATGGCTCAGCTGTTTCAAGACAACAAAGTCTCATTAAGAAGAATATTGCACCTCATGATCTTCGTCCCTCCGACATTCTCATCGAAAGATTTACTGCTTGGAAGATAATTGTCAAACAGTTAATCGCCTACTTTGAGGTTAGTGATTACGCTCGACTTCGCAACGCTGACACCAACTAAACATACCGCCACACATAGGGTCTTGCAGACATCGAGAATAATGTTGCAAGGGAAATGACAAAGTTAGGAGCTGTCATTCAAGTACCTTTCCGTTCAGGGAATCAGTTTTTGGGTGAAGGTGGATTACAAGTAAGTGCTCCGCATTCTACGTGTTGGTTGTCCTGAACCCCACCACCTGTTGAAAGGATGTCTACTACCATATCCGAGACAAAACCCGAGCCATCGCGGACCAGCACGCGAATCTTGGACGCACGATTGACGGTTCCATCGTACAACACCTTCAGAAATTGCGCGTCGAGATCAAGGCCCACATCAAGGTATATACCATGACTTGTCGCATACCACGAGCGTATTCTGATCAGCCCTCCAGAATATTCAGAATGATACTGGGAAGCTCGCAACATCCGTTGCCAAAGAACGTAACCTCTCTGAGAAGCTCATTGGTGATCTGGGCACGAACATCTCGATCTTGAAGAACACACCCATGAGTGTCACATCCAGAACGGATCCGTATGTCATCAATCAGGCGGTCTTCAGACAACTTGTGAAACAAGTACACACCGAGAACGCACTTCAAAAATCTCTGCTTCTTACTCAATCCTCTTCAGCACTCTTCGAAGCTTCTCTTATCCAAGCATTGCAGTCTGCTTGGGCTACTTACGAGGAATGGCGTTCACGTATGGATAACGGCATCCAGGACATCTGGAAGACACTGGAACGATCAATGTCTTCGCTTGCGCCCGACCGCGAGTGGATCGCTTTCGCCGCTCGCGAGGACCATCTCATTGACCCCGAGACACCTCTGCGAGATCCCGCCAATATACACTACCCGAGCAAGGACGATCCCAGTGTTCTTCCTGTTCACACCGGCCTGATGGAGCGCAAGAAGCGATACACCCGTACATATCGCGAGTCCTATTACGTATTGACTGCCGCAGGATTCT
Organism: Trametopsis cervina; assembly: GCA_022385755.1. Taxonomy (NCBI): domain Eukaryota; kingdom Fungi; phylum Basidiomycota; class Agaricomycetes; order Polyporales; family Irpicaceae; genus Trametopsis; species Trametopsis cervina. The sequence continues at coordinate 405,188 of MU278350.1, forward strand.
TGCACGAATATGCTTCCAGCGATCCTGCGCAGTCGGATCATCCCACATTCAGTCTGTTCTTGCCGATGTGTACACTTGGGCCTCCGAGTGCACCTGGCGCCGCATCCCACAAATTCCACATCGAAGGGCGTAAGGATGGCACAGGCACCGTGAAGACAGGATCCTTCCGTAACTTCGCGGGTACCCTGACAGGACGCAAAGGCAATGGCCCAGCTTGGACGTTCCGCGGGCGATCTCACGACGATATGTTGGAGTGGTGGAATGATATCCGCATGTTGTGCGCACGCTACCTCGTCGCTAGCGAGTCTATGGAGAGGAGTGGCCCCGTCGCTGCTGCTGTCCGTGCCGTTGGATACGTGAGCGAAGACGATGGCGAAGACTCTGAGGAAGACGGTTCGAGTGTTGAAGAAGAACGCGACGACGAGGATGATGAAGTCTACGCTCAGGCTCGAGATGGCGGGCCTTCCGAAGACGAGTTGCCACAGTACGAGCACAAACAAACTGGTTACCTGGTATGTTCAGTTTTTCGTAGATTATATCATGAGCTAACCTTTCAATTGAAGGCCGATAAAAAGTCCTCGCACGGCGCACACGGTGAAGGCGCTGAAACAGGTCTTGCTGCTAATGTCATCCGGAAGCCGAGCTTGCGCCAACAGGAGAAGGCTCCCGAAGGTCGTCCGCCTCACGTTGCTAATGACGACGCTGCTGATAGCGACGTAGATGAGCACGGTGCACATTCGGGGGCTGGACCTGCGCCTGCGGAGAGTCGCTTTCAAGAGGAGCTGTAGTGAGCTCGTATAGATAGTCTCATCAAGGGATGTGATGTGTGCGTAATGGCGTATTTTCGATGTCGGCTGGGATGGATGATGACAATTTTTTGTACCAATACTTATTTGCATATCTGTACTATACTTGTTTTCGCCACGTGTGTTAATAGCATGGGCATGAATACCCATTAAAATCTCGCATTAGGAATTAACAATACTATATGTCAGAAGGACCTGTGTTCATCTACAAGGCAACAGCAACCACAATCACCTTTCGGTCTTGTTTCCTGCAAGTGTTGCTAAAAGTAGTCTCTCGATCCGGCTCAACGTCTCCTCCATCCGCCCGACTTTTCCGCTTAGTGCCCATACAGTCTGTTCCAAGGCAGCCATACGCTCCTCAGCGGAACGTTCCGATCCTCTCGTGTCTGAGACCTTCCTGGCGCACCTCACAAGCGTGTGGAGGTATGTGTGCTGCTTGTCTCGCTCGAGTCCCTCAGGTTCCACGCGAGTTGCCGTACAAGTACTGCATAGGTAGTTATCAACTATATGTGTGTCAGCGTGTTTTCCTGATTTCCTCATGTCACACGATACGCACTGGCTTGTGAACCATAGTACCATGTAGGTTGCTTGTAGGATCTGTCACAATGGGTACACCGTAGAAGCGTGTTCGACTCGCAGTCATCGCAGATATATGTTTGTTGTTCTAATCCATCAATGTCAGCACGAAACCAGGACAGTTTCGACCTGCGAGCTCACCGAGAGAGAAACAATCGGCGCAATACCAGCACGGTTGTTCCAGTTGCTTCTGACATACGCTACAATTTACGTTACTTTCCAGTTGCACGTTATGTTCTGATTTATCGTCGAAATAAGCATCTGTAGAAGGGGGTTCAACGTCAAGTCAAGCTTTGCATCATACCACTCACCTAACGTATCATCCATATAGAAGCCACCATTGATGCGAGCTGATGGAGGAGGCTCGAGTGCCTCCGCACCAGAACTCTGGAAAGACTCTCTAGCTACACTGAGAGCATTGCCAGCGAGCTCGCTCACAGCCGGCACATCTCGTAGGTGCAGTACCGTCCGTACTTTGAACACGTCGTGAGAGGGAAGATGTCGCTTCTCAGGGTCCCTGATGTCCACTACGAACGCCTTTTTAGTGCATGCAGGATTGTCACAGAAGTCCACCGTTTTCGCGTCATTTTCGGAAGAAAGGCAGTCCAGACATACAACGCGAGCGCCTCCAATCTTGCTGCCGCACCCGCGGCAATGACAATCACTACAACATGGTTAAGGGCTGAAGATTGAGCGAGGCAAGCGGCTTACTCACTGGCTTGGTATAGTTTTCAGCTGGTGTTCGCGTAATATACGGAAGAAACTTGCGTCGATGGGAGCGACATTCCGCATCAATGTTGTCCACTCTGCCATCTCCTTTTGATTTGGCCTGTACCCATAGGCCGTATAACGAATGCTGAGCTCAATATAGCGCATCCGGGTCTCGCGTCTTTCCAAGATGTAGTCCCACGTCCAATTGTGCCGACGAACATGGTGCAGCGCCGCGTTGGTTGCAAACTTCCAGAGAGCGCGAGCCTTGTTCTCTTGAAGCTCAGAAGGCAGAGGTCGGTAACGCAGGAAGCGCTTTGCAAGGTGTCTTTTGAGGAAGAACTGGTGATCATGTAACTCTTCGTCCTCATCCCAGCCCTCCGTTCCCGATATGGTCCCGGTCTGGTCGAAGTAACCCGAGAAGTATTGTGTGCTATACTCCTTGCTGAACTGAAGGGAGAATTGAATTCGTAAACGGTCGCTGTCGGCAATCTTGCATCTGCCGGATACTTGGAACGTCACCCCATCGTGCATCCCGGACGCGGTGAAGATCTCGGGATTGGAAGGGACAGCATGAATCCTGAATGATACCATGAGCTGCGATGGGAATTGCTCTTCGGTGTAGACATAGCCATTCCATTCTCCTAATCTGCAGCAATTCAACACTTCACTGCGAGGATACCGGAGGCGGTGCTTACATTGCCCGTACCGGCAGCGCCGCTCGCGCATCTGCTTCCCATACCGCCTTACTAGCGCCAGTATCTGCCTCGTAGAGCTCGCACTTGAACTGGTGGTCATCTTGCAGTGGGTAGTTTAGCACGCTTAATGATGCCCTTTCAAATTCGGTAAAATCAATTTCGGTTGAAGAATCTGAACCAGAGGCTGCCAGTTGCATATTCCGCCACGTCCATAACGGGGCAGAGTTATGCAGATAATCAAACTAATCGTAATAGAAACATATCAGGTTTATCTTCCCACGAACTCAATTCTGTGGACTCACAAGCCCGCATGAAAATGTCTTCATCTGACTGTCCACATTGAGATGATTTTGCTTGAAGAGCGCTGGAGGAAAAGTCATAAGTAACCCACAGATGCCACTGTAATAGACCACGACGAACCTGACAAGTCAAGGTAGCGATAGTTTACAGCACGGAAGACCCATAACATGCTGTCCGCGGAGTCGAGTAATTCTTCTTTATGTAGAACTTTGCTCTTGGCAACGTGGAATACCTCAGCGTCTCGCTTTAAAAGCAAGTAAACCAAGGGGAAGAGATACTGGAAGATTATGAATATTGTCGTTCCGGGTTATGCAGAGAAAGAGTCTGTCTCACCTTCTCGATCCTGCCAGGTCCTGCCACGACGTAAACAGTGTCAAGCGCATCAATGTCAAAACGAATGTCCGCCAGGTTACGGCGCATCCGATTCTCTTCATACTCCGCGTAGTCTTTGAACTTGGCTTCAATATGGTCCGGGATATTCGCGGGGCGGAACGACTTGATCAACTCGAACGCCACAGGCCAGACAGCCTTGAGATAATAGTCGGCCCAATACCGGTTCTGCGGAAGAACGGAGGAACGGATGGCAAAGAGGTGGTTGAAGATGTCGAGAATGAGCTCTCCGTACTTTGCTGCCGTAGCCTGCCAGCCTAAAATGCGCAACTAGGTTTGAGTTGTGTATCAATGATCAAGCGAGAAAGACTGACCGACCGCCCAGTACGCGACCCAGTGTGGAAGGCTATATTGAGTACGCAAAAGTCAGTGCATATATCAGCCACCAACCTGAATGCGCACCTCCAATTGAGCTCCACAGGGCGCGAGTCCACGAACTCGTTCACTTCCTGGTAGGTGACATACCCGGAACCGTCGTCGTCAAACGCTTCCATAATGGGTTGCAAGTACTTCGCGTTGATGAACTCGAATGCCCAATCATCGTTGGCCGCCCCTGGGCTGAAGCTCGAGACCGCTGCGCTGTCTGCCTTGTCCCGGTAGTGGTCGCGAAGAGTCATGACGAATAGCCGTGCTTTGACATTCAGTTTCCAGTCCTAGTGAATCGGTCAGGAACAGGGATTCCAGTGAATAAACTCCGTAGTCGTGTACCATTTCCTTCCAGATCGCCCTCAGTTCCTTTCAAAACGAATGAGCGTAGTCGGAACAAGTACGATAACGGGACTCACATCATCCTTGATTTTGTCGTGAGGGCCTTTGTTGAGCTCGTCTATGACGCGGTTGTTCTCTTCTCGAATGAGCCGGGACAGTTCTTCCTGCAGCTGACGCTGATAGAGTGCAAACTTCCCCTCGAATGTTTCCATGTTCTTCTGGACGGCGGCTTCCCATCCTTCGTGCAGCTCATCTTTGAGGTCTTGTAGAGTGAATGCCGCTTCTTTCGCGGAGCGGCCCTGGAGCATCGCATTGTGGCCACCTGCGGTCTTCAAATGGAGAATTGTAACCGCAGGGGCATAAATTTGTAGCATGAGTTCGTACCTTGTCACTGGAAGCACCACTATCAAGGCCGGCCAGTTCGCTGAGAGCAGCATCGCTGTTCTCAACAAACTTAACGCCACCCTTCTCCTTCACCTTTCGTGCGACTTGTTGTTCTCCGGCTGGCGTCCATTCGCGACGATAGACGTCTAAGACCATAGAAGTAAGCTGCGAGATCCTTCGCATTATTGTGTCATCAGAGGTATTACAAACAGGGGTTCAAGGAAGACATACTTCTCATTCATCTCCTTGACAGTGGCATTCATCGCGTCTACCGTCTTCGCAGTATGTATCATCAACGCATACTCGAAATCCTGGCGACGCTGGGCGAATATCTTGATGAATGACGCGAGCCTAGTTTCCCAAACTTGACTCCGCAGAACCTTGACTACGAGAGTCTTTTTCAGGTACGTGTCACATGTATTCGCGCACTCCTTGATATCTTGTGCAGCTAACTTAGACACGGATTCCAGCCTGGAGTGTATCGGATGACCGTCGGGGCCAATCTGGAAAGGGTCTCGGATGTCTCTCAACCTGAACGAGGAATTATCGAGTTTAGCATGTCGAAACCGCATTTCAAGTGCAACAGACTCACTGAACCAGGGAGGTCAGCATGTCCCTCATACCAACGTACAGTAGCAGGATGCGTTTGTCGTTTTCACGACGTGTCCGTTCCATGTTGTAAGCTGCCTTGAAGGCCAGAACAACGACTGTTACAATAATCAAATTCAGGCGAATGACCTACGCCTGCGACGTGCAAAAACGTACCTGAGATAGAGACGTGAATCTTGGCAACTTCGTCTAGTACGTTCAAAAGTCCAGGGATTTCCACCGGAAGGTTGTTCATGCCATGTTTCATTGTCTGAAGAGTTGCATGCGGATCGTGCATTGGCATGAATGAAATTGCTGTTTGGGCAGTAACGACATGAGCCTCTGTTTGCAGGTGTGCGTTCGCATTCACATTCACATGCGCTGGTCAAAAAGAATTGATGGACGTGCACAAACTCGGTATTCTCACGATAAACGTACCAATACCACCAATTGCGTTACCCAAGCCCGGTAGATCTGTACCCTGCAAATGGTGACGTATTTGGCCATCAGCCAGAGCTACGTACTCTGGCGATCGTACTTTCGAGGACCATGGTAGATCAGATGCATCTTCATCTGCATGCTCTGGATCATTTCCGTGTACCGCAACCATGTTGGTCGCGGCATTCGGCGACTTCCTTTTAGGTGACCTGGCCGTATTTGAAGGCGATCTTACATGCGTCGGCGGAACAGGAGGTAGGGTCTTCTCTGGTTCACGGCTGGAAGTGTGCGATGAAACAGTTGGGCTGCTTTTCTCCGAAGATATAGAAGAGAAGCCACTGGGTGAGTGAGGATATGGATGCATGTAGTCGTAGGGTGAGAACGCCTCCCCAGGGGAACCTCCTCCGGGTTGTAACTTGTTCCATTCTGCAGCTGCTTTGAGGTCTTCAGTAAGATCGACATTGCTTGTGCTTGCAAAGCGCGCTCGTATGTTACGAAGACTGAACTTCTTCTTTGGCCGCGGGGAAGTGCTCGGTCTAGGCGAAGGAGGCTCCATGAGGGCGAGTTTACGAGGTTTTGACGACCAGGAAGGCTCCGACCCTTATATACGACCAACACTATGCCACCGAGGACAGTTTTATTCCGAGAAGTATAATCAGCACAGCTGTCAGGGGAGTGTCAATATGGGCGCTACGCGCGCAAGGAACAATCAACACACCTTCATCCTCACACGCATTATGGCACGAGTGGCTTAAGAACGGCGGTCCTGTTTCTTCCAAAAATTAGACACGAACGTGGCCGTGCAGCCTAGCACTCTGCAATTCCAGAATGTGGGACTTTAAGTGGGGGAATTTCGGAGCTGTAGCTCTAGTAGAGAAACCTCACGGCGGATCGTGACGTCTATACGATATGTTTGTCATGACTGTCGCCAACAGTCAACACGAATCAACGCTCGCAGAGCACATCTGTCGCCTTGGTTCCAACATATTCGAAGTACGTGGTCCGTGTACTTCTGAGCTGGACATACAGCAAGTACCCACGCTAAAGCCGATCGAGCCTCGAATACCGCTGCTAGTACTATAGCCTCTTCTGTAATTAATCAGATTGCCATTATACGACGCACTGCCACTGTTGGCACAGACTCATGAGGCACTTACCTCCTACTCATGTACCGCGACAGGCAACAGGCGACATTGGGCTATGCATCACGAGAGAGCACGAACAACGATTTTCGAGCTCCGCTGAGCCTGTGCCCAACATGGAAGGTGTACAGTAATTAGCGCTCAAGCTACTAGCCGCTCGGTTTCATAATGTCCCCCTGTTCTTCTGACTCACCCGAGACAGACTTGCATCGTAACCTGTCAGACAACATCGAGTTCATGAGATAGCAGCATTTCATGGCACCCAGATAGACAGGTAAATCTCGATAATAGCATGACAAACCAACCCTATAAGTATAAAATCATCGAGCACCTGAACGCTCATACCCTACTGGTATACAGAAACTAGGGCGACCGCGCTCACGCTGCGATACGGTCTATGAGCCCATCGAAGTCAATCCCCGTCCTTTTGTAACCGCTCAAACATTTTATTGAGCCTTCGGGGAGACCATTTGTCTCTGTCTGACCTCTCCCCACATCTCATTCGATGGAGCGCACTGAGTTTTGAGAGCTTTACGCCCATGATGACCTGGAAGTACTTGGCCAGTGGCCGGAGCCAGTGCTGAGCGAGGGCGCAATAATCGGAATGTGCGTTGGCTAGGACGTCGTCAAAGGGTGTCATATATCATCCGTCTGTTGCATGCCACTTCCTCGCGCCCCCACTGATTAAATCACGGAGGGAGCTGGCTCGCATCGTGCCCTTGTTTTTTTCGGGACATAGTACGCGCAGACCCAAGCGAGGACGTACATGAACGACTCGAGGTCGTGGCGGTAAGTGTGTTTGCCCTTCCCACCACTTCATTTCGAAGTCTGCAGAAGAGAAGGGCCGCGTCCCTGGGTGCGTGTGTGGCCGAGTGCCTCCTCGCGGGCTCGGCTGGTCTGCCAGATCCCAGTTACATATCACGGCGCGTTGAATGTCCAGGTACTGTATCATGATGTTGTCGACGCTGATGTTCCCACAAGGCTGGAAAATGAAACATACCCTCACCCGCTTCCGTATAGCATCGCTCGAAGTCTTCCCGAGTGTCCACCATGCACCAAGGAAGATACCGTGTTATGAGCTGCACGCGTAAAAGTAAAAAACGGGGTTCTTCCATCACCCCCATAAATGCGCGGGGAAGGTTCATCTCATTCATGTTCTTTATAAACGAGAGCTTGATGTCAGAGATGTGACGTGCCATTTTAGGCTCGAACCTTGCGAGCTGCGTCAATGAGAATGCCACATCGTTCTTTAGAGCACTCGCCACTGCCCATGACATCTTCAAGACGGATGACATGCGACACCCATATAGTGTGACGCCAAAGGTGGGTTCGCGCGCACCGGCAGTACAGCAGTTCCACGGCCAACGAGCTGCTTGTCCGAAACCTCGAGATTCTCCCAGGCCGACTGACCGACGTGAATGACCTCCTCAAGCTGATCCCCAGAATTCATTATGGCACCGGCAAGGGCAGCCTGAAATCCGCGCAGTGAAAGTCCATGACAGTTTCCTCCGGGACGCCATCTTCGTCTGTACGAAATGAGAGGAAGGAAGATATACCTAGCCCTGTTCTAGCGCTGCCCCGATGCCTAGGCCCGCGAGGTATAGAAGGTTCGGCTGCTCCGTGAAGCTGAACGGCTCTGAGACGATCACACCCATGCGATCCGCATACCAGAATGATACCATCTCATTGTGGAGGACGATACCGGTGACCCAGGACCTGACGTTCTAGGAGAGCATGGACTTGAGTTGCGTCGCGAACAAAGCATCGTGGGTGCTCAGACAGCATCCCCTCTCTTGCTCGGCAGTCGCGTTCTGACAAGAAGTCAGAAGAGCAGGCCAACGGACTACAGATGCCCACTCACGGAGGAACTCGAGTTGATAGGCGTCCGTTCTTTGCGGATTTGCATGATGCATGGAACCCGTTGCCACTTGAGCTGGTCTCTGTCGTAGAGTTTTATGTCATCCCACAAGCCTGAACCTTCTTCCAATAGCCCGTACGTCCCAACCGTCAGACTCTTCATTAACATCTCAGCTGCTGCCATTATGTCCACGGGGATAGGTTCAATAGAGATATTGGGGAGTATTAAAGACTCCTTCTAAAATATCGCAAAGAGTTCTATAGATAAATGAGTTAACGAGCTCGTTTGATGACCGACCAGATACTGACCGCGGACCGTTGGCGGGAGGTTGACCGCAGTCTCTGGTGGAAGGTTCTCCAAGTTAACTTTTCAGACCTTCTCTATGAACACCAGGGCTGGGTAGTTCCGACGGATATGCTCCCCGACGTTTTCATGAATGTTGCAGTCCATAGCCGATCTTCGTCAAGTTGGGGACGCTTCACAGGAGAGGAAAGCTGAATCAAACGAACAATGAAACTCTTTGTGCTCCAAAAATTCCTTGAAAGGAAAATAAACACAGAGCAAGTTCAGATGGAATACGACACGCGTGAGTGGATGAGAGTGGAAGAACAGAAAAAAAGTAAGAGGCGTGTCGTTGTTAAGTATGGAATGACTGGAATGGCCAAGGCATGAAGCGCCCGGTTTCGGGAGGTTACATGACGGTCATACAGCACAGCTTCGCCTTCGAGATGAGGCCTGTGCAGGTGCCTATCATCTGAGTTTGGCATGAGATCCAAACTTCTTTCTTGAAGAATAATGTCCACTCACTGCAAGGTACTGTACGAACTTCTATATTGACCAGCTGTATGACTGATATCGACCAGTCTCGTAGACCTCTTATGCATTAGGCGATTAGTTAAGCTGTAGAACGGAAGTTGTGTATTTGTGGCTTATTGCCACTTTCATGCAGCTTGCTACTTCACAGATCCAAGACCAGCGTGGGCCACAGCATACGGAAGCGCAACCTTTCCAGTCCCTCGATTATGTTGAAAACTGTTGCGTCTAAAGTATATATTGTCCAAGACAACGGAGCATAGCGGATGGTAAAACATTCAATTATTCGACGCTGTAGCCTACGAGGTTCCGTCGTCCGAGGATCTCCCCAATCTGGAGAACAAAACAGTCAGCGGCAGAACTCAACAATATCGCAGATGCGTATCCAGGTCAAGGGGGAATGCGGGTTGGGCTGGACCCCGCAAGAAAATCCGTGCATGGTTACAGCAAGGCTTAAGGTGCTCACCTTAAAGATACCATAGGCTTCCACCGCGTAAATGCCCACTTTCGTAAGTCCGCCCGAGCTGATCAGCTCTTTCAAATGTGTGATATTTGTGGCGTTTGACCAGAGCGTGCTGTATGCGCTCTGCACGGCCGACAATGAGGGTGGCTGCAAGCGCTCAGCGACATACACCTGCTTCAGGAATTCGCGCGCGACCTGGAAGTTGTACACCAGAGGTTCCCGGTAAGCTGATAAGTGCCGCAATTACCCATTAAAGGTTCAAGTTCGCGAAGCAGGTCATACTCTCCGTCAGAGCGAACCGCTTGCAAGTGCACACGAGGACGTACCACCGAGGAAGCTCGCAGCCTTGTCGCCTACTGGCCCCAGGAACTTCTGGGCAGTCGAGGCCGCCTGTCCTGCGTACTTTTGTGCAGTCGCGAGCGCGTCCTGCGCCTTCTTTTGTGCGGCCTCCGTGCTCGGGGTCGTCGAGGCGAAGCGGGCCTGACGTGGTTGCGATTGCGGAACCCGGCGGGGGCGCAGGGACTGAGACAGACGAAGGGTAGGTCGGACCATGGCTGACAGCAGACTCTGGTGTAAAGAATGTGGTGTGAGCGGCGTGGGTCGACGTTGTAGACAGTAACGACTAACCTCTCGAAAATGGCAGATTCCGGGTTGGGCCAGTCACGTGCCATACGGGAGCAGCGCGTAAGGAGCCCCGCGCCTGTTCACACAGTACCGCTCTTCGTGCCGCATCCTCAGATGCAATGAATATTACCTTGGACACTATGCATCATGCAGACGTTGAGGATGTACATCAATAGTGGCTGAATCAACATTTTTTCAGCAGCAATAGGGGATACTTTAGTTACCCACAGGCTGACAACTCGATCCGTAAGCCGCTAGCTTCTGCAACAGAGTAGCAGGAGAAGTGTATGTAACACGGTGAGTTCCTAATGCTGCCTATAACGTCCTTCTACATTCTTACTGACGAAATATATGGTTCTTACTGGTCAGTAATGGCCCCCTGAGTGTTCTTGTATTCCTCGCGTCCCCCAAAACAAAGACGTTGACAAGCGAATCGTGAAAGAAAGCATCCGACGTGCCTCGTGTCGCACCCAGAACGCCGTTCGTCCGGGCCAGACAGGCTATCTTGCGGTACGGTACTTGAGTCCTGTCTCGCCTGCCTCGGGGAGACCAGGCCGCATGTATGCTGCCGCTACCTCTTACCCTCACATACACCGCCATTCAAAGGTGATCTTTGACTCTAGGCCTGTGCCACCAACCCACATATTTTGTACGGCACTCCTCCTTCTCTTCTCCGCCATTGAAACCTGGAATTGTTCCTAGGCCTGGTCTGAAAAGCTTGCCGAGCCGAACATGACCATACCTCCGTTCTCCCTCCATGCCGACGGCTAAGCGGCAGCCCATGGCGCCCACTCGAACTTTGTCGGATTTCAGCTCACACAAGTTGTCCCGGGTGGTCGTACCCAATCAAGACCCACATGGACCCACTGAGTGGCACATAGAGTATCATCGCCCCTTATCCGTCTACGTCGAACAAACACAGGGTCGTTGAGCAAGTGCACCAAGCTTCCAAGGGGTATACGCTGTCTGGAGAAGCAAACAAGAAACGGAGCATGAGCACAGAATGAAACCTGCTCTTAGCACGTTGACACCTCGCACCTTCGCTGATAATGCAGGTGTGATAATTGGTTTGCTAAAACTACAGTTGAGACACGGATAACAAATAGGGATCAGAGCCTTCTTTCAAAGCTTACAGTACTACGGGAAGCTAGGATGACAGATAGCGAATAATAAACAGGGATGCTGTATGTATACGTTATTGTATCGACGAGAAGGAGAAAAAAAAGTGCTGCTAGATGATACAACGAGAGCACGATACATGGCCGCGCAAAAAGGTCCAGGATGTACGTCTCGCTCTCATTTCAGGAACGCACGACAAATGTGCAAGAATTAGGATGCTAAAGAACGGGCGAGCGCAGAGGGCATAAACGTCCGTTGAATCTCTTTAGCCTCCAGGTTATGCGTGAGCCTCCGCTTGCTCAGACGCAGTTCTAATTGGCGGCAGCGACAATCCACCTGCCGCTCCGCCCGAAGTGTTGCTATGTGGCATAGGTAGGCTAAATCTTCGTGCGGGGTGTCCAGCCTCGTACGTGAATCGTTGGCCATGACGTTCGTCCTCCTCATCCTCGTCGAATGCTTCCTCGGACTCCTCGCGGTGATCGTCCCATCCAGCCGGACCGAGTAAGGCGCGTTTATTATTCGTGGGACCAAGCGTCTGCGACGCAAGTCGCTTGAAGGACGGCCTATATGACTGCGATGGCGACGACGACGAGAGGCCACTATCTGATTCTGCTCCTACAGATGACTCGCGCTGGCCAGGCGGTGATTCCGACGACTGCGAGTGATACACGCCCTGTTGCTGAGGTTGGAACCCGTGGGCAGCGCCAAAGGCCTCAGCAAGGCTGTTCGACGAGCTTCCGGGTCGATCGCTACCGCTGTCCCCGCGATTGAGAATGTCGCCAATCTTGTTACCGCCTGTGAATACTGGGTGGGAGTTCGTCGTTTGTGAAAGACTGCCAAATCCATCGATGCCACCCTTGCCCGAGACAGAGCTACCAGGAGGCAAAGTTCCCCGACGGCGCGGTACAAGATTAAGAGTAGTTGGTGCCTTCCTAGCCAGAACGGCCTGCTCGTAGCTCTTCAAGTCATCAGAGTCCCCGTGGAGAGTCGTCCGGACGCTCGAGTACTGCAGTTTCTGGGCGGGACCGTCCTGGTCGTGCTGTTGCGGTTCGCGGGGCTGTGACTGTGACTGGGTACGATTCTTCATCTTCGGCTGGAAGTTCAAGCTGAAATTCCCGCTCGGTGCAAAGGAGTTCATATCTGCGATAGCACCACCACCGCCTAGATGTGCATAGTTGCCGAAGATCGGAGGTGTCTTCATGCTAGGCAAGCTAGCTACTCGCGAGTGTCTCCTTGTCGGACTTGGCCGACTGTTCGGAGATGTCGAGCCAAGCTGCTGGCCGGGACCAGTGGGAGTCTGAAGCGGAAACAAGGGGGTATTCCCGCCTCCAGGACCAGTAAGCGGAGTGCGCATATACTGCTTCCAAAATTCACGGAGTTCCTTGGAGTCGAGAATATCACGTCCCCCGGCACTCAAGATGCCGCCGTTCTTCAAGGATGCAATGAGGTCGGGAGTGGGTGTCGGTAGACTCAAGCCACTTGTACCATGGCTGCCGGAGGCCTCGTGCTGGTTGCTAGCTGCTGATGATACGCTTGTATGCGAGCTTGTTTCCCCGGAAGTCATAGAATGGAGGGAGGTATTCGACGAATTGCTGTGGTGGGTCGCACTGTGATCTGTGGCGGCGAAGTGCGCCGCCTGGAGGGCAGAGAAGAACGGTGCAGAGTCGTTTGCAAGACCAGCGAGAACTGCCGGATCGTCCAAACTCATCAAACCAAACGCACTTGAGAAGCCTCCTTCACCAACGTCTTCCTTCCTCTGCCCGTGGTGTGTCGGATAGCCGGAGGCATCGTACATCCTACCGGAGCCATGCTGCTGCTCTATCGGCAGACTGACGCTACTCGAGTTCGCAGAGGACGGCAAGCTGTGACCGTCGCTTCCAAATTCGTCGCTCAGTTCCTCAGAACGCCGGTGATGGCCATGTCCATCCCTAGAAAGGTTGGGCGGGGAGGATCCGGAGTGAGACTGGGGGAAGGGTATGCCGCCTCCGGCGCCGTGACCGTAGGAGTGTTCGGATTGACTTGCAAGGTTTGGAAAACCGGATGCGCCTCCGTGGGATTGAGGATGGGCCAGCGCGGCACTCCCACCTCCCCCTGGAAAGGGCCGGCCATACTCGTCGACAGCCATACCCCCCGAGAACCGAGCAAGCTGCGAAGGATCTGCATACAACCCAGAGTCGGCGAGCCCTGGTGCATTTAGCCCGCCATTCTGGAGAGCGCTGGCACGGCTGAGAAGGGCTGCTTGTGCACGGTATCGTGCCATCATATCAGGGGACGTTTCAATGGACTCACGAGGCGCCGGGATACTTAGAGATGGTGTTGGTGATTGTCTCGGATCATACGGACCTGTTGGGTACATGGAAGAGGAGGGGAGGGGGTAATCTTGCGGAAGGTACATTGCTGGGACAACACCGCCCATAGCGTTGGTCGGGGCTGGCCCCAGAAGGAACTCATCAGGAACACGACCGCCAAGCGATATCGATGTACGGTTCTGTTGTTGAGGCAGTGAATTGGGAGGTGGGTGTCCAGGACCAGCCGGCGCCGTCTGGCGATGGAACTTTACATAAGTGCAGCGACACTTGCGCTGTATACACTTCGCTGTAGAAGGCCAAGAAGGTAAGCAATCGACCGATGGAGGTGAGTGAGAAGGAACGTACTGCATGGGTTGGACCCGTCACATGGAAGGCTTGAAGTCACACACTGATCACAAGCCTGCTTGGAAGTAGTGGCACGGGAAGCGGCAGCCGTACCTTTGCGACGGTTGTTGGGAACCGTGGTTGTAGGGGGCTTCTCAGCTGCGTGGCATTTGTTGATATGCCGCGATAAAAGATCACTGACAAGAGGGCCACGTTAGACTTCAATGTCCTGGTAGAATATTAAGACAATAAACGAACGCACCTCCGAGCAAATTGGTCTCCGCAGTGTTGGCATTTATAAGGCCTGTCGCCCGTGTCTGATAAGAGAGAAGAGTATGCGGTCAGCGATGACGGTTACACGGAGCTGCATTGTACCGCGGACGAGCGCCGCATATAGGCACAACGAGGCCGACATGCGAGCAAGCGGTCGGTGCAATAGAGTTGGAGTGCTCGAATCGCTGCCTTGATGTCGGTGGGGGGATAGTGGTGGTGTGTGAGTACTTACGCGAACGCATATGCCGTGCGACATGTTGGGGTCTCGTGAAAGTTGAGCTGCAAACAGGACACTGCCGAGTGGGGTGACTAGAGTGAGTGGTGTTCGGGCGGCTGGAGCAAGAGAGGAGACGGTAACTACCTTGTGGTCCCCAGCCATGGTATACGGTGGTGTTTGGTGCGGTGCCGAGTGAGTTTGGGGACGTCGGGAGCGGCGTCAAGGGCTTGTTGGACGATGGCGATGGTAGGAGGCAAGAGGGCAAGACGACGTGTATGTGTCTGCGATGGTGGGCGAAGTAACACAGTCGACAACAGTTAGAGTGTTGTGGAGTGAGACAAACAGAAAGGTAAAGAACGACGTTCTTCATTATTTCCCCTGCAGGTGGAGCATTGTCACGCATCACGCCCCAATCTGGGATGCCCTCTTGGTGGCCATAACCATGACGTCACCGAAGCGCCGTGACAGTCCATCGAATGTCTTTGCACCCTTTTCTTATCCTTCATGCTGCCATCGATCTCACAAGTCAACGAAAGCAAGAGTACATTGTAGGTAGATTTCTTATGGAGAGTACATTCCTGTGTTCGATGCGTCGTGACAGCACCGTGACAGCGATGTGACCTGAAGTGGAGCCTATGACGCAACGGGGTGTTGACTGCGACATATACTACTGACGCGAGATGGTGGCGGAGATCAACCCGCTATTGATTATGACATCACGCCATCAGCTAACCGACCAATAGAAAGGCGCAATGCACGGCTTACCTGGGCGCAGACACCGGAACGAACACCTCGGCTTGAGCCCTATAAAAATGCCAGCGTCAGTGAACATGCTGAAACCCTTCGTGCAGGAATCAGAGCAACAAAGAAAGAAAAGCAAAAGCAACAAATGGCAAAGCGTGGCCAGATATCAAAAGAATATCGAAATCAACAGTGCTCGCCAATGGCCCGTGGTGAGAACCGCTTCACAACATCCCCGTGGAACAGTACCGCCGGCAATTCTCCAAAAACAGGTCACCCAATCCCAACGAACGCACCCCCAGACTTTGGAACGCTGTTCGAGGGCGACTCCACGACTGACCCCAGCCAATCACGAGCTATACGCCTTGCGCAGCCAGGATGCACCGTCGCGAGCTAATCTCTGCGAAGACACATGTTCTGTATCTTCGGTCGGATTAGAAGGGGCGTCTGCCCGGGGCAGAGCATATCGTCCGCATTCCACAGCGTCCCATCCCCAGTCATCACGAACCAAAGGACATCCGACAAAACACTCGGCGAGTCAGATGAGAGACATCACTCCGGCCCCAAGCACGTTAATGAAGCCAAAAGCATCACTTCCGGCAGCTGACCGTTCGTATCAATCACCCACGAATGCCAGTGACACCCATATCTGCATAAGAGGGATAAGCCTAGCGTGTTTTGCTCCATCACACGCGTTTCGCTCGTCCCTCTTTGCAAAATCAGGTTGGGAAATATATACAAGCCTCCAGGACAGCCATAGTGCTCCCGTCGTGGCAAAAACGTCAAAGTGAGGAATGCACGAAATGTAGGGGAGCGGAGACGTGCAGACCGCTCCCGCGAGACTGCACGCCTCAGATGACCCAGCATCCGTAAACACGTTCGCATTTGAGCCCATGTCATCATTGCGCCGCGAGACCGACAGGCAGGCGGGAGAGCTCCGGCGACTATAGCGCATCGCTCTCATCAAAAACGCCTGCCCGCCTGTAAGATGACATATTTGACTCGCAACTCCGATACCAAAAGCGCACCCGTGCACAGAATCAGCGAACTATCTGCCAGCCTGTTGCCATCGACAGTCATCGAAATGGGGAACATGACGAAGAACACAGAGATCTGTCTGTGATGACTGATTCGCGCGACAACGACGCTCCCCCAGTTGTTACGATACGCATTGGGGGAACCGAACGCACGAGGGCATGCCCAACATTCTTCGCCGCACGCAGCAGGCATGCGCTCGAACGCGTAAAGACGAATCATGACAAATGGATGAGAAAATGAATCAACGACCCGGCGAACGCATGGTGCGGCCACGGTCCGAGCCCCCAGATGAACTGGGAGCACGACTGCGCGACGCAATCGCCCAAATGAATGAAAATGAATGAAGTCAAAGTTGAGCGTGGGCTGCGCGCTCCGACGGCCGTTACTCGTGACAGAACCATGGCAACACGAGGGAACAGCAGAAGGCGCAACTGTGAACCCTGAGCCAAAACATACGATATGATCGCAGACATACGTAGGACCCAAACGCCACACCCCTCGTTTCTGCTTCTAGCGTCGCAGAAACTAAAAGGGACGTGGGCAGGCGCGAGTCCTGTGCAAGACTCGACACCACACCACACAGATAACAGGCAGGGGCATGTCATCGAAGGGGCTAGCATGGCTATTTCTGCATGCATCAGGCCCGCCAGTTCCGTGTCATCTGCAGTACGTATGTATGTCTGATGACGATCACAAGAACAGGGAAAGGGGTTGCGCAGAAATGAAAGGTTAACGCACAGCGCGGTCGAAGCGCGAACCATAACTGGCACAGCATGAGACAACCGCGGAGTTCGTTATCATGCGCATTTCAGCACCACTACCATATCACCCGCGACCGAGATATATCATCATCGGATCCACGATGCATGCATCGACGCAGGGTAAAGGCCTCCATGGACGCTTTACGGCTGTCCAACGCTGCCTCTGCTGAAGTGCTGTCACTGGCACAATGCACCGTGTACCGCCGATAGCGCATAGCCGGGGCATCGCTGCTGCGAAACACGTCGTAGCATGAGAACACCTGCACTCGTGAGAGTGCAGGGTTCTCAAGAACATCCGAATGAGTGAATGCGAGAGCAGAATGGAGTCAAAATGCCGAGATAGTGAACAGAGAAACAATAGTGAAGATCCCGTGATAGAGGGTAAACGACAGCGGATGATGTCGAGGGTGATGGCGAATTGGGTTTGGGTAGCCAGGGGACAACCGCGGAAGCGCATTACGATAGGCGGGCCATTGAGCAGAGGGAACGTGTACGGAGCCTCAGGGCCGCAATTGCGTAACATAACGGCGAGGGAAACAAAAGAAGAAGCAAAGAAGGAAGATAGCAAGAGGAATGGGACGCACGGTGTGAGATTGTCTATACCGGCATATCGCATGTCGACCGGGATATAGTGCTTGTTCGGGAGGCTGTATGACACAGTCTGAACGTGTGCGTTCTCTGCAAGGATGCGTTCGGCCATCTTGTAGAGGGATGCCTGAAAGGGTCAAAAACAGCTACGTCAATATCCGGTTCATGGTCCGACGTGCACATGTATTCATCTATGAGTTTGTAGGGAGAGAGGACATACCTGCACGCTAGCGCTTTCATCCGTAGCAAAGACTTCAAGCGTTGCAGTCCTCGCCTTCTCAACAACTGCGTTCCCGTCCCAAGCCGTCCCCTCGGCAGTCAACTCGTCCGCAATCTTGAACGAGTCCACAACCGCGTTCTGCGGGACGCCGAACGGAGCATAAGTGTATTTAAGCTCAACCGCAGTAGAGAAGATCCGGTCGTTGACTTCAACCAAAGTGGTGTGTTCATCCCGGACAAAGTTCTCGAATGCCGATCCGGTAGACTTGAGCACTGTCGAACATCCGAACACCCCAGCCAAAAAGCAAAGCCACCCCGCGAAAAGAAAAGAGAGAGAGATTGGAGGCGAGATTAGCGTATGCCGGCCGACGGTTTTTTGGTCGAGACGTACCTAGGAGATCTGAGATGCCGGCCGAGACTCTGGCGACGATCTTGTCCTTGCCCTTGGTGGCGTCGACCTGGAAGATCGTCGAAAGGCAGCGTTAAAACGTTTCCAACATTTCGGGTCCGCACGAGGGGCGCGGCGCTGATAGAGATAGAGATGCGTACCTCGACCTCGACCTCACGCTTCTCGTCGCCGTCTCGCCAGAAGGCGTGGCTGTGCGCTCCGCCGTTGAGGTCGATGCGCTTCCAGCGCAGCTGCTCGACTTTGATGAATGATTTGTGGATATGGGGGTACTTGGAGACCATGTATGTGCCGAGGTGAAGTGCGAAACGTTCGGGGTGCAGAATGTGGGGAGATGTCTTGGCCAGGTCTAATGACAGCTTGTGTAAGAATCATCCAAGACTGTTAAGTAACGCAGCGTACGGTAGGTAATGTTCTTCACTGTATGCGCAAACTAGAGTGAGTATGGGTTGAACTCAGTATTGGTGGCAATACGTACTGGAATCCGTAGCGACAACGACCGAATTATCAGCCTGGGTGTAACTACCACCAACATTCAGCTATTCCATAGCTTGTATGCATCGAACTAGCACTCACGAAGTATCGATATCACCCTCGAGGAGTACCGTAACATTATACTCTACGACCGTGTGCCACTTTTCGTCCTTCACCACCCTGAACACCCTAACCGCCTGCTTCCCATAACGTGCATGCGCCAAATAGACCGGGCCCGTCGACATCTTAATCTTGAACTATAAATCGTAGGAAGGTTAGCAACGGGATAGTCTGTTCTGTTGGAGAGCGTAATGCAAAGGTCAGCACGAGCGAAATACGAGTCGTGAGGAATATATAGGACGGATCGATAATGATAGGATAGGATGTGATCGAGCGTGGATAAACCCTCCCAGGGGGAGTCAGTCAATTATACAGTGCTGACTGACTAGCCGACTGATAACGACCGCGGAGCCCAGTCGCAGTCCGGGCATTTCGAGATGCGCAATCATCAACCCGGCAAAGGGAGATAAGCAACCTCGCCGAGAACGGTGGCTGAGTCTAGGGCGGTCGGCTCGCTAAGAGGGTAAGCCAGCGACATTGGGCCAAAGTGCTTGTAATTGAAACAAAGGACGCTGGTGTTGCAGAGATGTTTCTGACGAAGCGGATGGATTCGCGTAGGGTAATGGACTGGCTACACCGGTGCAAGATGCAGCGCGAAAGGGCCTGAGGAGGTTGGTCGTCTGCACGCCTCGGACGATGCCGAGCGTCCCCAGCGCTCAAGATGATGTTGGCCTGCGCACTCGGGAAACTCAAAGCTCAGGTGAAGCCAGGAGTGATGTATCATCCAATATATACGAATATATACTAAAGTACCGACTGCTCTAAGATTATTCCCATCTACTGTACTGCATCCCGAAGCGCAGCTCTCTATACCGTATTAAAGACCGACGAGTGTAGTTCTAACGTACATTATGCGCCGATAGTGATATGCTTCCCATCCCACCAGATATGCTGAAAGGTAAAAGAGTGTGTGAGGCATAGGCGTCTTTTATGAGGTCGTCTCTGCAGCCTGCGCTACAGAGTTGCCTTGCTTATCCCGATAAAATAGTACGTCGCCTAAGGGGATACGATCAGAACGATGTCCTGAACTCTTCAACTATCATCGTAAAAGACACACCTTCATCTTCTACGAACTGGCAGGCATTGTAGTTTTGCCACAGAGCTTGGAAGACGGGCACATCGGAGTGGTGATAATGTTCACCCAAGAACGCCTTGAGATACTGAGTGGCTTCCTTGCCGTGGTCTAGCAGAGACAAACGTGAGTGACGGGAACAACCCAGCATCTACACAACTTACAGTGCGGCATCCTGGGGAAGAAATGGTGGATGACGTGGTAGTGCGAGATCCCATGAAGGAAGAAGTATCCCTGCCAGCCCAAGAAATCTCTGTCGACCGTCGACGCAGCCCCTCTCGCGTACGTCCATGCCTTTCCGCGGTAGTGGGGAACGACAGGGTCGGTATGGTGCAGGTAGGTGACCGTGACGAGCCAGTGGGATACAAGGAGCCACGGAATCCCGTAGAGCTTGAAGACGGTTGCAGCTCCCCAGTTGTCGCATGCGGCCTTCACAAGTAAACCCATTATGAGCAGGCCGATGTCAGACAGGACGATAAGGTGGCGCTGGCTTTTGTCGAAGATGACCGCGGTAGCTATTAGATGCGTGGTGTCAGCCGGACTGCGAAGTGTTACACATGTTTGTCAGAAGGGGCTTACGATCGATATGGCTTGTAGGCCATGGATAATCCTTCTGTCCAGATGCGTTGAAGACTGCGATGTAAAAATGGTATCAGTTGATGACGCGCAGATCCTGAGGAAGGCAAACGGACGCAGGTAAATAGGGAATCCAAGCAGGTGTCGCGGAATGAGCGTGAGGAGGGTGTAAATGGGTGTATCTTCGAAGTGTTCATGCCACGGGACTTGTTCTTTCGCGACATTCGGGATTCCCAGTTCGCTTCTGACTTTGGGAACGAACGCCTCGTCCCGTTCCATCGAGTTGTGGTACATGTGGTGATGGTGGTGTGAGATTCGCCAGCTGTGGTATGGCGTCCATAGAAAGGAGTGTAGAACCTGAATTGTATGTCAGTTCTATCGCGATTGGGTGTGCAGAATAGCGTTTGACGTACAAAACCGACAACATCGGAAAGGAATTTGTGAGGGGAGAAGGATCCATGGCCGCACTGCGTGATAAAAAGAGCGTCTAGCGGAATTATGGGGAGTATGTATCAAGAGCTCTTACTTCGTGCCCGACGATCCACATCCCGGTGAACACAAGTCCTTGGAACCACCAGCTAGCGCATATATGCGTTAAAATCGCACCCCATCTTTGAACCCAATGAGTACTCACTATGCAGCCCATGTAGCCCACTTGGCAACCTGCAGAAAAACCATGGCGGAAGCAGACGAAGACGCTTGAGCGCGGAACCACGGGTCGATATGACTAGCGGCGACCCCGAGACAAGTTGCCATTACGATATCTTGGGCGAGGTATCGAAAGCTGGTAGCGGTACTTCGCTCAAAATATTTGGAAGGAATGGCATCTCGAATCTCCTGGACAGTCCTAAAAATCCAGAGTGAGCACATTCTTCGCACAGTGCGATGCGTGCAGATACTCACCACCGCATCGGCGTGTAGACTGCCACAGGCTCTGTTTCCGGCTGCGTCTTCGCTTCAAACGCCATGTTGCTGGCAGGGGGGAATACGTGTCGCACGTTTGGGAGCTGTAGTTTTCATCGGGCCACTATTTATACTGTACCTTATGTTACGGGAAGTTTGATCTGAGATTGGAGACGAGCTCACCGAGATCAGTTATGCACGCATGTGGGGTGAAAATCCCGCCGTCGCGATTCTTATCCGAATCCGTCACCTCCGTCACTTCCGCCCTTAGACGAGCCACCGAACCGATCTCAAGCGAACAAACCACTGGTTATCCTGCCCCATGGAAACAATTTATGTTGAATCACCGTTGTCCTTTGTGAAATGGCAGCTTTGGCTGCGTACGACGACATATGCACCAACTGAGATGAACCGGCCGACTACGAACGGTATTCTGGGAGAAGGCGCATCTGAATGCCGAACGGCCGACACCGCTGAACATTGGCTCCTTCAGATTAAAGTATGTCTTCCAAGTGTCTCTTCGACTTCTTGTATGGAGCACGCACTGCATCTCGGAAGACCGTTTTGGTTGTGTGTGTCCAGATCGAGCTACACTCTTCGCCGAACCACGACGCTTTCCTCGGAAGCTGAGGCCGTAATTCGGACGGACGTTGCGCTGTCGACCGGTAGCGTGTAGTTTCAGCCAAGGGTTTTCAACCGACGCCCGCGTATTTCGTTGCCGGGGTGAAGTCCGTGCATGCGTCTGCCGTCGATCAGGAAGACGTGGAATACATCTGGTAGGCGTAGTGTTGGTAACCAGTTCGCCAGCGCATCGAGAGCCGGTTCGGTTCCCTTTGTCGCCACCTGTGTTTCTCGTTCTCTCTCAACTTGGTCGCTTGAGATCTTGAATGTTTTAATTCCATGTCGTCCTATTTTTTGCATTACAGTATCCGATCTCGCGTTCTTCGCAGTTCTGGGATCGTGTTTGGAATCGTCACAGGAAAATAATCCTGATGCAACAGCAGCCGCCTGCGCACGATCGGCTTGTTGGAACAGCCGAGAACGGGATCAAGGTACACCACAGGTTTTTCTCCGCGTACGAGTCCATGGCTTGCAAAATACTTTCTGGTGAACGGAGAATGACAACTGTCAGTTTTATTGCTGGACGATGAGAGTATGAATGTTATACGTACTTACTTTGAAAGGAGAGATTCGGAAACGCGCAGTGGTAAATGTTACCGTTCATAGCGGAGGCTCACGCCACAATTTTATCTCTGATCCGTCCACCCCGCAGGCGGCTGTTGCATTTTCGCCTTCACGCAAGCTTCATGATCGCATGCTGCAATTTGCGGCATCTGATATTCGAAGTTGACAAAGTTCCGCACTCAATCTCAGAGAGCTCGCGTTGGCAGTCCCTATACTCAACATGATACTGGTAGTTGTAGAATTCTATGGTACACGGTCTTTCAATTATGCGACTGGACGAGAACAAACTACGAGAAATGCGCCAAAAAGTGGAAAAAAAAACGACAACAGCAAGCAGACTCCGGGTCACATAAATAGTGTAGTGCAATGGAACGAGAACCAGGACGACAAGATGAGACGACGAATTACCCATTATACCTCTCTACGGATATTCAGCACGGTGGCCCGTCTACGACGCCGCCACGCCCTTTTGACCACGCGTAGACAAAGACAACGCGCGCATCTTCGAACCGCTCTCGTGGAAGCTGGCGTACGAGACAGAGCTCGTGCGATACGCCATTCCCGTCCCCGTGCGTGGTCGTGGACCATTCAATGTCGGCTTCTGTCTCAAGGTAGGCGGTGCCCCGGGTGGAAGCACGCCCGAAGACAGGGAATTGGACGTGGTGCGGACTTGCCCATGCGACGCGGTGGCCGGGAGAATTGGTAGCCGGATAGAGGTCTGCGGGTTCGATAGCGTTCTCTGACGTTGGTATTGAGCTATCGGGCTGGTGGGAGCAGGCGCAGCGGGCGGGGGCTTGGGTGTATTATAGTGATCCTGAGAGAACGAGCGCGAGGGGATCTTCTTCAGAGCTGCTGTTTGCGGCAAGCGCAGGGGACGCGGCACCGTGGAACCAGATGATGCAGTGGACGAAGAGTTCTGAGAATAGTGCGAAGCGGAGGAAGCTTGCGAGCTGGTCGCGGTGGTGGACGTGGATGCAGAAGATTCGGTTCTCTGCCTCGGGATGCGAGGTAAAGACGGATTAGAGACGGATTTAGATAGAGCACTTGAGGACCAGGTGGTATTGGAAGTCGAATGAGACAAAGCGGTTGAAACAGAAGAGTTGCTTGCGTTCGATGCAGTCCGGCTCCGCGGAAGCTGCGGACGAGATTTGGCAGTTGGAGTCGGTACAGTGTCCTCAGGGATAGGAGACCCAACTAGAGACCGCTCCGTGAGACCAGAGGTGGAGATACTAACTGACGAGTCCGACCGCTCGCGTGGAAGCCGGACCATACCCAACGGTGGCGAAGCTATGGGTGACGTAGTAGATGAAGGCGGGACCGGCGAAGCGGCCGATACAGCACGAGGGAAGCGGAGTCCCGAGCTGCCCTGGGTTGGGAATGACACTGAGGCTGAACGAAGGTTGGAGTAAGATGCTGCTCTGTCCGGTTTAGAAGCGGGAACTGGTGATGTCAGACGACTGGCGGGTGCTTCGGTGTACTGCGACATTGGTCGCGGTGAAGCCATCAGCGAGGCGGAGCGTTTGCGCTCGATAGCTGTACCGATGAGGCGTCGGGTCAAGGGAGAAGGGGCGTCCTCGTCCTCGCTTAGCGGAGGTGAGTGAAGATTCCATGAGTGTGTAGTGAAGCTGGGCTTACCTGTCACTCCATCCAAGCCCTGTTGTCAACCCCATGCCTGCGCGCAGTAGGCGACCGTCCCGATGCCTCAGTTGACGTCGGGGAGTATTACGGGGATCTTTGAGGAGCCCTGTCATTGTAGATCCGGCTAATCGGAGATGAGTGTGTGTGAAACTTATCAAGGAGAAGAATCTCACTTGTAGATGCCAGACTCAGGACGCTGCCACTGCGGATGCTTGATTCCCCATCTTCGTAAGAGTACGGAGACGCCTCAGGCGACGCCTTCAGAGACGGCGGTAGGAGCTTCGATCGTGGCGACAACAGTCCGTCACGGAACATGAGGTGACTGCGGGACGTCGCGAGACGTGACGTTTAGCAGGAAGCAGACTTAGTAGTGTAAGAACTCACGGAAGGGGCGTATGGATATCCAGGCTTGAATCAGACTCGCTTCCTCCATCTCCGTTCTCCAAATCGGAATCGAGCTCGAGTAAGGAACCAAACTCTGAAACAAGGGTATCTTCCCGAGAAGATTTGGGTGATAATTTCGACGGCGACGAGTAGGAAGAGGAGCGAGAGGCAGGGAGAGCTGCAGACGAGTTCTTCCTAGGTCGCGGTGTTGTAGCGAGTATGGTCTGGATATCAGGGCTTGATGATCGCGGTGGGGGACGTCTTGCCGGCCCCGTATCCTTGAAAGTTTGACCCGATTTCGACCGACTATCTGTGCTGCGCCATGGCAGAGTGGGTGAATCGCGACGAGAGGCAGCGGCTTTGACCTTGTCGACAACACGCTGCCGTGCGCTACCGAACAGTGCGTTCGCAAGCTTTGGACTTTGCGGATCCAGATCAAAGTCGGCGAAGACCTCAAGGTCCTGGGCGGACTCCTCCAGGTCCAGAATTGTGCTGTCAACCTTCGCCATAGTCACAGGAAAGATGGAAATGGTGGAAGATGGAAAGAGTGTGTGTTGTACGAGAAGGTGGGACGGTGTACGTCAGTGAACGCTAATAAGCGAAGGTTAGTGCTCGTGGCACCGGTCCTGAGGCACCGTTTGAGTGTCTTCTGGCACCGAGGTCGGAAAAGCTGCTAGGCTCCTGTTGGGGGTTGAAGGCAGAGAGTAAGGAGTTCACGGTCGCCACAGACTGATATTATTGCTTCAGAGCAGTATTCTCATCATACGGCATCAAGATGGGACTGGAAGGACGTTGACGGGCGTTGCCACGAGGGGTGATGTTGGCCTGTCCCCACGGGTCAGTCAAACGAAAATCTTTACGGTGATTCCCACGTCGCAAACGAGCCAGCGCGTTCGACGTCGAGGTGGTGTAGGTGTAGCGGGTGCAGGCTGCTTGGGAGTGAATGCTTGTGTCGGGCGACCAATAAGCGGCTAAGTTATGAAATTGTATTTAACAATTATGTAAAGCAATAATTTAAGTTTAGCATAGGCGCCTACCATCGCTGACATCAGTTCACGCCCTTCGTTGCTTCATTGAACTCACGATCGGTGGTGACAACTAGTTGAACTGACTGATGCATCTTTGGCCAGCCATCCCCAGACCTCTCCATACCACTGCCACTGCTATATATGGTGAAGCCTCGGCTTTCATATATATATGCAAGCAACGAACAGGCCTGTAACAACACAGGTGTGCGATACAAACAAGATTCCATTCTTCCTAACTCTTTCACTTGTCATCACGCGCAGACAAAGGTCCGCTTCGTCATGCTGATCCTAACATAAGAATAAACAGCCCGGTCGAGACGGCATAGAGGCTTTCTCGTGTTACGCACGAGCTAAACCCGACTATTCGCCCAATTAGTCCCCGCCAATAGGTCAGCCCCCGCTGAACTATTCTATATGATGGCCTAGGATGATGTGATTTTATTCCTACGACGACGACAAACCTGGATCACGCATCAGTATGTGATTGGCACTCTGTCTTTCTAGCTCATGATCTCGTACTCTGACGCTGCTCGGTCAATTGTCACTTTCAAGATGCCCGTATTCATGCTATCTCTATAGCTCATATGACCGCAGAGTAACGTCACCTGGGCTTGCTCGGGGTCGACCAACGGCCGTTTCGCTCGTGCACATGGGGGAGAACGATGCGACGAATCTCCAAACGCTCACACACGGACTGTTTGACGTCTCGCGAAGAAGGTATTTGACCGAGCGTGCTATAAAAAGCATGAACGTTCTCTGCCGTCGTTGTGCAGTATTTCTTGCACACACCGTGGTTGAAGGATGTTGTTGACTGCATTGGTTTCCCTCGCGGCGTACGCCTCAACTTGCACGGCAAGCGCAACTGCATGGGTGAGCTCTTTCGGAAACCAAACCAGACCACTTTCTAACCCATTACAAATTAGCCATTCGATATAACGACAATTTCGGCTCCAGACGGCTCGGTCTCCGCGAAGTTCGTTTCCTTTGGTGCCACATTGACTGAGCTGTGGGTCAAGGACAAGTTCGGCAAAGCGCGGGATATTGTTCTGGGTTACGACGATAATGTGTGTTAACACGGAGACGACGATCCATGTCCAACTATGCTGACTATATGCTTCTTCCAGTCAGAGTTGCTCACCGATCCGAACCATCCGGTCTTCAACCCCATTGTCGGTCGGTGCGTAAAACCCTTATAATACCTCGATTTGCCTTTGCTAATTCATTGTTTCAGCTACGCGAACCGTATCAAGAATGGTATGTGGTCCACATTCTTTCAGGTCACAACTACTTAGGACGTTGGAAATTAGGTACTTTCTCTATCCCAATTACAAAGCTGCCGCAACCGGACGGCCCGAATGTGTATCACATTCCTACAAACGATCATGATGGTAAGCCGGATGTGTAAATAACATTTGACACATTCAAACAAAATGTACAGGGCAGGACACCCTCCATGGAGGCATCTACGGCTGGGACCGACGGAACTGGACGATTGTAGCCAGGTCCTCCAACAGCGTGACCTATCATCACCTCGACGCCGCCGATGAAGGTTTCCCGGGTAACGTCTCGGCCTACGTCAGTCTTTTATATCAGCGCAGTGCTTTCATCCAATCTGACCCGCCCCACAGACAACCCATACAGTTCAGAATGGTGGCATACTCAAGACCACAGTTCATGCGACTGCGACGGAGTTGACCCCGATCATGCTCACACAGCACATCTACTGGTACGTTGCTGCGCTGTGTTCGCTCGTAATTGGAGATTGATATCCTGTAATTGCATTATAGGAATCTGGATGCTTTCCAGGGTAGCGAAAATATTCTCAAACACCACCTTCACGTAGATAGCTCGCGCGTTGTGGCTGTCGATGGCGACGCTATCCCTACGGGCAAGTTCATCGATGTTACGAACACGCCGTTCGATTTCAGGACACCGCAGACCATCGATTATCGCTGGAACGAGACTGTAGGCCTTTGCTTGGGAGGTATGTTGACTCCAGTCTTTCTGGTGATATGTCTGCTCACACGTGATGTACAGAGTGCAGCGGTTATGACCACTGTTGGATCTACGATAAATCAGAAGAGACCAAGCCAGGTGTCTCCCTCTGGAGCGACGTTTCTGGTATCAGGCGAGTGCCCATATTGCTATTATTGATTGCTATCTCACAAACGATTGACGCAGGCTGGACATCACATCCAACAACGTGGCATCCCAAGTTTATACCGCTTACTGGCTGAATCAACCCCGTAAAGCTGTTCATGGAGGGCCTTCACTGAGCTATACCAGCTACAGCGCTGTAGCCATTGAACAGGAGGGTTATATCGATGCCATTAACACTCCCGAGTGGAACGTTAACCAGATCTGTAAGTAACATCAACTCGTGTCTTGATGGCCATTGACCTCGTGCAATAGATGGGCCTGGACGTGATTACGAGTGGAGCACGACATACAAGTTCTCTACCGTCCATTAAGGTAGCATACACACAGATGTTACTCACACGGACCAAGCTTATACGACCAATGGCAAACGATTCGATTGATAATAAGTGGACAAATGAGATACATGTGCGGTTAGAAGGAGAACACTGCGGCGTTCTTGTTGCTGCCGAAAAGATAGACCAGTGCATGAGAGACGAACAATCCCACGGTGATCCCAATCGTAACAGAGACCATTGCCGCTCCTATCTGTGTCGCACTGTCCTGCGCAGTGATACCTCCGGCCTCTGACAGTCCAGACTAGAAAAGCTATTAGTATGCCTGACATATGACTGATAGTTTGTTCACTTACAGGCACTAAGAATAGAACGCCCGTGACCATCACAGTGAAGGCTGTACCCCGCATCTTCCGTGAGTATATGTTGCCCAGGAGGCCGACAAAGAAGGCGCCGATAGCGGAGACAACATCAGACCTGTTGAATATGAAGTGATCGGCGACCTTGTTCGCTGCGAAAGAGAAGCAGGATATGAACACCATCACGAAGAGGTCCAATGTAATCGGCTGTTCGTTGTTGAATGATGAAATGAAGGAGAATATAGGAACGATGATAAATTGTGTCCACCATGGGTAGGGTTGTAGATACCACGGAAAGTCGGGCAAGCGGTAGCAGGCCTTCACGATGTTCTGACGGATCATCGGGGTGGAAGGAGTGTAGGTGAAAGTACCCATGTGCGGTATTCTAGAGGCAGAGGTTCCATTTACGTCCGCGACGTAAGATCCCGTAATGGTGATAGCTGCTGCCGCTCTCGCAGCTAAGGTGTCCAGTTCGTGCCGAGCGGACGGATCGAACAACAAGTACAGGTCGGATCCGAACTGCAGTGCGAAGCCCAGGAAAAGAGTGTAGATGAGCGCATACACTAGCTTGATTGAACCGCATAGGATGTTCTTGGTAGCCAGATCAAGCGAACTAGTCACTACACACGAAAGTAAGCGATGAACAAGAGAGAAGATGACGAAAGCTTACAAATGAGGTAACCAGGAAGCACAGTCACTACGCCCGCAGATGAGATGGCAGCATAGCAGAATATCTGCGAACGAATGGTACTTAGCCCTCGAGCTACAAAAGACACTACAATCACTGATAGGATTCTGAAATGAGAGCCAATAGTCAGTCAAATCGACAGCAGAAGAAGACAGCGTCACTCACTCATAGACGTTGGCGTAAATAACACTCTTTTTCGATGCAATTCCGGCTTGCACGACAAAGAGGAATAACGAGCTGGCTCCGGCCATCCACATATCGATGAAAGAACCTCCGAAAGCCAAAGGACATATTAATCCTCCTATACAAAAGACAAGGATACCCCGCAACCAGACTGGCAGCATTGGGCCTGAGTCGAGCATGGTATCGAGCATTTCTGTAGCCTTCTTGGCGCTAAGTTCATCGTGGACGACAGCCCTGTAGATCTTGTGCAGTTTGTGAAGCTTTCCCAGGGAAACTCGACTGCCAGACTTCGCAAAATGCATTTGTGAGCTTTTCGTCTCTTCATCGCCAAACGAAGCTATGATGAGACCAGGCATGTGGGTGAATTCCGCGTCGACCTCTAGTATTCGGGCTGCCGCCAGGAGTTGAGACTCCATCCGATGGGATGGCGCACCACATGCCAATAATGCTCTCGAGAACGTCATCAAGAACTTTTGACGGATTTCGATAGCTGCAGAATGTGTGAGTGGTGCAAAACGGCAGGAGTGAACGAACTTACAGCATACGTTGAACTCGATCCTGACCCTTTGCTGCTCATCTCGGCGCTCCCTGTAGCTGAGCTGGCGACGTGCGCTCTGCTCTATGTCGTCCATGTCGTCCAAACATCTCTTCTTGACACCCGTTACGAGCGGATCGTCTCGGTCAACCAGTTGATCGTCATTGTACGCAAGAGGATCAATCAGCCGAGACCTCAGATTAGCTGCGCGGGTGACTGCGTCGCGCTTCTTTGATACCAGCTCGTTGTCGTCGGTATTGTCGTAAGAGTTGTAAAGATCAATGAGGTTCGCCAGGTAGCCGCGCCTTCGTCGAGGCAGTTTACACGTCTCCTCGGCAAGCTTTTCCAAGTCCTCTTCGTTAGAGTTAGCGTTGCCATCACTGTCTTGGAAGGAGAAGGCTTGTCCACGAGCATGAGGCCATGTACCCGGTGGCACCGCTATGTCATACGGGTGTTTGGGAATCGAAGAGAATGACTGGTGGGATGGCAAACCAACAGGTTGAGATTCGTAGAGTGTCGCACTGCTACCCCTGGACACTCTATGTGTGCCGGCTGGATCATAGGTCGGAGGGATGGGCATGGGTAGATTCGGTGATGCCGCGTACGCGAAACTTTGCAAAGGGTACTGAGTAGGAAGCTGCCATGTATGGTTTCCGTCGCCATCACCGAAAGGTGAAGTAAACACGGGAGGGCCCAGCGGTGCATTCGCGTGAGGTAGACTGACTGCCGGTGTTTGACCAGAAGAGGCATGTTCAACATACTCGTCTTGCTCATCTGCTGTAGCAGTAGGTGAGTGTACGCCTTGCTCTGTCCACGGAATGTTTGTAGGATCCATAGCTGATAATAGAAGAGAGATGCAAGACGGCGTGCCATTTCGTCAATGTTATATGAGGAAGAGGCTGACCAGAAGCCTATTCCAAAGGTGGGCCGTCAGTGTGCTCGGCAACGCGGCGGGGGTCAGCCACCCCCAAACGGGGTGTCCAGAGAAGATGAAACGAAAGTTTCGCCATGGTGTTCATCGAGGGGTCTATATCTATTAGTAAAGGGATAGCAGAGTAAGCATTGGTTGAGGACCGTAAACTAACAGCAAGGTGGCAACGAAAGCGCTCTTGTGCAGAGCCGGATAAGGAAGTGCTTCTCCGGGGTGGCGTTAAGCGCCTTGGGTAGTGGCACAGTCAATATGGGCGCTTTGTGCGTTCTGCCCACTTACCACTACCACCACATTCTCCTGCGAGATTTCTAACCGTCATATGAATATTGTCTACGTCTGATTGAACTGTTGTAGATACTGATCAATCGAACGCCTTTGTCGCAGCATGGACAAGGATAACAGGGATGACTTCACCTTTGCGAAGCTAAGCGATCTGAAGTTACCCGTCACGTTTTGCATGTAAGCATTTGAGGTCTCTTAAGGGCACTGAAGCGATAATCAATTCAATAGCTCACAGCTTGAAGGAACAAGGAAGCCGTTTACGTTCACTGAGATACTGGAACGCCCCGAACTCAGGTTCTACGGCGTTCAGCAGTCGCCGTAAGTCGCCCATGTAATAATGATTTC
Organism: Trametopsis cervina; assembly: GCA_022385755.1. NCBI lineage: Eukaryota > Fungi > Basidiomycota > Agaricomycetes > Polyporales > Irpicaceae > Trametopsis > Trametopsis cervina. The sequence goes on from MU278350.1 coordinate 436,814, forward strand.
CTCGCTAAGAGTCTATACCAGAGCTCTGTCCGATCTATATGTCACATGCCAGCTGATTGCAGATAACAAGCCGCTTACCATCCCATTCCGTACGGCATACAAGGCATTCACCAAGGACTACATGTAAGCAGCACTTGTCCGAGAAGGTCCCAGGTGATATTAAGAGCTTTACCATGTGTCAGATGGAACGAATGGATCACTCTTCCAATCCGCTACTGTGACCTGCCGCTGAACTCGCAATTGACGTTCACAGTCTGGGATACTGCAGGGCCACGGAAAGCCATACCAGTGGGTGGATCTACATTCCGGCTCTTCGGAAAGAAATGGTTTGTCAATGGAGGAGTTAAATTCCATGAACATCTTGATTCTTATTTCATACTGTAGGGGTCTGAGGAGAGGTAAACACCGACTTCTTCTGTGGCCAGGCAAGGAGGCCGACGGCTCAAGTGACACCACTACTCCAAGTAAGATGGCACAGAGGGACGAGATGGGGCGTTTAGAGAAGGTCAGCTATTCCGTGAACTACCGCTTCTATTTGTCCTCATCTTTCAAATATAGCTAGTCAAGAAATATGACCGCGGAGACCTTCCAAAATTAGACTGGCTCGATACAATGGCCTTCCGTAAGATGGGAGAGATACATGCAGTTGGGTCATACCTTTTTCAACGAGAATAATCCTCAGCTCACAATTGGATAGGCAGAAACAGAGAAATCTAAGAATCTGTTCCTATATATCGACCTTCCACGGTTTGACTTCCCTGTCATTTTCTCCGAGGCTGTACGTGCACATGGACGATGACTATCAACGCTGGCTTATACTTTCTACCGCAGGATGCATCCCTGGCGCCATCTGTTTCCGCTGCCGTCGCTCCTGCACCTGTGGCATTAGCAGGCCCGTCAACCCTTGCTGCCGAAACGCATCTTTGGGCCGTTGTTGACCCTGACGTTGCCAAAGAGAACCCTGTTGAAGACAAACATCGTCGGCTTGTTCGCAGCCACCGCAGCAGTCCATATGATCGAGAGCTTAAACCCAACGCTAAGATCAGGGATGAACTGGACGTGAGCGCACCTTTTTAAATTAATCTGTTGTTACTGATCGTAGCTCTATTGACTTTTGGCAGGACATTCTCAATTACGCCCCCAGTCAACCGCTAACATCGGAAGAAAAGGATCTAATTTGGAAGTTCCGATTCTACCTGACGCGGGACAAACGTGGCCTTACAAAGTTCCTGAAGTCAGTTACATGGAGGGATCCATCAGAAGTCAAACAAGCCGTGGAAGAATTGCTGCCACAGTGGACTGAAATAGATATAGACGACGCCCTGGAACTCCTCGGTCCCAATACGGTCGACTCACGCGTGAGGGCATATGCCGTCAAGCAGCTTAGCAAAGCAGATGATGATGTGAGCACCGCTCAGCTTCCAACAATCGCAGAGGCTAATATGCATCAAGGAACTGCTGTTGTATTTGCTTCAACTTGTGCAAGCTCTCAAATTCGAGAGCAGCGCAAGCGATCAGAGATCTGCCCGTTCTACCTCCAGCGCGATTTCGTATGATGACAGCGGCTTGGCAGACTTCTTGATAGGCCGCGCTGCTCGGAACTTGATGCTCGGCAACAGATTTCACTGGTATCTCATGGTCGAAGTTGGCCTGGAAGATCGAATCATGGCGAAGATGTATGGCAGGGTGGTGTTCAAATTCATGAACAAGGTCTTAGAGGTACGTGTGTGAACTGGAGAATATCCAATACGGGCTGTATTCACGCTTCTATCTAAGCACGAGGATGGTCAGGAGAGACGAGATATTATGAGGCGTCAGGGTGAGCTGATAGAAGTTCTTGCGAAGAAAGCAAGAGAGCTCCGCGTCTCCAAAGACCCCAGGCCGAAGAAGATTGAGAAGCTTCGCGCGTTCCTCGCAGACTCGAAAAATAATTTATCAACTATGGCCCCTCTCCCATTACCTCTCAACGCCCGAGTGGAGGTCTCTGGCATCATTGCAGAGAAATCCTCAGTTTTCAAGTCCAACATGTTCCCCATGCTACTTTATTTTCAGTGCGCGGATGGGTCTGAGTATCCTATCATCTTCAAGGATGGAGATGACATGCGACAAGACCAGCTAGTCATTCAAATTTTCACATTGATGGACCGCTTGCTAAGGAAGGAGAACTTGGATCTCAAAGTCAGCCCCTACAACGTTCTAGCGACAGGGCCTTCCCAAGGAATGGCCCAATTCGTGCCGAGCAAGACTATTGCCGCGATTGTCAGCGAAAACGGCACTTTACTGAATTATCTGCGAGCACACAATCCTGACGAAGGCAGCGTTGGAACCTACGGAGTGGAACCCGGAGTGATCGATACGTTCGTTCGCAGTTGTGGTGGGTCGTCTATCTCATCTGGACTGATTTTCCCTGAGGGCTCATCCTTTGACATTTAGCGGGTTACTGTGTGATGACCTATCTATTGGGAGTCGGAGATCGTCATCTGGATAATTTGCTTCTTGCTCCCGATGGTACGTACCCCACCTGTCGTTTTTATGTCAGACTGACACTCCTGTCCTACAGGCCATTTTTTCCATGGTAAGTTTCCCTTCTCTCGACTGCGATACTCCCATGACCTGACTTCTGAATATAGTTGACTTCGGCTACATCCTTGGACGTGATCCAAAGCCTCTAGCCCCTCCCGTGAAAGTATGTAAGGAGATGGTAGACGCTATGGGCGGCGTTCAATCGGTGCACTACACGCGCTTCAAGCAATTTTGCTTTACAGCGTTCTCCATTCTACGGAAAAGCGCGAACCTGATTCTCAACTTGGTCACGCTCATGGTGGACGCTAATATACCGCATATCAAACACCGCGATGTCCACGAGCAGGTACTTGGGAAGTTTTGTCTGGATCTCACCGAGGAACAGGCCATCGAACACTTCGAGAAGCTGCTGAACGATATCTCGCCCTTCACAGTGGTGCTGGATAGGATGCACGATTGGGCGCAATATTGGAGGAGCTAGAGACAACACGATGCATACTTACACTAACTTTGTACATTTTTGGATACTTTCGTTCTTTCTTGCGCCCGAGGTAGATTTTCTCGAACTATATAGCACGAACAGATTCGAGATCAGAAGACACCGCGATAAGGAACGCTTAAAATAAGTATACAGAAAAACAATGGATGAACGATAGGCGATAGCAGTAAGAAAGGATGGTATATACCGACAACAAGATAATTTCAACAACAAATGAATTATTGTGACCTTCTCCCGTTCTTAACGGGGCGGCGACGGTCATCATCTTCGAGCCCCTGCACGTAACCAACACCCATGTATACGGGAGGGCCCGCAGCACCACCACCGGCGAGGAATCCCCCGCCTGTGGGCTTCCCACCCATTGCTTGATAGGTGTTTTCGTCCGTCTCCGTAAGAGAGCGTTCCTGCCAAAGGTGGTCTCCAGCACTTCGCAACTCCGCATCTAGCGTTCTGCGTCTGCGAATTTGTGGTGAATCCGGAGGGGGCTCGATGGGCTGTATGACAAAGACGTCCTTGGAGTTAGCCCCGGCGGACACGGATCGACGTGGATTCTTTTTTCTTGTCGGAATGGCAACGACCTTGGTCTGAGGGTTGGCAGTGGAAGCTACTGGAATCTTAGAGGGTCCGGGAGCGGGGTTGGGTAGGGAACGATCTGCGGCACGACCACGGACGGGATCCGCTCGCTGTCGTGTTCGTGCAGGAGGAAGGGGTTTCTTTGGAGTGATTTTGGGGATCGGTGAAAGAGGTGGACGCTTGGAAAATGCCTCTTGAGCGGTCGAAGAGACGCTCCTGGCTATAGGTTTCGCGATAACACGTGGTGTGAGAGGTTGGGTGGGGAGCTCGTCTTCCGACTCAGCATCAACGTCTATGATGTCGATTATCTCGGGCAGACGGTCCACGTCAGGGGACTGAACGTATTCAGTCTGCTCGGAGTGTCGCTTCATACGACGGGGTGGAGTGGGTGGTCGACGCGGGGGAGTAGGAGGTAGCACATCGTCCTGACCGGCCTCGCTTCCATGCTCGTTCTCGTTCTCGTTATCAGAACACAAAGATGGTGTTGTTAGCTCGGTATCCGTAGTAGTGATTGAAGGCCAGCTGCTATCTTGCAAGCCAAAAGTGAAGTGACGTCGGGGAGGACCGAGCAACGACGTTGAAGCCGTACTCGCGGTACTTGTGGAAGAGCTCGTAGAAGAGTCTTTGGCAACGCGTTTGGCAGGGACGGCTTCGTCGTCCATAGCGGGTCGCTTACGCTTCTCTCCTGTGTGGGACTCAAGCTCAGACATAGACTTCCGTCTTTCCAGAGTTCGCAGCAGCTCTTTGCCTTTCCCGGATGCACCTAACTCACGGGCAAGAGCGCTTGTGGCACTTTCACGGACGAGCGGCGGCGCCATATTTCCATTAACCTTCTTCAACTTCACGCTCTTCACCTCAGTGAGGAAAGCCTCCATCTTCTCTGAGGGAACGTTAATAGATGGCCTGCCGGTCCTCCTCGCTTTAGCGGTTGACTGTGACGTAGTGGGCGCATTTATGGGATTGATGGGTGCCTCTACAGGATTGGGCTGCTTCTTCAGAGCAGCTCGCGCTTTGATCAGGAACGAATCGGTGGCGGCGGCTGAGAATGCCTGCGCCCTATTCCTGATACTGCCCACAGTGACTGGAAGGCCAGTTGGCTGTCGATGGAAGGTCATAGGTGGAGGGGGTGGCGGCGGCGGTGGTGGTGGAGGCGAAGGTAGGTCGGCTCTATTGATAATACTGAGAGAACGCTGCTCTTCAAGCTGGGGGATACCGAATGGGTTGAATGGGTAGGCACTTTACAAATCGAATATACACTGACCTGAGTTTTCAGCCACTCTATCTCAGCTTCAAGCTTGCGTATCTTCTCCTTGTCTCGTTCTCTTTCTTCCATCATGAAGCTTGTATCTGGATCGAACTCATGCTCCTTACGCAACTGCTCCTCCCGAGCTTCGCGTAATTCCTGCTCCTTGCCACGCACACGCAACACTCGCGATTCATCGGCTGGTTCTTCGTCAGAATCGGTTTCTTTGGCCCGCTGTTTACCTTTCGCTTTGGACGACAGAGCAGGAGCCTCCAAGTCGGCGTTTAAAGTAAGTTTACTCTTCTTCCCAGCAACACCTCTTACAGGGGGACGAAGAGCGGGCGTAGGTGATGAAGGTGGGGATGGGTTGTATTCTTGTAGGAACTGTTTCGCGTCTTCTGTTGACGAAATAACACCACGAGAACGCGCAAGAGTGTTGGTGATACCGAGGAATGGATTGGATTCGTCTGGGCTATGGGAGGCAGCAATCTCCTTCACCCTCGAGAGGTTTGGGTACAAGGGGGTTCGCGAAGACGCAGCTTGGGGTTTGGTGCGTTCACGCAGAAGCCCATAATCTTGAGACGGCGTTGAGTCAGGTTCGAGAGAAGCAGAGCGTGGAAAGAGCGACCCAGGCATAGTGGCTGATGTTTTGCGCTTGACTGCACGCGTGAAGGAGGGTAAAGGAGGAAGAGGAGAGTTTTCGATAGGCTGTACAACATCTTTGAAGGACTGTTGGGTAGGAGCAAGTTTCTTGGCGGGTTGGGACGGGGCGGCCTCTTGTTGAGAAGCTGCTATGCGTCGGTTGGGCGAGGATAGGGGCCGGATGGGAGGGGATACAGCACTGGATTTTGGGCGTGTTGGGCCGTTGGACACGAAGCTGTCGTCATCGTTGATGGTAGTATCCTGAGTGGTGTCCTGCACTTTCGTCTTCTGCTTCGCACCCACATCCCGTGTTCCGTCCCGTACAGAGATGGTTCGCTTCCTCGCACCCCTCTTCTCACCCTTTGCCTTCGACGTAGCATCCAGCTTAACCTTAGATGAAGAAGCTTTGGGTGCCTATAAAGTTCAGGCGCGATACCGGTTACAATCTGGATCTGCATGTGCGCATTTAAGTGTACGTACCTTTGGCGGCTCTCCTCCGGTTGCAGTAGCGACAAATGACTCAAATTCGCGGGACACAAACGTGAACACATTTGATAACAGGCCAGTAGATGATGAATCGGCGGATTCGCGCTGGCTGGTAGCCATGGTAGGCGAGATGTTAGCGGGAGTTCAGTATCTTCATGGAAGGCCAGCATTGGCCAGAGCATACAGCGTTTGCCTCGTGCTCCGTGGGAGAAACATCCAGATAAGGGTATTTTTTGATTAAAACCGCCTTCTGAGCGCCCACCGCGAGACGCGACGCGACGCGTCAAAATATTCGCACGGTTCATGCGCTCTTGTACAATCTTTGTTAATAAACCGTAGAGTACATAGAGAAGACGTGTAACAGGGTCCATTGGTCGTCAAGCAAGTCAGAACAAATCGTAACATAAATGAAATAAATCATGACTAGCATCCCTCCCTCATCTGCGGCCGTCTCCTAATCGTTTATTGGTAACCTCCGCCATATGAATAACTGGGAGGATTCGCGGGAGGTGGCGAGGTTGTCCCATGTGTGACAGCGGTGCGCACGGCTGCGTATGGGTCTGCATACTGCATCGTACGGCTGACGCGGGGGTTTTCAGATGCAGTGCTTGGAGGAGCGAAGCCAGAGGGAGCCGGGTCGGAAAAGGCACCGTACGCATCTATGCTGGGCCTTGGTAGTCGGGGAGCGTCACTGTATGATGTAGTCGAATCAACGCCTGAGTAACGGTTGTTGTCACCGAAAGGAGATTCTGCGGGAGGTGCGGTATCGTATGTAGGTCTTCGCCCTTCAGGACGTTCGTAAATAGATTCCTCTTCGTCCATTTCACTGGGTTCCTCCGTGGGGTGGGTAAAGGGAGGATCGCGAGGACGGGAAGTCTTGCCATTGCGGAAGTCGAGGAAGACAAGGGTCACGCTGCCGGCCCAGCACACTGCAGAATGTTCAGCATCACGTCCAGCGAACCAGCAGAGTTGACGTACGGAATGTAAGCCAGAAGAAGATAGCGGCAGCCTTCTTGGTGCTACACCATCCTGGTAGCCCCTTCACGAAGTCTTCACCACCCTCCTTGGCATGGGGGTCGTTCTCAGCGTTCTTGCAGCCTGGTTCTGTCCACGCGGAGATAGTCGTAATAAACCTTCGGCGATGTTCAGCCGCGAGGGAAACACATTGAGGGCAGGGTACTCACGCGATGAGCAGACTGACCGCAGCTCCGGCGCCGCTCAGAATGAAGGCAACGCGAGTCTCCTTCAAGGCGCGAGCCAAACGCGCGAATTTGTCATACTTCTCGTATATGACCGGAATGAGGAGAACGAAGAACGAGTAGAAGATGCCCGCGACAGAGACGAAGATGGCGAAGCCGCTCAAACCAGCTGCGGTTGAGAAAAGCCAGATCAGCATTCTGACGAGAGGATGAAGATCTAATACGCACATGGACCAACGTGGTGGGCAGCCTGAAATGACGCTACGCTAGCGAAGCAGCACATCGCGAGGAAATTGAAGAATATTTGACCGGTGTAGAGAACGATGGTGGGCTTGGAGACGATCATCTAACAAACGCGTCAACTGGCTGTTAGCAAGAATGAAAAGGTGGTATTGACCCAGAGCCATATTAAGAATAAAAATGCAGTGATAGAGAGGAATACGAGGGCACCGACTGCTGAATCCATGAGAGGTGCAGTTTAACGCCACCAGCGGTATGCTCAACCGAACATGCATTACGTAATTGAAGAACCACGAACTTCGAATCAAGCAAGACGCCCCGGACGGAGGGAAATGAACAGCAGGAAAGCCCATATCGAGGCTCTAGACAGGTGCAGGACGGAAGAATAGCAGCAACACTCACATCGTCATCGAAAGGAACATGTCCCCCACTCCCAATTCCCATTCCAGTTGAAGATGGTTGTAGAGGCAGAGAGGAGCTCTTCTCAGGGAGCACCCTGTTTGATATCTTTTGGACAAAATCCGAGAGTGCCATGTTGATGAGCTTCTCGGAGGTTTCTGTAGGTTATCGAGGACGGAGGAACAGCAAGTCGCGTCAATCAATCGTAAAGGTCGTGTTAGGTAGGAGGTTGCGGGTCGCAAAGCTAGGGCAAGAGACGACGATGAAGAGGTTGTGGAGTAGCGTTAGAGGGAGGCGACCAACGCAGAGTTATAGGCGTGTATCGTTGCACTCTGATGGTCTTGTACGGGATAACGAACGTTGTGGAGAGGTGGACGCGAAGGGCGATGACAGCTGCGCTTAGCACCGGTACAGTTGATTAGTCAGCAGCACGAGTTTATCGCCCGTTCTTGATCACTGTGATACCGCGCCACCAGATGTGTCCCCTATTCAATCTGAACGTTGACCTATCTGTCCTGCACAGCCTTCTTCGTAGCCGTGCGTACCAACAGAGCTGTATACCATCGCCTAGAGAATTTCGCAGAAAGATACATACAAGGTGCTATGGTACAAGTGAGCATGCCAAGACGGAAGCTGGGCACATCAGCTGCGGGGGATTGGGATGTAATCACTTAAGCCCGCCGGCAGTGTAAAGGCTGTACCCAGGTTTAGGCCGTAATAGTGGCCTGTGCGGTGTGTTCTGCGCTGATGACAAGTTTCTGCGAATCCGCAAAAGTAGCAGGATCCACCGAACGGATAATATCCTGGATGGTCGTGAGCTGTCCTGGCGCGAACCGGCTGTACGATGGCTGGCGGTCATAGGCAACTACAGCTGTCGCGATCTGTGTATGGCATATTGTGCCAACGCCGCAGTGGCATCAGCAGCTGGTGTTGGACGGTTAGAATCATACTGACGAGAATTTCCGCAGTAAGGCCCTTGATAGCAGATGCACTGGAGCGCAGGCGATGCATCCGGTACGCAGTGTTCCCCAGCCATTGTATGTCATAATCGGTGAAATTCTGCGCTTGAGATCAGTATGTCGGCGCGGCGGGTAGTGTAATGCTTCGTACATAAAATTCTTGTTCGGCGGGCCAGTCGCTGCTGCCGATTTCCACCAACTTTTCTTTGGCACTCAATGGGGGATCAAGGATGGCTTCTAGAGGGTGGTCGAATATCACGTCTACTTCGCCTTCTGAAGGCGTGAGGCGGTCTAGATGGTCAAGGTTCGTAAGGAGGGCAACAACCGGTGTGACCAGCAGTTTCGATGCCGAGACAAATGGCCGAAGGATACAAAGCTTGTGGACATCCGAGGAATACATCGGCAAGCCCACTTCTTCATTGGCCTCTCGGTACTGCGCACACATCAGAATCGTGGAAGAAATAAAAGGACTGTCAACCCTACGGCAGTCTCTATGACATCCTTGTCCGTGTCGTCTACTTTACCTCCAGGCAGCGCCGTCTGGCCAGGGTGGGCCCTCAAGGTCTTGGAACGTGTAGTAAGCAGCACCCTCAGGTCGCCTTCCTTCTCGTATAATAATATAAGCACTGCGGCTCGCTTCTTGTATGGTATGTTCGCTCTGTAATGGTACGTCAATACCTTGTAACCCAATATTGATTGGCACCCTCACATGTCTATGGTATCCGCCTCGTGTGCCAATAGTCGCTCAATGCATTGTCTAGATTTCGCGGAAAAGTTAGAGAGCTCTAAGGTGCTCGATGTTTGAGTGATCTCTGCATGTGTTCTAGATCTAGCAGAGTGCGCTGGAAAGTCGTCCAAAGCATCCATTGCCACCTCAGTCATGACGGGTGTACGCAAGTTCGGAACGGACTCGAGCAGCGGATTATGCGCACGACGGAGCGCTGGCGGTGCATCAGGCCAGAAAAGGCAGGTGTCCACGATGTTAGTGCTACCGATATTTGAGGCATTCACAAGTCGATTTTGAGTTGTGAATCTGTTCGCAAACTGGGAAGGAAGTCGTCTTGCACCATGAGGAAGAGTGAAATGAAGAAATCACGGATGATAGAGCCATAGATCTAAAACATCTACAATGATGACGCCACAGATCCGGTTAATGTTAATCCATGTTATGATATTCGTACGCAGCAGAACTTGAACGTAATCATCCTTAGTTTCATCCATCGGTGACGACGCAGCAAGCGAGCGAATTGTATTTCCATGCGGACGGGGTTAGCAGGAGGTGTCAAGAGCATGCATAATATTCAAAATCGCCTCTACGCGGGGTGGTCATCGCCACCATGAAACTGCAAGCAGGGGGGAAGGTTTCACGTGCATGTTTGTCTAAGCCCTCAAGCCTTGAACTTCATCCGAGTCGTGATTACGAGTTCACCGCACATGCCCGCCTGTGGCGAGCCTTCTTTACCTCGCCTACATCCGCGCCGAATGCAGGACATAGAATGTAGATACCCTGCCCGCCCATGACACACAATACGAAAATGGCTGCGGAAAGCAGAGTGCGAAGAGGGGAAAGAAGCACGATACGGAGGCCGCTGCAGGCTGCGTGGGAACAAAGCATTGTTGGACGAGTAGACAGACGCCCGGAGTAAGCACTGCTTCACTGCCTTGACCACGACGCCGGTTGTCTCCACAAGTCCCTCTTGTTTCGTCCATATCATTTTAATCGTCCGCACAAACAGAGGCCAGACAATCCGAGCACGCCCCCCGCCATTTGAACCGGTCGCCATCGCATACCCACACACATCTCTTTCTCTTTCTCTCTCTCGCACCTCTTCCTTCTTCACGACTGCTCGGCCGGTCTTCGCTCCCCTTTTTCTCTACCTCACGCCCTTTATACTACGCAGCTCTGCTTAGACGACTCTAAGGCTTTTATTCCTTCATGACAACGTATCCGGAATACGCCAGTCGACCTGGGCAACCGTACTACCACTCGTCTCCCTACGACCCCTCTGCACCCTACCGCACACAGACCTCGCTCGACAGCGACACATCCCAGTCGACTATTGTCCCGGACATACACAAGCACAATGCCTCGGAAGACGTCCGCGTCGACATGCGCTATATCTCCAGAACCCCAAGTCCGACGCCGAGTGAGGCCGAGGAGCTGAAGAAGACGAGCCTGGTTGACTGGAAGGCGATGGCGAGTTGGAAGTTCTGGCTGCGCAGGGAATATATTTGTGCGTATCCGACCTCTCGCCTCTGACCGTTGTGTCTCACGACCGTGTGTTCCAGGGTACTATGTTATCGCCTTTATCATCGGCGTGATAACTATCCTTTTCACTGTCTACCACAAGCAGATTGTAGACTGGATACATCCTTCCGCCCTCAAGCTGAAAAGGTGTGTACCGCTGTTTCTCTCTATACTCGCTGTTCGGGGCTGCTGGGGCGTCGTTGCGTTGCTGTGGCGCGGTTTGTGGCTGCGCCGCGAATGGGGCGCTTGGCATACGTACTATGGCGTTCTGCCGCACGCAGTTCCCGTAACGGAGACGACGATTGTTCGCTTGGCTGCCTTATGTCATCTGCACCCCGCTAACCCTCGCCTGTTAGCCTCCCAGGGGGATGGCTTATTCCCATCGCAATATTTATTGTCATATCATTCCCTCCTGTGAGTACGCTTCAAACTACCCGTCTTACTAGCGTAGACTGAGCATGCCCTAGTTATTCGGACACGAAATCCTCGCTATCATTTGCGGTCTCGTGTGGGGGCTTGGCATCGGCTTCGCCATCGTCGCAGCCGGAACTTTCCTCGGAGAAGTTGCGAACTTCTAGTAAGCAGCAAATCCTGTTCGGTCCGAGGCCCACTTCTGATTCTCATCATCATCACAGCGCGTTTAAGCACTGCTGCGCTGCCCGAGGCGAGAAACTCGAAAAGACGAAGCTGCAGTACGCCTGCCTCGCCAAGGTCGTTCGCGAGGGCGGCTTCAAGATCGCGCTCATTGCTCGCTTTAGTGCGATTCCGGGGCATTGTGAGTTGATGGTTACCAAGGGTGTTTGCGGAGTATCGGTTATTTAACGATTTTGATTCAGTCACTACGGCCGTGTTCTCGACATGTGGTATGAGCATATGGACATTCTCGCTCGCTGCGGTGTTGTCGCTGCCCAAGCAGTTCTTGACCGTGTATCTTGGTGTCGCGCTGGAATCTTCCGAATCCGGTAAGTGCTTTCGGTAGCTTGTTTTAGGGCATACCCTGACCTTATTTTTGACTTTGGCAGGCGGGACAAGCACGAAGGACACGATCATTCGTGACGTCGTGATTGGCTTTACTACTGTGGTGACTATTGCCGCGGCGTGGTACATATACAATGCCATGGCTAAAGTGAAGCCTGCGGTCATCTATGAGAGGCGCAAGGCCAGGTAAGCAGCAATTGTCCACGGACATACCGCTCGATTCTAATGGAATCTTCACAGGCAAGCGAAGATAGCGGCGATGGACACCGTCCCTTACGGCAACCCCAACGGGCTTCAATCCGTCTCAACCGTAGCGTTCGATGGTCGCAAGTCTGAATCAGAGCTCCCGCTCACCGCCAACTTCCGGACCACTGGCTTCCAGCAATGGGACGCTCAAGGAAACGCAATCGGCTACGCTCCAGATCCCATGCTACACGCACCTCAACCCACACGCCCCTTGAAATTGGCTGCTCGGCCTTCCAGTAATTCATCGACGCCGCCCATGAGCGAACGTGTCGACGGCAGGGCGCAGCCCGTCCGACAGAACACAGCCGGCTCGAATGGGTCCTGGGACGTACAGGGACAAGTCGGAGGAGCAGATAGCTACCAGATGTCGAGACAGTCTCCATACAGCGATCCGCGTCTCCGCATCCCAGCGAGCCCACAGACCGCGCCAAGCTCATTACAGCCCCGAGTCCAACAACAACAGCCCTCATACGCGCGCCCGAACCAGCAGCAGCAGCAGCAGCAACAACAACAGCCCACATACGCTCGTCCAGACCAACAGACGTACCCGCCTCCCTCGGGCCCGCCTTCTTTACCGTCCGACGCACAACGCGGAGGCGGAGACGGAGGCCACTTCGCGGCGCCGACGGATTCGTCGTATTATAGCGCGTATAGCAGCCATGGGCAGCAGCCGTCAGACGATCCGTATATCGCGTACCAGCCGCCTGCGTCTCGGTAATGAGGGGTGTGAAGGCGTAGTATACCATGTATGGACTAGGTAATTTAATGATCCCATCCCCGGTTTTTTTTCTGTGTAATGAGCACCCTTTCCCTCCGAACGCGCGATACCATATCACTTCCCCCTACCCCCTTTCTTGGCATTCCACGTCCACGCACGCCCCGGATCCCTTTCTTGTCGGTTCTATTATTCCCGCCCCCCCTCCCTCCCCCGATGTGCCTGCACGAGAACATTTTTGTATTCTAGAGTACCCTACCATTGACACGAGTTGTATGTACGGACGATTTTGTTTATATACAGTTACAGTACGATAATGTTAGATCTGAAACTGGCTTTCTCTCTTCCTTCCATTCCATTCCCTGTGTGATACTGAGAGCCCCCCCTTTTCCTGCGTGGTGTGTAACGGGGGCGACGGCGGTTAGGCCAGAAGCATGCACGCAGGGAGGATTCATTCAGTGTGGGCTCCACGGAATGCATACTTCGTTGATTACCTGTCTGATGCGGGATATCGCTGTGCGACGACTCTTGATGTGGAGCACGAGGTGTGAGACGAGACGCAGGTAGGGTTGGTCCGATGGACGGGGATTTGTGTGCGTCTGTGAATGCGATTGACGGTGGCGTGCGCGGTGAAGATGAAGATGAAGGTGGACAGAAACAAAAAGCTGGCCAATGATGGGAGAGAAAAAATACTGGCCAACGCCGGGGTCGAACCGACGACCTTGGCGTATACGAATGTATTAGCACCACGCTCTAACCAACTGAGCTAGTCGGCCATGTATGCTCTTTACACTTGACGTAATATGATCGCTACAAACGATACATGTGTTGTATGATCATGCTGGTCCATCTGCTTAAGAATTGCAGTACACGCGTTTGGTGCAACGGGTCAGAGGAAGCAACGAAGCACAAAATCATCACACATGAGAGAAAGACCTTGATTATCTTGCAGGCTTCAATATCTGTAACAAGTAAAGAGACGATGATTCCCATTAAGTGAACACATCCCTTGACAGAAGCAAACAGAAACACTTCACCTCCATGGCCGACTAGCTCAGTTGGTTAGAGCGTGGTGCTAATACATTTGTATACGCCAAGGTCGTCGGTTCGACCCCGGCGTTGGCCAGTATTTTTCTCTTTCGTGTCCTTGACTCTCGAACCTCAGAACTTCCACCGTGCAGCAGTGCTCAATAAGCACGGCGGGCACGAGTTTGTGTGATAGAGTTTCCGCGGGGTGTTGGATGGCGCCTGTCATCTGATTGGAGATCGCAGAAGCAGGACCGGAATAGGCAAGCGTTGACGAGGAAACGGCGCGCTTAGAGCAGGAATGGACGGCGGGTCCCAGGCGGGTGACTCGAAATCTGTTCCCAACGCACTGGATGCGCAGAACAAATTGTGCTGTAATTGCCATCAGCGTGTGTCCTGTCCATGCAATCCAGATGTGGACAGTACATGGTTCTGTTTTGAATACGGGTGACTACGTTTACGACAGGGGTGGGAGATGTCCCGTGCGTTGCACCTCGGGGACGTCGCTTCGGGATGGCCAAGAGAGGTAGGTGTCAATGCAGACAGACGGGGACTAGCCGCGATAGGCAAGCTGGGTATAGAAACGCAACAGCGAGTGAAGATCATGCGTCGCACTCTTACGTTACCGCACGCACGCCCTCATGGGACTCATGAATGGTGAAACGGAGCGATGTCGGAAGCTGCGAGCATTCGTGGGGTATATTGGGTACGGTGGCTGCGGCGTTGGCTTCCCGGGGATGCGTGTGGCGAAGCATGAACATGTCAGCCCAAGCAGTGCCCAAGCCGAGATTCCTCGTTTTATTACTGCTGGCACGGTGTGTGGTGCTGGTGTGCGGGAGGGAGTGTCTTACGGCATGCGAAGCCGAGTGTGTCACTCGCACTCGGCGGATGCATTCGTGAACTATGCATAAACAGTGTATACTCTATAGAGGACAGAATGAGGGGTGCGGTGTGCCTCTGGGAGCTAAACGCGGCTGATATAGAGTTTTGTGCAATGGGGAATCTGATGATCCCTTGGTGCGTATTTGTCGCTGGATGATCAGAGCAGTGATATTAGAGGAATGAATTTATTGAGGGAGTTATTTGTTGGCCAAGTCTGAATCTGTTTGAATTCCAAGCCACGACCGCTGCTCTGGATCCGAGATTACGATCGTACCTAGCCTCAATATGCTCTCCCCTTTCGCAACTCTCCTTTGCCGCCCGACACCTCCCCCACTCGCCGCCTGCCGTGCCGCAATCGTGCAGAGAGCGCGTACTGGACAGCGGTGAGTGCGTCCCCTACAGCGATGGCCACGAGCGAGAGAGCGACGACGCAGGGCCCAGAGGCGGCGATGGGTGACGCAAGAGCCCGCCCTAAAGGCGCACGTGACGCTGTTGACTGATGTGCGCAGCTTGGTCGTCTGGCTGGCGACACGCAAGCGACATTGCCTCGTCCTTCCCCGTCCACACGAACAGAGTTCTCCATCTCTTTGGGCACGAAGTCCTCTCAGGGTCATCTGCACATCCTCAGACCACCCTACTACAGCAGTCTCTGCACACACTCCAGCGTGTGTAGCGACCAGAACAGTGCTGCCAGCGACAGCTTCTGGCCATCTTGATTGTCTCGCTTTAATCGCATCGCGTCTGCTGCCGTGCTCTACTCTCGTCTCATCCGAGCCAACACCCGTGCTCGAATTAGCTGCTGCTCTAACTCGTCTCTACACGAGCGGCAACAAACAACACACCCAACAAACAGAATCGTTGTCCCGTTTTAGTTCTTCCGCCAGTCCGTCTTCCCGGTCCAGTAAGTTGCTCCATCGCCGTCCGTCCCTTCCTGCCCCAGAATACTGTACCACACACACAACCCATCGCCCTGATCCGGCAAACCAAATCAATAGCACACACTCACACCCGCCTCACAGGCCCCAGTCCCGCCCGGCCGCCGTCCGCGATGACCCTAATCGTCCAGCAGCCCATCTCCCACATCGGCCTCCCGCCTCAACAGCTCGATATAGCATACGCCGCCGCCCCGCCCTCCTCCGACCCCGCCACACCCCGCGCCGTCCTCACGCACGCCGCCATCGACATCGTCGCAGCCGCAGTCACACTCGCGCCCGCACTCACGCCGGCATTGCCCCCAGACAACCCAGAGTACTTCCTCGCATCTGCGTCCCCGAAGCGAAAAGCAGCAGACGACGAGCCGCCGCTCGACGCCCCGCGCATCTCCAAGCGTGCCAAGTCAGACGACGATGCCTTCTTCGGCTCACTCGCAGACCAGCAGTCTCGTAAGTCGCTCTCGCGTTTGTTCGCTCAGCTGCGAATGCTGATATATCGACGTGCTTGGCCACACACAGTCACACAGGTCATCTCGAGCGAAGCAGATCCGATTCAAGCTAGCATCGAACAGGCTCTCGCCGCCATTCTAACGTACACCGCTTCTTCTTCTTCTTCTTCTTCTTCTCCGGACGTCGTCGTCGTCGATCCCCACTGCCCTATACCGGCCTCGCCACAACCGCCTTCCCAGCCCGAACACGAGCAACACGTTCACGTTCATGTGCCGCCACCGAGAATACCGCTCTCGCCCCTCGCGACGTCGTTCGCGCCGGACGCTGTAGAAGTAGAAGCACCTACGCCTGCTCTTGCTGCTCGTCCTGCGGCGAGCATACAGCTCCCCCCGCGAAACAGAGTCGTCGAACCGCCCTTGTGGAAGATGGCGTGCCGGACACGTGTTGATCACATGTGAGTCTACTTCATTCTGTTATTATCCTTCTTCTTCTTCTGCCTCCTATATGTGCCCGTCTCTTCGGGAATGAAACGAAAAAGCGAGAGAGCGAGAAAGAAGGAGGGGAGCGGGGAGCGGGGGTACAGTGCTCCCAATTCCTGCTCCTTTATATCCCTTCGTCTCGCGGCAAAGAATGCCGCTCAGATCCTGTGGCTTGGGAAACTTCGAGCGCCGGCCATCAGTCAGTCAGTTCAGTCGAGTGGCTGCCTCCTTGCGCAGATGTTGCCCCAGTGGCGGTGCGTCTGCGTCTGTCTGTGGGCGGATGGCATCAATCGCTGTGCGAGGGTTCTCTCTACCTCTTTGTCCTACGTGGGTTCTCCCCGATCGCACACTTGCCAAGTTTGACTTTGCACTGCTGGTCTGTTCTGCGCGTCTGACGCCTTGCTTGGCTTCCTTGCCTTGCCCGCTTTGCTTTCTTTCTTTCCGTTTATCTATATTTCTGGACTTCTGAGAACCCTTGGCTAACCTAATATCGTTTCGTTCTAGCGTCTCGATGTACGGCGGCTCCGCCATCCGCGCGACAATCCTCCAAGAACACGCACACGCCCAAGCGCAAGCGCGGTATAGCAGCAGCCACCACCCGGTCGTACGCCGGTCCGCCCCCGCACCCGTTATCGTCCAGCCACCCACAAACGACCTCGAGCTAGAGATATACACGCCCATGACGTTCCACCACCACTCGTCAGATGACAAAGACGGCGGATCGGTGGGCGTGGATGTTGATATGGCGTTTGAACTTGAAGATGAGGATGAGGAGGAGACTGATTCGGAGGATGATGATGATGAGGAGTTTGAGAGTATAGATGAGGATGGGGAGGACGTGCTCAGTGTGCATGAGTCTATTCTTGATGTCTCGTTCTCGTCCCCCACAAACGAGTACCCGCATACACACAACGATGACGAGGCATCATCATCGTCACCGTCCACACCACACACACACCTCCTACAACCAATAACCATCCCCTCACTCCCCCTCCTTCCCTACTCTTCTCCCTCCTCCTCCTCCTCTCCCCATTCCTCTTCCCCATCACATTCCTCTCCCCTCCCCCACTCCTCCTCCTCTTCCTCCCCCTCCCCACAAACAATGCACCACCAAATGCTAATCTGGCCCCCGCGCCTCCCGCGTCTCTCCGGCATACCCGTATACTGCCTCCGCGAATACCCACAGATGGAGAGACTCGGCACACCAGCCCAGAACCCGCTCGGTGCGAGGGGGTCGTTGGGTAGGCGGTGTTGTAGGGGTGGAAGTGGAAGTGGGGGGTTCGTGCTCTGAGGTTCTGAGGTTCTGTTTTTTTAAATCCGGTGTTCGTGCTCGTGTTCCCAATACTTCCGTTCGGTGCTCGTACTCGTCTCGTTTGGATCCCGTACTCGACACATGCTCTTCCCACACACACACACATACATACCCCTGCAATCATTCCCTGTCCCCGCCTCGCTTCGTCATCCGCCTCGCCTCGCTTCGCCTTGTCTCTGCACAACTCGCCTCCGTCGTCGCATCGCTCCCCTCCTCTCTTCTCCTCGCACCCCGGGCCCCGCCTCTCAAAAATCGAATCGGTTTCTTCCCTCTATCTCCGTGCTCGGTCTCCTCTCGTCTCGCAGTTAATCTTGCAATTGTATCTATACACACATACACAGTTCCCCACCCACCCATACATACATACGAACGTCCATACATCTACACGGCCCAGTTTTTACATACACACACACCCGCCTTAAACTTCTCCATTCCATGTCTCCCTCTTCTTTCCCCTCGATCTCCTCTTCTGTCTGGCTCGTTTTATTCCTTTTCATTTTCATGGTCTTACTCATTTCGCTGAGTTATTTTTTCGTTACCCGTTCGTGGTGATATCCAGGATTCTTTTTGGTTTCGTCTTTGTCTTTTTTGTGGACTCGAGCTCGGCTCCCTTGCACCCCGGTGCACGCACGCAGGAGTTTCTGGACGGACGGACGGGCTGTACATACTTCTTCCTCTTCCTCCCCACCCCACCCACCCCACTCAACCTCTGTTTGTTTGCCTGTCTCTTTCTTTATCTGTCTGTCTGTCTGTCTCGCTGTGTTCCTTTTTCACTCGCAATCAACGAACCCCACGGTTTTCTCCGGTGCATCTGCCCCTCCGTCTGACGGAATGAGTTCTATCATCTATCAGCCTGTGCTCGGGTGTCGGAGTGCCCGCACAAGATTTTACAGTAAGTTTTACAGTAAGTGGTACAATATGTACCGCCTCGGAGGGGCGTGTGCGTGATATGTCTCAGTTCCGTTTGTTTGCGCAGACGCTACTGTACTATGTATTGCTAGTCATTACGCAGTATGAATCGACGTTGGGGATGCTTGAGCTTTCTCCCTGCTCTACTTGACGTATATCCTGTGTGTTTTCCCGCAGATCTAGAAGTTGCTGGTGGGTTCCTTATGGGTTACCGTTCAGACCTCAGAAGATCTAGAGCGAACACGAAGCTTAATGCACTGCGCATGCGCCGTTCCATCTTCATGAATTCGCAGATGGCTGAACTTGCGGTATATTACGCACACGGGGCTCGGCAGAGTCTCGCAAACGAGACTCGTCAGATTTATTTTACGTGCAGGATTACCTGGGGATCACAGCCTCTCAGCCTGAAACGACTGCACAGTCGGGACATGGAAAGCTAGCGGCGATGTACGCTGCGTACGCCGTGGGGACGAGCACGTTCCCGGCATGGCAGTACATTACACGCCCGCACGAAGCTGCGACATCGGCATGCAGCGAGGCGCAGGTCGTGCACGATGTCATGTCGCCCATGTGATAAAACCAAAATAAGAACATGCTGCTGCTGGTGTATCTCCGAGGCAGCCGACAACGTGTTGCTGGGAACGTGGAGGGTGGAATTTACCTACCGCGGTTATTCATCCTCTCGGAGTTGGACCCTGCGGCGTTGTGTGTGCCTGTTGCTCGTGCTACTGCGACCCACTATGCCTGAATTGCCTTTACTGTAAGCAAGCTCGCATTCATTCAGGCGTGCACAGTAAGAATATACACTACACTTTCCGTTCTGAGATTTCGGATGAATGCGCTAGGCCGGATGCCGAGGCTAGCGGCCAGGGAAACTGAATGGGGAGATGGCGATAACGGGAGATTGGGCAGTGTTACAAGGGTGGTACAGGGATGCATATGCCGGGTGGACGCGTACATGGAACCAAACAGACAAGTTGGGGCTGCCTAGTCAAAGTAGGCATAGTTCGAAGGAAGGAGGGGAATGAAGACGGGTATGGAAGCGTGTATGCGTGGGGAGGATGAGACGGGACGGGACGGGGAGATGCGAGTACAGTACTGGAGAGTATGTATTATGATGTAGATGGAGAAGAGATGACATGGAACACTAAGTCGTGAGGCGGTCATGAGGAGTCATCCGTCAGATGATGATACAAGACGTGGGGGCGAGGCAGCACAACAGGTGAGTGTGTGGTATCCGTGGTATCGAGTCATTGCGTATAACGGCGCGCTGGTGGGAATGAGAGAGAGACAAACGGACAGATGAAAATGAAAGAAGAGGAAAAACCCATAGTGAAGGTGCAGACCATAAAACGCGTGTCGCGTCAAAGACGTCAGCGGTATACACTGCGTGCCTCGACATGACTGATTAAGTGGGGGAACTTGATGGAGCGAACAGAAAACGTGTCGGACGCGTGTGCGATGGGCCTGTCCGTCAATGACACACGGCTTCTCAGAGCATCAGCTGCAGACTGTGCGAGTGCCCGAACCCGCTCGTCGTGTCCGGCGCCCACGGCCAGCTCTGCCAGGCAGAAAAAACGTGCATCAGCGATAGCGGCACCACGAGGCAAATGCGTGTCTCAGAAACTTACCCTATGAGACGGGTCGTCGCGCGGCTTGTGCCCCATCCAACTCTCACGTCGAGTCGTAATAAGCGGGAGGACCCCCACCGCATCTGTGTCCTCCTTGCTCTTCAGCTGCACGCTGACACGTCGTGCGTGCCCCGCGCGTTGACCAGCCACAGCGCGATACGGAAATTCATCGCCTTTCAGCGACTCTTCTTGCTTCTCCGTTTCCTTCTTCTCGGGCTCTTCGATTGCAGGCTCCTGTATGGGCGGTAAGGCTGCCATCGGTGCACCGCTGACGCTGTGCAGCTCTTCGTACACGGGTGCGCTGAACGCACGAGGAACAGACGAGGCCGGGAGGCTTGAGATCGTCTCGTAGTACGGCGAGTGGAAGGTCACCGACTCGGGAGAATACGGCGAGTAGCCTGAGGCCACGCTGGTCACAAGAGGTGAGTAGCTTGGATAACTCCACGTGTAGTGGGGGCTGGACATGTTTGAGGGCGGGGGCGGTGCTACTGCAGGGACCGGTGCAGGAGCGGGAGCGTGTGCAGCTGCCGGTGCGCGCTGAGGAACATGCTGGTGCGCGGGGGGAGGAGCAGGTGCGGAGGTAGGACCCGAGCCGACAGGGAAGTACGTCGTCCCGTGGTACTGCACAGTGCCGGATGGAATCACCTGCACGGGAGACAGCTGGACTGGCGACTGCGGCTGCATCTGAACTGGCGGAGGGCGAGGAGCGGTGCGTATCTCGGGTAGCTTCGGGATCAAGGGCTCTGGGTGCTTGTACGCGCAGAGGGGGCCTCTAATGCAGTTCGGCCACGCAAGACACGGTGTGTGCGGGACAACTAGGAGGAAGGGCAATGTCAATTGGAAAACATTTAACAAATATGGTGAGGAGCAACGTACACAATTGGACGGCTTCGGGATGCAAGTACGGGCAGTCTCTGACTCGACACAGGCCCTGAACGTAAGCCCAGCAGTGACTGTGCTTTGATGCCGCCCTTCCGCGAGCGGTGCCGTAGGATTCACCTTGGCCAACGGTGGGGTCGTTCGGGAAGCGTACGTCCTTTGTCGCACTCATCGCTAGAGGGATGTCGTGGATGCTGAAAATAATCATAGTCAGTTTCGGTGACGGTGCGTCGATGGTGCTCGGTTTACGTACTACCCGCAGTCGTCGCCCAAGGGACACCATCCTTGGTTCTTGACAAAATGCCTACACAGCGTTGTGCGCCAGGACAATGGCCGGAATTGAGGGGGTTGCGAGGCCGCTGTCGGGGAGGGCGCACTTGGCGGTATCGACTGGTAAATCCACCCGAAATTGCTCATGTCCGCAGGTGCCGGCGGGGGGGAGAGCGTTGGCCACATGAAACTCGGTGCAGCGGCTGGAAGTGGGAAAGAAAATCGGGGATTAAAGCCAGGGACGCCTCTCTGCTGGGGGAGGAGCTGTTGAGTAATGTAGGAGTGCTGGAGCGCAAAACACGTACAATGACTGGCACCATCGGCTGCGCCATCGGATACGGAGTCGAGACTGGTATGTCGCGCGAATGCAGGTATTTGCACTGATCACCTTGTGGACAATTGCCGAGGGCATAATTTCTACAGAGCTTGGCTGTTGAAGAGACGTCAGCGAGAGCCCTCCCGGTGTGCTTGTTTGCTGTCCACGTACTTCGAAAGCGCCCCGACGCCATAGCGATGTTTGGAGCGAATTAGAGGCTTGAGAGCGAATCTGCACGAGAAAACCGAGTATCCGTCTGACGATGAGACCTAGAGCAAGAAGTGTCAGAGGGAGAGGAAGGATCCCACTGTCAGATTCTTATATCGCGGTAGCGGACAGAGTGGATGCAAATGCCCAAGTACGAACCAGGTAGTAGCGCACGTGAGAAGCACGCGAACGGGGACGCTCCAAGCTTATAGTCTCTGGCCGGCACAAGAAATGGGCAAGACGGTGGCCCGTCGCCATTCTTATGAGAGCCTTCGGACCAAACAATAAGTTCTGGCCGGAATTAAAAGTCAGAGAGGCGGTGGTCGATTGAGTGTGTGAGTCAAAGCCGTAGAGTACATCCAGTGCAGTCGGTGCATAAATCTTCCTCGTCGATGAGAGCATAGTGGACAGCCTTGGGCAAAGAGTGCAGGTCGTATTTTTGCGCTGGGGCTCACTTTCAAATGCACCGCTCTCACCACGAACACGCCGTCGACACGATGCCTGGCTTTGCCTGCAGGTGAGCGTCGGACCTGAACCGGGTCAATCTTGCGATCAAGATTGCTTACGTAAGCCCTCTCGGGATGCGGCGTCCTCCGTGTCTCGTGTTGACTATGGCAGCGGGCCTGCACTCACACCGACATTACCGCACTGAAGCGTGGCCAGCCTGTCCCCGCGACGGCAGATATAAACACAGACATGCGTCCCCAAGCAAAATGAGGTGCTCACCCAGCGAAAATGACCTATTTCCGCCTCCCATGGGCCGCATGCCAGCCTAACATTGCGCCGCCTGCGTGGATGCCTGCCTGTGCGCAATCTGTGCAGTGACAGCCTTCTTGGAGATTGGAGCTTGGAGTAGTGCCATTCGCAGCTAGACGATGAGGGGGGGAAGATGGACGTTGCGTGCAGACGTCGGTGAGCACGCCAGGGTGGTCTCTACACGAGTCGCCGCTCCCTTGGGACTTGCATTCTTGATACAGCGACCACGGACAAGCAGCCTTCTGTTACGCGTCTCCAACCCTCGCGCGGCGGCTTGTGCGGCACTCGCAGTCAACAAGAAATAATGTCGTCGAGGTCGAGCAGACGGACGACATATAAAGTGGATAGGAGGCAGAGGCAGACGACCTGAGCACTCTCTCGTCAAAACAACTTCGATCTCAGATTCTCGATTACTCTTTCGATCACTGACGTTGCCTGGCCAAGGGCTGCTGTGAAGCTACTGACAACTCGCCAGTTACAAACTTCCACCTTCCGACGTCTGCAAAGCAACATTCAGACAGGGGGCCGCGGGATTAGTGGCAGTGTTAGAATTTTGATAGTGAGTACTTAGAGGGCACTGCTCCATGAATCTTGGCTAACACGCATCTTGCAGGCACAGCGATCGAGTTCGTGTTAGACTGAGTGCCTGCACTTCAGCATCCGGTGAGTTGGTGTGTGGCCACAGTACTGTACATACATTGATTGGGTACATCGACGACAGACAACTTTCAGTATCGAACAAGCCACCTCGCGACATCTACAGTATTTACATGGCGCATGTATGCTGTTGTGGGAGTAGTGTGTAGTACCAACTACGTAGCTCGTACAAATGGTGCTAGATAGTAGGGCACAGTAAATAATGATAGTAAATAAATATAATCCACATCACGCGAGAAGCCCATCCGTATGAGCGATTAGTGTTGTATATTAGGATAGAGTATAGAGGCATGCGGCAAGGAGGATGCAACGACAGGACCAGTCTACGACGGCCGGCGGGGGGTCCCAGGTGTGCTGATTATACCTGGCCCGCGAGGCTTTGGGCCGTCGAGAACGGATGACGGATGTCGGACTCCTCAAGCTGGTACCGTTTACGAGGGGGCATCGAAAAGTCCTGACGAAGGGGGAAAAACTGACTTTAAGGTTTGTCGTGCATCGGAAAATACATGGTACTAGATACCTCGATCTCCCCTTGCGCTGGTAGCCGCGACGTCAGCAGAGGGCTATTGAAGACACGGTGCGGTGTCATACCATGCGCCAGCTCCCAGCTTCGCGAGTGCTTGCGGTTCGAGAGGTCTTGCACGTCCATCTGCATGTCCTGCTGGGAGGTGCCGGTCCCGTATGCCTGTGGGTGGGTTAGCGGGTCTAGCGGCACAGCCACATGTTAGGCTTTGTCGTACCTGGCTCAGTGTGTTCACCGGTGCTGTCATCCCAGTCACATCATGTGGACTCCACTGCATCTCCCGCAACGCTCTCCATCCGCTCACGCTGTCCTGCATTGACACGCCGTTCGTTTTGCTATTGGAAGTACGTCAGTGGGTTGGCTATGCTGATGACTGCGCATCGGATACGCACTATGCAACCTGCTCGTGACTTTGTTTTGGACTCGACCTCGCGTCCATGTGCGAGGTCAACGGCTCCTCTTGCGCAAAAGACTGACGCGAGGATGATTCTGATGCTTGTGCGGTTTAAGAAGCTGTACACAATCGCCTGGCACTTCTACTCACCTTCGCTCCCTTCTGCCCTATAAGCTTCAACTAACGACGCCACTGGATTGATAGGTCAGATGGGCCCAAGACAAGGGAGAGATGGGACATACTGAGGGCATCACGGCGCTCCTCTGCGGTGTTGACCTGCTGCAACGCCTGGCTCTCGACATCGAGGCATGTTTTGTATCGCTTGAAAGCTTCTTGTGTATCGCGCTGTGCGCGGGTCAACGCCGCGCGTGCACTCCGTAGAGTCCGCCCTGAGCCGTACACAGTCAGCATTCCCCGTGCCGATAACGAGCGCGAACGGCCACTCACTGTTTGTTTCCACCTCTCCCACGACGGCCTGTATGTTGTCGGGAAAAGTGACCCCCGTTGGCGAGGGCCCGAAGCCCTGACTCTGATCTGTGGAACAGCAGAAATTCGATGAGATTACGGCATAGCGGGTCGGGAGCGGGAGCGGTCATCCGTACCTCGGTCGTCAAGAGTGTCCCAGCTCATTGACGGCGACGTGGTGAGGTCCTCTGAGAGTTTGGCGTTGATGTATTGCTGGACGGATCGTGGGGATCGGGTTGCGGTCTGGCCGTTGCGCAGACGGGGGTTGTGGGGGATGCCCGCGGCCTGGCGTTCGATGAATTTCTTGAGGAAGGTGAGCTCGACGTTGTCGGGCATGACATACGGCGGGCCCTGTATCTCGCCCTTCTGCATGAGTAGCTCGAGGTGGGACATGACCTTGTCCTTGAGCTGCTGCAGCCACTCGTGCAGCTCCATATGGTCTTGATCAGCGCGGGCATCGTAGTCCTGCCGGCGCCTCGCCTTGCGCCAGTAGGTCTTGGTCAACTTGAGGGCCCGGTTGACCTCGGAGTCGAGGATGCGGTACCATTCTGTAGCTTGACGGTTGAGGCGGACGGGGAGAACACCAGGTTGCACCCGTAGTTGTATCGTCGAGCGGCCCTCGCTGTCTGGCGGGCTGAGGCTGCCCTTCTGGCCTTGATTGCCGCGAGTGGCCCCGCGGGAGACGTTCCCGAGCTCGGGCCACGGCAGGTCGTCGGTGAGCATAGTGGGAGAGCTAGATGGTGCGAAGTAAATGAGACGACTGGGGCGTTGAAGACGAGAAATAATGTTACTCTAGTCCCCTGGGGTGGCCTTTTGTGTCTGGAAGTGTGGGAGCGTCCATTTGAGATAGTAATGCTTCGAATGATGGGCTTTCAGGTAGGTTTTGTGCTGCTGAATGCACCGCCCGGGCACATGAGCCAATGTTCAGGTAAATAGGAAATCATCAGACTGGGCATCCATATAGGGTGGGTTTGCGCATTTGATAGTGGGTATTCCGAGATCTCGCTGGCCAGCTGCATTCGTGGGGAAATCTCTGGCATCTGAGCGTCATCAGCGGTTGATATCCAGTCTGCATCGCACACATGCCTTTTCAGGGACATATGGCAACCGTAAAAACTACGACGAGAAGAGAAATGATAGAAGCGAGAGAGGCCGATTTTCGTGACAGATTCTAGTGTCTACCTCAGGCAGCAGCCTGCTGATCCGGACGCCATCGTTGTGCTGCAGCGAGAGCGATGCTGTAAGCCGTGCGCGATGAACATTCAACATTCACCGGTAGGCACGGTGCTCGGGAGAGAGAGTGCACCCATGTTGCGTACCGTCTGTCGCAGTCGACGCCAGCCGTTGCGCACCATCGTTGTGCACCATCGTTCACCGCACCGCCGTTGTGCAGCGGAGGCGAGAACTGCCCGCTGGGATCACTGCAGCAGTCAACAGGCGTCTGCACGCTTGCCGACGGCGCCCATCTGCCGTCCAGCGTACTTTGTAGCGAGGGCTCCGTAGCTACATTAACCACCACACAGCGTTCCACCGCGACCGCACCATGCACAGCTTCAGCGCAGGCGGGAGTGCAGCCAGCTTATTGAGGCAGTATCGCATCCGAGCATCAGCACAAGGTCCACTATCCGTGACAGGAGCATCAGGGCGGTTGTGCAAACGACCCTCATCGCATCGTAGATCGGCCCTTCTTGCAGAATATGGCAGTCGTCCGTGGTTTCTGTGTGTGCTCGGTGCAGAGGGGGGCATTCGTTCCCTGGCGAGGTGCATCGCCGGTAGTTTGTCATCGCGCACTCTGGGTCCGCACGTCGGTAGTACGGACTGCCCTAGTGCAGACTGCGCTGGTCGACTGTTCAGGACCGCTAAATTTCCCTGTGCGCTGCGGCCATTGCATCTTGGTGCGATGGGTACACACACGGTGCAGCAAATACCTAGCCTCTGATGATAGGTACTCTTCCCACAGAATCCCCTGCCAATCTCCGGCCACAGAGGCTGCGGGCTTCTGGGAAGACGCATCTGGGAACTCGCCCCGAGTCGCGCGAGCGTTGTTCTCCTGCTATCACGAACCTCAATCGACCGTATCACGATTTTCAAACTCGCGCGGGGGTTCTTGTGCTCGACAATGCCAGTGATCCCTGCAGGTATCCCCGTTGGCCAAGGAGATTCTCACACCACAGGATGTGCCATCAGCAGCACATTGACTTTTTTCATGCAAGCGGCGATGCCAACAAGCAGCGCGGAGAGGGTTCTATCTTGAGCGGTGCCGTCTCATGCTTGCTATGGTTAGCGAATTCAGTATTACGGCATCCCATCAGCCCCCACTGCTTTGCATCAACGTAAGCCGCCAACACCGGGTAAATGAACGCACACTCTCCGGCACGTGCAGTACATTCAACACCGAGGCCAAACACTTCCCTGTCGCCTCTGCACGCCCGCTACTCCAGCAGGAAGGTTCGCGGCAACGCACAGCAGCACTTCGCAGACAGTGCGCACGGCTTATTACCCAATTGTCGCGTAGTCCCAGACCTACCGCCGGTACCCTCTTCCGTTTCCACGAACAATATCGGCGATTCTCAGAGCCAACTTGCAGGGCTCGCAGGAGCTAGAACGATAACCTCGTAAAGCTGTGACTCATGGGCAGACGCACAGCCATCACATTCACGTCCAACGCTCGAGCAACAGCATATGCACACATCGAAGGTTATCACTAATGTGTATGCTTTGACAGAATGCATCAGCTACGACTTGAACTGCGAAGGATGTCCCATCAGCACG
Source organism: Trametopsis cervina (assembly GCA_022385755.1). Lineage (NCBI taxonomy): Eukaryota > Fungi > Basidiomycota > Agaricomycetes > Polyporales > Irpicaceae > Trametopsis > Trametopsis cervina. Next base: position 464,624 of record MU278350.1, read on the forward strand.
CCGAGATGCCCTAAACAGAGGCTCACTCGATATGTACACGTTGCCACACCGGAGCGAGCCGCAGTATCGCAATACCTCATCGTATACATTCGCACAGCCTCCTGCCTCGGCGCGGTGCAAGTCAGCAGTGCGAAAAGACCGCACTCTGCCGCTATACGATCGAGATAATGCACCTAACACAACCTGTCAGCTCTCAGAATGCTCCTGCCGGTGGGGCACAAACCGACGTCAAAGACAATCATGTTTCTCTATCCAAGGTTCTCCGGCCATGCTGACCGCGTATGCTGTATGATGCGTAATCAGGAAAATTAGGGCCAGATATTGACAGACCAGTAACGAGAGACGCACCGTTATCATAAGCTTACGAGCATTGAATGAAGAACCGTTTTTCCTAGGCCGCACTGCGCCGTCTAATTTCGTGAGAGCGTCCGTCCACACCTGCGAGCCCTCGCTCCACAGAATTTGCTCCGATGGCTCGCGGCGGCCGCGGGAATGCCGCCACAAACAGCCATCAGGTATATTCTGGGACGTGCACCGGTGCAGCAGCCGTGGAGAAAGGGGAGAGGGTGCTGCTAAGCGGCGTTGTCAAGATCGGAGCCGCCGGTATGCTATAGTGGCTGCATCAACGGCGACACAGACAGATGAGGGCTGCAGCAGCTTCTTTCTTTCAACCCGTCGCCAACCTGTAGAACACTGCATCAAAAGCAATGATCAACGTCACTCACTTTCAGTTATGCGCGCCAGTGCGCAAGGTTCGCAGCTTATGTCAACGGCAGCGGAATGCGCATTTTATTCGCCTGGAAATGGTGCCTGTGTGAACAATACTGTACGTTGGGTTGAGCCCCTATCGCGTGCGTGATAAATGTATTCGTTGAGCACGCCGGTCCATGACGCGGAGGCAAGGCCAGGCGTCGCAGTTGGCCGTCGTTCCTTGCCCCGCACCCTGCTTAATCATCGCTGTGAGAAGCCCAGTTCCAGCGGATGGACCTGTCAGTTGAAAAAAACTCACCCTCGGTTGCTATGAGTCTGAAAGATACAAAGACACACAGGGTCAGCGAACATGTACTTCCCATGACGGCGGCGTCGGCGGTGGATACAAAACGTGAAAGACTTACTTGCGTAATGCATCCATCATGGATCACGGGGGGCGGAAGAACCGGTGTGGGTATGCGATGGAGAGTACTGTAATCAGCGCAATGGCTGCAGCCGTTGCAGATGCCCGCCGATGTAGGTCCTCTGTCAGCATTGCACGCAGCGGGCGGAATGCAGGCTGCTCGCTGTCCAGCACAGCGATCGTGAGGACCCACAAAGCCGACGTTCGACAGAGAAGTTCTGGCCGGTTCCTCCTCTGCAGCACCCACTTGGACCGCGCCTGCGCCACAAGCTTCTGTGTAAGCCAGAGTGAAGTCACAAGGGAATGGCTAGCCTGAAAGTTGCACGAAGCCGTCATGTAGCCATATGCACACTTGCCGCTCCGAGAAGCCTGTAGTGCCGCGTAGAAAAGCAACTTGATTCATCGCGAACGACTCGAGTAAAAATCTAAAGAGCTGGGTAACGCTCTGTAGTTAGGATCTTATCTGTGCGCGATCCCCGCCATCGTGTTGAGGGTGTCCGACGCCGTGGGGACTGTGGCTCGGAGGTCAGCGCAGCTGAGCTTGCATGCGTCGCTTGAAATTGAAATTCCGAAGGCGCTCCGCCTTACGTACGCATTTCACCGGGCCCAGTGATAGCTATTGGATGTGTTGTACTACTGTTGTACGTCCTCCCTCCACCACAGACAAATCCCATCGAATCCAAAACAGCCCACACCCACTGCTTTTAGTAAAAAAGCTTGTGAGTACACGTTACCAATCTGAATCTCAGGCGTTATCGATAACAGTGTTGTCGGCACAGCTACCGCTGACCGGATATCCAAGTTAGAATTCAATAATCCCTTCCAGTGAGAGCGGTGTATCTGAACGCCGCCAGAGCAGATGTATGCCCTTCCAAGAGTAGAACAAGAGCGCGTGTATCCTGCGGGGAGCCACTCTGCTGGTAATGCAGGGTCGTCTAGCAGCGGCTCGCCCCAGACTTCACTGCCGCCACACCAAAGTACCTTTCCGCGCCTCGAGAACGATGAACAGTCCCCATCGCTTCAAGAACATCAGTCGTCTTCTAATGCAGCTCGTAGCGATAAGAGGCCCGTAGCAGACACATATCCTACAAATATCCCAGGCCATGATGTCAGAACCGACGAAGACGTTCCACACAAGAGGCGCAGGCTGACCCACCACACGGCTGAAATTACCAACGGCCAAAACAGCTCCGACATTGATCGCATAGACCGCGCATCCGAATCAGAACAAACCCAAATGGACCTCGACTCGTCCGCATCTCGTACGGATGTGCTGCTAGACATATCAGGCGTAGGCGACCTCCCCAGTGCCGCATCCGAAACACAACAGCAACTTGTTGACCAAGGCCGTATGGCAATCCCATCTGCTGCGAACTCGTCGGCTCGATTAGGTTCATCTACTCGAACACTTTCACAGGACGATGATGCATCACCTCGCCAGCCCAAACTCGATCCACTCTCATCGTATACGTGCCCCATATGCTTTTCACCACCCTCCCACGCAACATTGACGCCCTGCGGACATATCTGTTGTGGTGATTGTCTGTTCACGGCGGTCAAGAGCAGCATAGAACGTGCAGCCTTCCACGGGCCTGTCGCAGAACGAGCAAAGTGAGTGACCAGCGTCTTCTTCTCGCCTTCCCGTGATCCTTCTTTATTGCTGCGCCGATGACCGCGGTATCATCTCCCATCTCGCCCCACGTTACAGTTTGGGGCGCAGGAGCTCGCGGGTGATAGAGTTTCTCTTTGCAGTGCCTTTTTTTGACGGTCATGCTCACATGACAGATGTCCTGTGTGCCGAGCACCCATACCTGGCTGGGATGGCAGAGGCGGAGGGGTGATCGGTCTGAAGCCACGGGTGTCGCGAATGGCTTAGGCAGACAAAATCCATATATGGTGTTTGGATTGTGTATTATGTGTCGTCGGTCAGTGGTCGGCCAGCAAGCAGGTCACCGCTCCGACCAATCTATACGATGAGTAACGATTATCAGTGCGTGCGGTGGAGACGAACAGAACGAGACCCAGTACGTTCCACACGTATACACTTAGCAAGACAATTCGATTTCTTCATCAAGGATGTGTATGAGCAACCATCGGTCCGAGTGGCCATACTTTTGTGATACTGAACAAGACAAATGATATCTCAATGCTTCCAACACGGCTGGGCACAGCAAAGTCGCGGCGAAAAAAAATTGAATCTCGTCCCTTGTAAATACATACTGTCAAGATGTCATGTAAAAATACACGCCCAGTTGCAATGCTACACCGACCCAGAGCGTCGAGATCACCGCTGCCAGTATGCCCGAGCATCATCAATCATCCTTCTTCGTACCTCCCACTGATCCGCCCCTAGGCCCGTGCCCTCTCGGAGACGCTGCGGCATGCGCACCCTGTTGAGCAGAGAAAGCAGGTGATCCGGGGAGCGGCGATGACGGGAAGCCATTGCCCGCCCCGTTTGCGGCGGTGGGTGTAGGCGGGAAGTGTCCGTACAAGCTCGCTGTGTGTGGCGGCGAGGTTGCCGTGGCACTGACGGGGAGATACGGCGACGAGACTTGCGGCGAACCGAGGGTGGCAGCAGTAGGGAATCCGCCGGTGCCAGGAGTTCTGGCTAGAGAGGGAGTCAAGGCGGGAGGGCCGAAACCTAGGCCATACCCCGATCCCGGTGTCGGTGGTGCACTGCCGTTGCCGTTCGTAAGGTAAGGTGAGTTCGGGGAGAATCCACCCGTGACTGGAGTACCGGCATAGCTCCCGTAGGGACTGCCTCCATCGACCGACCACCCGTTCCCTTGACGTTGTACACGCGCGCGCAGCTCTCCACCTTGCCATTTCCTGCGGCCTGCACCAGTAGCTTCTGCGGCGACGATGCCAGGCGTTTTGTCAGCACCAGTCACGATGTCCACTGCATGACTGCCAATACGGACGGCATAGCCCATACACACGAAGACGCCACCAACAACACCAACACATCTGCGCCTACTGTTTAGCTCTGTCTCCAAGTGACAACCCCTATATCATCAACTCACCGAATAAATAATTGCAAGAGGCTGGTAGTGCGCTGATGTATGGTCAAACTCATAGGCTCCATATCAAACTTAAAGAAGATTCCAGGTATCCCATTGCCATGCGTTAACGTGCGTGTGTAATGGGTTACGCTGTATTGATGCGTGCTCAGCGGTTTGGAGCGTGGGGCGATGTATGTTGTAGGAACAACATGCATGTAGTATTGATAAGAAATGAACGCTGTGGATGGGTAATAATCAGTTAGGCCTCTGAAACCGATGCGCCGAGAGACATACGTTCGTGTGTTAACTCGAACGAGTTGTCCAACGGCTGTGTGATATCAGGGAAGTAAGGTCCGAAGGAGAATTCGGTGATGACATGGGACAGGTTCATTTCTGGTCCAGAAGTTTGGGTGAGTAAATGTGCAAAAAAGGACGTTCTCCTAAGTGCTCACGGTGGTGGTCTACATGCACGCGACTGGCATAGCCGTGACCCAATGTAGTGATGTGCAAGTTAGCTGTAGGGTTCATTAGCCGGTAGAAAATATTTATAACACAATATATCCTACCGGTCACTTTCTTCACTTGAACGGTCCCATAGACTCTGCAAGCTGAGCCCGCCGGTTTATAGTCATAGGTTGGTCGGTAACCCTGTGAATTCTGACTGAAGAGCGTGGCAAAAAGGCCGCGAGACTTTCGAGACTGAGAAACAGCCTGACGAGCAGACAAAGCTGCGGCATGTTCCTTCAGCGCTGTTGCTTGACCAATGTCAAACAGGGTGCCGTCCCGACGGAAGCCATCACTGAGATAGAGTCTGTCGCCGACCGCATCTCGCAAGTCCACGGTGAGGTCTGTAACATCATTAATCAGTACCACTGTGACAGGAGCAAGACTTCTGCGATCCAGAGTCAGCCACCCGGCAGGCATTACTCCGTGAAGTTGCTTCATGTAAACCGACGTGCACGGATAGGCGTCCACAAGCAATCTTCAACTTGACGAAAGAACCTGATCACTCACATTGGCACGGCATGTTCACCAACATGTCGACATTCACATTCATCTCATTCGCCGGTTCTCTGTCGACACTGAATTCGTAGTCAGGCCATCCCCAGATGTATTCCCCTAGGTCGTTGACTACCAGCAGGAATGCCAGGAGGGTGACAAAGATCGTGAGGAACCCTCGAGACTCCGAGCGGGCCTTGTATGTCGAGGGTAGTTTGGGGAAAGCATCGAACTGCTCTAGCGGCGTGTGCGTGATTTCGTCAAGTAACGACGGCGACGCAGAGCGGTCCTTGTCGTCTATGGCTGACATTCTTGATATAGTCTGGACGAGGGAGCAAGTAGAGGCCAAGAAGCTGATTCCCGGCTTTTGAGTGTTGTCCAGCCAGCCAGTACAACGAAGGAGACAATTCTGAAAAGCTGGCCTGCGAGTGCTAAGCGCCTGACGTGTCCTTAAGCTTGCTGGCGCCACGTGAACAGACCATCTGCTGATTGCTTGCTCGGATGGTCACCCGCAGAGGCTGCAATTCTTCCTGCGATTCGCCGAAGTTATGTTCATGTACCTTCGCACTCGTCGGCGAGTATCGAACTTCAATATTGAATATCGAGAAGCGAGCTGCTGGCCTCGGTGAAAGACGGTGTGAATCTCAGCCTAGTTTGACCGTCACGATGTGTCACAGACACGTGAGAGCGATCAGGAACGGTCACATTGAGTCGCGTCTCCTGGGATCGCGCTTGAGCACTGCTTCCCACCGTCCAAGTATCCAGCATGCACTCTGTGTTTACGACCGGTCAAGTTTAACAGACACACGTTGCTTAGTCTGAGGCTACAAATAACTGTCTTACTCTGCAAAATGCGCTTTCGAGCCGGGATCGAGAGCGTGGACACTTTCTATAGTATGTCCTTTTTTGTGATCACACGAATCCCATGCTAACGTTCCGTAGAGATCGTTCAAACTGTAGAGAAACTCCAGAAGCGCTGCGTGATTAAATTCACCGAGACAGAAATGCATATAATTTGCGCAAACGATGTGACCGAGGGAGGAATACAAGTCTGGTCGTAAGTGCGTTCTTCTATACGTGGAAGTTGTTTACATTCAACCGTGTCGAAGACAGATAAAGATACCCTCTCTTTTCAACGACTACCGCATACAGTCTAATGCAGATAACCAAATCACTATGATGCTCTCAGCAGAAGCTCTGCAGTCCGCCCTGCGTTCCGCAGCTGCGCCGTCAGCAGGTGGAAATGCAGCGTTGCAAAATGTAGATGCCGTGATGAGGTACACCCAGCAGCCTTTGGCTCCGCACTTCACTCATCATATTTTTTCCAGGCTCGCGAAGAAGAATGATCAGGCTGTCCTCAGTTTTGAGATAAATGGTCTCTCACGCAACAGTCGATATGTACGGGTCAGCCATGATGTCCGCATCGAGATCATGAAGCCTCAGGATGTCCAACGGCTCGCGGAACCCATGTGTCCAGAACCTGATGTAAGCTGACGGTGACCTAGACACCGAAGTGATTCTGAAGCGTTTTGTTGCATATAGGTGCACATCTTGCTACCACAGCTGATCAAATTGCGGACAGTTGTAGAAAGACTCAGGTCTTTGTCCGACACCATTGCTGTGCGCGCGAACAAATCAGGCCGGCTGGAGTTCTCCGTGAAGACTGATGCTGTTTCAACCGACATAGCATGGACCGGACTCAATAACCCTACCATGGGTTAGTTCACAAAATTACCTTCATCAGGAACAACGGCTAACTACAGCCTTCTAGCGAAAGAGGGGACCCAAGAGGCAGAACCGACTCAGCCATCCCAAGCCCACGACACAAATCAGATGTTCGGGGTCCTTATCTCAGTAAAAAGCTTCTTGCAATTTTTAAACAGCCACGTAGTGTCAACAACTACGATCGCATGTGAGGGCACGGCGTGTATGTGTATGAATACTGTCTCATTGATAACATCTACCAGGCATTTGTCAAAATCATTGCATGATCCTCTATGTCTACATAGGGCAGGTCGCAGATGCCGGAGGCGTGCTGACCTATTACATTCCCGCGATGGTAGACGATGGTCGGTAGCTTCCTAGCACCAACCTCGGATTATCAAGATAAGTCTACGATCATTTGTCCCAAGGTGTGTAAGTGGAGGCTGCCATCATCCCTGTAGTGGCTTCTCCTGATAAATGCTCCCAGAACACACATGTCGATGGTACGCTGGAGCCAACAGCCATGCCTCCGCCTGATTTTGTAAGAAACCGTCCGCCGACCCGTCCACTCGAGAACGACGTACAAGGTCCGCAGTCACAGTTGAACGTCTCTCCCCGCCTCGCACAGGCAAGACTTGGATGCGTATCCCACCACGCTCCAGTAGTCGTGGTGCTCGCTGCCACAATCCCGGCAATTGCCGTCCACTCGAGTCTTACTGACTGCGTAGCATCTAATAAAGCCAGTTCGATCCTAGTGCCATCCGGCGGAATCGAAGGACACAGCCTTTGTGTACTTGTGGGTGCTCATTTGGAGCATCACTACTCATCCCTTAGGCTACTGTAAACGAGCCTGATTACCTCGGCTGTGAAGACTAGCCATTCCTATTAATATGCCGCCACCCCCATGTACCGTACTCCGGACCCGCTTGATCCTTTGATAAAAAGTAGATCGCAGCTCACCGATGAGACGCCACAATGTTAATCCTTCTCATCTCGTTTCGGATGTGCGAGGCAGTTCAGAACCGCTATGCTGCGCGCAACACAAGTTGTCATCATAACGCTGTGTCCATCACAGTTGGCGGTTTACCGCTCAAAGTAATGCTGATGAATCCTGACGTCGGCACACATTCTCGCCGTGGCTTTGAGTCCGTCGAACGCGCACACATTAGTTCCCAAGAGCATAACCAGCACACTTGCCATCGTACGGACTAGCTGTTCAGTAAGCGTCTCTTCCTACAGAAGCGATTTCGGCCAAAAGTATTCTGCCGAATTCCAATTTGACGCCAATGTGGATTGGAAGCGCTCAAACTCGTGTTGCCAGACACCTAGTTGCATGGCGGAGCAGAACATGCTTCATGGACCTGGTAATAGTGCAGTAATAAACCGGAAATCCCTGCAACTAGTGACGCATGGCGTATCACTACCAACCAAGGTGAGCACAGCGGTCACCATAGATATGCAGGACTAATTATCATCGGACAACGGCGCCACGGCGATAATGCTCGCCCTATTCACCTTTCCCCAGCTGAAGGCGCAAGAGAGCCACAGATTATCGGTTATTTTTGACAACAACTTCATAATCATACCACCGACTGAAATCTGAACACAGACTGCAAAATGACTTACCAAATATGCTGGAAGACTAGGCTGGAAGATATACATTCCAGCCCAGAATGCGGTTTGTTCCTGTCAGCTTCCAAGTCATGCCCTAGTGCCACAATCCCGCCTACCTGCACGATGTGGATTGGGTAACATGATAAAGGAGCGCTCCTGATAAATAGCCAGCCGCTTCAAGGTGGCATGCCTTGCTAACAACTCGGTCGGCGCCTCGAAAGACTGACATAGTGCAATGCTGGCTCTTCTTTCCTTCGACTCGCTCATAGCCTTGCGGATTCATTTGAAAGCCCGGAGGTTGGTCTCAAAAACGCTTCCGAAGGGCGCCCGCCTGGCTGTGGCCGCATTTGACCATGCACAGACGATCTTGGCCGACCAAGGGCGCGAAACAATCATGGACTGGGGCGAATGTTGGGGCAGAGGTGGTATCGCAGCTGTCATAGGGGAAGCTTCAACTGCGGGCGTTCAGACGGCTCACTGCCTTGATCTCAGGAGCTTAAGCCCTCCGCAGATCACGCCGATCAGGAAAGAGGTCTTGAACCGATACACAGAGGATGGGAAGGAGTTCACTCATTCGGAGACTTGGTAATCCACGTAGTTGATGTTACTTTTATCGCATCACCTTTGAGCACAGTATTCCTTCTCATGATTGATTATACAGGAAATGAATTCATTGAATAACGCTACATCGATGTGCAGCTACGAGAAGGACCACTATCATCATGTCCTCTATGCGCAAGAAAGAGCGGCTACTCCATTGTGCGCACGAAAGCCTCGGAGTACATCTTGACTATAGTTTCACCACACGACGCTTCTGGCGAGATCACAATCAAGACACGAGCAGTTATATCGTGGCCGTGGTATCCGAAGCAACCACCGTGTGTGCTCCCATGTTGCGATCGATGTTCCGTGGAGCAGTAATGTTCGGCGCAATAGCTGCTTCCGCCGCTTTGTCGTTAGCATCGTCTGACCATCTCGTGTTTCAAGACCTGGGATAGCGGCGATACGACCAAATGACCATCGTCGCTGCAACACGGACGTTGTGGACAGAAATCCAGTGGGCAATGCTACGGACTCTAAAGACGAGGTAGTGTTAAAATACAATATCGTTGTACAAGACTGCTATGACGGTGGAATTTCACAATGGCACATCCATACCCTCAAAGCCCGTCCAGCTGCGCAGGGAGCTAGATGAGAATGAGATATGCAGAATCACAACTTGGACCCGTGCGAATATCAGGAGCAACATTGTAATTCGACCGTGGTCCGTGTCCGAGAAGTCAGTTCTCCATCACACGTTCATGAATGATTGTTGGTCATCAAAGTGCAACATCACTACCAGAGCACCACAGACAGGTAGAAGGCACGGAGCTCCCATTTGTAAGACGTTCAGCAAGCGCCAGGTGACAGTAACCACCCTGCGCCAATGAAGCAGACGGAGTGCCCGAGAGTACAAGGTGAGTTACCAACAATAAGAGGATGATGAGCAACAGGAAGTTGATAAATCTCGAAGCAGTTCCGAACACATGGAGGGTATTTGCGCTAGTAGAACTTCCCTAAATCTGACGGGTACCTTGGGCACGGAACCCAGTCTCCACAGGTTTCGTGTAAGGGTGGATGCTGACGAGAGGCGTGTAATCTCAGATAAAGCAAGGAAAAAGAGGGCGCAAGGAGAGAAAGGGTACATACCTGCGTACCTTTATTTATAACGGCTCGGGCGTATATCTTTCGAGTGGGCCAGGGGAGCCCATGGTAAATATCCCGACAACATATTCTCAGCACCAGGACGTATATTCGGACAAAGGTCATCCAGGGTCATGAATCCCGCGCCTGGTACCGCCTCAGGAGGAATTAAGAAGATTGTAATTTGTAGGACTGATGGTGGCCCAGACTGAGTTCGGTATTATGGGTGTCGTGAGTAACCTTCTAGCTGATGCGTGCTCATCGCAAGAATTCATCACAGCTTCGGGCCAATCATTTCCTGTTGGAATCAGAGTGCGAGGGATGTAAGTGATCGAGTTTCAAAGACATGCGTCTGACTAAATAGTATGCCGAGGGTAAAGGCGTGCTTACTAGCCTAACATATCTGAACCAGTGTGCTGTGACCACGGTGCATTTGGATGACTTATGCACGCGCTACATATGGCCTGCAATGTAACGTCGTTAACGGTAGCATAATTCCCTGGCAAGAGTATATATGTCAGAATGAAATATGGGATAATGCACGTGTGAGAAAACACAGTTGCACTGCCGGGGTACGCGGTCCATACTTGCTACAATCTAAACCTCGAGAAAGTCCTCTTCTTCTTCGCACATCAGCTCTAATAACTTGAAGAACGATGCTGCTGGAAACCCGACTACATTTTGGTAGTCACCGTCTACTTTCCGTATTAATGCACCTCCAAGCCCCTGTTCAACCGGGTGAGTATTGGGATGGATATCAGCTGGAGGAGGCTGACCTGAACAGTAAACCCGCCCGCACGATCTATTCCCTCGCCACTCTCAACATAGGCTTCGAGGAGTTCTTTCGAATTCTCCGCAAAATGTACCAGAGTACGCTCATCTATGGATCTGATACATAGAGCACGCCGATGGTTAGTGGGCAGTAACGGCGCGCCGCGGTGACACATAATATGCACCTGATTTTGTATCCAGGCGCCTCAAGCACGGGATATACTATACCAGCAAGTCAATCATAGCGATAGCTATATCGAATGCTCAACGTACCAAGAGTGACACCGGTAACGACCTCACAAACACTCCCATTCAAGTCCAATAGCATACGCATACTATCATCGTTGGAGGCAGGTTTTTCCAGTATTTCTTGTCGCGCCGCGGGCGCGTCAGCGTACGACATTGAAGTCAGGCCGGGCTGCTGGTGCGTCAGAACCACAGTATCGGCTGTTCTAGGTTCAAACCGAGGTTCAACGCGTGCATTGGGTGCGACTAACCTGCAATGACGAGATCAGGGGCGTCGTCTGGATCAGTACGCTGGACGGTGTTAATTAGGGCTCGTGTGAGAGCGAGCGGATAAAGGGAACTCACAAGGAGCCTCTGGTATACTTCTACTGCCTTCTGTGTTGCGGTCGCAACTGGATACTCGTGTACATCCTCGAAGTCAGCATGGTGAAGATCCTCCTCGAAAGTTGACGGTACAATTTCGGGTGCCAATCCCTGCCGACATTAGTTCCGGCAGATGTAAGCGTGGTGAACACGTTGAAATCACCTGTAAACGAGCGCAGAAGGACTCACAAATGTCCGCAAGATATCCTTGCGACGAGGGCTGTTTGAAGCCAGTATCACGCGTTTCCCCACCAATTTCTTGAAGGGTGTAGTCTTCAACGCTTCTGGTAATACAGCGTTATGCTTTGGGAGTGTGATTGGCTGTGAGCGGAAGAAATTCATGGCATAAAATGCTATGCAAAACCAAGTGGTGGAATATCGCTCAAGTCGTCGCTAGAAAGGCTGTTCAATTTGTGGAGTAGCTGATATTCCAGTCTATAACGTAAAGCTTCATTGTTTGGCGAGCTCAACTTTGTGGTCTCGTGCTGCGGACCGGTTTGAGCCGGCTGCCTCTGGCCCAGAAACAGTCTCATACCGCGATGCATAGTAGAGTCCGTCAACCGCTAGCCACCTTCCGAGTTGCCCTTAGCCTCGCCTCCTCCTCGATAAATACCTCGAGTAGTGGCATATCTCCGGCACATCACGCTGGTCAGCTTACTCTCGCATGTCAGCTTTCTTGCCCCCAACTAATCGTCGTTTTGTGGCTTATGCAGATCTAACCGTCTTGCAACACGTTTGACTCAGTGGCAGAGCCAGAGCAAATACCTTTAAGGCCCCTCGGTCGTTCAGGTATCACCCAGACTAATCTTGGACTTTTTGCTATGAAGTTCAGGTACGGATGACCAAATGTGTATCTTAGCAATACTCATGCCTGCACAGCTCCTCCTTGAAGTTCAACGCTGTTTCGGAGTGGTGGGATGAGTATCTTGCGTGAGCTGTCATTCAGTATACACATCTTAAGAGGCCCCTGAAGACGCAGCTATAGTTACGATACGTTGAAGAAATACGTGTATCAACTAGAGAAGCAGCAAGTTGGCTACCGGGATGCAGTTCATGACCTTGAAGCAAATGAAAGCACTTCATTGATACAGGGTAGCCAGAATCATGTCTCTACCGATGCCTTATTTCTGCCACTGTTGGACAGGGAGCTGAAGAAGATTACACTGTTCTATGAGGCCCAGGAGAAGGAGTTTTTGGAGGAGGTCCGCGGGTTGGAGAGGATGGTGCAGGAGCAGGAGGCGCATGGGCCAGACACTGGCCACCAATATGATCGTCAGGAGGGATACGAGGACGAGGATGACGAAGACGACGACGACGATTTCAATCACGCTCTGCAGGCTTCTGAGCTTACTCTTTCACGTTCACCGGTCAGCCGTCGAAGGCGTTCATTATCCGTAGGAAATGACCTACGTGGGCTTTCAGGTGAGTAGCAATTACTATCGTCCTGCATGATACCTTCATCTCCTACTAGGCGCAAGCACCAAGCGCCCTGAATGGTCTTCAAACCGTCGTTATAGCCTGTCTTCTAACGAGGACCACGGCGACTTGGAGGCCAGCATTGCCTCCCTCCGCTCTCCTACCTCGCACGCCGACCCTTCAGGCTCTCAATTGCTCTCTGGAGGTCAAGGAAGAGGCTCCAGCCGCAGCCCCATGGGCACTGCTCGGACTCTCGCGAGTAAGATCTTCTCTAAAGATTCGAATGCTCCAGACACAGTTTGGACGGCCAAGAACAACTATGCTATGGATGTACAACTCCTTTTCAAGCGACGTATCACCAACCTGTATCTGTCTCTTACTTCTCTGCGGTCATACGTCGAGTTGAACCTCACCGGGTTCCGCAAGATACTGAAGAAGTATGTTCCATGTCTGTCCATATGTACGACGCACTGATACAGAACTCCAGATATGACAAAGTAACAGACAGTGACGTGAGTGAACCGCATCCATGTTAACGATAACAGGGCTCATCTGTTTCATAGCTGAGAGATCGCTATCTCCATGAAGTCGTAGAGAATGCGCCACCCTTTACTATACCGGCCAAGGACAGGCTCAATCGTGCGATTGATATACTCCTCGAATTATATTCACGTTGCGTAACAAAAGGTGACGCGACTGCTGCAAAGCGGCAGCTGAAGATGCATCAAAGAGAACATATTGCCTGGGAACGTGACACCGTCTGGCGACAAATGATCGGTCAAGAACGGCGTGGTGAAGGAGGCGAATCTGGTACAATTCGTGCGTTAGGAGGGACGCTTCTTCTTGAGCCGGAGAAAGGCTTGCTTGATGTACAAACTCCCGCTGGACGATTCAGACTGACGACGAAGCAGATATCGCTGGTGGTATCCATCGCGGCGTTTGTGGTACTATTGAATGTCCACGTTGTCGACAGTGTGGAAGCCAACCGATGTCTGGCTGTCCTCGTCTTTGCTACCCTGATGTGGGCGACGGAGGCCATCCCCCTCTTTGTGACCTCTATCTTTATACCTCTTCTACTTGTTACACTGCGGGTCATACGTGATGGGAATGATAAACGGTTGTCCGCGCCGGATGCGACGAAGTAAGTACCATGGTCATCTATAACCCATCGGATACTGAACTTTTGGTTTGTCTAGATGGATATTTTCTGTGATGTTCTCGCCCACAATCATGCTGTTAATTGGTGGATTCACGATTGCTGCTGCTCTTAGCAAGACCAATATCGACCGTGTGTTGATTACACGAGTACTCAGTTTGGCCGGAACTAAGCCGCGTACTGTCCTTCTTGCCTTTATGGGTGTTGCTTGTTTCGCTAGTATGTGGATTAGGTGTGTTTCTTTCCACATGCAAATAGTGCCGTCACTCATGTGGTCTATTCAGTAACGTCGCCGCACCTACCTTGTGCTTCACGTTAATCAAGGTTTGCCAAAAACGTATTGAGTGATTGAACTTTCTAACGTCCTTGACAGCCTATCTTACGTACTCTACCGCCGAAATCGAAGTTCGCCCCATGTCTGATCGTAAGAGCGTAACACGTATACTGAAGTATACGATATCTAACATATTCCGCAGCTTGGCATCGCCCTCGCGGCCAATATCGGGGGCCAGAGCTCACCAATCTCGTCACCACAAAATCTGATTGCCTTACATGAAATGGACCCCCAACTTGACTGGGGCAAGTGGTTCGCCGTCGCCCTACCCGTGTCTGCAATCTCTATAGTCCTTATCTGGCTACTCCTCCTTGTGAGCTATCACCCGGCGCGTTCCCCTGATGGTGAAGGAGACATTGAGATCAAGCCTATCAAACCTACCCGAGAGCCCTTCACTTTGAAGCAATACTGGGTCTGCTTTGTGTGTCTTGCTACGATTGCTTTGTGGTGTGTCGAACATGCGATCGAAGATTGGGTCGGCGACATGGGCGTCATCGCTATCATCCCTATAGTGGCCTTTTTTGCTACCGGCGTGCTGAAAAAGGCTTGTGCCGTTATCTTACATGAAGATGTGTCTGCTAATAAAATAAATAGGACGATTTCGACCAATTCCTGTGGACCGTTGTTTTCCTTGCTATGGGAGGGATTGCCTTAGGGAAGGGAGTCACCTCCAGTGGCCTGCTTGACGTACTCGACGATGTTATTAGGCATGTGATCGAAGGCAAATCTTTGTACACGGTCGTTCTTGTACTTTCAGGGATCGTACTGGTAAGCCTTCGTCGTTAATCTCCTTTTCTAGATTACTAAACGCATCACAGGTCGTCTCGACGTTCATTAGCCATACTATAGCCAGCGTCCTTCTTGTACCCATAGCGAAGGAAGTCGGCAGTAAAATGCCTGGTCACCCCGAGACTCTGCTCATATTCCTTACGGCTTTGATCTGTTCAGCAGGGATGGGTATGCCTGTATCTGGCTTCCCTAATCAACAAGCGTATGCAAAACTAGCTCATCACTCTGTACTCTTATGCTCACTTTTATTTGTCGACATGCAGTGCTACACAGGAAGATGATATGGGCCAGCTATATTTGACAAATATTGACTTCCTGAAGAACGGAGTACCAGCTAGTATAATCGCGACCTTGGTTGTAGCGACTGTTGGATTCCTTCTTATGCAGGCGATGTAAGTTCCCTTCCATTTCCTCCTTATTCGCGAGTTAACAATAATTTCCGGTAGAGTATGACCAGGAGATTCGTAATTCGTTCAGATTCCATATTGCTTCATTGTTACTACGCTGCCACATGTAATTGAACGTGCAAAACGTAGGAAGAGTGATTTTCAGGCTTTTATGTACAACAACCGTACGGTAAACATACTAGATCATAGCAAAATACGGTGCGATAAATAGCATTAATATCGTGAAAGGTCGTCAAGTCATTAAGTCGTTCCAAGTCGTAACGGTCATGAGATAAACACTAAGAACCGAAAATATCAGGGTAAGGGAGGTGAACAGGCATGGTCCTCACGGGCGCCATCCGATTCCTGGGCCACGACCCACACCTCGCCGCAGAAGAACACGAAGAACAACGGCGCATACACCAAGGCCAACTAATAGGACATACTGCGGTAGCTGCGAGACAGACGACGGGTCAGTGTCATCCGAGGGATCAGGAGCGACGTTGCTCTTGATATACTTGACTGGGGCAGGAATGATTTCCAAGGGTCTATGGGATGGCCCCGCGTCGATACCCGGTTCGTCGCAGTCCTCGAGCAAGGTTGAGGTATCTGACTCATGGCCGATAAGTGCCTCAGCCTCGCAAACGTTGGGACCCCTTGCGCCTGCGTCATCCGTTTCAGGCCGATCGTTTTCTTGCTCCTTGCGCGCCAATGCAGATTCTAGTTCAGAGACTTTGCGCTCAACCTCCTCCAAGCGAGCCTTGAAGGCAACCACGAGGGCCCGAGTCTCGGCAAGTTCGGTTTCGAGAGCGAGTTCTCGCGCCAAGGTTGCGTCCTGTACATCACGTCCGCCTTCAAAGGACGGTGGCGTACTGACTTCGGAAATTATCCCCTGAGCCTGCATCTCATTTGTAGGTGCCTGTGCAATCGCACCCTGAGGAATATCCTCGGGAGTGTCGTCCTTGAGAGGAGCGAAAATAGCTGTGATGACTCTCCGGTCTTGTTTTCCTTTGGGAAGCCGGATGCTTTTAGCCGCCCTGGTGCTTCCGAATCCAGGCATGGCTTGCAAACGCGAAACAGTATCAGCGCGGAGCTGAGGGCCACGAGAAGGGGATTCTTCCACTTTCTTGACGGTGACTCCAGGGGCCATGTCGAAATCCTCCCAGGCCTTCGCACCCCAGGAACCAGAGAGCTCGGAATCCTCCAAGAGGGATTCTACCGTAGGTTCTTCAAGAATATTGCGTACAGGTTGAGGCTCGACGAGAGTGGCAAGTTCCTCTACTGGGCTCTGAATAACAGATTCCTCAACTACAACGGCATCCTTAAGCCAGGGACCCAGCTCCTTTCGGTTCGACGTACTGTCTCCGTCAAAACTGCTCTCGGAACTGAAGCTGCCACTGCGTTCGAATGACTCGACCATGCCACGAACCCGTCCTCGGTGGCGACGGCGCTGTTTATAGCTTTCCTCGTCTTCATCGGTGAGGTCAACCGAACTCGACGAAGAGTTATATAACGCGCTCGAGAAGGGATGAGAGGGCAACGAGGGCGAGGGCGAATCTGGGTAATCCGTGTCACCACCCCAGATACGACCCTTAATGACATTCTGGCGCAGGTTCCGAGACGCGACGAGCAAGGCATCGCGCCATACAGTGCTGATACCGCGTCTGGTAAGAGAAGTTAGTTTTAAATATGTGCAGGCCAGAGAAAACCTTACTTTTCCAGATCCTCGTCAATCAGGCGCAAGAAGATCCGGCCATTGATGTTGGCATCTCTGGCAAAAGCGATGATGTCTTCAACGTCCGTGGCTGATAGCACAACTCCCTCCGTATTATCTGTTGCCACTCTCAGAGCAGTGTACAAGTAAACCGAAAGGTGTGAGGTGCTCCAGAGTTTCGGGTTGAGTGGCAGATCTTCCAGAGTTGCAGCACTCCTGAAGGCATTGCTCGACCGATTGGATCGTATTGAGCCGTTCCAAGCAGCCTTCGAACGGTCCCTTTCAATGCCGGTGAATGTTGCAGGGACTGGCAGCGGCTGAGGCATCTGCACCTCCAATGTTGGCTCCTGAGTTAGAGACTGCGTGTGCCTGTGACGTTTGCGGGTTTCCCTGGTGGCAGGGCTCAAGGGAACGTAGTGGTGACGGCTTGCAGAGACGTTGTGAACGGAAGATGAACGCGTCAAAAGGCCTCCGGCGGTCGTTCGGATGGGATAAGGGTGCGGATTAGGCTGGAGCGAGGCATCTCTTGAACTTGTCGGTACATGCATGGATCTTGACGAGGTGGGGGATTTGAAGGGAGGATTCGTCATGTTCTAAGAGTCTCAAATAACCACAGGTTGCATATACTCCCCCAAGTAGGACGACTACGCCCATTCTCCTACATAAGCTTCCTGCTCTGTAATTGCAGATCCATCACTCACAATATTCACGCTGTCGGCCTCGTTGAACGCAACTGTGGGCATCAATAATATTAGCAGCAGCAGCCTGTGAATGTAAAAAGGGCCTTACCAGCAGCGAGACGGGCGAGGGAAGTCCGCTATCGTAGTCGTGGTCGCCGCTGCCTCGCGGTTGGACGACAGCTTGAGGTCATCTAGTGCCCAATAGGGAACGTGACGCCACCTGTCACACTCCCATCTACAGTACACCAGGTCACGCCAGCGTGCTTCCTGTTAAATCACTCAACGACCACTCTGTAGACTGATACCCCCTATGCAACATGCAGGCAGTACGTATGGACTCTTGAGCAGCTGCGATGCATCTGCTGGACGTGTTCACCGTGAAGATCCTAGAAACCTGATTTTCCGCATATACCATGATCAGCGGTCAGTTTCCCAGAGGTATGCTCGAGGCAGAGTGATACCCCCTTTAATAATCACGTAAGCTTCCAGACCAGCTCATAGTATCAGTTCTAATGCGCTACTCTCACACTTCAAAGGGCTAAAACTTTAATCACCAATAGCACAATTTACATTCGCCCATGCACCCCTAAGATTACTTTACTATGCCAACTTTGCGGGGCCCGACGAAATGAATGGATCCCGGTCCGTACTTTCGATCCTGCCTTTTGTGAGCTGCATTCTAAACCTCCGTGCGAATACTTGCCACAGCACGGTCTGTGCAACCATAGACCAAGATAGTCATGGGGCACTTCTCCAAGCTTCCTTCTCATTATGACCGGTTCACTGTTCGTGGGAGCTCGTGAGAGCGTATCTCTTCCCCGCAACACCGCCAGGTACGTCGACTTGAACTCCGTCATGCTTCCTTCTTTCACAGGAACGTGATGTTTACATCCTGATCACGGAGTAGAACATGTCTACTCGGCCGCCACTATGCCTGAAGGGGTGCGTAATTCACGTCATCACATTCAGTGAAGCGAGATGTCATCATTCGCCGTCAGCGCGAATAGGTACATACCCGCTGATCTGTCTTTAGGAACATGTGGACTGTCAATTTCAGTCTCGGAAAGCAATCAGACCCTCGAAAACTGCTGCAGCAAGTCCTTCTTGCCATTGGCCCGTCGCTTTCGAGGTACCCATGCAGCAAGCTGCTCCGTTGATGTTACGAGCCTCTGGAGTAACACGCAATGTGACGCAAAGGCAGAACGTATCGGTAGCGGAATCGTTTTCCGCCTTCTCAGCTTGCGTCCTTAAGTCGAGTGGCGGAAACAATACTAAATCTGCACTACCCAAGGCGGCCCAAGCTAGTAGTCAAACCAACGTCTGACGTATGTCCCATATTGCTGCAACCAAAATCATTTCCCTGCGACGCAGCGGACATAATCAAAGTCAGTGAACTGCCGGTACATCGGCATACTGGGTCACCTGCTCAGGAAACCAATGCAGTCGAAGGGAACATATCTTGAACACCACGTTCGCAAGCACATTCTGACCTTACTGTGGATCGATACGTGCACGCTCCCAGTCGTCATTGACACTATTATTGGATAACGCGATAAGAGTACGTTCCAGACGGTTCTTCCTAAACCTTATGGACTATCTGAAGTGCTGGTTAGCAGGGCAACATGTCCGCAAATACGCGACTGAAATAACGGTGGGAGTGCCAGACTCTACACAGCTCATAGCTCATCTCTCGGCTCCGCCGATGAGACTATCAGGCTGGGAGACAAACGTAGGTCGGTACTGAAACACAGCGACATCTCTAAGATATTATTAACACCATGTCCCGTTCATGCGGCACCGAACATAACCTTCAAGTAGGTCTGGATCTATCGGGGAGCGACAATCCTCCGCGCACCTTAACCTGTGTGTTCACGCCTTGGGTATATGGTAGCCATCGGTATATACCAGGGCCTCACATGGCAACAGATGAAAAAGAGAGACCGATTTATCTGCCATGTACTACAACGTTTCACGCAAATCCAATGGCGGTGTAGTGTAGCCTGCAATACTGAACAAGTGCTCGTACTGTCTGACAATCAGCGTTCCACGTCTAACACTCGTGAGAGCAGTTTATTACACAAATCTCAAAGTACAACATCTGCAAACGGAGAATATCGGTAGCCGGAAAAGAACGCGCTTCGGGTGCCTCGACCTCTTCTTCCGAAATGCACCACGCGGGTAGTCAACTAGTAGGCTGCGAACCCGGCCGTGTATTGGTCAACTTTGCGATGAGTTCGGGACACATCGTTTACAACCTAGCGTAGCACGGCGCATAGACCGAGGTTGATTTCCTGTTCCTCGGGAGGTTAGCTCCGAACACGTACCGGAGGTCCTCTCAATGACGACCCTCCTAATCTGATGTTTGGCGGTGGATTTATGCTGTATTATCGCGATTGTTGCTCGATTCTAGGAAACGGGGGGCATGACGAAAATATCGAGCCAAGCAAGCGACGAACCGACAACTTTTGTCTGATTTTCTCAATATTCCCCCTTTATGACCGCAACACATCTGCTGCGGAAGGCACAATCTGCTGCTCCCGTCTGTGACCTTGAGCCTCGAAGCTGTCGGTCGTCCGCACTAATCATTTGAAAGTTATTCCTGTTAATTCATCACGTGCGATTTGTAACCCCGTAACGAAGATCTGTCAACATGTAATGTAGGGAAACTGGAGCCGAGACACACATAGGAAGGATACATGAGATCAAACACGGGCACGTCGTGCAGAGAGTAACATAGGTGAGAACATGCCAGGAGTTATGAGTATATATGCCTATAAAGTAAGCGGTGCAGCTTGTTGATGCACGATAATAAATTTGACCTTGTTTCGATTGTGGTCGAGCCTCACACCGCTCAGCGTATTGTATGAGTTGGCGGGCAGCATTACAAACGAAGCATGAGCTCCATGATCGAGGCTTGTAATGAACGGAGATGAGGATAATCCTGTCAATCCGGATATTTCCGTCCATATCCAGTCGCGGAAGATGTGTACGAATGTTCCGACAGGGACCAGGGGGAATAATACCCTGCTGGCGGGTCGGTGAGCGCCACCCGGCCTGAAAGCGGAGTCGCAACGCTAGCTGAAGAGGGGCTCTTGATGGCGTTTGCATCTTGCCGAGCGTTGGACAAACTGGGCGACAGGAACGGAGATGATGCGGCGGCTTCGGGATGGGCAGCAGAAGGAGGGGGTACGGGCGACAGCCTCGGGCTGACACTATGGACTCATGTAAGGCGATGGACCTCAGGCAGCAGTCCAAGCGACCTACGAATGATGTCGCACCGGCGTTACGGTGCTGCGATCGATGTCCTTCGACCCTAAGGCTGGTAAGGAGCGGGGGACGAAATCATCGGATGTCCTTAGGCGTTGCAGGACAGTCGCAGAATCGTCGCATGTGCCCTGATTGAAGCTGGAGATAGGCGGCAGCGATACAGTACTTACGCGTCGCTGAACGCGAGTACCGTAAAGCTCCCTTATTGGCGCAAGCCTAATATTTTCACCGTTGTCAAAGGGCGCATTCGAGGAATGATGAGAGGTAGGAGGGTTTGCGGGGGTCGAAGTGGGGTTGACATGACTTTGGTATGGTGAATATCTGGTTCGCGCGATTGCGGGAGGAGATGGCGGTTGAGCCCTCAGTACTCTGGATCCATAGGGGCTGGAAGGCGCAGGTGACATGACAGGCCGTTCGGTAGGGTAAGGCATGTGTAATTGAATAGGCGATCCGCTTCGGGGCAACTGGTCATCGTGAACATGTATGGAGGAGCGGCGGGCTTGAAGGGCATTCGATGGACCAGTAACATGCAGGAATTGGCTGGCTTCTGGACGTTGTGATTGAGCAGGCGAGATAATTGTCCAGTCTTGCTGGGACTCCGCTGTTGTAGTCTGAGGATGATATGTGCGACGGGCCCTCCGTCTGCCGGAGCCAGGGCTTACAACCTGTCCGTAGCCTGCTTGGCCAGGGGACAGGCATGTACTGGGAAACGTGGGTCTGAAAGAGGCACTATGTTATCGGGGATGTAATGCAGTACAAGAGGAGACCTTACCCGAATAAAGGAATCAGTTCGTTGCGGATCGGCCAGGCGACTCTGAATTCGGGCTGAGAAAGGCCTGCTCTGATGACGGTTAATGAGCTCTTACCTGCGAGCCAGGCTCAATGCAATTTCATACGGCATCCAGGTACCCTGGATTTTCAGATACCCTCCTCGTACCCGACGGAGCTTCGAAGCCAGGTCAGGCTGCGACTCAATCATCTTTACGATGTCCGCTACATCGAGAATTTCAGTCCGGCTGGATCATCATGATCAAGCCTGTATAACTCGCATACCTTTAGAATTACCTAGTGCTGCATAAGAAGTTACACTGAGTCACTTGGCATTGACCGTATAGCAACACGTACCTTTCCAGATACCTGTCCAGAGAACATAGCCATCGTCCATGTCCAGCATAATCCATTGGCCGTTGAGGGGATACTCATATACAGGGCTGGATGAAGATTTCAATATATTGCTCATAACAAACTCGACATACTTACATATAGCCTCTGGGATCGTTACTGGTGATGTAACGACCCTTGGTGACATGCTGATTTGGAGTAGAGTATGGTCTGAAACGAGGACCACTGCTCGGCTCGGATTCAGGAGAAGCTGCGGTTTCCTGTATTCACGGCAGCCACATCGATAAGTTGAGGAAAGAAGCATCCTATTGTGAGCTTTACCATGATCGAGCTATGTGGTATGTCTAGTGCTGGGGTTGAAGCAAAAGTCATCTGTTGAAGACTCGGCGGCTTGCTCAACAAAAAGCGCAGTAGAACCCTGGACATAAAGGCGGCTCAGAGCAAGCGGCTAGCGAACGGCATAAAGAAATACGCACAACAAAATTAGCGGTGGAATGGGCTCAAGGGAGGGCAGACAAAGCAAGGGGATTCGGGAAAATACGTGCAACGCTGGTGATACTATAACGATGGAGGGGGCAGGCAAAGATGTCAGACGGATGGTTTGATGGAGCTACTCATAAATTCGAAAGCAGTCAGTTGGCAACTTCGGAGCACACATAACACAACAAGACCCGCAACACTTCCGCGAGAAACCGGACAAGCACACGGTAGATGGTGCCTCCCGACAGGGAGGAAACTTGGATTAGAATGCCCGGTGGAACATTTACTCATTACGGATGATACTCAATCATGTCTGCGAGTGAAAAGCAGTTTAGGATAAGCCTCGGCTCCTCGGCAGGATCTTCCTTAAGGGGATCCTGATCGCAGTCGGCGCCCAGAGGTTTGCAATGAATACGATGGTTCGCGGACTTGCAAGGCAAGCCCTCATATGCACCAGTGGTACCAGTACGGGGAAGAGGCCCACCTTGCTGCTCCTTTCTGATCGGGCACTCTGTCAGGACGCACTCATTTGGGCTAGAGTTTGGCAAGGAACTCACGATCGACAGATAGTAGGCCTCGAGAGGTGTACGTACTGGACCTCGTTGACGTACCCGCGAAAGGCGCCTCCGGATGGAATCGTGATACGGCGGAGGCAGGGCTGCGTTTGGCTGATCGACCTGTTTCCCCATGCAGGAGGTTGGCACATGCATGCAAGGTCCCTTGCGCTTCCGCACTCGGGAAAAGATCTGAGACATTGCAAAGACGAACGAGACTCCTGACATGAATGGGATCAGAATGCACATACGCAGACAGATTTCCACGGGCATCTGTTGGTCGTGATTGATAAGATATTAGCGTGGCCATAACACAGGTTGCGGCTGATTTATTCTTGCCCGCTACGGGAGGGAGGCTGGAAAAGAGGAGGAAAAGATGTCGAGTTGCATACCGGGGAGGGTGACGACCGATGACGGCTCAGGCGGACCGAGGAACGAGACGGAGAGAATTGGCTTTTGGACCTTGGACAGGTCCCTTGAATCCTCGATCAAGTTGCATTCCTTCTCGAACGCCGAGACAGCCAGCTGTGTACGTCACGAGGGAGGAAGAGGAGGGTGAGAGTTGCCGGGCAGTCGCGCGAGTCTCGTTCCCTCATGCGGAAACTCTTGGGTTGTCCACGCGATGTCCTCATTTGACCCCCTTAGGGCATCCCTTAACCCGCCGTCCCACCCAGGCTAGCCCGTGGTGGACAGCTAGCTGCATGTTGCTTCAGAAACCGGTGCGACCTTTTCACTAGTTGCAGGGTAGCCAAAGCCTCGACCGACCCAGTCAGCATTGCTAATACGCCGCTTATGAAGTGCTTACAACGTACTGTAATGCGGTGCCATGCGCTGCCATCTGCTGCCACCTGTAGATTGTAACCGAGCGGTCGATCAGCAATGATGATGGCGACCTGAAATGGTTCGGTACCGAGCACGGGACCGAAACCGGAAACCGTTTTCAGGGGTGTGCATCTCGAAGTTAAAAGCGAGATTCAAAGAGAGTAACGGAGGTCGCACACAGTGTTATCACAGCAGTGGCCATTGAAACGTTGGAATCTTCGATAATCGCATGCCAGGAACAGCACACACGCTCCTTTGATCTCTGCCCTATAGGTATCCAATACTACCACGCGGCACCGAACGTAGAGCACATCTCAACGCATCTCCGTCTCCTCTCTCCCATGAAGCACGAACTCACGCCTTCCCAAGGAGAGCCTCACGCACCTCCGTGCTCCCGAATCCACCACCTGTAGTGTAGATGACGTTACTAACTTGGAAGCCGTTGAACTGGGATGCAGCGCAGATAGTGTAAGCACCCATATTGTCGAAAGCGAGCCAATCTCCGACCGACAGAGAGCTGGGAAGCTGGGTGACCGGGCATACCACGTCGATTGAATCGCACGTCGGACCCCACACACTGCATGCGCGTACCGGTTCGGAAGTAGGAACGTGGAAAGACCCGTTCAGGGATAGCACGTAGGGTTGCGGTGTCTGATGATCAAACATGATGCAGTTGAACGCTCCGTATACACCGTCGTTGATGTAGTCTGGGTAAATGGTTTGAGTTAGCCACACTCCTTTCGTTTGTGAATTTCGGACGTACACATAGCGCTTGGCTGTTGAGGATCCAACTCGATCTCCTGGGCACCGTTCTCAGCAGCAGGTGGGGCTCTCCGAGCTATCACGTTGACCGCCAGACTGAACGCACGAGACACGTAGTACCTGCCAGGCTCGGCGATGATCCTCAGTCCACTGCGAATGGGGAAATGGGTTTCGATAGACTCTTTCAGAATGGCAGCCGCCCGCTCAAAGGTCGAGTCCTCGAATCCTCCCCCGATGTCAAGGAGAGTAAAGTTGTATCCGGCCGCCTTTCCCATATCAAAAGCCGCTTTGGCACGAGCTATCGCATCTGAATAGGCCGTGGAGTCGAAGCACCCGCTGCCCACGTGAAAGCTGACGCCAATAACGTTCAGGTCCAATTCCCTCGCTTTGGACAGCAGAGCGGGAACTGTGACGAGCGGCGCCCCATATTTCAAACCAAGTCGACATAGGGACCTCGAGTCGTCTGTCAAGATGCGGACAACGAGCTTCGCCCCTGGATGAACGCGGGCGATTTTGTACAGTTCGTCGGTGTTGTCAAAAGTCATCATGTCAACACCCGCTTTGGCAGATTGGCGGACAAACGACGTAGGTTTGCAAGGGTTGGCGAAGATCAGCCGAGACGGCTCCACTCCAAGTGAAAGCACCTGTGAAATTTCTCCGTTCGACGCGCAATCGAACCCTGTCCCAAGCGCCGCAAGCAATCGGAGAACATAAGGGTCCGGGTTACATTTCACGGCTATATGAGATGTGTGATATGATTATGTGGTCAAAACATTTCAGTACGACGAGCTTACCATAGAACGGCTCGACTTCTGGAAGAAACGCTTTCCACCTCAGGTGTTGGCGATATACGTAACTGAGATCAGCTACGAAGAAAGCCTTCTCTGATTCCGGTTCTCCATCTGCGGATAGTTGCGTGGCCCTCATAACACCGCTCCGAAGATGCAGCTCTGGGTGGCCGTGGTGCACGGAGGGAAATCCTGGAAGTGAGAAATCCTGTGCGAGCTCACTCGCAGTTGGAAGAGCACTGCCATTGTGGGCAGGAGGGGTATCTTGATAGGAGGAAGAATGGAATGAAGTCGTAACAGATGGAGAACAAGAGAGGGAAAATTGAGAGTCAAAACCAAGTGGGATGTGAGTGGCGAGGACTTCAACTGTAGACATGTTTTCCGTTGAAATTTTGGTCTCGGGCACTGCCAAGTCTGCGTCAAACTCGGGATCTAAGTCCAGATCTTTGAGTGGCAAAGGTCTGATAGGTACGAAGGAGGTATGAGTTTTTTTGCGCTTCGGGTGCGCTGCCACTGCGATGCGTGAGGTCGTTGTGTTTTGCTGAAGCGTTGGAACCCGTGATTACCGCGCCCACCGCCGCGGTCGAAGACGAGCCCGGCGGAGTAGGTGTCGGTAACTATAAGGCTTCTTTCAGTGAGGGGAGGTTTCCTCGCTCCCTGTGCAGCGAGGAAAGGGCTTGAAGGGCGATGGAGCGGTTTTGGGAGATGAAACGGTAAGGAAGATTGAACTGATGGAACTTGATTGGTAGACGAGTCCGGCACGGGCCTGTCAGGGAGGTTCGCCTGCATGAAAGTATTGATTTGACACACAATGGGCAGAAAAGTAGAAACACGAACCTCGAACGGATGACCACCTACAGGAATGCCAAATATTGTCAACATATCAACATGGAGATAAGTCTGCCAACGCACTCTCGGGTCAACAAACGTAAGTCGTCGTTACGCGCTTGGTCAGAAATGGTGACGCAGAGAGGTCTCTGCTGTCGAACACTTGAGTTACGACAACAGAGATAGCACTGGGTGTGGTAGTACGAGAAAGAGCACGGTTCGAGGCTGTGAAGGGAAGCGGTCGAGGTTGTTTCGAGGAACCTCCGGCAGAAATTTTGCTGGACATCGATTGCATTCACGTGACCGTCCTATTATGTCACCGCGTGCCGGGCCGTCGCATTCATCAACGAATGGCAATGCGCACATAGCTTTTTACAACTACATCCAATCCGTCCATAATTACACATCGAGCAACGCATTTAAGCAAAGAGAGGTGATTAATCAATTTTAGCTTCCACATCGCCATCTAAAGAAGTCTGTGGCGTATTTACGGTTGTAGGTCCAGGAATCGCTGATTTAACCACAGAGGTAAACGGACTGGGATGCAGAGCAGAGCTCGCTAGAGGACCGAGCGGTACTTTATTCCCTACTACCAGGCCCGTTGCTCTTTTTCGAGGTACAGAGTGGTCGCGTATATGCGTGACGGAATAATTGGGCTGCGATGGTACCCATGGTATGGGAGCCGCTGCGGCCGAGAATTCCTTGGGAGACAGTGGGCCCGGATATACTGTTGCTTGAGCACCCGGCTCGTAAGGCGTAGCCGTTAATATGTTGGACGAAGAAATAGGTGCCGGTTGTGCGCCATGTGCTTGAGGCGAAATGTCTGAAGGGTCCCATTCTAGGAGACCTCCAAGAGGAATATGCTGCACAACAACCCGCTTACCCAATACTTCGGCCTTTGGAGGGTATTCAGGAGTTTTGTGACACGATCCAAGAGCAAATACGTACCTCGTACATTTTGAACAATCCGGAGTTCACCTTTGACCAAAGTTGTACCCCCGTAGCAATGCTATAAAGCTGAGAGGAGTGCTCAAAGAAAGGCCCTTGCTTGACTGCAAGTATACGAGAGATCTGTAAGAAATAAAAATTGGTCGGAGGTAATGGCGGGCGTATGACCGCTGATACGGGGATATCCTTCTGGTCTTTGTACAGCAATCAGGTTTTGGTAGACCTGTCCGGTGTGTGTCACTCACCTCGAAGCTGCGCACTGCCAAATATGTAGCCCAAAAAATGATAATCATCAAGGCCCCAGACGCCATGGCTGCCTGCAGGTTCTAGTTTGTATACATCTTGCAGCCTCCAGCATAGCCTCACATATCGCAAGAAAACTATGAGCACCATTTGACGCTCCACTTCAGGATCGGGTTCGAAGAATCGGATAAGGGTCAGGCATAACAAGAAAAGCGCAAACGAGGTCTCATGTCCAGTGCCGTAATCCATACGGGTGAACGAGCCGAAAGAGGTGAGTAAGTATGGCGCTAAATGTGGCACAGCGGCCTCCATGTGGGGTGGTAACAGCATAATCAGAAGCTTTTCGTGCTCCTAGGCCCACCACGTCGGTTCAGTATACGCGATTTGCTGAGACACAATCCACTTACGTCTTCCAGGCGCTTTCCCCAAGAGCGGAAAGCTAAATTTCCAAATCGTTGCGGAGTGGGTAGAGGAGGAATGTCATCTATCCATTTATCAAGCGTTTCCAAAAGGGACAAAGTAGACAGCGTTGCCTGTCAGAGATGTTGAGAACAATTCAGATGTAATAAGTGACTGAGCAAACCTGGCTTGGCGAAGGAGAAGACCATGGCAAAATATGCCCCACTACCGATTCGTTCAAACGCCGCAAGAATAGAGCGAAATCTCTGTATCCTGTGGTCGTCTGCCACGTACCGAGATCCTCGTCAGTTCTGATCTTCTGACTCGGTTTCGAAGATAGCTGGGCAACAACATCAATTGGCACTTGTCGAAGCGATGAACGTCCCGCTGGAGTGGATGTCATATGTAACCACGATACAGCGGGTATAACCCGGAACCTCGAGATATTCCGGAAGTATTCGGTGTTGTCTCAGTCCTCGCGCTTGAGATATACAGAGGATGAAGGACATACTAGAAACAGCGTCATGGATATATACTCATCATCATGAGTACTCATCTGAAGAACTACTTACTATGATGGGAGGAGTGAAGATTGCGAACGTCCAATGATATCGGATCCAGAGGCGTGATCGGCATTCTGAGCGGCGCACGTGACATCATTCCCGTGTCCGCAACGCGCTGGTGGCTGGAGTCAAGACGCGTCGAGCGAGTCTTGAGCAATTTTCCACCATATACAACGTTGCTTCATCAGACATAGCCTTTGGCTGAAGTACAACACCATCAAGCTGGATAATACAGGATCCGTTTATCGCGACAGGACAAGGTATATCAACGAATGGCACCATATGACGAATGGAACAGACTTGACGAGGATGACGAGGACGACCTGCAAGATTCTTCGGTGAACTCAAGCGTATGCTATTTCCAGAGAGTATTTGCTAATTATTGCCACATTCAGGTGTTTGAAGGAAAGAAAGACGTGATACTCTTCGCAATTGACTGTTCTGAATCCATGTTGGCGCTACGCGACGACCCCAATTATGAGGACGATAGTGTGAAGACTTCGCATATTTTGACGGCACTCGATGCTGCTATGCAGATACAGAAGAAGAAGGTGACCGTAGGACCTAACGACGCTGTTGGAATTATGTTTTTCAATACGGTTTGCCTTTCGAGACACATTGCCAATTCAACCAGCTCATGTCTGCTCCCCAGAGTCGTAAGAATGAGGGATCAGAGCATGGCTCTGACATAAAACGTGGAAACTTTATTTTCCAGTCCATTTCCACTATCAGCGCACCCAAGGTGCAAGAACTCATCCAACTCCTTGACTGTACGTGCAATTGAATACGCTGTCGCACCACTTGACTCTACTGACTCTCCGACATTAAGCTGCCCGTCAGGATCCAGATCTTTTGAGGGAGACTTTTCCTCCACTGAGTGGCACTCGTGTCCCAATAGGCGATGTCTTCACGAGCTGTAACTGGATAATGCGCGACGGGTAAACTGCCATTCCGCGCCTAGACCCCCTGGCAGTTGACATAGATCTTTGCAGTGCTCCGAAAACCGCAACAAAACGCGTCTTCCTTATAACGGACGAAGATGATCCCAATTCTGGTGCGGGAAGTGACCGTCTTCTCACCTCCGCGAGGACCACATTGATCGTATGCCCACTGACCACATACCAGGCTTGCGCTGATCCTGACTGTTCTGTAGGACTTGACTCAAGCTGGAATAACCATTGAGCCATTTTTTATCAACACAGAGGAGAAGCCGTTTGATATCTCAAGGTTCTACTCCGTATGGTCCATTTGTCTCTGTTGTTCTTTTTTTGTTCGCTGACGTTACTCCGAACTTAGTCTGTACTCCTTCAAACCGACATAACGGAGGATGAAGACCTGCCTGGAGTCCTCCCTGAATCCGTTTCTATCACTCGAATCGATGACCTGTTATCGCAAATGAGGTTTCACGAGGTTCCCAAGCGCGCTTTATTCAGCATACCCTTTCAATTAGCTGACGGATTCACCATCGGCATCAAAGGGCAAGCGTCTGCATCATGTACCCCATTTCTTCTGCCTCACATACGAATTCTTTCGCAGTTACGGTTTAGTAACAGAACAACGTAAAGGCCCATACAAATATTTCGTGGATCGTGGGGACGGGATGAGAGTAGTGAACACTCGAAGCGATTGGATTGACAAAGTAAGCCACCGTTGGTCTTCCCGGCGCACCGTGAATCTCAATGTTTCAACGATAAGACAACTGCTTTGCCTGTGAAGAGGGAAGAGATGCTGTATGGCATGAGCCTCGGGGAAACGGTCAAAGCTGAGGCTGTGGAAGAGGACAATGACGCCGACGAAGAAGTCCAGGGTCACAGTATAGCTCGTGCCGTACCCCTCGATGCAAAGGTGAGAACGGTTCATGCGCTCTCTGTGCAACATGACAAAGGATCATCCCAAAGGTGTTCTATACAGCGGACGAAATCAAGTCTTTTCGCACCCTGGGACTTGAACCACGTACGAGACTTCGCTGATCACCATGTTATGCGTCTGACGTGATCTCGAAAACCAGAGATCAAACTTTTGGGATTTAAGACCCGTAAATCATTAAAGTTTGAAGATAACGTCAAGCATTCCGTATTTCTTTACCCGGATGAGATGGTGAGCATATGTATCATCTGCCATTTCATGAATGTCTGCTGACCTCAACACACATACAACCCGGAAGACTTACTCCGGGAGTAGGCGCACCCTCAGCGCTCTGGTGAAAACGATGATCAAGAAGAAACGGATTGGTTTGGTGCTTTCGCTGCCAAGGCGGAATGCTACTCCCACGTTTTGTGCGCTGGTTCCTCAGGTACGGTCAAATACCTCCACCCCTCTCCCACCGACGCTCGCCCGGGTGTCAATTATATCTACCCGCATCGCTCATTTCGTCGTTTCATCCGCTAGGCAGAGAAAGTTGAAGAGGGCGGATGGATAGAGCCTGCAGGCCTTCATCTTATTACACTTCCATTCGCAGATGATATCCGGGCCGCACCTGAACAAGTGGTATCCGCTGCACGAGGTCAATTCCCATTAGATATTGCTCGGGTGGTGACAAGCTATTCTCATTTTACCTACTCTTCTAGCTTCTGATGAACTCAAAGATAAAGCGCTACAGTGGATCGAGAAGCTGAAGTCCAAAAACATGAGCTATCCTCCAGATTCCTACCCTAATCCTGGTGTGTTGGTACTCGGGACCGACGACATAACCTTCGCTCACCCTTACCGTAGCCCTGGCATACCATAATGCTCAACTGGAAGCAAGTGCATTCCGTGAAGAGTTCGACCCTGAATCGTTTGAGGATCTGACGCAACCCAACTACGAAGCCATACGCAAGGTGGGTTTCGCACTCACGCCTGCCCAGGATAATTCATTTTCTGATATTGCATCTCGCGTGTCTTGTCACCTGTTCATGGTGCATGTTATCTCGAAATTGCCAATTGCGTGTATAGAGAGCTGGGCATCTGATCAAGGATTGGAGAGAAACCCTGAGAAATGAGGAAGCATTCTCTACGGTCGTGCAACCCTCGGGACCGACACGACAGAAACCGGTAAGTCTTTCACTTCGAGTGGTTGTGGGATATGTGCATCAGAGGTGCCATATGACACCGGGGAGATAGGTTACTGACCAATGTTATGTTCCTTCTTCTTCCCAATGACAATTTAAGGATGCGAGTGTCGACGAAGCAGACATATGGCGCAAATACGAAGATGGCGAACTATCGAAGGTGAGAATCGAACAGGCACACCAGCAGTCTGGGTGCACCCGCTGTTTTGGGTGATCACCACTCGAGGAACCTGCTGACCTTTTCTTTGATCGCACCTCTACAGCTCCGTGTTGATCAGCTCAAAGTAAGTTTTGTCGTCATTCCAACTGCCCATGGGCCTGCATGTGGGCGTGGCGTCGTGGGCGCGGGATAACATATCAAATTCGGCGGTGTTGCTATGTGCCCTCACTCATGACAGAGAGATGCGACCGCTCCCATGCTAATTTTGCTTCGTTCGTTCTTTACATAGACCTTCTTGAAGAGCAAAGGGCTCTCCGTGTCGGGCAAGAAAGCTGATCTACTTGACCGTCTTGGAGAATATTTCGACACGCACCCGGAAGCATGAGCAATCGGTTTACTCATATAGGTCTCCGATGGGTTCGAATGTTGTTATGGCGAGTGACGATCAACTTTGGATGCTCTCGACTCGAAATCTAGGCTTGCAATATCTTCGAAAAAGCGACCCGTCGACAGACTATCCAACCGTCAAGTTATTTAATCAGATCATGCAGATGAGAAAATACTGCCTCGGCACCGAGGCAAGCTTACTTGTAACCGTCTGCCACTTCCATATGCACGTTGTCCCTTATTCTCATGTACCAAAACACCGGTATCTGGAATTTTACCTTCAGTAGCAGTGACCGCCCGCGTCAGTGGTATAGCGCGACTGGTGTATAACCACTACTGTGGTTGTCAAAGTAAGACACGGTGGCCGACCCTTGGGAACGGCAGGTGATTTTCGATGATACGAGGACTCGGACTGGCTATGTTATTACACTATGACCATAATTGGCTGAATAGAGTGCAGCTATGCAGCTCCTGGTTCTGTGACGGAAACAGCAGCCGATAGTCCGAGGGTTGTCGTGACGATTGTGGCCACTGGTGACCCCGGTCTGATGCGCCTTGGTCGGCGTCGAGTTTGTCGGCTTGGGGTACGACTCTCGCACGCTTGGGATTAGCGCTGAATGTTATCAGATAACGGTTTGACCCGGATTGCGCGATTTGAGCTTATCCAATCTCGCAGCCCCATTCTTTAGCCACTTAGTCAGTGTCCGTCTTTGCTGTCCTCTGCTCTCTCCTGATCGGCCACCGTCTGTCCCTCGTATTCATCCACGATGTCGGCACCCTCCAACGCCATTGAGGTCACTTCGCCTGAGCACTTCCAGTCTTTACTCTCTGCGGATTTACAGCGCACATCCCTGATCAACTTCTGGGCCCCATGGGCAGCGCCATGTGCGCAGATGAACGAGGTCACGCTGGAACTGGCGAGGAAGTACCCGCAGCTTTTGGTCCTCAAGGTAAGATGCAATGTTTAGAGAGATGAAAAGGCTTGCCGGCTAATGCGTATGGTGCTCGTTCAGGTGGACGCGGAGTCGCAAGAAGACATCGCTGAGTCCTTTAACGTCGAATCTGTACCGACTTTTGTCATCCTCAGGGTATGCAATGCGTACTTTCCTATTTGGTACGATGTTCACACTGCTTGTAGGGTCACACCCTCCTCGGTAGGATTGCTGGAGCAGACGCTGCTGCGCTGACCGATACCATCGCGAAGCACGTCCACACTCCTTCATCGGTCGTTCCGCAATCCCACACCGAGAAGGCCCCCGCACCGCCCACTGAAATCGAGGCCGAGAAGCTGGAGTCGGAGGCTCAGCTTGATGAACGTTGCCGCAGTCTCATGACCCAGAGTCGAGTAGTGCTCTTCATGAAAGGAGTACCTGACGCACCTCGCTGTGGTTTCTCTCGCCGTATTGTGGCCCTTCTCAGGGATCACAGCATTGAATTCGCCCATTTCGATATCTTGAAGGACGAAAGCGTCCGCGCTCGTCTCAAAGTTCTGAACGACTGGCCGACATTCCCTCAGGTCATCGTCAACGGCGAGTTCATTGGTGGCCTCGATATTCTGCAGGAGATGGTGGAAAACGGCGAATTTGATGAAGTCGTCAAGGCTTAGGTTTTCTTTCTTGTTGTGAACTCATTGTAGAAGTTTTATTTCTCGAGCATTGTTCTAAGTCTGACTGTTGTATCGCTTTGCTGGAACTCGTTTATAATGTCATATACACATGCTACCTCCCGTCAACCCGTTCGGAAGGCCGAACGTCCGGCATATGAAAACCGAATGTGATGTCACAAAGACGTTTCTCTTATTATGCTTTGTAGGCCTCATAATGTTCGACCTGCGCAAGTGCAATCATCATGAAGAACCCTTTATTCACATTGGTAGAGTGCTAAAGCTAACAATCTACGCCACAACGACCCGACACACCTAAAATGGGGATAGTATACGGACTAGCTGTGAGTCTTGTGATCAAAGGCCGTCCAACTGCAAATCCGCTGGGCTGGCGCCGTTCAAGGATGTATTTGCTCGCGGACATTTCAAAAGAGTGCTCTGGCCTTACTCGATGTTCACGTACAAATTTGTCTTTTGAGATCTCAGATGATAGGTTATTCCAAGACACAAGTAGAAATACGTCAACAACGGGATCTTAACGAGAGGCGGGCCACTCAGGTGGCACGACCACACCTTGGTCGCGAGGTGGATTGGTTATATAAATGAAAGGCCACTGCTAGCACTGCTCTTTCCGCCTTCATACTGCACTCTGCTCCACTCCACAGTTTAATTTTCATGGACGCGTCCCTGTTGGAACAATTTGCGGCTGCGAGGTCAGGTTCAGGGATTGGGAGGTAAGTGCGATGCGCTAGTTGTATGCGCAAACTCATAACAGCTCGCTATATGCACTACAGGCCTGTCAGAGAACTGATAGCGACGTACGTCCTACTTGCCCGTTGTGTCTGTTTGGATACTTGGTAACATAGTTGCTCTATCGACGTATGCAGCGATGGACCACTGAAAGGGGCAGAATCACAGAGATTTCGGTCATGGTTTACTTCAGAATGTATGGAGCCCTCCCGAGACCTTGACGACTACGGCCAGATGCTGTTCACGGGAGATCTTGCTGGTGTGAAGAGAGAATGCGCACGCCGCGTTGCAGTACTCGTCAAGACTGGACTGAGCGAGGACGAAGCTATCACCAAAGCCGGCCAGGCACAGGCGGAGCTTCGATGGGGTCCTACACGCGTTCCGATATTTGACCTCCTGCTGCTTGCAAGGCATATAGAACCGTTGGGTCGACAGGAAGTCCTTTCAGTCGTGCAATACCTGATTAACGAGGCCAAAGTCCCTGTCGGGAGTAAAGACCTTTCAGGGTCCATGGCCATCTCCCATGCTATATCGACCATGCCATCGTTTGACCCCGAGCTCGCACAAGTCCTTTATGACGCAGGAGAGGACGTCAACGGGCGCAATCGGTATGGTTGTACGCCCGCACACGAGATCTGTATGGTACGCCCCGGAGAGGACCGATCGCTCGACGCGCTGGAGTGGTACATCTCCCATGGAGGCAACCTAGATGTGAAGGACAACGACGGCATGACTCCTCGCGCTATATTGAACCGGATGCAGGCAGCGTACCGAATCTATCCCGGCCCGAACTCTGCAACAACCATGTCGAAGGCTGTGGCGAAGGAGGACCAGCGGAGGGCACGACTCAAGGGCAAGTGTTGTGCGTTCTGTGGGCGGGAGGCAGAACATCTCATGGCGTGTTCGCGGTGCAAGGCGACTTATTGTTCCCCGACTCCTGGAAAGAGTTGTCAAAAAGCAGACTGGCCGTTTCATAAGACGGAGTGTGGGAAGGTCGGGAAGTAGACTCGTTATTAGGGGGAGAGTAAGGCCCAGTTCGGGAAGCGCGATTCTCGCCAGAATCTTGCTTTTCCGGATTCTCGGCCCCTCAGATTCTTTTTGAAAGAAACGCATCAAAAACCAGTCTGCTTTCCGAACGCACGCGATTCTCGACGGATTCTGGGTGACTCGCTGTGATCTGTGACATTTATGTGACATGGGCAAATTTGCACTATTTCTGCTCCTGTATCCTATTCCTCTCATCTAACTTTGTAACATTTATACACAAAGACAATAACAAACATAATTACATATATCCTTAGGCCACAATCATTGTTTTTCGCAGCCAGGAGTGCATACATAGTCATGAGTTGCAATGGGTCTGTCCGGCGCTACGTGGTGATGTGTGTTACAAAAGTGACACGACAAGAAACTCCGGGACTGCCGCGGGGAAGCGCTCGCTCCAGTTTCTTTCCAGTTTCTCCTGGGCGCCAAAAAGGATCCGGCAACGGAAAAGCAAGATTCTGGCGAGAATCGCGCTTCCCGAACTGGGCCTAAGTACCCGTTCCTGAGCCTCCATCTCCCTGGCCTGAATGGAAACCACGCAGCGCTCGACTCCTTGTGTACCATAACGATTGTATTGACTTGACCCGCTGAAATGATTTTGTAAGCTTTCCCCCCAATAGATTGATAGAATCATTCTGCGAGTGAAAGGCCGACTAAAGATGTCAGCATACCTGGCTGCGAACTCAACGAAGCTGGGGTTGCTCGCGGCATCGTGGTGTAAGAGTGGCTACTCGGAGCTTGCCATTTAATCGTACTGTTTTCCACTGTATCCGTGGTAGACCTCCCATAATCAACAGAGTGATTTTAACCTCTGACGAACTCAGGAACGCACTGAACATCATGTCAGTCAGTCGAAGGTGCACAGCATACGATATTTCGAACAATGCTCACGTGGTTCTGGCACACACAGCGCATTGAAAGGAAGGATGGTCTGTCGATTAAGGTCGGTGATACGGTTTGGACACGGTTCAGAGATGGCAAACATGAAGGCGATGTGAGTCGCGTTCATAGGTCGCTGGGCACATCCAAAACTTGAGATTTCCTAATCAAGGTTAAAGCCGTGGCTAAAAATGAACAGGAACTTAAGGAGGCTGGGAATTTGGTGTGGCCGTGAAGAATCCCCTAAAGGTAGGCACCGTACGCACTGTGCTCTCGAGACAGTAATTCCATCTAATTTTCTCTCATAAAACCAGGTTATCTTTGAAGACCAGGTTAGTACAAATCTGATGACGTTTTGACGAAATTCGACTTACCAGTATAACAGCATGGACATACTGTGTCGCATAACCTGGCCACGCTGGAACACGTTGCACAGTAGTGGATATATGCTGTAGATAGGTATTGACCAAAGAAACATATTTGAGCCGTGTCTGTCAGACATCACTCGCAGCTCGAGAGTCGACCAATTGCATTTATAATCTCTGAGGTTGTGGTAGCAGAGTGAACAACAGACCATTGCAGCTGTAACGGCCGCGGTATGAGCTTCACGGGCGCAATCACGTGGAGGCACCGGGTGTTACGGCCGACGCCGTCTCTTGCACCAAACCTGTCTCTTCCGTCGCGTTCGTCATCTCCCCATCCCTTTCTAACCAACATGTTCTCTACACGAGCCACTGGTCTGCGCCATGCTTTTAGACAAGCTGCATTGAGCTCTAAATCCTGTACGTATCCTTTGTTATAGCGCGCTCTATCACCTCATCGTGGTGTGTTTAGCTCAGAGCCAGGCCGTCCGGACGACCATCGCGAAACGGTGAGGGATTTCGCGCAAGAACGGAATACTACTGGGTTCGAAGACTTACATACCATTTGCTTATCAGGTCTGTTCAGACACAGTCCTTGCCCCCAAGTGCCGCGGACAAAATCCTCAACGAACAGCGACTCAAGCGACCCAGTAGCCCGCACTTCACCATCTACCAACCCCAGCTTACATGGGTCGGCTCGATCGCTAACCGTATTACTGGGACTGGACTGAGTGTCTGTAAGTCTGTTCAGCGTGCACACACGATATGCCCCCTTTAACTCCGTGTACCTCAGTGCTCTACGGGTACGCCCTTGCGTACCTCGTCGCCCCTGAGACATTCGCCTCTGCCAACGTGATTGAGCTCATCCACGGTCTGCCTGAGGCCGTGAAATACACAGGCAAGACCATCTTGGCTGCGCCCTTTGCCTTCCATTCTATCAACGGCTTGAGGCACTTGGCCTGGGACTCGGGAAGATGTATGTCCTCCGCTCTATCGACTCCATGCCTATCGTCAATTGACTGTTGTATATATAGTGCTTACTTTGAAGGGTGCTTACACTTCTGGGTACGCAGTGTTGGGAGCGTCTGCTATCGCAACAGTTGGGCTTGTTTTGTGGTAAACAATGACCAAACAGTCAAGTCACATTGTTGTATCTTCCAAAGACCCCTGGTTAGCATACCTCAAA
Organism: Trametopsis cervina; assembly: GCA_022385755.1. Taxonomy (NCBI): domain Eukaryota; kingdom Fungi; phylum Basidiomycota; class Agaricomycetes; order Polyporales; family Irpicaceae; genus Trametopsis; species Trametopsis cervina. Next base: position 502,792 of record MU278350.1, read on the forward strand.
CTTCATAAGCTACCGGTGCTCCGAAATACGTAAGCTCGATGACGCTTATGAATACCGGCACTACGGTAAGAGTACAGCATTCGCCAGTGCATGCCGTCTTTACATACTGTACATTGCTTTTTATCCCATCCTACACGCAAACGGGACGAGGTGATGAAATAGACAACAATAAGATCCGACGGACAGACAAACCTTGTCCCATTCTTGCTGCCCTGGTCCCATCGTGTAGAATGGAGTATTCGTACGTCCGTCGCGACATTATCTTGCATTCACTGCATTGCACTGCTTCGAGCGTAACGTGCCTCGGTGCATAGTATTCAGCTATTTGAAAGTGGTGTTATAGGTAGTTTGACTGTGGCAATGTCAACATCACTGATGATATGTGATTGTCTTGTAGATGTAAACGAGGCTGTGTCTGACGCTCACAGTTCATGTATATATGACGGATGCTATCCTGACGTGACTGCCCACTGACCTTTTAGCAGTCTGTAAAGATGGGAAACAAACACTCCGTCCTGGAAGATGAACATCAGGATCGAGAGTATCAGACCTTGGTTGAAGCTGTTGATAGAGCAGAAGGACGACAGCCGAGGCTCAATGCCAGTGGCGCTTATGACCTCGAAGCTGGCTATGCGCCTTATTTCAGACCCAACGCAGGCTACAATCCCTACACGGGCGTATTTGCAGATCCAGAGCCAAACACCCGCATAAGTGAGGTGTCCAGCTCACTGTGTAGAAATCTTCCCTGATATTCTCTCGCATCCAGATACCCTTCGTAGTGCGATCCGACAACCAAGTTATCCCGTTTATCCACCACCCCAGGCAGGGTATCGGACTGAAATCCAAAACGCGACGAATCCACCTCGTGATCTTTTTTCTAACGAGGTTAGATATGGCTGGGAACCCCCCATCCGAGCTGACGGTGGGGTGTATTACGACCCCCGCCGTCCTTATTCACCTCCCCCAAGCCCACGTGGACATGCTTCACGCCTTGAATCGCCTCCGAGGGATCCCGTCATCGTTGTGCCTCCTGTACGGAGTTATTCTCCCCCTTGTATCATTCGGCGCCATTCTCCTTCTCGTCTAACTCATATATCTCCATCTCGTTCTCGTCGGTCTCGTTCTCGGTCTTATTCTCCTCGTTATAGACGGTCGCGTTCGTCGCCTCGTCTTCGTCGGTCTCGTTCCAGGTCTCGTTCCCCGCGGCCTGCCTGTCGTTCACGATCAAGGTCTCGTTCCCCCCGGCGGCGGTCGCCAAGTTATCGCCCTCGCCGACTATCACAATCTTCTACTCGGCGAACCCTAACGTTGCATAGTCCTATAATCCTTCCGATACCAATACCGATACCTTACAGTCAGCCGCAATCAAGATCTCCTAGTGTAAGACGCAGGTTATCAACTATCGACTCTGTCCCCGTTCCGCTCGTATTAGATGATGCTACGAGTCCTGTACGGCCACATAGCCGTCCATCTTCAAGCCCACGCCACCATGTATCGTCACTACCATCATATGAAAGGGAGACACGCAGTAGATCAAATACCCGCAGCACAAAATCTGGTACCCGCCTAGTATGTCGGTCTCCGTCACCTGCGCGGGCTCGCCCGGATTCAGTGGGAAATCTGTCCACCAAGAGCTCTCCGAAGCCTATGCACCGTGGGTCGCGCTCTAGTTCCCCTCGAGGGTAAGTCAGTTAGATATGGGGAGGAATCTATCTGGATCTTCTGCGCAGGAGAACAATCATTCGCACCTCACGCCTGAACGAGAACACGCATTCAGACCTTCGGACCAGACGCAATTCGTACCGTTCACCATCACCTCCAACTACCATTCAACCCATGTGCGTATATGTCAATGTTCATCTAATGTTTGTTAAGCTGTGACTCCATGACAGATTGCCGAATTTTGATGACCCTCCATATGAGAAGTATGTAATTCAGATTTTTAACTTCTTGTTCACTTCTCTCATCGTCCCGCAAATAGGTTGCGTACAGCTATTGGCGAGCTGGAAAAAACGATGCGCGAGTTGTTGCAAACCCAAAGGGCTCACACTGAACATCTTCTCAGTTTAAGCAAACAAACCGCCAGTGCCGGCGGACATCGCCAGGGTGGTATGGACAGTTCGCCTCTCCCATCGCGTGGACGTGCATCGCCGGTGGTGCCGCTACGATCGGAAGAGCATTTTAAAACTCGGGAGAAACCTGAACAGGGATTGAATTCGAGCCCCGGTATAGGGCGTCGTCTCGACACAAAGGAGCTCTATGCTCATAGACCACCCGTGCAGGCTTACAGAAACATACCATATGCGGTGGGATTAGGCATTACATCGGTAGCACCCGCACCTCAGTGGCAGCCGGCATGGAGGACTTTCCCTCTCAAGGTGTTTAGGGGCTCAGACTACACCATCATGAAGATTCAAGCGCATTGGGACGATGAAGCTTTGCTTCGAGAACTGCGGAAAACATATGATCGGCTGAGGACGTGGCGTAAATGGCTATCACTTCGTAATGTTAGGTACGTGAATATACTTGCTCTTATGCTGCTGAAAGTTGAGGACGCCCAATTCGGTAGGTCTATTACAATGGTCTTGGTGAGTCAAGTCATACCGCTCCGATTTCATCGAAAGGTTCTCATATCCCATCTCAAGGCCGACCATTCTTTTGTGTTCCCTCAGCGAGTTGGCCCGGCGCAGATCAGCCCTTCGAAAAACATGCGCCTGAGGTACTATCTGTCACACCCGCGAAGTATGGAAGGGCGATACGAATTCATTCAAGTCTTCACCGCTCGCACTGATCTCGGTATCGAATTCGTGGAGCGATTCCAATTGTCTCGCATAGCGATAGCAGTCATCTTACCGATCGTATTCGCGACACTCTTCGGCATTATATGGGCTGTGCTCACAGGTGACGTCTCTAGCGCATTTACGGTCTCAGGTGAGCTCCGAAGGTTTTTGAGCACTCGTGGAACATCAATTTGAGACGAATATCTTTACAGGGTATATCACATCCGCGTACTCTGTGTGTCTGGTCCTCGTTGGAGTGCTGAATCTAGTTGAAACCTAGTTCTGCTATAATCTGATGAGTGAATGAGACCATATGGATGTAGTCAGACGAAACATGTACTGCCTTGAGCCCTAAATGATAGTCCGTTGGATGCATGAAAAAGATGTGGAAATAAAATGACCGTATGATCAAAGTGACAGAGCCCTGACTTCTACCTCCAGGGCTTTCACCTCGACCTCGAGTTCGACCGTCAGAACCTCTGGCTCCTCTTCGATGTGATGCGTGCGGTTATGAAGAACACCCCAAGCATGCCACCAATCCTCTCCCTGGTCGTCGCATTCGTATGAGAATAACTTCTCCGGCTCCTCAAGCGAGTACAAGCCCAAATCCGCCCCATCCCTTTTCCCGAGGTTACGTATCATTTCGTCGCGCTCTTCCTGTTCGGGTCCGTGCTTCAGCGTGAACATCTTGGTTCTGCGCTTTTCACGCTCGACTGTCGTTTTGCACCTTTCTTGCCGGATATCTTGGAAACCGTACAGGAGGTTGGAAATTTGATCCTTGTATTGTAGATGTGAGAATAGTTTTCCGAGTACGCCTGCGTCTTCCAGCCCCATGCCAAACGATTGCATTGATCCTTGCTGTTCATGTGAACGTTAGGAGATTAGTACACCCCGATCGGAGATGGAAAGTACTTACTGGAAAGGGGTGGGCGGCACATCCCATGACCATGAAATGCCGATCATCGTCGGCGACCCAATCTTCGATATCTTCGTAATCGTAATTCTGACACCGTATCGCAGGGGCGCATAGGGCGAAGAGCTCTCTTATCCTGTTACAGAATGCTCTGTCTGGATGTACAAGTATGCAACGCGGCTTTACGTACCATGGGTCTAATTGCTTGTCCTTCAGTAGGGTGTTTAGATTTACACACGGCCCATCGTGCCATGTCTTCCCAGAATCTACGTCGTCCTCGGTGACAAACACGTAGATGGCTCTGTCTCCCTCTGTGTTCTGGTATAAATATGAGCAATGTGGACAGCACCACGCAGGTATAACGACTTACATAGACGTTGTGATATAGACACCAGCCGTCTCCAAATCCAATATACCATGCATCACGCTGCGCAAGACGATGAGTGGATGCCAGGTGTGGGAGACACGGCTGACTTACGCCTTCTGCCTCTGGACCGCCCATCATTAGTGGGACTTTTCCGACATCCGCGGCCGCGAGAGTTGTACTGTATAGTTTCAGGACCGGTGCCCGAAATAGAGTATTTCATACGTACCTGTAATACGCATATCCCGTCGGAATGGCTGGCGTCCCGCCTAACATCCGCCTCCCAAGCCCCTGTGCTCCATCTGCAGCGATAATCACATCTCCAGTATATGTCACGCCGTCCGCAGTTGTCACCGTTTGTGACACGGGATCGATCGCGACGACGGCCACTTCGTGAAGTATTGTCACGCCCGCCTTCCTTGCAGCTTCAACTAGCAGCGTTCTGAGATCCATATACTTGTGGTCAAAGCGTGATCAGACTTCTGAGATACGGTCAAGAAATATCGACGTACACTCATGAATACCCATTCTCCGCCACCGCTTTCATTTAATATCTCCCTGGGATAGTGGTGCATGCCCAGGTGAACGGGTACAGGCTCGACTGGTGAGGGATTCAGCCAGTGCACCCAAGCCCAGACAAACGACTCACGAGAGTAAAATAGAGTCGTGTCTAGCTTCCCTCGTATGCCGTGCCTGCCCAATTCTTCTCTGAGGCCCCATTGAAGCAGCACCTTACTCGCGTTAGGCGTCAACTTGCACCCTCCACCGAGCTGTTCGTAAAGTCTCAAGTTATCCACTGGGCAAACCAAGACCGCAAAGATTGACTAGCTCACCACTACATCCTCAGCACCTCTCTCCAGCACCGTGACATTATGCCCCACCCGTCTTAATGCAAAAGCGGTAGCGAGTCCCGTGACACCTAACAGGCTGTTCGTCTCAACTGAAGTCCTCTGTAGGAAATACAAGGGTACTCACCGCCTCCAACTATCACGAAATCAATATGGCAGCGGCTCTGCATCGGTACACTGAGCATAAGCGGGTTGGCTGACTGAGAGGTGGTCATTGTCAAAGGCGTCCTTATGCAGGACGCAGCAGAGCTCACCACGTCGGGTCTGGTAGTTTTCCGGGAGAAGCGAGACCCAGACACTGCGCGGCAGCCGGGGATAGTTGGATATTGACCATGATGCCTGAGTAATCATCTGGATGGATCGAGGCAAAATAAGAGGTACTCGATCGTTCGTACCATTCCGCTGGATGTTCGGTCGTGCCCATCGTGCGCGTTTGGCATCTCGTGAGCGGAGCAAACCAATGGGCAGCGGCGAATACTGCAACCGGAATTTCAACAGCCGAGGGACCGACGGCATACTTGCACTAGTACCACTAGGAACAGCGGAGGCAAAGTTGGAAGGCAGGGCGGAGCATGTAATAAACGCCCTCGATGTCTTTCGTGGGCTTTCCATCGAAAAAGTGATCAATTAAGAGGTGCATCTAGGCGATATAGTCAGCCTTGGACGTCAGGTTTACACGTCCGCTTTTGGTTCGTCGAATAGCATGTCAACTAGAATATATGAAGCACATGAACGACATCGCACCTCTCACCACTACCTCAGGTCACAGTTGGAAGTGAAACACGTACTATTCCAGGAAATATTCTTGAATGGCCCAGTATACAGCTGTAGATCCATGAGTCAAACTACATTATGACACAATCCTTCCCCTTCTTCGACTTCTTCTGAGCTTCACGAGCTTCCTTGGCCATTGCATCCAGCTTTTCCCGTTGCTCCGCCTCGGCGATACGTCGGTGGTGCTCAGCTTCCGCTGCGTGCAGCCTGCGGTTCTCTTCCGCCTGTAGCTGATGTGCGAGTTGTAGACTGGAGAGTTTATGTTAACGAAGGTCAGGAACGGAAAGGGAACAATCGCACTCAGCGCGTTCCTCCAGCGTCAAAGCGCCCAGATCGCCTTCGATCGCTAGCAATGTGCTCTGGGCCGTTTCGCCTGCGTAATCGCCGCCTACCGGCGTTGACCGTACAAAGTTAGAGTCCACAAAGGTCGACCATCCACCATCAACGTCTTCTAGGCGTTCCCAGACAATCGAGCTTTCCCGCAAAAAGACTTGATCGGTGGCAAGGGTGTACAACCCACTGTCTTCCGTATCGGGAGACTTGTATAGTACAGAGAGATGGGAATTGCGGAAGAGCGCAACCAATGCGCCTGGTTCTAGCTCAGAAGCAAGCGCGAATAATCCGTGGTAGGTCAGCTGGGAAGATGTACCTTCCAGAAAGGCTCGAATGGTATATGCTAATGCCCCATAAGCACTGTGAACACAGATAACAGAAACCAAAGCGTACCGTCTCGGACTTTCTCCTCATCCTGAGGCGAGAGTGACAACGCTGCCTGCTCGGAGGAAGACGTGGAGGGCCCCTCGTCTGGGACAAACTGGCCTTTTGATAAATGATCTGCTTCTGCAAGCAAGTTGACTGCCGTATCATAATCTTCTACTTTGGAGACGACGGTGTGCTCAGGACTGCTCGGGTCCACCAGCCATCCGTGTACGAGCTTGATACCAGCATGCTCGAATAATTTAAGTTCGCCCCCGGAAGCCGCAGGCCTGAATGCGGTTACCCCAGTAAATAGTGGATTTAGGTCCATGCCCTCTGTTGAGACGCAGAGGCGGTTCAGAAGTAGTCGATATAGGTAGTGGAAAGGATGGCATACTGCGCGTCACGGGCATGGTCGCGAGGGCGGAGTCTATGTCGACGTCAGTCGGTGCCCTCAGCAGGTGTTCTGCGAGGAGCTGTGCAAGTTGGTCATATCCCACACTGGTGCGATCCTCAGGTAGTATTTCAATGTGGCCTTGAAGTATCAATATATTACCTGCCAATGAAAGCGTGTCAGCGCCTAACTGCGCCCACCAGACAACCTACGACTTACAGATAGCGATAAATGAGCATGGTCTGCAACACTACGTGTAAGTCAATGCATCTAGTGCAGTCCGGAAACACAAATGACGAATCCACTTACCCGTTGAAATTCTGTGTTACAATCTTGAAACGTTTGGCAACGTCAGAACCTTTAGGCTTGAAAGTAATGTCTTTGAGATACCAGATCTCTTCTACAGAAGCTCTAAGATTCTCTTCGTTTGTAGTTGAGGCCATACCGGAATTCTGAGCTGTGCGTACTGTGGTGGTCGACGTCCGGCGGTTGTGCTTACAACCAACTGACGAGAGGTCTCGGCTGGTGTATCGAAGTTTACTTTAGCCGGAATCGCCGATCTCGCTTTGCTTATTCCAGTAAGTAAAATGCTAAACGCCCGAGGCTAATTCATCCTCAGCGACGCGTCTTCACGTCGTCCTCTTCGTGCACCTCGTCTCCGACACAAGACCTCTGGGCTTTGTTTCTCTGGAATGGCTGAACCTGTACACATGGACGAGCTGGAGGAAGACAACAATCCGTTCTACTGCCCATCTATGCCCGCTTCTCTGTTTCTGCAAAACCTCCGCAAACAGGTGCGACGTGGTGACCCGGATGCACAAGAAAACAGCCTCGACAATACACCCGATCTGACGGATTCCTCCAACGAAGATATATTCCCCTCTTTTACTAAGATTCTAGATCAGTCTATGGGTGAAGAAGATCTGCTGGAGCTGCACTACCGACCTGACTTCCTGCGTCGCACTGCTGCGAATAGTGACAAGGATACCTCAAGCCTTCTCAGTGACCCCTCTGTCTACAGGCAACAGGGACCTGCCCTTCTGCTCGACCCTCGCTCTCGTCATACTCTGGAACAGCATGTCTCTGGCTCTCCTGTGGTCTCGCTCACGTTCAGTGACTTTGCGGTGTCGCCTAAGCGCGAAAGATCTGTGATCGACGTTAATGAAGGCTCCTTTGAACTGAGCGCGAAGGCCGATAAACTGCATTTCTTTACTACACATGGTCTCTGTTCCCCTGAAGATGTAGATTTCCGTTATGCAAGAACAAGCACTCCCAAACGCGTGGAACAGCTCACAGAGCGCGTCCGCGTTCTCGAAGGTTTGTCGGTCTAGCATTCTAGATATACGCGCATGAACACCCTCGATTTGCCCCTTAGATGAACTGCACGGGATGCCAATCGGCACTGAATCCCCTCGTGGTATCTCCAACCTAATCTCCAGGCTAGCCGCGGTTTTGCCTGGGATCAGACTCGCCGAAAAACTCATAGAGGCTGGGGCCCGGTCTCATCAACAGATTGTAGACGTTCTCGCTGCGAATGGTCAGTCTCCGTTCAGTGTGCTTCTCTCTCATAGTAGTGTATGGTCGATAAACACGATCTCACAGGATTTCTGAACACTCGCGTACTTAATATACTGCGCACGTCCGAGATCGAGTACCTCGACTTGGCCGCTTCGATCGGAGACGAAGGCGGCCTGAACCTCGATTCGCGGGACCTTTTTCAAGGTGAGCTGAAGCAGGTGCGACTCAAGCGGGTGTTCCTTATTCCCCTTGTGCCAGTGTTTCTAAAGCGAAACTGCTTTCCCTTCCTCGCCGAAATCAATTTAACGGGTGCAGAAGTTCATGAGACGGACCTCTTGCATCTGCACGGTCTCCCAAGACTTGCGCGACTTTGGCTGGCTAGCACCGGTATTGGGAACGAAGCGTACGTGGCCGGCTCGTCTCCCACCCTCCTACAATTGAGGGGTAACATAGCATTTTCTACCTAACCCCCTTGAAACGATCACTGACGGACCTAGACATCGCATATAACTCGAAAATCGACGATGACGCGATCCCGGCATTGCTCGTACTCAAGAGGCTGCAGTGCCTGTCGTTCCATGGAACCTGTATCACGATGGTAGGACTCCGCCGGTTAGCAAAGACCCTCAAAGAGCAGAGACGCGACATGGAGGTCGAGGTTCCACGTCGCTGCGAAGAGTATATCAGGAGTCAGTTAGACCTTTGAACGTTGATGTTCGGGGCTCAGAGGAAACTGAATTAACATTAACTTCGTATCATACAGAGACGGAGAAAGAGTATTTGGTGGACCTGGCCCCGCCATTGATCGCCGACCCAGATGCGGTCTCCTCGCTGACTACCGCCGCGATCCAACGCAACCTCGCTGCACATGCGCACGGCTTGAAATCAGGTGACGAGGATAAATACGCAGCACAACGACTTCGGGCCCTGCTCGAAACTCGGGAGGCTGATTTGCTTGCGAGGGCGCTGGTCTTGCAAGAACCACTCGAATGAAGGGAAGGAGGATAAATAAATTCGCTGTCTTCGTTGTTCTGTTCTGTTGTTATCGTCGCTTTCGATTGTATTGAGTTTTCGGTTGTTTGTTTATGGGGGATATGCGCGGCGACGCATCGTCGGAGGTGACCGCATGCGACGAGCCAGGAGGAGAGATGGCGTTGCTAGATTCTGTTCTTCGCGTTCGCGACGTCGTGGCGTCCTGTTCAGGGCTAAACTACTATGTGGGTTCCTATGCTTCGAGGCGCCCGACTGCTCGCGTCTGGCGCGGCTCGAGTAAGGACGGCTGGAAACGCTTCTATCTTGGCGTGAAACCGACTCGCAAAATTGCTCTTTCGCTGAGTCTAAATCGAGGCCTGTCTTCATGGGGGTGGTGACTCTAGCAGCGATGCGCGACATGACGCGCTCTAGTGACTGAACAGCCTGTTTGAGGGGAGGCAGCGCCACGTCGCGTCCTTCCCATTTTGATGAACCTGCGGTGAAGCCGCAGTGCAAAGACTCGTCTGAAGAAGGAACGAAGTAGTTGGCGGCACGATTTGAAGGGGAGCAGGTGTTGTGCGGTCCCAATACATTAATAGCTCTCGAGGTGTATGCCGTAGATGCAACTGTGCCGCCCTGCTTGGGCTGTGAGGACGGCGTAGCCCTAGTCGAAAGGACGCGCGGTGCTACTTTGTTGCGTGTTGCGCGAAGCGTTGGGGATATCATGGAAGTTGGTACTGGACCGGAAAATTCTACTACGTCGTCTCCCTCCTCGTCCTCGGGCCTTTCATCTCTCATAAGCCATTGCCGACTGAGCAGCGGATTTGCGCTGGTTGCGAAACCGACGGCATTGTTGGGTAAATCGTTTCGCGCTTGCTTGGCGACTGTAGGTTTGTAGACCTTGTTAACCTCCGTGGCGTGCTCAGAAGGAGAGCCCGAGAGCGCGTCGTCGCCGCCGATCAAGGGGGGCGTGGCCATGCGGGGGCTGAGAGGATACTGAAGCTGGAGTGCTCCTGATATAAACCGGTCTTCCGTGCAAGCTCGAGGCGTTGACAGAGCAGGAAGAACTTTGGCAAGGGACGGAGAGCGCTGCATGAGAAGTCGGGTTTCTCTGCTGATTCGTGCCTTCTTTGCTGCCTCCTCCCAGTCCGCTTCTTTCAATGCAAGGAACGCGGCTCGCCTCTTTTTGTATTCCGCCTGTGCGTCTTCATCGTTAGAAGACTCGGTAGCGGGGCGTTTAGTGCGAGAAGTCGCGGTGTATGCGTTTCTTTCGAATACAGGCGTAACTTCTTCGGGAATGACGACGAATGGTCCCTCTGATTTGCTTCTCAGAAGGGTATCAGGATGGACTGGGCCATCTTGTAGAGGCGAGGGGGATGCGGATTGAGACGCGGTGGTCTTGAGCTCGTCGCAAATATCTATCGCCTTGAGCGGTGACGACTGTAAAACAGGGCAAGTCGAATTCCCACCCAAGGCGGCTGCCATTGCCTGTGATCTCTGGCTGCTTTCAGGGCACTCATGTGTGACGTCGCTTTCCCCGACAGTTGCGGCTGCCGCGGTCGTGGAATCGTCGCGAGTGAAGCTGGTGCCGGGTCCATCGGCGGAAGGATGGGCAGAGTCGATCTCGGGGGTAGAGTCGGCGCGGGCAGCATGTATCTCCAGCGGCGATGCATGTAAAACTTGGGCAGGCTCAACAGGGGTAGAAGGCGGAATATCGAAGGAGGTGGAGACAGTGTCGCCACCGAAAAGGACGGACAACACCGTCGAGCCCTGCCGGCCTGCCAAAAGTTCACGGAGTAATTCTGGTATCTCCATCGTTGGATTGGTCGAAAGGGTGTTGCTGATGCTCGTCCCATTGATAATAACGGACACTTGAGTGACTGTCAAGTGGGTGGTAGTCGGGGACGCGACGGTGAGGTCGATAGTTTGACCAAGTTCCATGTCTTGAATACGCGTATTGACAGATTGAAGCGTAAATCCTGAGCCTGGAAAGACGTACTCGCTAGGAGTCGTTTGTGGGCTTCGGGGTAGCTGGGTGCGGGTCGTTTAACTTCTTGGTTTATTGGTATGTCGGTTGGTGCGTTGTGTTGCGGTGTGGTGTGGTGTGAAGTGAAGAGACAAGTGCAAGGAGAGCTGGCCCCTATATACGCTGCAACCCCATCAACAGAGTTTAAGGCAGGTACTATGTGCGCGAAGTAACATTCCCAGACAGAAAACGATAGCACTCATTCCACAGGAGTAAGACACGAATATTTCTTGGCTAAATCAAGTCAGCGTCGAATGTGTAGAGAGCTTTGTCACGAACTGATACATGAGGAAAGATCGAAGGGTAGAAGCAGGGCACGCACTATACACTCTGATGCCGAGTGCACCCAGTGAGCATGGCACAAGAGAAAACAGCACGCATAGGGACAAGCGGTCTATGGAATTGACATCCTATGCAAGACCGCGGCCAGCCCCTTGCGCTTAGCAAGTCTGTGAACGAGGTCGACATTGGGTCCCATTGGCGACGAAGAGTAAATGAGTGTCCTAGTTACATAACGAACGTAGCCTGTAGTTGGAAAGCAGATATAGCTAGAAGGCGAAGAGCAGCAAATGACACCGATAATATAATCTGGTGAGATAATGAGCATATCAATGATACAAATACCACTATGCCGCACCTCATCAAACACGCGCAGCGGGCTGCGCACCTCGCACCCGCACTGTTCCATCTGCTAGAACCTCAGTCACAATAGGGCTCGCAGCAGGTCTGTATCTGAACTCCTCAGAGTATCTATCTGAGCGTGTCAGCACTTTCAAGCCACATCACATGAGGCTGCAGTGTGGCAGCACTTACCGCTCTGCATGCAATACTTCTGGCGGGGGACGCATAAGCGGTTTCCGCAGAGTCACACCGAGCCAAAAGAGGACAACGACCAGAATGACTAGAGATACACGTTTCCAGATCGAAGGAGTGGGCGGATTGAAACGCGGGTCGGCGTGCAGACGAGCGTGAAGCTCGTCTATGTCGCTCGTCGGTGGCAGGCGGACTCGGGGAGCAGGCGGAGAAGGAGAGTCAGTTGAGTCTATAGGTTTCTTAATGTCGGACATGGTGGTTGGTGGTTGAGTGTAAGTTGCTGCTCGATGCTATTCTAGGCATGACGACGATGGCGCGCAGTTATGGTGTTCGGGGTCGTCCGACCCGCTCATCTCCCGCAGACATGCTGCAGTATGTTCTCAAACTTAACAGCCACTCTACTCTCACCTGCATCGTCTCGGTCCTTGGCTAGTGAATCGTGCTCGTACTTGGCTTTCTGGCTAGAGCAATGCGGACGAGAGCGCAACGACAAGACCGATCTACTCCCGGCACACCCATTTCGTGGCAGATGGCCTATGCAATACCGGCGCGCTGCTTGGGGTTAAGAGCATGACTGTTTGAGCACCCCCAAAACTCATGAACCCTCTAGTCCCTCGCCAAAAAAAATTGAGTCACAGCTCAAGCCAACACTACGATGTCCTCCCTCAACAAGAAAATGGCCGCAGCCCTCAAATCCCGCGATGAACGACTCATCCGACGTCGATTATCGGACCCTGACGCGGACGCCGGACTCGTCGATTTCCATACAAACGATTACCTTTCCCTATCTCAGTCACTAGATCTACGTGCTCGATTTCTCGCGAAGCTGCAGGATGCTCCGGAGGTCCTTGGATCTGGAGGGAGCAGGCTGCTCGTGAACGGACACGCTCATGCTGCACTCGAAAACCGCCTCGCGAAGTTCTTCAACTCCCCGACGGCGCTGCTCTTCAATTCCGGACTCGACGCGAACGTTGGGTTCTTCTCGAGCATACCGCACCCAGGCGATGTCGTCGTTTGCGACGAGTACATCCATGCATCGGTACACGATGGGATTCGCGCTTCGCGAGTCAAAGATGCGCAATTCTCATTCGACCACAACTCCCTGACAGCGCTAGGGGACTTGCTATTACGACTTTTGAAGGATCGACAAGGGCTGAGGAGTGGCGAAAACAGCGTTTTTGTCGCGGTGGAGAGCCTGTACAGTATGGATGGGACGATCGCACCGCTCACGCAGATCGTTGAAATGTTGGAGACGCTGTTCCCCAGGGGCAATGGGTACCTGGTTGTCGATGAAGCTCACGCCACAGGTATATACGGGCCGCAAGGAAAGGGGCTTGTTGCACTTCTTGGTCTGGAACGGCGAGTGCTAGCGAGATTGCATACTTTCGGCAAGGCTCTTGCAGGATCAGGAGGTGAGCTGACTGTTTCCTCGGCTCGCGACTGGTCTACTGACCCGTGTTGTAGCGGTCATTCTCACAAGCGAACTGATTCGAGACTACCTGCTTAATTATGCGCGATCTCTCATCTACACAACTGCTTTGAGCTACGCACAGGTTATCTCTGTGGACTGCTCCTTTGATCTTTTGGAAGATGGGACGGCAAAAAAGGTGAGTCAGATCCATCACATTCAATTCTGCACATGCATCAATATACACTACAGCTCGCCGCCCAACTGCTCAAAACCAGTACCCATTTTCTCGCCACCCTCCGATCACTTATTCAACAACACAACATCCCACCCTATCTCCTCTCGCTTCCGCCGCATCTCGCTGTTCCGCCTCCCCAGGATCCCGTTCCTACGCTGACGCCTATTCTCGCCCATCTCCCAACACCTATCATCCCGGTCATGACCTCACGGCCACGTCCCCTGTCAGCCTACCTTCGCACGCAGGGCATGAACGCTCGGCCGATAACTTGGCCGACAGTGCCGAAAGGTCGTGACCGGATACGTGTGTGCTTGCATCATGCGAACTCGAGGCAGGACGTTGAAAGGTTGGCGTTCGCGATGGTTGAGTGGGCAAGGGAGGAGGCGAGGCGAGATGCCCTGCCAAACTCCCAACATCCGGTACTGTCGATACAGTCGAAGCTATGACACAACTGCCCGGCAAGATGGAGTGGCGCGGTCAGTCTTGTAAGGCCTGGATTTCTTGGGTGCTGGTTTGTATAAACTCATCATACGAGTCGTGATATGATGCTAGATATATATCATTAAAATATGTAATGGAAGTGTACTAGAACGATCTGACATACCTGAGCGGCGCGCCCTCGCTCTGTAACGTGCGATGACAACCCTGTTGTGAGTGATAGCGGACATTTGTGCCTGCTTGATCGTTCCTTCACATTCATTATGAGCGACGTTCGACTGCTATGGATATTGTATCGCATACCTGACAGATGCACCACGTTCGGAATGAACCTGCGTCCCTCGATACTGGTAATCAGCGTCACGCCCGCCCAAGCTATACCATGATGATCTCGCGCAACGCGTATAATGCAGACGTTCGTAGTCGGAGAGTAATATTTGACTGTATCACCAAAGTCAATACACGCAACAAAATGGAAAGATAGTGCTCTGCGTACTGTTAAGCGACGAGCTCACGGCTCCCCAGCCTACATCTCCAAAGTTCGTGGTAATGCTCTGCCTCAAGGCGGACCATATATGTTTACTCGTGATTTCACCGGTGCCGTCGTGGGGAGACACGTCGAGTACATTCGCATTTGCATTCGAACAGGGCAACAGTTCGACGAGCAGCCAGCGGTTCTAATTGCAACCGAGTAAGTAAAACGTGATACGTGTAGAATGTTTTGTTCCTTGCTCGCTCAGCTCACCTTGAACCTGACCATGATTATCAGATACGAATTTCACTGGCAAACGTGTACGATGAGGCAGGTGGTAATTTTGTGATGGCACGAAAGGCAAGTCAGCGCCCAGCCACCACGGCGAGACTTGACACAAATGGAATGCCATTCACTGCGGCGCTTCACCCTGCGGTCCCATCTCAGTCCATCATGATCCCGCCTGCAGAGGAACCCCACAACGCTTTCGTATTTCAGAGATGTGCTTGCTATCTGATGATGTGAAGGAGGTCACCACGAGTGCCCCATCACCGCTGCATTTCAACTCACACCACTCGTACACCGAAGACAGCCCGCAGTGCTTGACATGAGAATCCAATACAGGAGACAACGTTTATTCTCCTCCTCCAGGCAGACTGATTAGGGGTACATACGATATGAATACAAGCACAGTCCGGTCTACTAATAGTGCAATACTTTACTAAAGGTCCTACACGCACTCGTGATAAACACACATAAAAATCATGATGACGGACACGTTCAATAGATACCGCCGTGGTCTCAATATCCTTGCGGCGTGATCGTTCCTCGTATGAAGAGGTCATCCACCATCTGCCGCCAGTCTCCCTGCGATCCGTCATCTGCGAATATCCCAGGCTCCATCAATTGCGCAATAGGCTCCAGCTCCTTCGCACCGAGCTCTTTCATGATATGGTAGTTCGGGTGCAGTTGCGACGGTGAACTCGGCTGTCTTCGCGGGATCTGCTGTGTCGCAGGTGCGAGAGCAATAGGGGTGGGCGCAGGTGAGCGGCGGAAGGACAGGAATGATTTTCCCCTCGCGGGCTTGTTAGGGGTGACTGGAGGAGACGGGGACGGGGGTGGGACGGGGAAGGAGACGCCCCTGCACTGGATGAATGACCAGTTCGGGTCCGACAGATCGTCGAGCTCGTCGTAGTCCGTGTCGGAGTCGCTTCTGTTGATCGTTAGCATAGTGGCCAGAATGTCAGATGGATCTGGAAACGCACTCATCAAAGGTCAGATATGACGAGTCCTTATCATCTGGATTTCCACCAATGCTGCTCGATTTACCAGCGCTGCTGGTCGATGCAAAACTGCTGAAACTCCTCGGAGACGCCATTGGGGGCTCGGGGAGCCTCCTGAGGGCACGTTTTGGAGGCTCTGGGAGCCGTCTGAGGGGGCGACTCGATGAGGAGGATGATGAAGAAGTGGAGGCCGACGGTGATCGTGAAATATTTCTAGCCCTGAGGGTGTGCTCATGCTGCGCTACAGCGAAAACGCTGTCGAAATCTGTGATGGGGGGCGACCGGACGTGACGGCGGGACATGCTTGTAGACGGGTAAATCTCTAGAGCAGCAGAGGCGAGGGACGGGTACATGTAGAGTACAAGGGCAGGGATGAAACAGGTCTAGGGCTCACTAGCGACTGAACTTATATTTGGCTCCCATGGGTGGCTAAGATGGACTGAAAGCTGCTTCGATGTGGGCATGATGGAGATGCCATCACTGCCTGCGTCCCGATAGCGGATTCACAGGCAGTGTACCGAACAGGCGCCGAGTATGTGTTCTGCCATGGCCGCATGGATAGTGATGCTGTTCGGATTCATCGGGTTCAGCATCATGTACGCATCAATCCGAATAGTAACCCAGCTGTATCATCATATCTGAAAGCCAGATAACACGACGTACCCCCTAGCTGATCTGTCTCATCCTCTGGCTTGTGTGAGCGCGACGGCGAAAATCCTACCCACTACCGCATCCGACGATCAAAAGGGCGTCCTACGAGACACTGTCGGTCCTCCTGCCGAAACTCGCGAGATGGAAGGATTTCCAGAATGATGGCCGTATTCTGACGGCCTGCAATGGTGTTTGAGCAGCATTGGGCAGCCCGGTCAGCATCCAGCGTAGTCATATGACAGCGCGTCACGAGTGTTCGTAGGGCTCGAGCCTCCGGGGCCCACTGGGGGCAGTAAGGACGCCACGATGAGACTGCGGAAAGCCATACCGACGCCTAGTCAGCATCCCAACAGTCAGATGTCAGCAGCTGACAGCGCAGAGCACAGCGACAGCGGTCATCGACGAGCATACGCTGATCCAGCTCTATAATGAGCTCGATGATGCCCACAGTCTCATTTATCTCTGGTGTCCCTTCCGACACTGATTGGCCCTGGTAAAGGGGCCCGACGGCGCAAGAGGCACCCTGTGAAACAGGCTTCTGTCAATCTGCGGCAACGGACGACAAGTCAATGTGACACTCCGCCCGTGCATTGCGTAGGCATGATGGGGATGTTCGCACCTGACAGGAGCGGTAACCCTCGCGCAATAAGTCGCAACGCGGACACGCACGTTACCCACGGAACTGGGAAAACTCAAAAATGGGCACACTGGATTTCCGGCGAAGGGTAGTGCGTATTCATTCCATTTCAGCCAGTACGCTTGGCAGCCGCCTGCTGCTGCGTTCTACTCTGTGCTAGGACACCCTGTTGCTGTTCGGCGAGCACCCGCCGTTTATTGAAGTACTCCACCTAGCGTAGTTGGAAAACAAGTCACAGGTCTTCAGTAACAGGAAACCGGGGAAGCAAGTGTACCGTGATACACGGAAAACGTACCCAGCTTTTGGCGCAGTTCTTCTCGTATTGCACTTTTGAGGCGGTACATGCTGTACCTTCGTCACCAGCTTTGACGACGCCTGCCCCGTCCAAACACGCAAAGTACGCGTCTCTGCTATCCCAGCATTTCTGTCTGTCTTGGCGGGATGCTGGATCAGGAGTCTCCTCTTTCTTGTCGCTGCTGAACCAGCCCATGGTTGAGCGCAGGCCAAGTATCGTACAGAGAAAGGTTGATGAGGCGCGCACGCCACAGCTCGCAGCGCCATCGGCCGGGGAAACCCGACCATTCCAGTTTATGATCGGCCTTTGCAAGCAGTGCGCTCCGGGCAACGGGGAAACATGATATCTAGAAAAATGCAAGCACCATATGACGGTATACTTCGACGATGGTATTTACATGTAAATGTACACCGCACGCACAAAAATAGAGCAAGTTAAAAGAGTCCATCATAGATCATCATCCTACTTCGCCACTATCATCTTCGCTCACCACGCTCACCACAACTCAGACCACTCTGCTGCATCTCATCTCGAAAGCCCCCACTATACCTGCGAGCTAACCTACTCCTCTACCATCTGCCGCAGCCTCAGCCCCACATTCGTAAGAATCGCGCCCATAAGCATGAACGCCAATATCGTCGGGCCGTACTTGTCATAGTACATCCCCTCTGCATGCCGGTGTCGGATGCTATATGCGCGGTAGACAAAGATGATGGCAGAGTAGGCGATGGCCGCGAGCGCCGCAAACGTGAACAGCCCCGCGCTGATGATCCCGACCGTGTCGTCCGCGGGCACAAAGTTGAGCAACGTCGTAGCAATCGTACCGATGTAGATCGCAAAATGAAGCCATTTCTGAGGTCCAAGAGTTTAGCTCTCTCCGACTACCAAGGGGGGAAAGCACTCACCAAGAACGTACGCTCCGTCGCAAAATACACTTTGGGTTCGATCCGAACGGGAACGGCGATTTTCTTTCCAGCAGGAGCACTGAAGTTCCTTTCTAGCAATCGCTCCGTGTCCCTCGTGGCTCTCGCCGACGGTCCAACCTGCTCTTCGTCTTCCTCCTCCTCCTCGTCATCGTCATCGAGAGCATCGAGCTGCGCGCGTTTCCTCTTGACGTCTTCCCTGATCCGGTCCCTCATCGTCTCATCGAACGCAGACGCGGGTGCCAGAGGATCGATTGAGAACGCTCGCGACTTATTGGCGTCCACCGTCGGGACGGCCTTGCCAGACTGCTTTCGTTGCTTTAGGAATGGGGTGCGCTCGTCCACCTCATCTTCATCATCAGCCTCGCCGTCAGCTGCCTCCTGCTCCACCGCGGTGTCTCGAGCTTTGATAGCCGATGTGGCAGGCAGGGACCGACTGATGTCTTCCTGTGCCCGCTCCTTGAGGGTTTTCTCTCTGAAAGCAACTGCGGCTGCGACTTCAGCGGAGTCAAGTCCGATCCGTGCGCTCTCATCCTTGGCTACAAGATGACAGGTCAGCTATAAGACAACATCAGCGGGTGGATTCACAAACCAGGGGCAAGGTCCATCTCCTCGTCCTCCTCGCCTTCGGACACAGGTTCCGCATATGGTTGGCGAGACTCCTCAGGCGTGACAGCACCAGAAGAGCTGTGCCTCTCCGAGTTGCTTCCTCTTGACATAGAAGGGGTATGCGAATGTGAGGGCCGCTCAATTTGCAGAGCGCCTGTATCTGGTTTCAGGATATCGACGTCCACTACAGGCGAGATCAGTTTTAGCTTAGGATGATGCACCGTTGCGTCGAGATGAACTCACTTTGGGGAAGCCAGAATGGTACGAGATCGACACGTTCCGGAAGGAGCGTGGCACAGCCGTGAATGAATTTACTGTAATCAATCATGAGCGAGAGATCACGGAAGAAGTCATCATGTACACATACCTGAACTAAAGTAACATTAACATTAACTCTCTATCAAGCATATAACCGCTAATGAAACTGATAGACTCACCTTCGGGACAGCCTCCACAAGATGCGACGACACCAGATCCGTGACCCATGTGGGTGGCTCTTGTCCGTACTGCGTCTGCAGCTTTACCTCAAGCACACCATACTTGAACAGTTCTTTATCGCTAGGCGGCAATTGTTCAAAAGGAAAGTCGACCCCGATGTCCGTTCTTCTCCAATTCTTTCCAGCACGGGGGTTGCCGTCCCAGTTGTCTTCCCTCACCATGGTCAGCTCAGTGTCGAGCGAGATACGCACACGGGCATCGCCGGGCAACTGGAACGCAGTTCGGTTATAGAAAGTCCGCATAACAGGTTCGAGCTTCTTGGTCAGGATCGAATATTGAACCTCGTTCGCGAGCTGGATCATGCCGTCCACTTCTTCCTGGGTCTTCTTGCCCTTCGTAACAAGCGCCTGGAACTCCTCGTCCATGGTATACTCTCCGCGCAAAAATGCGTTGACGAGGTGTTCTTTAATGGGGAAACGAGCTTTCACGGATTTTTCGCCAGTCCAGTCTTCGCGGTGAGTTTTGCGCTCAACGAAGATCTGGTATAGCAGAATGAGATGAGGCAGCGACAAGCGAGCATCAGGACGTACTGTTTTCTGGTCCACATCCCCGTACCAGCGGAGACGGATGGCTTCAGCACCTTCGGTCTTCTCCAGACGACCCAAGTATAGCTCAAGATCTTGGTTATCGAAGTAAATAGAGGTTATAGCAGCATCCTTGGGTTCAAACTCCTTGTTGGGGTTGAAGACTAATGTGATATTAGCAGAGTCGTCCGGCTACCCTGGTTCGCACGTACCGAGCACAGGGAGGTGCTTCAGGATCGCTAGCTTCAAATGGACCAAGTTATCTGGGTGGACCTGGCAGAACATAGCTCAGTACTTCAGAATTTCTTGAATGTGATGTTACATACCCAGTACTTCGTCGTTTGTCTCACAAATGCACTTTGGCTTCCACCTGCACTAGAGTCGCCTTGGACAGGATGCCCTCTCGTCCTCACCAAATCGTAGAGCTTCGACAGCTTGACTATGAGCCCGTCCCAGTTATACTTGTAGAATGGCCTCTTTTCTAGGTAGTCCTGTACGAATGTGGGCTTGAGGGGCCTGTGGGTTTGTTTCTGTATTCCAATAGTCTCAGTAAGTGGATATGAACCAACCATGAAAAAACTGACGTCGTGTTTCTGTTCAATCGTCGCAACTTGTGAGTACACTGATAGCACTGGATGCTCGCCCTACGTACTTTGAGAATCTTCATGAACCCGGTAATATTGAGCTTCGTATAGAGCGCAAGGTCATGCACATCAGCCACGAGGGTGGCAACCTCCTCCTCCAAAGCCAAGAACTGGTCCTCAAGTGCATCAAGAGAACGGAGGTCTTCCGAATCAACTTCATCCTCTGAGTCGTCATCGGACCCAG
Organism: Trametopsis cervina; assembly: GCA_022385755.1. Taxonomy (NCBI): domain Eukaryota; kingdom Fungi; phylum Basidiomycota; class Agaricomycetes; order Polyporales; family Irpicaceae; genus Trametopsis; species Trametopsis cervina. Next base: position 523,694 of record MU278350.1, read on the forward strand.
CGTCTTGATGAATGCCGTGTTGGCGTTGTTGCGCTTCAGTATCAGTTGTAGAACGACGATGGTGGCCGTTGGTGTGACCGTTGGACGGCCCGTCAGCTGCTGCGGCTTCAATGGAGTCTTCCTCAACGACGAGATGCTTCACCGCCTTCTCTGCATCCTTGATTCTTCGGGAAAGCTCAACAGTCTGTGCACGAATGTGAACAATGAGGTCAGCGTGAGATAACGCATTGAAAAGGGCAGGTACCTTTGCTCTCTGGAAGTCGTGTATCTTATCGAGCTCCTTCTCTAGCAACGCGGTAAACTCGCGTTCGTCCTCCGAGTCCCATCTGTGTAGAGTCGTACGGTTCTGTGGCAATGCGAGACAGTGAGTTAGGCTGTTCAAGGTAAACGGTTCACAAATGCAGTTCGGCCGGTGCTCTGCTTAGCGCACAACAAGGCGACTCTGCCCGAGCCCCTACGTCACTCACGACCCTCAAGCGTACACTCAACGCATGGGAGCCTTGGGTGGTGTGCCCGGTTCGTGTGCGACAGCTGCAACGTCGTCCCGGCCGACATCATGTTTAGTAGTAGGCTGGACAGAGTAGACATACCTTAAGCTCCCTCTTCAGCTTGTTGTAATCAAGGTAGTATGAGCGCCATTCGCTGTATAGGTCGTTCTGTCAAGTAATTGGTCGTCAGATGTGCACACACGTTCGCTGCGCAAAGAAGACCTCACCGAGATCTTACGACCGAACTTCATGGCGAGAGAAGAACACCAAGGTCGAGCACAACCAAGCCCAAGAGAATGAAGAGTGAAGCAAAAAAGGAGAGGGGGAAAATTGAGGGACGCAGGAGGTTATGTTTTGGTGAGAGACGGATGCAGAACACACTCTCTCTCGGCGATCACATTTAGACGCCAGCCCCTTCATACATGCCCTAAACCGGTTATCTCATGAACGTGCGTCGCCTAATTGGTCTTCATCCACCGTTTACGCGTGACGTCACGCGCAACACACGTTACCGTCGTGTGGCCATTGATTCAGCACGTGTGTACGGAATGGACGAACGAGTGGAAGCACAGCACAAGACGGCTCAAGAAATTCGACATACAGTCCAAAAGATTCTTTTCACCAACAGGATGTGGTCTGAGAATCAGACCTCAGCATATCCGCGGAGCAGAGCTGAACAGCGGAGAGTACCAAGTCTTCAGCACATTGTGGATGGACAGACAGCACCAGGTAATGCAACGTTGATGAAGCACCGAGATGTAGCCAGAATGAGGGATCGATTCCAGACAATCCGAGGTTGTTTCAAATTATAGGGAGGTAGGGTGCTCATTGTTGCAAGATCACTCCGTCGTATCCTGGGAGCTGAAGGCCTGAGGTGTTCACTAACGTACCCGAGCATAGAGTAAGGTCGCGATACTCTACAGCATATAACGCACTTGAGGTGCCACAACGGCTATGATTATAAACGGTACATATCACGATCGTGCCGAAAGCTAAACTGTTCACTGATACTCCAAGAGGACAAAGTCAATTCTCTTGGGTGACCATTTGAAGTTCTATATCTCTAAGGCAAACACATATGCGTTGCACTGTCAGCAAGTGACTCGCGTTCCCATAAGGTGCAGACGAGCAGAATGAGCTTGTACGGAAGTTCCCTAATTAGTATACTTCGATTATGTCAGCGCCTGGCTATGTTTGGCGGCTTGCGGTCTCCACCTTGCTCTAACACGGTGCCAGGTATGCACACCACTGTCGATATATCACCATTCTACTCTAACGAGGTGGCAGCCAGTCATAGCATCCACACGTACAGCGCACGACAAGCTTCAGACAGCCTTCCAGCCTCTAATAAAGGAATATATGTTCCCCAGTCAGAGCGCCTAGTTTTGCAATATCCTCTGTACGCTGCAAAACTGTGCGTGCACGACTTCATTTCCCTCCACATGCCATAAGTGTCTGCAACGCCCCCTACGACTGTCTCGACGACACCTCTGACCCTCTCTCTCGTCTGCCGCTATGCGCTCGGGAGCCCCTCATCTCATCTTCCTCACCTTGTTCGTGATAAATTGTCTGCTGTGGTCACAGTCTCGATATACACAGGTCTCCACACAGCGCTCGGTACATCTCTCCTCTTTCGCCAAGCGGAGCATCGGAAACGACGGAGACGCTATAGGACTACAGTATGGAAACCTGACGCTGCCAGTGGGTGTGAAGGAGGATCTCGTGCGTGTCCCGTTCTCCACTACCACCCATGACGCCGATTGACCAGATCGTGTGAGCAGTGCTACCCCTCCATCCTCCCGCTCGACCAGCAATGCGCCAACGTCCGTAATGAATGCAGCAAACCCCATACAGTGCTCTCACTTCCATACGCTGAGCGATACTTCTGCTCGGATGTCCCGCTGCGCCCTGCGCTCTTCGCAGCCTACCTCGTCTGGATGTTCTTCCTCTTCTCAACTCTCGGCATCAGCGCGTCCGACTTTTTCTGCCCCAACCTCGGCACGCTTGCCCAGCTACTTGGTCTTGATGAGAATGTTGCAGGTGTGACGTTCCTCGCTTTCGGTAACGGAAGCCCCGACCTCTTCTCTACGTTCTCCGCTATGCGCGAGGACTCCGGCGGCCTCGCGATCGGCGAACTGCTCGGCGCCGCAGCATTCGTTACGTCGTGCGTCGTCGGTTCGATGTGCATTATCAAGCCGTTCCGCGTCGACCGCGCGCCATTTGTGAGAGACGTCGGCTTCTTCACCGTCGCCGTTGTGCTGCTCCTCGTCGTCCTGTGGGACAGCAAGATCGAAGCATGGGAAGCTGAGGGGCTGATTGCAGTCTACGTTCTGTATGTAGTTGTGGTCGTGGCTGGAAGCTGGTGGGAGCGCAGAAGGGCCAGACGGCTGCTGCGAGAAGAGTTGATGCGCGACGAGTACAGAGAGGACGGTCTCCCAGATGTGTCTCTGATTGAGCCATACCACGATGATCGTGAGTACATACACTCTATTTCTGCTAATATGTGCTTATATGTTCGCAGCTAACGTTGGGTCGATATCCCGCTCGTCGCTGTCACCATCCCTTCTCTCGCCTGCCAGTGCTCAGTCCCGAACACGCGCCATATCCGCCCCAGGCCCACCTCCCCGCCTCGAACTCGAACTTCCCGTGCGCCCCCAAACACGCTCCTCATCCCCCCACTCTCAAAGCGCGCTCTCGACGCCCCATCACAGCCAGATGCCCTCGTTCTCCCTCATCGGCGCTCTCGAGTTCCGTCGCGTCGTCAGTTCTCTCCAAGAACAAGCTGCCGGCTCCCGACTGAGCCTGTTTGAGAGCCCGCTGACACCCTACCCAGGCGGTCATTACCACAGCATGCGCTCGCACCGCACGTATTCCTCCTCGATGTCCCATTCCCGCGGACGCACACCCCTTTTTGAACGAGAACGCGATCCATGGGACGCTGCGCTCGGTGTTCCTCTTGAGCGGCGGGCATCGCAGATACTCATCGATGGCGTTGACCCCGCCCCTGAACACCTGGACCCGCTCGTGCCCCCAATCATCTCGCGCACCCCCGCGTCACCTACTTCCTCCTCCGTCGCCGACGAACCCGAAGTTGAGCTATTCGTCCCTCCCACTCGCCGTCAGCGGCTCTGGCGCACACTGGGCCAGGTCTATCACGTCCTCTTCCCTACTTTGCACAATTTCCGGTCTAAGTCTGCGCTGGGGATGATCGCCGCGGTGTTCGCGGCGCCGGCGGTTATGGCGCTCACGCTCACGCTGCCGGTGGTGGTGACGGATCATGAAGGGATAGTGTCCCCGATTGAGAAGCCGGACAACGCGGGACGGTTAGTGGACTTTGAGGAAGAGGGCGTGGCGAGGACGTTGATTGCGGAGGAGGAAGTCGAAGTGGAGATGCACGATCTGCGGTACAACAAGTGGCTCATGGCGGTGCAGTGTGTGTGCGGACCGTTGTTCAGCGTAGCGATCTTGTTTGGTGAGTCTGCGACTATTGCACGATGTGATTATGTCCCGGCTGATAGGGTTTTGTGTGTAGATGGCACGAAGCACGAGCCCTGGCTGCTTTTGGCGGCTGGGATCGCTGGTACTACCATTGGCATCCTTCTCATTGTGGTGGGAGGCAATGGGGAGATGCCTTCCGCACGACTGGCGCGGTGTACGATGGGCTTTATGGTAGCCATTGTCTGGATAATGGCAATCGCGGACGAAGTTGTCGAAGTGCTTCAGGTGGGTGGCTCTCGCTCGTCGATCGCTGAGCGCATCTCTCAACATGCTATCATTAGACATTTGGCCTCATTTTTGGCTTGTCGGATGCCATTATTGGATTGACGGTGTTCGCAGTCGGTAACTCACTGGCCGATCTCGTAGCGAACATGAGCGTTGCTGTACGTGCACATCCCACCTTCCGTTCCACATCTCTCTGATCATCCTGTCATTATCAGGTTTTCGCGCCCATCATGGGCTTCTCCGCGTGCTTTGGCGGGCCGATGCTGAACATCCTCCTCGGAGTTGGCATATCAGGCACCTACATCATCAGCCAGACCTCAGAACATTATCTCCTCGAGTTCTCCACCACCCTGCTTATAACGGGCGTAGGACTCCTCAGCATCCTCGTTACGACGCTCATCTTTGTCCCCTGGAACGACTACTTCTTACCGCGCAGCTGGGGCGTTGCGCTTATCATTGCGTATGCGTGTCTCATGATTGTGAATGTGGTTGTCGAGGTGAAGACGGGGGCGAGTTTCTGATGCTTGGATTGTACATGATTGGGCTCATTCATTTCTGGATATCTGGACTATGCTCTGCGTGCACCATGTTTTTATGTATTTCATTCGCACATATTTACCACATGCTAGACGTATACCTAGTCGCAATGCTAATCGAAGTCACGAAAGTAACGCTGTTAATAACGGAAGAACCTAATCATAAATACATACATTCGTTGTAACGACGTCAAAGGCTTCGTGGCCACAGATGAGCAAAGACTTGGGTAACCTCTCCACTCACCCACGATACGCAGGTCTGCTGAAACGTTCGACTGCTGTTTTGCCGTAAGTAGGGAGAACGAGGAACGTGAGCCGGCCCAGCTAGCCCACGCTTCCGCATCAGGAAAGGCCTCTCCATTGTTTGGCTCTCCATTTGGACAAGCGCCGTTCGTGCCTACCCATCTCAGCGTTCCGCCTCCACGCCCCCGCCGACAACCTCAACCCACAACGACATCGCCGCCGCAGGTCGACAGGCTCAACAGCCTCCCTCGCGCCCCCAAGAAGCCACATAACCACCCATATCGCACCGGTGTTGCTCTTCCTTGCCCGACATGAAGTTCCTGGAGATCCCCGAGCTGGCGCGCCTCGCGCAGGCACTCACGCACGAAGGTCCTGAATGCTCTGTTCATACCCGAATAGAGGCATACAGCCTCAAGTCTGTGAACAAAGACAAGAAGCTCTTCCGTTCGCTCGAGACGACCTACAAGTCGGAGGCGTCGAACTCACCTCCGCTCCCGTCGTTCATCTCGACCGACCGAGAGGAGATCACGCCTTTCGGTCCCATGTCAGATAAGGGCGCACGAAAGACGTTCCACCTCCTCATCGCCACCCTCAACGCCGCCTTCCCCGACTATGAGTTCTCTGAGGCGAAGTATAAAGACTTCAACAAAGAGGCGAGTGGCGCGAGCGTGCTAAATGCGCTCAGCACTACCCTGGTGTCGCCCAACCGTGGCAATCTGGCGGCACCACGAACGTACTCTGCGTACCCGCCCACATCGTCTGGCTTCTTCCCATCATCTGTTCCCACCTCTTCGTCACCTCTTGACTTTGCCAAGCCAAGTCCGTATGCCCCGACAAAGACGGTGGCAGGCACCCACCCCTCTCTGTACCGTGTGCTCAACGATGCCATTGGTCTGGATGATTGCGAGGTGTATTCTTATGAACCGGACGTCGAATACGACCCTCATGCCAATGACAGTGACGATGAAGAGGACGCAGCTTCCGTCGGGGACGAGGATTCGTCCGAAGAGGAGGAGCCCACTACGTTCCAATTCGACGACTATGATGTCGACGAGGCCCCTCGTCGGAGTGGATGGGGTGGTGCGGTTTCCAGTGACGAGTCGGACGAGTACACACCGCATATACGCATGAAGCGCAGAGGAGCATTGCTCTGGAGCTCGCACTGGTTCTTCTTGAACAAGAAGCTGAAGCGAATATTGTTCATCACCGTCTGGGCGCGGTCGAAGAACGCCACCTCGTGGATGGACCTGGACGATAGCTTCAGCTTCAGTAACGAAGCCACGGCGGAGAGGTTCCGCGGCTGGGAGGGCGCTGTCGGTGCGGGTGCGAGAGCGCTGGGGCTGAGTGCCACTGTTTGAGCTGCTTCGTCCGCAAGTGAGTATCTGTACATGCAGGACATGTCGGATATGAGACTTACCTCGTCTGTGGGGTCTGCCAGAGCAGCGGCGTCGCGGCCGACCTCAGATGCCACCTCGGTCGTATACCTCCTTCTAAATCCTGGATATTTGTTTAACTTCTTGGACATTGCCCAACTATGGCCCACCTTTTTCGTGCTTCATTGTCTCTTCCTCTTCGCCTTGTATTGATATTGGTATATATTCCGTCCCGGTTGTTAAGAATGTCTCATCATATCCTTGTCCTGGTGTTCTAATCTCTCCTATCCTTACCTCTAGTCACGACAAGCCTACTTTATTACGAGCATGCTCATCAATGGCGTATTCCATATTCGATTTGTCTGTGCGTGCGGACGTGAGTTACTTAGTCACAAGCTGGTAAGAATGCGGACGTACGTCTAATAATGTGCGTACAACTCGTGGAAACATAGTGTAAGTTCATTCATTCGGGTTAGGCAGCTTGGCGGCAAGCTGGGAGGGCATACTGTTGGACGCAGTCGCGCGAACGAAACGAGAGAAGGAGAGTCATTCTGAACCCTGCTTTTGCGGCGTTTGGAGCATGTCATGCAACAGCCTCCAGTAGAGTCACATCTTATGAAGCTCTCTCAAGGTGCACTTGTGTGCATATCCCGCAGTCCTGCGGGCAGAGTTCAAACATGGGGACAAAGATGGTGGTAGAGTGGAAACAAAGGTGTTTTTCCTGGTGTCAATGGAGAACTAATACACGTAAAAATTCAGCAGCCATGAGTCCTACCCCTTCCGCTGTTCACATCTCTCTTCACATCACCTTGATGATCTTTCCATATCTGGATGAGGAGCCTCTGTCGACTCGGGCCGGAGTTGATCAGTTTGCCGCGAATCCGAGTCTCGACTTCTTCCAAGATACAGCACGACTGCCGCGACGGTGAGAGCCTTTCCCAGACACAAGAGTTAGAGTTGATATAATTTTAGTCTTTCCTTATATCTAAACGCTTTCTGATGCAATTCGACGCTACAGGATTGCTCGCAAAATATACCCAACCAGAGAATGATACCCAAATTCGCGAATCCACATCTCCTCGTTCAAGCCTCCCAAACGGTGTCACGAGCGGACCTGGACGCAGAACACGACACCCCGATACTGGATGAAGAGGAGCACTCGACCAACGACGATGTGTTGAGGCTAGAACGACTATTGAAGCGTTCTTTAGGCGACCTACACATCGAGCAGGACCCACCGTCCCCAGATAGCCACAAAAGCAAGAAGCGGAAAAGCAAGAAGAATGATGAGGACGTCGAAGAGCAAGCGATAGAAGTGGAGGAGACTGTGTGTACGTGGCGAACTCCGGACATGAACGCTCACTCATGTCCGCCTTCAGCCTTCCGATTGTTCTCAAACACCGCACCGAAGCTGGTGTCACTCAAACCTAAGCCTGTATCTGTCATGAAGTGGGTCTTGATGAAGTACTCAACAATATGTCTGAAACTGATATCTGACAGAGTGGCGGAACGCTCATACGTCGACGACGATGCGGAGGCGTCTCAACGAGCGGAACGCGCAAGGGTGGCAGCGGTTGACTTCGATTGGATACTGGAACAATCGCTACAGCCATCATATGTGAGCACCATTGAGTTCTCACTGCTATGCTTTCCGTTAATTAGCGTGTCTCCCTCAGCCGTCTACGAGAAATGCGAAGAAAACTATGCATCTTGTAATGGACACACCCGTAGACTATCTGCCGATGCTGGTCGTGGATATCCCGACACATAAATCTTCCTCATCAACGCTTCTCCCGCCCCCACCACGACTTCCGAAGAAGGAACACCCCAGTCCTCACGACTTTCCTGCGGATAAAATATCATGCCCAGTGCTTTCCGCTCATGAACCATCAGACCACAAAACAAAGAGAAGACGATTCAGGCGGCGAGGCAAAACTGCGGAGGGGGGAGTCAAGAAACGACCGCCGCCAGCGTTTTTCCGGCCTTTGACGGAATGGGGCGGTAAAAGTGCTGGCTACGCTATGGGGTATGAGGGAAGTAGTCCTGCGCTGACAGAGGGTGCTCGACAACGGAAATATCGTCGCGATAGTATGCGAACTGGCGTTATGACCAAGTGGTAAACTCGGCTGCGTGGTAGGAAATCCCACCAGAAGATTCGGACGAGTGTGTTAGGGAGTGATTATACCATACAATTGAGCCTAGGTAATATAGCGACGACAATACATATAGGTACGTTGTAAATGATTGTAGAGCTAGTGCGTTGAACCTTCAACAGTCCCGTAGGCTAGAGTTCCCCAAAATAAACAGAATATAACGTCCAATCCCAGACAGAAAAACTCAAACGTCCCGTGGTCCTGTAGTCTCAGCGAAAAGCTCATCGGCGAACTTTACGTTCTGCACCGTTTCGATAGTGACGTTTGGGCCACCGTTTTTTGGTTTACTGGACTTCGCGGCTTCGGCAGATGGGTACTCAGCACCGCGGGCAAGCCACAGCCATTTGTAGCCTACATGGTACTTGATGGCTGTCCCCCAGCGACGGGCGAGGCCTTCTGTTCCGGCAGTATGGTCGTCTACAGCAGCTTCCCATCCTGGCCATTCATAATAACGTGGACCAGGGAGGCAATTACTACAGTGGGGGTGAGTCCCTGACTCTCTATTGAAATCCAAGTTACTCACAAGTGAACAAGTTTCGGTCTAATGACCTCGCCTTGGTGCGGTGTCGCCCACGTGTGTATCTGCACGCCCAGCTCGTCTGTATCGCTGGCATCGTCCTTCCCTGGCTCCAGGTTTGTGATATACATATCCGCCAGACAGCTCGATATTTCCCAGTCATAATGGAGGTGTTGGAACATTTTGGATTCGGGCGCGGTGCTTTCCATATACTGTATGATTGCCCACCAGTAGCTCTGGTCGCCAAGCGCGATGTTCTCATACTTCCCTGTGTGCCCGTCTGGGGCTCCAAACAGCGCACGGAATGCCGGGGGCGAGTATGCAGGAAGAGGTGAGGGTGTCGCAGCACGGTAGGCCGAGGAGTCCATCAAGCGGAGCCGCCGTAGGGCTTCCAAGTCCATTAACATGATGCACGAGCAGATCTTGTTGGCGTCAAACCACTGAGGGGCGAACATCTCCGGATGCGTAGGCATAGAGATGATTGTCGACGAGGGCAGCGTATGAAGAAAATGTTCCCAGAGGAGATACGGGTCTGAAATGAAGAAGGCGTCTGTGTCCACAAATACGGCCTTCTTCACCGATGATGGGAGTATCTCGTGTATAAAGAGCTTCATCAGACCGGCTGTTCGACAGTTCAGTGGTTATCTTACGCTGATGGATACCGAAGAACCTACGGGTGCCGGCTGCGTGCACACTGCTGATGGTGCCCTCACGCTGTATCCGTTCAAGCATCGCCTGCCACGTCGGACGATAAAATCGGACGAATACATCGTACCTTGGTCGCTTCACCAACCGGAGACGTTTCTCAAGGTATAACTGGGCTTGATCGTCGCAGATGATATGGAAGTCCACCGGCCCGGAGGTGTACATGAGGATCGACTATAGGATGTTTGAGTACAATGCAATGAGACATGGATCTGCGTCGCACCTTGAGAAGAATAGCACCCTCTGCTGCTGAATCTTCACCCCACATTATCAGAGCAAATGTCATAGGATCTGGCTTTCCGCTTGTCGGAGTCCCGGATGTTACATCCAAACCGACGTTATGCGGTTCTGAGATATGGGTGGGATGTGTTACATGTTTAGGGAGATCGTTGTAGTGTCCGATAGGAGGACTTGAGGTCTCAGCTTGCCATGTATCCGGTAAAGGCACACGTTCCTCTTTATTGAACGAGAGGAGCAATATAGGTATTGCTATGAGAAAGAAAATGCCCAGGAAAAGGAGCTGTCGGACAAGAATAGGCCTCCTATTGAACTCCTTTGCACGTGTTCGCCAAGAGGGAATAAAGGGCACCCGATCCTCTGCGCCCGGCATTTTCAGCGTATGCGCCGCGTAGTAGAAAGAGAAATGCTGCACACGAGGGCGAGAAAAGACAGTGGAGGTGGAAAGAAAGGAGCGCGAAAGGCGCAGGGTAAGGGTGCCTATCCTCGCTGGCTTGGCATTAGAAAGGGACACTAGTTCTATAGGCCACGATCAATGTTTAAAAGGTGCCTATTTTGCATCGCATGCAGGCGCTTGTGTCAACGGCGATTGGCGAGCGGTGAGATTCTACGCGAACTCGGGTAGCGAATCTACGACGAATAGCAACGACTCTGCTAAGCCAACAGACCTCGATATGAATGGATGCAGTGTACTCGTCGTATACCGTTCAACGACAGCAGTTTCCCAATGCGACACTATAATATTGATGTTTGAAGTCAAATTAGTACAACGGCGCCCACAGGGAAGGAGAGCTTATGCCGGACACGGTTCGCCTACTGGTGTTTCTTCTCCCACGTAAGCGAGCATCTTTCGGGAGCCAATCAATGCCCAGATACTTTCAATCAAGAGTCGTGAAAAGGGAGCCTATGAGCCGTGACATGTCTAACCAGAGACAAGCTACACGTTGCATATAAGCGTATACGACGGTCGATTGTATGGCAGTATTATCGTAGTGAGTCTGGGCTTGAGTCAACCGCTTGCAAACATGTGAGGTAATTCCTCTTCCCTCTGCATTCCTACGGCGTGAGCCGAGTCTCACAGATTATTTCTGGAAGTGAACGCTGACATACGCACATTGGGTCGGCAGCACTGAGGTGGAGTGCGGAATACCTGTTTTACAATTTCAATGGTTTGAGAACCTGGCATGGCGTAAGGTCGTCGTAACAAACGCTGCGGACGCAGTACCTGTCGCCGTCATAGGCATCATCCTCGTGTACTATCAATGTTAGCGGCTGTCCGTATGACCAAATTATATCTATAGCAGAACTTCCCATGACAATTTCGGCGGCGACGCCACATACGTTTGTATCGACGGCTATTCATACGCGCTCTGCCTTGCGGCTTTAATATCAGAACGATGCCGTAGTGCATTGATCCTATCTGTCCTGGTGGTTGACCTTTTTGACTATAGGGGGAAGAAAAGTATCAAGGTTGTCGTCATGTTGTCCGCATGACGATAAGACCACACACCCTTTTGGTATGTTATTGTGGGTTCTATATTTCTTGATTTAATGAACGTGTCGGACAGCACAAGGTGCGTTGCCGCTGTTTAAAGCAGAGCTTCATTTTAGACCGTAAGGGAGGACCATTGTGGATTTCGACAGCTCCTTGTTACCATCAGGGTTAACGAACACTTCTTTTGACCTCCTTCGCTTGGGCAGGGATCCAAGGCACATTCACGTCGACATACCGCCTGGAAAAACAATCCGTCAAACCTGTCAAGAAGTTGCTGGTGGAAGACATACCTCTCCACAGTATTTGGAGCAACAACAGACTCCGAGGACGAATTCATAGGACGCCTGGGTATCCTTCTGCAGGTGGAGCTCGCGTATCGCATTGCGTACAACGGGGCCGGTAGAAATGGGGAGGCAACGACTGCGAGGCTTGGGTCAGAAAGCTATAAAAGCTGGTGAGGGAGGGTAGGAGGAAATTAACCACAAGCCCAACAGCCTAGTGGAATCCTGAGCACTCACGCAGTTCAATATCCAAACAACAGCCATGTTCTCTCGCATTGCCGCTTTCACCGCTCTCGTCCTCCCCGTCCTTGCGGTCGCCACCCCAGCTCCTGTTGCTCGAGCCTCAGACTCTTGCAACACGGGACCAATTCAGTGCTGCCAATCTACTGAGCAGGTGTGTGGTCCATCAACGTGTAGCGAATCCAAGGCCGCGTACCGAGACTCATGTTCGTCAAATAGGCCGACTCGGCTAGCGCCTCCAGCATCTTGAGTTCCATTGGAGTTGTGTTGCAGGACCCAAGTGTTCTTGTCGGTCTCACCTGCTCCCCTATCAGCGTCGTCGGTGTGGGCAGTGGATCCACTTGCGATGCATCGCCTGTGTGCTGCGAGAACAACAGCTTTGTGAGTGGTCTTTTGTCCAGGTCTTTGACCGACACTAATGGGGATAATACCACAACAGGGGAGTCTCATCTCTATTGGCTGCGTCCCTGTCTCGCTTTAAACTGTCAATCATCAGTTGCGAGCCCGCGGCTCGACAGATATGAGGAAAGGAGCACTGTGATCTCAAGTGTTGAAGGACTGCGCCTGCGAAATGTACACATACCTAAGCGTCATCTGACTGAAACGCACGACTGAAATTGATATGCCTTATGATCCCGACATTGTATGAGTGAATAAAAGATCTGGAGTGATACATGAAAGCACACTGGACAGAAGAAGTGCGATGATTCCACAGCCGATGTGGACACTATGCCGCCGACTTCGGTTTCTTTTTCTGTGATAAATACTGTCAGACGGCTTACTTGCAGGTCATGAGTTTTTGTTGCTCACATAAGCGACTGAGTCGAAATCGTATTTGATACCGGCCTCCTCCAACTTGCGCTTCTTCTGCGACTGTCGTTTAATCAGACGATTCTCTGCCTTTGCCTGCTCCTCCTCTGTACGCGGCTGTGAAGCTGTAAGAAACGATGCAATAGAGGAAGCAGATTGAACAACGCACCTTATTGTGCTTGACTCGCGCAACACGAGCAGTAGGGATCGCACGCCATTTCCTGTTCGCACCGACCCACAGCTCGGGGTGCACTTCGTCCTTGGGGATGACTTTGCACGTGAGTATATGGCCCATGAGCAAGTAGTTGTCCATAGTCTCTGCCACAATTTGCGCGACAGAGGACGAATCGAACTCGATAAAGGCGTAGTGCTTCGAGCGACCGGTCTATAATAGAGTGTACACTTAGCATGTGCGCAACGGGGTCGAGAAGAGATGTACCTTCTTGTTGCGAGACAATCGTAGTCTTGTCACGTCTCCAAATTGTGAGAAATAAGACTTCATCTGGTCTTCGTAGAAGCCGTGAGGTATTCTACTGAGGTGAATGACACCGCGGTCTCCCGTCTAGACGGTGTAAGGTGAAAACAAATATCAGACATGGTGAGTAATGAGCGTACCGGCTTCCGTTTCGCCTTCTCCAATTTCCGCTTCACCACTGCATCGTCCTTGGCAATCGTCGGCAGCTTGCTAACCTCTACGGGGTCTGGTTCGCCTGACATCTCGTCATCCGAAGAGTCATCGTCGTCTGTCGAAAATCCGAATAGATGAGCTTCCTCTTCCTGGTCCTCTTCCTCTTCCTCATCTTTATCGTCTTCCGCCACCTCCGCTCCGCTTTCTTCGACGGTGGCAGCCTTCTTCTTTGACTGCTTGGATATAGCAGGGGCAGCCTTGTGGCCCTCTTTGTCGGCCGACGGCTTTTTGGGCAAGGGACGAGTCTTTTCCTGTACGTCCTTCGCCGGTTCCTCAACCCCAGCTTTCCTCTTCTCCTTCTTCCCTGCTTTGTCTTTAGGGACCTCAGCCACTTCAGACGCAGTGGCGTCTTTCTTCGACCTCTTGCCTGCTTTCTGTCCTTTAGCTACATCCTCTATGCTCTGCGCCTCTTCTGCGACCACGGTGGGGGCAACATCCTCCTCTTGGGCCGCCTTCGTCGCCTTCTTAGACTTTTTAATAGGCTGCACTTCCTCTGCTGCAACTTCTGCTACCGCAGCCTTTCGCTTTCCTTCCTTCTTTTTACTGGGGATTGACACATCCTCTGAGGACGTGACTTCAGGCTTTTGAACCTGAATTTTTGTCGTGGCAGCAGAGCGGAGTTTTGACCTTGCTGAGTCAACGGGCTTTGGTTTGCCTGAAACTGTCTTGGCCATTTTGTCTACGCAAGAGAAAACAGAGTGTAAAGTAGATGGTCGAAGTCTCAGATAATTGACCAGGATACGCCCAAAATTTCTGTTACGCGCCCAGTTTGTGGCGTCTCCCTTTTGAGACGCGTGTTTGGCAAGAGCCTCTGATCCAAACAACGCCACCGACTGTTCCAACATATCCGTCACCTCTCTCTGTTCCAACCTCGGACGCACACTGGCTACTGGACCACTATGGCCTCCACCCCGCCTCCTCAGCACAGTTTCTCTATCTCTTCTATCCCCAATCTTCCCTCACCGTCTAGCTCAAGGCCACGACATTCGATTGGTTCCTCCTTCTCATTCGGACCTCAGTCACTTCTGAATTCGCTCGCGGAAGGCAATCAAAGCAGCACGGCATCTAATCCGCACTCTTTTGCATTGGATCCTAATAGGTCAATACTGCCCGTATCTCCGTTTCGCTCGTCTCCTGCTGTGCCGCGTCGGGTCAAAGCCTCCGCCGGAAGGCACCCTCTTGCAAACGACACGACCGACATCTTTCAAGATTCGGAGTTTGAGGATGACGAAGAAGAGCATGAAGGCTATGAATGGGGAATGGTTGATAGGATGAGACTTTGGCGGCACGACGCGTTAATGCAGCATCTGTACGACACAGCCGCGTTCTGGGGAGACAAGATTGTCAGTTGGACAAGTACGTGTCGGCACGTGTCGTACCAGATTAATTTGACTGAAATATTGCAGATGATCCTAACGACGCGTTTTGGCTGGCTCAAACATACTTCCAGACGCACCAGTACTCGCGTGCGGAGCGATTGCTCACTCGGCCGTTCTCAACGAAGCCCCCGCCTCCGCCGCGGGCTGCAGGCCTAGCTAATGGGGGGTTCGGCCCAATGAATTTTACTCGAGATTTTAAAGGTAAAGGTAAAGAAACGCATCCGACATTCTTCCCTGCCGACCCCACTACCAATCCTCGTCTGCCTGTTGGAGGAGCGGGCGATATGATCAATATCAATTCCGACGTGGCAGATTCCGTATCACGGCTGGTTGACATGAGTGTCGCATGTCGATATTTGGCTGCACAGTGTCAAGTACGACAGGGAAAATGGACTGAGGCCACTGAAATGCTAGGCGAAGCCAATCCATTCCGTGGATCGGGGAGGAGCGGTCCTGCTATACCAAACACCGACGGTGGCATCAAGGTATGTTGGCGGCTATCCATATTACAGCCTACATATGCTAACTATGGAAAGATTGAAGCATCCATGTGTCACCTACGCGGTCTACTCATGCTCAAACTAAATCGAGGAGATCAAGCGAAGTACTGTTTTATGGAAGCGTTAGCTTTGGACATCAAATGCTATGAGTCGTTTGAGCAATTAATCAGTGGGGAGATGATGACACCAGATGAAGGTGAGAATGACCGTCGTACGGCACGACTTCTGCTAATGGAGATTGCTGTAGAATGGGAGTTCGTTCAGTCGCTGGCTTATAAGGAGCAAACACCGGCCGATGCTGACTTTGTCCGTATGATCTATACATCTCGGCTACGTAAGTATAAGCATGCAGAGGAACATGCTGTTGCCCGCCGAAAACTGGTCGAGGATTACGGCCTTGGGGATAACCCCGACGTACTCTACAGCTTTGCTGATGCGCTGTACTCCCAGTTCAGATGGGCGGACTGCTTCGTGGTAACGAGCAGGTGAGACTGATTCTGCCCTTTCGTGGTCCTATCGGTACTGAGCCCATTGCAGAATCCTTGGACTAGTCGCTGTACATGCGCCTACAATGCCTCTGCATATAGCTTGTCTTTATCACTTATCGCACCTGCACTCCAAGCTATTCATTCTTGCACACGAATTGGTTGAACGCGAACCGGAGTCACCTATAAGCTGGTACGCTGTGGGCGTATGGTATCTCACTTCGAAAAAGTGGTCAGAAGCTCGGACTTATTTCAGGTGCGGAGAACGTTGTATCGAAACGAGCGGGCTGAGGCTGAACCTCCGCCCAGTAAGACTTCACTCATGGACCCTCGCTTCGCGCCAGCATGGATCGCATTTGCCCACACATTCGCTCTAGAAGGCGAGCACGACCACGCCGTAACCGCGTATTCGACCTGTGCTCGGATGTTCACTGGGTCAGTACAACTACCGAAAATCACCTCCGATTTAGCTGATCACTGAGCCTAGGTCTCATCTCCCTTTGATGTTCGTTGGAATGGAGCACATCGTGTTGTCGAATTTGCCGCTAGCCGACGAAGCTCTGTTTGCCGCACACACGATGTGTGATGGGGACCCTCTTCTCGCAAATGAGCAGGGTGTGATGGAATACAACCACGGGCAGTGAGTCCTCGCGATGGAGCTCCGACGCGCAACATGTCTCACTCACTAGTTTCCAAAGATACGAGAAAGCAGTGGAATTGTTCCATCATGCCTTGAATCTCGCTCAGGTGACTCAAAGCTCGGAAACAGCTTGGGCTACGACATATGTGAATTTGGGAACATGTTACCGAAAACTGAAGTCGGTCGCATTCCCTACTAGTGCATTAGGTGATGGCTGATAAGAGTCTAGGCGTTATCCTGAAGCGAAGAAAGCGTACCAGAAGGTCCTCCAGTTGGACCCTTTGAATGCTATTGCTCTCGGTTTTCTCGGTATGGTCCACCATCTTATGAACGAAGTGGACGATGCTATCGTGAGATACCATGAGGTACGTTCCTTGCTCTGGTATCATCCCCCAAACTGACCTGATACCTTATGGAGACTTTGAGCATTGACCCTATTAATGGGCAAATCCTCGAACTGCTTAACCTGGCGCTCGAGAGTAACATCACTGCTAGTATAACCGGTTATAAAAACATTCCAGCTGTGGATGAGGAGGGGTGGTACAAGAAAATGAGCGAGCAACGCAAGAAAGGGAAGGTGGCAATGCGAGAACCAGCTCCAGCCAGGGACGTTGTGATGTCGTAGCCTGACGCTACTGTGGTAATTATCCGCAATGCATGTATTCAGTTCTCCGTAGCAGCACATAGCACGTAAATGGCTCTGCGGCTCTGTGATATCGCTGCGAAGTGGATGCCGCCATAATTCACCCCACAGCGTCTATCTGGATGATCGACTGGAAAGCTGTGTCCGATAGTCGCCACCCATGCGTCGGATCTGTCCTCGCGCCGAGAAGCACACTGCAAAGCCTGACGTTTCATGTCCAGGTATGATCCCATGTTTCGATACTAAAGCGAGCCTACAGTCAAAATTATAGATACAACATAGTGCGATAATAACAGCGCCGACATGTAAACCCGAGCCCTTCATTAAAAATGTCCCAGCCGATTAGAAATGTGCCTGCCATTGATCATCAAAATCAAAGCGCTTGAACTCGAGCTGTTCATCCGTCTCCATCGACTTTGGGTGTGACTTTGATAATCGGAAAGATGAGGACATCGACATATCGTGTCAGATTAGAGTTGCCGTCAGCAGAAAGGGCGCAGCCGCACTCACCCCATTGTCGACGCTGCGCGTGTCCGACGTCGAGACGAGGTCTTGGTCTTGATCCAAATGGCCGAGCGTTTCTTGGTCAACATGCGACACCTGTGGAGATCACGGAAACAAAATATTTCAGTCATATCACAGTGCATCCGGCCTCCCGCGCCGGTCCGACGGCAAGGAGCCTTAAAATGCGGAGCAACGGATAAGGCTACTTACCACCGGAAGCACAGTCGAAAAAACCGGGTTGACACGATCTGTGTCGTTTGGGATCTGGAACGAGGGCACGGTGCCGCTTGTTGTAACGACTGACTTTCCGCCCTTGCCGGGGGAGAATATCCGCCCGCCGCCTCGAATTCGTATCGAGTAGCGGGTGTTCAGAGTCGCGAGGAGGGAATTTGCGTAGAGCTTCCCAATGCCGAAGTCGAGTGCCAGGTACCACAGGGCATTGGGGAACGCCGCAAACTAAAAGATGGGGCACAATTTGTCAGAGATATGATATGAGGAATTTCTGACGCCAGTAGCGGAGCTGGATACACACAAGGGTTATTTCCAACACTGCAACTCCACTAAATTGAGGCCGTTGTTGACGTTAGTGATGGCTGTGTTTGGAGCATGCAACTACTCACGCAGTAAGTAGGCAACGATTCACCGCAAAGATGATCAAATGATTGATCACTGAGTTGCCTCTGATATACGGAAATAAAGTGAACACCGCACTCATTCAACACAATAAGCCAAGGATACGCACGTCATTAGGTAGGACTTCGTTCTATGCAGCTTGATACACAAGGCACCTGCAATCACGACATCCGAGAGCACCGCAAAAACGGCGAAGGGGAGGGCTGATATGTACTGTTCATGTGTGAACGCAGTCAGTTGCTGATGATAGAATCTGATAGCGCGCAACTCACCAGCTTGGATTGGAACCCAACGAAGGTCTTTTCGATAAGACTGGTGAGCAGAAGATCAGATGAGCGCAGACCATTGTTGTGAGGGAAACAACGTTACCCAAAAATGGCGGACTCTGCAGATGATACGAGTCCCGTTAATATCAACACCGCGGACATCGACAAAGTATGAAGCATGCGTACCAACACCGAACGCTGAGAGGGTCCTTGAGTATTGTATCACTAACGTAAAACGGGGTCAACACTCACCCATGTGACCAAGCACTAGCAGCATCTTGGGGCCCCCTTTTAGCAAACCGGTTCGAGGATGTTCTTGGGAGGACTCACAATGGCTGGTACTACCCAATTTCTAGCCGGGGATCCCATAACTACGGTCCCTTCGTGAGGCTATGTCAACTGCACATGCTGGCGACCAACTCACGGACGTATAATCTCATCGCAAAGAATCTGTGAACGCACGGTCAATCAGTGCGCTATTCACCAAACAAAGAGCCAAGCTATACACGCACCCTTGAACAATACATGCTGTGACGCACTGTATAGCGAGATGAGCATATAGATGGTGGCGCGGAGAAAAGGACACTAACATTAACGAGGATGGACAGCTGAAAACGGAAACGGTTTCAGAAGTCAAAATCGTACCGGGTACGGAGAAAGCGCGTACCCATAAAGACCTGGTGATGGTTTGCATCCGTCAGACCTCTTCCGCATGAGAATCTGATCAGTGGACGTACCAAATACCCTCTGCGAGAGCAGCGGGGTGAGAGAAGTTCGAGACCTGTGCGGTTACGCCTCAGCTGCCTAATCCAGCGTATCGCTGTGTGTGGGCGCACCAGATAGTGAAACACGGCGTGGCACACTAGAACGAATTGTAAGTCCGCTGTATATACGCGATGCTATGCATGCAAACATACCTAAGACTATGTGCACAGAGTCGAGAAGCCTTTTGGGATTAACGTCGCCAGTTAGCATCGCGTAAAGGGCAGTGTGGCGAGCCAGCGTACCAAAGGAGCCATACCTGACGCGTCGAGATATCGGTTCAGCCCGCCAATCTGTAGTGTTTTGCGATGGCACTCACCAATGACTTGGTTTGTCTGCTGTCGTCCGGATAGAAAACAAAGTAGATGTACGTCTGGTGTTTTGTTTGAGCCGTTTGTGCAGGAATCGCGTAAGAGATGTCTCACCTGAACACACGTTATGCCATAAAGTCTAATAGGGAAGAAAACGATCAGCGACGTCTTGCAAAGGAGACCCTTAGTTGTGTGTGTACCCCATCATGCCAAAGCAGCCCATCAAGGCGGCGCCTGTCGGAAGAAGTTAAGCGGGCCATGACAGCTACGATAAGCGCAAATACATACCGAAGGTGGGAAGGATGTTAAGGGTGATTTCCCCTGCGCCTGGGGGAGTAGCCATAGCTCGAAGCGCAGCTGTGGCTGCCGACGGAGGACAGACGAGAGATGGCGGCGGAGGCAGAGCAGCGAGCGAGCACGGTCGCGGGTTATATGGTCATTGCTGCGAATAACCACATCTTCCGGCTGCACTTTGGTCTCGCACCGCTGTTTGCATTTTTGATGGTGAAATCCTATCTTCCAGGGCCACGACCCATCCACAGAGATCATCAGATCAGCCGCTGAGCCACACCCTCGTGCCTCGCTACCAAGGTTGATCAGTGGTTGATCCTCTTTGCCTTTTTTGGCACCCACGCACTCGCGTTTCTCCCGCCCTTCCCGAGCGCCGGCATTGATCCGGTGCTGCCGTGAAGCGTTACCGTGGCGTTACTCTCACGTGCAGATGCGTCACGAAGATGTCACACGGCCATTGGTGACAGCGCCCATCGGTCACGCACATCCCAGAGCCCGCATGTGATTGAGATTTGGACGTTTTGGTGTCAAGCGTGCTGCGAGTTGCTCACAAACAACGACTGGCCGCGACGGGCTCTCTCGCAACCTCTGCAAGTGCATCAGGCGGCGGCATCTGTGGCGGCAGAAATAATGCACATATCTTCGCTTTCGCGGCATACCCTTCGCCAACTCAAGTTTATCGGCCCTGGGGCAATAGCGACGTTTTGGCTCAATACACACCAAGCGTTACGGGATGTCCTACTCGGGGAGACCAGTTACTCATGGGCGAGGTACGCCCTTCGCTATCTGCGCCGTCATTCCTGCCTGCTTATCCACTGTATTGTGTCCAGGACAAGCGCTTTCTTCACCCTGCTTCTCGGTGTTGTCACAGTAACTTTGTTCCTTTATATCCTCCTCATTCCCCTGATCCAGGGGATACAACCCGATGTGAGGATATCGTCATTCTGCCAAGTCTAAGAGTTTACTCCTTGTCTCCTAGTTCCGCCATTGGCGACAATCAGGCGTCCTATCGTCAGTTATACCGGTATGCCGCATTGTCGCATGGTGTCTACAATACGCTCATCACGTGAAGCAGATATTGACAGGTTCCATCGTCATGGGCTGGACAACCTTGGTGCTCACCCTTGGTCGATGGACAGAGCTGGGCTACATAAAAGGAACGATTGGAGGTAAGCATGGTGCAACGCAACATATCGACGAACGACATCTCATGCATGCGCAGCTTCGGGCTTGTACGCCCTGGTCTTTGGCCTAATGGGCCTTATACCGGTGCCAAACTCATATCAGCGCTCATGAAATACCTCATCCAGAGAACTAATGTATAATGAATCTTACGTGCCACCTGCACTGCAACATAACCTCTGCTCTTGTGCACCCGCCATACCCTAATCTACTCTACTCCCCCGTCAGCAGTTGCATACTTTCGTACTCATTTTTGGCACATGCTATCGTTTTTGCTAGACCAAGGACACTTGTTCACTCGCATTGAGTCTGCTACGGCCGCAGATGGCTTGTACGCCGAGTCTCACGAAGGGTATACTCATACTTAAATCCAACCTGATTACATTAAAACCACATGCACTACAGCTCATCCTTGATGTTGTGCTCCACCCCATGGAATGCCTCCGCCAGTTCTGGGAATATCGTCAGGTCAGGGTAAAGGCGATCAGGAAATCACTCACTTCTCTTAATTGGCGACGACAATGTTTGCGGAAGCACCACGTTGTACTCGACATACAGATCACCGTACCGTGACTCCCCAAAGAACGGCATCCCCTCGCCTTCGATCACTTGTACGAAGCCTGGCTGCGTGACACCGTGTCGCTTCAACTGCACGATATGTCCGTCCAAGTGCGTCAAGTTCCTCTCGAAGCCCAGCAGAGCCTATGACAGATTCACGTGTAAGAGATCGTTTCAGGTCACTTAATTTGGCGAACGCACCTCGTCAACACCAATCGTTTCTTTCCAGTACAATCCGCTCTCCTTCCGTCTCCAACCACCAGCCTCCCGTCTACTCCTTACCCGGAGAATGATGTCTCCTGCCTCCCAATCTGGACTTTCGTCCGCCTCGCCCTCGTAGATAACCTCCTGGCCCTCCGGCATGCCTTTCGGGATATCCAGGGTATATTGTTGTGTGTGTGCAATGGTCTTGTGGCCTTTGCAGTGCGGGCACACTTTCTTGATGATCTTTCCGCGCCCGCCACAATCGTTACAGGTGACTTGCGCCTGCGAGAACATGCCCGGGAAGATTTGTTGACGAACGATTTTGACACCGGCTCCGCCGCAGGACGAGCAAGTGTGAATGTCATTGGATGAAGCGGCTCCCGTACCCCGACAGTGGTCGCACAAAATTCGCTTTTGAACCATGAACTAGGATGCGGGATGTGTGAGTGAGGGTGGAGTGGGCAGGAAGAGGCGCGACCGTACCTCGATGCTTCCTCCTGTATACCTGAGACAAGACACGTGTTAGAGCACGATATCAAACCGCGACGGCGTTGACTTACATGTCTGCCAGGCTGACCTCCATCTCGGTCACACTTGTGGGTCCTCGTCTTACTTGCTGGCCAGGATGTCCTAAGTAATAACGCATGAGAAATAACAGTTATACGAGGTCATTACGCGACATACCGCCGTGACCGAAGAAGTTGTGGAATACGTCGAATGGATTGGCGTGAGGTTGTTGACCACCTTCATGAGCCTTCAATCCTTCCTGCAGCAGTCATCAGTAACAGCACAGGGAGGACATGCATGAGAGCCATACCTCTCCATATCTGTCGTATATTTGCTTTTTCTATAATGGCGTAAATAGATGTGGTGGGGTAATATGAGATACAGACACACCGTCTCATCCGAAAGCACCTCGTACGCGTGTGCGACTTCAACGAATCTCTCCTCCGCGCCTTCCTCCTTGTTCTTGTCTGGATGATACCTGCGCTCAATGGTATCAGCCAAATGTTGCGTGTATAACTACTCGAAGGTCTCACTTCCGGCTCAATCTCTTGTACGCCGCTCGAATATCCTTCTCCGATGCGGTACGGTCAACTGCAGAAGGAAAGAGGATCGTCAGTGAAGGACTGTATAAGCCAACACAGCGCGCGCCTTTCTACTAACGATCGAGTGTCTTATATAGGTCGGCAGCTGCGACCAGGACGGACAGTAGCAGTAGTGACCCGAGCAGTAGGAGGGTAACTGCGGGTGCCATGAGGGGCGCGGTGAGCCGAGCCGAAGGATGCGCGGACTTTTAGTATTGTTATTAGGCGGGTTTTGAGACTGTAAGATAGTAGAACAGGTTGAGGGGAGTAGCAGGGAGGGTGTAACACAAGCACAGCTGCAGGTCGTTTGCCAGAACTACTAAATTATGGCTGCCATATCAGGTACGCCACGTAGTATCGGCCCACGTGGCGTTTCGGACCCTGCCGCAGATTGCGGGCACAATCAACGCGACTGTCACCACCACCTCTGCAGCGCGTTGCCTCCGCCTTTCATGCATACATTGACGGCCATCGCTAAGATGTCGCCGCAGAGGATGGCCATGCAGCGACTGAGGCCAATACTACCCCCTGTTCACCGATCGCAGAGAATGCAATCAACACACTCCGCCATATACCACCCCAAAGTCAGAGGTTAACCCGTCAATGTCTGTCCGTTCTGCGCGAGTCTAATCGAGGCACTCACGCAGCATTACCGTTTGCGCTCTCCGAACAGGATGCTATAGCTGCACTAGATGCGGACCCTCCGATAGGACTTAATTTCTATAACAAGGTCAGGCGCTGGTTGCCTTTCAGGAGCCACTTTAAGGTCGAGCTCCGAGGGGTGGTCGCCACCTACTTGCCCGGTTGGTTTGTCGACATGGATATTGCAGCATTAGAAATCAAACCAGACCTGGCGAGGATGGTTCCACGTTTCGGGGACACCATGGTTCTTCAACAGTCGTACGTCCGTGCTCGTGCTCGTATTTCATTGTTACGACTAGCTGACGAGCGTTAGCAGTTTTATGCCAGGTACTTGAACGCGATTGTTACATCCTCAGAATTTGAACATGTTGGCAGGCCACTCGTTAGAGCCACTATGTCAATTATCCATGAGGCGGGTGTATGAGCGAGGATTGATATCCGAAGCCGTCCCATTTACCAATGCTATGCGCAATCAGCGTGGCACAAAAATTAATTGCATCCCTTTCACGCTGTCACCACTGGCGGTCTTCACAGCCATTCGGCGCTTCCTTCAACACGGCCGACTTGGCAAAATTACATTGAAGAACCGCCCAGCAAATGAGTATATCACCACGTCGGATATGGTTCGTTGCTCCTCTGTACATGCCTCAGGGCATGCGCTCATTGTTGTCAGTTAGCAGCATATCCAGTGGCAATCCCCATATATCTTGCAACATACTCTGTGACATTCATGGGTCGCACAGCAGAGATGTACGGTGTAATCGAAGCGGCGTCGAACAGTGTAAGCGTCCTGCATCATCGCTTCTGTGTAAATCCTAATCATATCATTCTAGGGTACCATCTTCTATAACATGACCTGGTTGAATTTGTTGTGGAGAGAGGTAGGGATATCATGGATGGATGTGCCGGAGTGGGAACCACATCCTCTCGATGCGCAAGAATTTGCGCACCTACACGAATCCTCCGACCAGGCTGCGTACTCGCGGCTCTGGGCGATAAAAGTGGACGACATGTTTGCTGAACAAAAAGGCCTGTTTGCAGAATATCAAAAGTTTGAACGCGAGCTACGACAGTCAACGGAGATCAACTTTGACGATCCTCGGATTAGAAAATGGGTGCCAAGCGAAGTAGAATACAACCACAACTACCTACAGGCCGCGATATCACTCAGATCCCTTGTAAGTCAATGTTAATCACTCCACCAGGGCAGTAGAAGACTGACACCGACCCAGTACAAGATGCCTTTCACAGAAGAACGCCTTGAAAAGATAATACGCCTGGCTACCCAGCTTGAACAGCTCAAGCCGGAGTGGCTCGCTCGTTGGGACAAAGAACGCAAAGCTAGCCAGAAAAGCCGGTCTTGATGTTGCGCGCTTTCTCTTATGCTCCGGCTCCGGATTTAGACAATCATATATACCAGTGACTGTTGTCTGAGCCAATGTATCAATATATCTACAATGTAATTCTATCTATGCGCTATAGCTACGAGGACGCATGGGGCGCTTGCGTGTGGCAACGTCAAGGCCGTTAAACGACATTGCCACATACGCTCATGACCCACTACGTGTCACGGATACAGGACGCAGTCTCTGCGGGGGTACAAAGCACTCTACTGAATATTCTTGCCTCAGGTCCTATACCGAAGCATGTTGCATTCATAATGGACGGCAACCGGAGGTATGCTCGGATGCATCAGAAACAGGTGGCTCAAGGTCACAGTGATGGCTTTGAGGCCCTGCGCCGGGTACGCGTCATTATTTGTCTGTTCATCTCACAAAATTAAGCACAGATTTCCCTGTCTAGATGCTAGAAGTTTGTATGAAGCTTGGTGTGCGCTGCGTCACTGCGTATGCGTTTGCAATCGAGAACTTCAAGCGGTCGCCCGAGGAGGTTGACGCGCTTATGAAACTGGCTGAGGAGAAACTTGTGGAAATGGCCCAACATGGGTACATCATTATTGGCATGTTGCGGGATACATGTTAACATATCTGCTGCTATAGGGAACTCCTGGAGCAACATGGTATCCGTCTGAATATTATAGGACGGAGAGATCTCCTTCCCGCCGCGGTGCAAGCTGCTATCAAGAGGGCGGAGGATATGACACGACACCACGACAAGTGAGTCTCGCAATAAACTGTGCAGTCAACGCCTTTGACCGCTCGGTATATCTAGAGCAATTCTTAACCTTTGCATGCCCTACGCGAGTCAAGACGAGATCACCTCAGCGGTGGAATCATTGGTCCAGGAAACTCTTCAAGAAAAGGACCAGAGGTAAAGGTCATTTCTGCTGAAACAATGTGCTTGTTGCTTATCTTCTTGGGTAGGACACTCACTGAAGACGATGTTGATGCACATATAATGACTACTGCCGTCGGTAGTCCTCCCATCGACATCCTGGTCCGAACCAGCGGTGTCAAACGACTGAGTGACTTTTTGACTTGGCAGGTACGTCGTTAGGAATGGTCAGACTCTTCAGTGACACAATTATCTTCTGCAGACCTGCGAGAACACACAGATTCAGTTCTCTGATACCTACTGGCCTGACTTCAGCTTCCGGGACTTTGTCCCTATCCTCTTGGACTATCAGCGGAAAGTTTGGACTTCGTCATCTTCTTAGTGTTGTAGCCTGTGACTGTCTATTTATTGTAGCCGTAGTGGAATCTCTGACGCAGTTTGTGTTATGATTACGGCAACCTTCCTGCATAACAAGAAACGCTACTACGAGCGTTATATATCTAGGGTATTACATTATGAGAGTGGTCTAATTTCGAGCACATTTGAGAACCCATGCCTTCGGTGTGTCATCTAGAGTGGAGCATCACCCGCAACAGAGGCCTCCTCTATGGAGGGGGCAGTAGTAACCTCCGCGCTATCTGTCTTCTCACTGACAACTGCCTCCGCTTGCTTATAATCCCACTCCTTAATCCCTGGCTTACCACCCAGCACCCTCCATTTTTCCTGCCACTTCTTTCTTTGTGCAGTGGATGTCTCCACAAAATGTGTCCAGTACGCTTCATGTTTGTAGTTGAATTCGATACTGCCGCCGAATTCCTTCCACAAGCTATCCGCGGTGAACAGCCCGTCCGCCACGGCATCTGGGTTGAAGCGCATCTTGTCCCTTGTGACAGGGTCTATGAGGGGCGTGATGAGCTTGTAAAAGGCATTGAGAACCCAGGGAACGTTGATGATCAGAGCCCGTCCGAGACGTTCAGGGTAGTGCGTTTGAAGGATGTTCAGAACCTGAAGCAGCGGTGAGCACATAATGTCGCGGGTAATAGTTAGTACAACTAACTGAGCGAGAGGTGGCGAAGGATGGGCTCTTCGCGGATTTTCTCCCATAGTCAACCATGAGTGCAAGCGACCTACGTGTGTGAGCCTCGTGAGTGAGGAAGACAGGTAACATGAAGGCACAACGCACTCAACCCCAGGACCCATGAAGTCAATGGACCGTTCAACCATGAATATCAGGAACTCAATTTGTCGGATAGATTCATCGGTGTTTTGCCTCTCAGGACAGAGGTATAGAGCCGGCCTGCCGGCAGTGTCAAACCCAGACATAATTTCCTTGCCTGTAAGGGCCTAATTATGGCATGCAAAAGCTGGTGAGGGAAGCTGCAACAGAAGGACGAGCAATGCGCACCTCCGGTTCTACATGTGCTGGTGTGTGGCGTTCGTCATAGAGGCCAAACTCGCGACGCCACCTGAGCGTGTCTTCGAGACGTTTGATAGCAGTGCGAGAACTCTGCCATTTGGTAGCACGGAGATACCTGCTATGAGATAAGAACTTCGTATATTCGGAATGGTGATGTACTCGCCTGAGCATGCATTCATACGACTGTGTACGAGACATGATTGAGCATGAAGTAATAAGGGCCTGTCGTCTACGTACCAGCCAGAACTTCTCCTCTTCTAGCAACGCACCATCTTGCCCTTCCTTTAACCCAGACAGCGTATAGTCAGGGCTGGAGAAATGGGCCACGACCTCATCAACAGCCTTCTGTTGAGGCGGAGTCAACTCCAGGCCCTGCTGTTTTGCCTTGTCCGCGAGGTCTGGGATGGGAGCCGCCAACTCCGTAGGGATGAGTTTCGACATTGCAGCGCCTAGTATACTGGAACGTGAGTGCTGTCGGTACTGTAGCAGGTCGTCTATCGAATGGTCTGTATTTAAGAAATGCTGGCAGCTATTTCCCGTACGATATGACCTGATGATTACCGGGAGTGAGGCGCAAGCGCACATCGAGCCGTTCCTGTCGGTATATACATCTTTTTGTTGCACGACCAGCTCAATCCCGGAATAAAGGGGGGATGTCGTTGTTGGAGAAGAAAGAGGAGCAATGAAACAAATTGTAAAGCAATGAAAACCGAAAACAGCCGGACGGAATCCTAGACTCGTCTGGTTCGAGGTGTCCACACACTAAGCGCAGATAGCGATAACAAGTCGTTGACGGGCAGCCTTCGTTTCCCAAGTCGCTCAACGTTGGGTCCCATCTCAGAGGTGAGTGTGTCAGAATTTGGCAGGCAAGCACGGAGTTTGACCGTCTGAAGATGGTCGTAATAAACACTATCGACATAAACCCTCCTCTCATCAACTCTTCGAGTGCATGGGCTTCCGACTTCGCGCAACTACGTGAGCTATACGATTGCCCGTATACAGGGGCTATCACAACGCGGACGGCCACTCCCAATGGTTACCCAGAGAATGAGACGCATACAGTGCGTAGTCTTTCGCGGCTGACTCACGAGGATATCGCTTAATTACTGGACTGTTCATCCAGGTCACATTTTCCGCAACAGCCGCGACATCCTTAAACTCATACGGTTATTCCCCGCATCCCCTGCGGTCTTACATCGCATGGGTCTATGAGCTCCTCAGTACTCCGACCGAGGCCGCCTCGTTACCTACCAAACCGATCATAATTAGCATAACATCGGCAACCCCGACGACGCTCAAGGAGATGGTAACGGAAGTTACTCAACTCAGGAGTAGACTACACGATTTCCACCTGGCCCGCGAACGACCCGCCGTCGGAGCTGTCGATCCGTCCACCCTGGTAGCCGTCGAGTTGAATACTTCTTGCCCTAACATCAAAGATACACCACCACCTGCCTATAGCTTCGACTTACTCCTGCCGTTCCTTGATGCTCTTGCATCGGCATATTACGAGGATCCTACGTTGACCATCGGGCTGAAGCTTCCTCCCTATCTTTATTCCACGAGCTTTCGAGAAGTGGTGCAGCACCTGAGCACCTACTCGAGGCCAGGTCCCAACGAGAATGAAAAGATGAACCCCTTCGCATTTGTGACCTGCACCAACACTCTCGGGTCTTCCTTGATGTTCAATGATCAAGTAGCGGTAACTGGGCCAAACACCCCGTTTGCGCTACCGACACCGCTGGGAGGACTCGGAGGCGAAGCTCTACATTCGCTGGCATTGGGAAATGTGTACTCCTTCAGGCAGTTGTTTGTACAGCATTCGGACCCCGCTATACAGAAGATAGTGATCATCGGTGTGGGTGGCGTAACCAGTAGTGCGGCTCGACAGAGGATGGTCCAGGCGGGTGCTTCAGTCGTAGGATGTGCGACACTGTTGGGTCAGCTTGGCGTGAAGGCATTTCAACTATTGACAGGTGATTAGACTTTCCGTAACGGACGACATTCGCATACGTAGCGACGTTAGCCTTTATAAGCCTACCGAGGCGGTAAAGCGCAATCGTACTGGATTGAACGACCGGCAGGCGAGTGTTCACATGTACAGGAAAGAATGCGTGTGTGCATTAAAGTCGTGATCATGCTAAGACAAACAATAGACAAAGAACATGAAGTGCGGGAAAGCAGGGAATACACCATACATCTGTAAAGGAGGTAAGAAACAAGAAGCGCAGAATAATAAAAAACAGCAGGCATACCGATGTTGCAGTAGAGATACATGTACTTGATAATCTAAACAATCAGATGTCGTCGATGTCGACCTCCTCCTCGTCTCCGAATTCGAAAGTGCATTCACCCTCCTCTTCGCCGAAGGTTTCGGTCTCATTAATCTTCGCATTCTCAGGTAACTCTCCGTACGCCTTGACTGCATATTCGGTGGTCAAAACGGGCGTAAACATCGTATTACCAGTGGCAATGACTTACGACTACGAGCCTCATCAGCTGTGTATTTCACAATGACATCTGCCTTGTCATCTTGGAAGTCTCGTAGAGAGATGAGGATGATGTCTCCCTGGTTGATCCAAACCTACACAAAATAAATAATCAGAGACCCATGAAGATCGGTTTGCGCGTTGGCATACCTTTTTCCTCATCTTTCCTCGAATGTGCGCCAATCGTTTCTCTCCATCGAAACACTGCGCCTCCAAACGACCGTTACCCAGCATCTTCGTAACCTGAGCATATTCCTGACCATCTTCACGGAATACGAGCTCTCGCTTGTCATCATCGTTCTCATTCTTTCCACGTCTCCTGTTCTTTCCACCCTGTTCCAGTAAAATAATATATCAGCATTCAAATATTTGTAACATATCGGACTGGAGTATCGACCTTTCCCTTGTTCTATGGATATTTGCATGATCAGTATCGTACTGGAACTCCGAGTAACTCCACATACTTTCGGCATGTTGGGCGAGCGGAACTAAGTTAAGATACCCCTGGGTCGTGTGAGCCTTCCGGCCTTGTGAATGTGGGGGTGGGTAGATGGTGGTGGGGATGAGAGAGATGGATCTGCCCAGGCGCAGATTTAGCGAGTCAAGCTCTGCAGCGCGCACTGCTGAACCGAGTTTGTGTCACGGAAGACTGTGACAAACATCACATATGACACATAACGTGACAGCGGTGCACTGAGCATGTCACGCCGTCTGCGAGGCTTGTACCCAACACGCACATCATTTCCACAAAGCCCACCCTCAAGCGACAACGAGCGACTTCACTATCTCAAAAGCATGGAGCACGAAGTAGACGGATGGATCTCGCAGCTAAGCCAGTGCAAACAGCTTTCAGAGGCAGATGTAAAGAAACTATGCGACAAGGTACGTTTACCTCGAGATGCTAGCTGCGATAAGAGGCAGCGCCACTTTCTGTCGCCTTTGGTCGCGGAGGCCATAGAAAATGCGCCGACATTGCTCAACACGCTCTACGTTGTCCTTTAGACGCGGGAGATCTTGATGGAGGAGTCGAATGTACAACCCGTGAGGTGTCCTGTGACCGTATGTGGGGATATACACGGCCAATTCGTGAGTGTCTATTGCTCTGCTGCGATTATCCCTACTTTTCTGACTTCTGCTCAATTCCTCACTTTTGTCCATGCTCAGCACGATCTCTCTGAGCTATTTCGGATTGGGGGCAACTCGCCAGACACAAACTACCTGTTTATGGGCGACTACGTCGACCGGGGATACTACTCCGTCGAGACAGTAACTCTCCTCGTAGCTCTTAAGCTCCGCTACCGCGATCGTGTCACCATCCTTCGTGGAAACCATGAGTCGCGACAGATCACTCAAGTGTATGGATTCTATGACGAGTGCTTGCGAAAATACGGCAACGCCAATGTTTGGAGATTCTTCACTGACCTCTTCGACTACCTCCCACTCACCGCCCTCATCGAAAATCAGGTGCGTAATGCAGTGTCTTGTATCAAGCTCTTTGCGTTGATCCCATGTGGCCTCTTCACCTTCAGATTTTCTGTTTACACGGAGGTCTTTCACCATCCATAGACACCTTAGACCATGTGCGGTCCATAGATCGTGTTCAAGAAGTCCCGCACGAAGGACCGATGTGTGATCTGCTATGGTCAGATCCCGACGATCGTTGCGGCTGGGGGATATCACCCCGAGGTGCTGGTTACACCTTCGGGCAGGATATTAGTGAGGCCTTCAACCATAACAACGGTTTGACTCTGGTGGCCAGAGCCCATCAACTGGTCATGGAAGGTATGCTACGGTTCCTGCAGAGATATACCAAGTTCTCACGCGACGTTTGGGAACTCTCAGGCTACAATTGGGGCCAAGACCGTAATGTTGTCACAATCTTTTCTGCACCAAACTACTGCTATCGCTGCGGCAACCAAGCAGCCATCATGGAGATTGATGAAAAGTTATCGTACAGCTTGTACGTATTTCATGCTTTTTTCGAGATTTTGTTCTAAATTCTGTTTTAACCGCAGCCTACAATTTGATCCTGCGCCGCGAGCCGGCGAGCCTCTCGTTTCACGACGTGTACCGGATTATTTCCTTGTGAGTGTTGATTTTTCTCGACTCAGAGCCTCGTGTCCGCCGCGGAGACGGGGCATGGAAGTATGCTATGGACTGATACGTCGTTTCAGTGATCGGTCTGTCACTCGGACTTTCCTTCCCCAGCTCTGGTGTCATATAGTACCGTACATACAGCATACGTATAAGCACACCTGTATCATTCTGCCAATGAAGTCGAAACTAAGATACCATTTTCTCTCTCACTGATATGCTACGGTCGTGTATGCCGTACCTCTCCCGCGCGAACTCTTCCAACACCGTGCAACACTTCCCTACCGCCGCCGAACATTGCCGCACGACAGCATTAGTTCGTAAGTAATCACGAAGTGAGTTCAAGCCGCGAGGGAGATAGTCACGAAAAGTCACACGTGGCTCACTGCAGGCACTCGTCACGTCCTTGAACAGATCGAGGGCGCCAAAGTAAATTCGCCTTCATTACATACTTCCACTATGGCTGAACCACAAGCTATGTACGCAACGGACGAGGCAAATATCTGATGTTATGAACCCAAATCCCACGTCTAACCGTAGTTTTGTGTTAGTATGGTCGTCCGTTCATCATTCTGCGTGAACAAGCCAAAAAGACGCGAAGCCATGGTATTCAGGCAATAAAGGTGTGCATCGGTTCCACCTCGCGTTGCAGAGAGATTGAAGTATCCCAAATTTCTGTAGTCGCATATATTGGCTGCGAGAACGGTCGCAAACATCGTCCGCACCTCCCTCGGCCCTCGAGGTACGCGTATATGTTTCTTCTGTGCCGCATGCAGCCTCAAATACATCGTCGTGCAGGTTTGGACAAGATCCTGATATCACCTGACGGAGAGATTACTGTCACGAATGACGGTGCGACTATTTTGAGTCAGATGGAGGTTGAGCACCAAATCGCAAAGTTGCTCGTTCAACTGTCAAAAAGTCAGGACGATGAGATCGGTGATGGAACGACTGGCGTGGTTGGTGAGTCTAGCTTTGTTGGACGTTCTGTAGACTAGTCATTGATTCCCGCTCAGTTCTTGCTGGTGCTCTGTTGGAGCAGAGTGAAGCTCTTCTAGACCGTGGTATACACCCCATACGTATTGCAGACGGTTTCGACAGAGCCTGCGCCGTTGCTGTGGAACAACTGAACCGCATATCTGACACGGTGGAGTTCACACCAGAAGACACGTCGAATCTTTTGAAGACTGCGAAGACAAGTCTGGGAAGCAAGATGTGCGTATAATGACGCGCTCTTCCCGTGCATAGCAGCTAAACTCATGTCCTTCTGCAGTGTCTCAAAAGAGCATGAGCAGTTCGCTCAGATCGCGGTGGATGCTGTCTTGGCTGTGGCCGATCTGGATCGCAAGGACGTGCCGTTTGACATGATCAAGGTAGATGGGAAAGTAGGCGGCTCTCTTGCCGACACAAGTCTCATCAAGGGTGTACTTGTGGACAAGGATATGTCACATCCACAAATGCCACATAGCGTGAAGGATGCCAAGATCGCCATCCTTACATGTCCCTTTGAGCCTCCTCGCCCTAAGACCAAGCATAAACTCGATATCACAAGCGTGGAGGAGTACAAAAAACTGCGCGAGTACGAAAAGGAGAAGTTCGCAGACATGATCAAGCGCGTGAAGGACACTGGCGCTAACCTCGTAATATGTCAATGGGGCTTCGACGATGAGGCAAACCACTTGTTGATGCAGAACGAGCTTCCTGCCGTGCGATGGGTTGGTGGCCCAGAGATCGAAGTATGTGAAACCCTCATTCATCTGACCCCACAAATGGAATACTGAATACCGATCTTCGTCTTAGCTCATTGCGATTGCGACCAACGGGCGCATCGTTCCCCGATTCGAGGACTTGGCACCTGAAAAGCTCGGTAAGGCTGGCATAGTCCGTGAAGTTACCTTCGGCACCACGCGGGACAAGATGCTCGTCATTGAGGAATGTGCCAACGCCCGTACAGTAACTATATTTGTTCGCGGCAGCAACAAGATGGTGAGAGCTATCCTTATACTTATTCCAAATCGTGTGCTCACATTTATATTCTCGCCAGATCGTCGATGAAGCTAAACGCGCTCTCCACGATTCGCTTTGCGCTGTCCGGAATCTTGTGGTAGATAACCGGGTCGTCTACGGAGGAGGTGCAGCCGAGATCAGCTGCTCATTAGCTGTAACGAAGGCTGCGGATGAGATCCCTTCCATTGAACAGTACGCCATGCGTGCCTTCGCCTCAGCCCTTGATGCTGTTCCCCTTGCGCTGGCCGAGAACAGTGGTCTTCCCCCGATTGAGACCCTTGCAGAGGTCAAGAGCCGACAGGTACAGGAAGGTAACTCTTCGCTAGGTATCGACTGCCTAGGGAAGGGAAGCAGTGGTGCGTATATCTATCCCCTTGATGGACATGACGGTCTCTGATGAATGGGCACCCAGATATGAAGGATCAATTTGTCTATGACCCCCTCATTTCTAAACGACAGCAATACCTGCTTGCCACCCAGGTACGTGTTATGATAATGAACTCGAGGATCTCTTACTAAATCGCGTTTTACGTAGCTTGTTCGAGCGGTCCTCAAAATCGGTAAGTCCTTGTGCTGTCGTGTGACCAAACTTCTATCTCACCAACCCTTCCGCAGACGACGTCATCATGGCCGGGGAAGCGGATGCAGAGTAAATTCACATTTGTAGATATAGACGTAGCAATTTCTAATGACCAAAACAACGACATTCATTGACTGCAGAAACCACTTTGCAGGCAGCTTATATTCATGAAGGCTTTACCTTCCGAAATAGTTCGAGACCGTCGATAGCGACGGGAAAAGATATAGCTCAGTCAATCGTGGATCGGCATTAAGAAGAGACCAGGTCGTAAAATACACTATTAGTACACAAGCACAGTAACCCGGTAAACATATATGCCAAGTGCATTAAACAGATAAAGACCAAGACCGAGCCAATGTGTGCGGTGTTAATGTAGTACCAAATATGAAATGGAAGTGGGAGGGAATGATCGTCATATCAAGAATTCATACGGGAATATTCTCAAGCTGGCCAACACGATAACATTAGCCAACACTGGTACGTCGCCAGGAGCGTATGCTTTACGTACGGAGATGTCCTTGTTGCTCGTGATCAAAGTAGTTGACAAACGATGCCAAGAGAACCTTCGGCTTGAGCATTATCTGACGTACAAGCTCTGTTCGCGCAGCTTCACCGGAACTGGTGGTTCGGCTGATCGCTTGGGGAGTATGCGTTGCTGAACGCGATGCAGGACGGGTGTCATTGTCGGACGACTTCCTTCCAGCCCTCTGCCAGGGTTGCTCCTTCTCTGTCATCGCCGCAAGCCCAAGTTCCACCGTGCACAAGACGTTATTGAGGTTATCCCCAGACCTCAGCAGCGGCAGCGGAAGCACGTCCTCCATCGTTGTCGCGTTGTATCGCGTTGCGTGATTCTCGACTTCGACATGCGGGCTCGGTCTACCGTTTCGTCTGGTGGAGGCTGCATTCCTTATCTGTGCAGGAGGGATGACAACTGTCTCTAGCAATTGACTCATGAAGGCCTCTCGCAACGAGTTGGCGACCTCCAAGGCATCTTTGCACATTAAGCGCAGCGCGAGGGCATATTTCTCCCGAAGTTCCTCAGCAAACGAATGGGAGGCGCAAGACGATCCAGAAAGAACGAGTAGGACTTGTAATCCAGCAAGATTGTGGTCCACGTATCGCTGAATCCCATCCTCGTTTGGGCTTGGCATTAAGGAGTCTGAGGTAGGTGTAACAGGCGTTGGTGGGACGTCGGACGATGGCGATAGTTGGCCCTTGAGGTATGTATGAGTCAATGCCCGCCAACGAGCGGCAGTCGCGACAGGCTCTAAAGCACGCGACGAACATTCAGAACATATTCGACCATTGGGATATCATTGTAACGCGCACCTTGTACGTGCATCCGCTTGAATATCACCGACAATATATGATCCAACTCTCTAGGTGCTCCGAAGCAAAATGGGTCCAAGACCAGGCTCACACACCCCACCTCCCAGGCCTGCAGCGCATACTGCAATAGCATAGGGTCCGATACGTGATCCCTCGACATCAACAGCTTGACCATCTGCCCACCAACAACCTCTTTAACTGCGTCCAGATGTTCAGGGTCCACTGCGCTCTTCCGCTCATCCCCTGGTCTTTCAGGCAAGTCCCCATGGTACGCTTCTACCACGTTTGCTGCGAACTGCTGGAGTCGAGTATTGAGATCTTGTACTTTCTGAAGGATAGACGCGTTGTCAATCGCGTCGGTCTTGCTAAGGAAGGAACGCAGTGAAGATAGCTCCGCGGTGCAGTTATTTAATGTGCTACGCGCGATGTCGTACTCTCTTTGCAGGTGGTCGTACTTCGACTTGTAGTCCGGAGACGAGCTGGAGGGAGGAGACAGTAGCGTTGTCGACGTAGGAGAAACTGGAGTCGATGATGTGCGTGGCGGGGATACTTTGGTAGATAGCGTAAGTCGAGTGGGATCCGCGAGTTGGCTCTGCAGCTGAGCTACTTTCTGTCGTAGTAGTTCGTTCTCCCCACGCAGTCTCCTCGACTCGTCCTGCTCAGGAGTTGTCCTTGGTCCATGGCTGATGGCGTCTGTTTCAATATCTCGTCTGGAAGTCCTTTCGGACTTGCGGTCCCTATAACGGCCAGTCGCGTCGGATCCTGGGGGCGCAGAGCCCAGAGAGCGTTGATGTGAGTGCGCTATTCTGTTTGTTATACGGGAGGCTTCTATGTCGTAAATATCGTCAGAGAGTCGAATATTAGGAAGGAACCAATCGAGGATGGTGGACCAGAATGAGCTCATAACCAGCGTGTAGGGCGTGATTTATCAGGAGATTGATACCATGCACCAGAGCATTAGATGAAACGTTATCCCTTAGCAGTGCTATCGCAACAATCAGCACAGCCTGCGCAAAGAGATAAGTGCAGAGATAGGCGGGGTATAATCGACAAGAATGAAGAGGTACACGACGGTTGCCTCGCGGTTGCGGCGTGGTGCTGGCGCGACGGAAACAAGAAAGCAAGAGGCGACCAGAATAGACCACGATACGAGCGCCCGGGAATCGTTATCTGTAAGCAGAATTCAAAACCGGGTAAGTTCACTCTTGTAGACTTGTAGGCTTCTATATTACTCGGTCAATAAACGCATAACAAACTTGTTACATCACATCAGCCTGACAGTCTTCATGTCTGGCACGCACGCCTTCTCCTGTACAATATATTGTACAATATCTCTAGCGTCGCACGCAACAGCAGTCTTCAGCATCGCCTGGTCTACCTTCACTCTGTCCTCAATTCTTCGCTTCTTCGCGCGTTGTGATTTGTGCGGACGATCGTCATCGGAGGATTTCACTCGCAGCTTGGTGCCGTCCACAGTTTCGTACGAGTGATTTGGATCAACCAGTAGCTTGACGAGCGAGAGGTCCTTCCTCCTGATGGCAGCGTGGACAGCGATTCCATCTTTGTGAGCGGGGGACGCCCCCTTCTCGAGCAGAAACAGCACCAGAGGAATGAAGCCAGCGGCGACGGCCTTTGTCAGTGCATAGCCCTCCCAGTTGTCGAGCACCGTCTGGATGCGAGGATGATTGAAGATGAAATTCAGCATGGGGAGTGGATAGTCACGATCAGACCACCTGCCGGATGGTCTTTGAGGTAGATGACGGAAAAGCCGCCGAGGGGTCTTTGTTACGTGGTATTTGGGGCTGGGGGAAAGGTTGAGGAGTACCTCTAGTACAGCCTGAGTACAGAGAGGATACCGAAGGGATACCGTCAAGAGACCTGGGTCTCGCCACCTATGTGATGCGGACTGGTCATAGAACCGGCAGATAAGATACTCTGCGCGCACGTATAATGGAGCGGCTTTAAAGATGTTATATAGCTGCTTCGATGCCAGAGGAAGGCCCTCCCATCTTGACAGTATTTGGACCTCATACAGCAGCTAATCCCTGACATGAGTGAAAAAAAGCTCTTGCGGGCGGCATATTCGACGAACCTCGAGCGGAAGCACATGCAGTGCGCCAAGGGCGTCCATCCTCTCTTTGATCGCGTAAAGGTGTTTGAGATGAGCTGTGGCTGGCTAATGAGAGGTATAATAGAACAGTGCTACTTACAGCACCCACCGCGACCCAGATGACAAGACCACGGAAAGGCTCTCAGATCTCAGAACGCTTGCAATCTATTCCGGCGTTTTCCATCAGCTGTAAACGCCCGTCGAACGCGTTGAGCGGTCATAAGCTCTCGCGCGACGCGCACTATGCGTTCGTGCAGTTAGGCTGATGACTACACTTTGAGGTAGGTCGCATATATACCTCGGTAGTGGCATAACTTGAACTTTGCATACAGAGAGGGCAGAGTCCGGTTATATACAACTGCGTAAATCAGGCCCCCGCTCTGACTTCACAAGCCTTCGAGATGACTGCGCCATTGCTTGCCATTGCTTTCGTTATATCCTCATCCAAAGGCTCAAGTCTTGTCTATCGCTGGCCCCCTCATCCCAGCGGCCATTCGCGCCTGGCCCGCCCCCGTCCATATCACGACAGTACTTGCTTTCAGGCGGACAACCCATGGAGATCTGCCCACAACGTCGAGCAATCCCAGCCATGCGAGGGACACCCAGTAGAGGATAACGAATATCTATGGCAGCGTCCACATGTTGCACGTGAACGGTCGGTTTCATTCAGTCGTGCACGGTCCCATCCAACCTCTAGAAGGGCTTCGCCTTCAAAGATGAAGGACATGAACGAGCCATTAGTGGACGCGAACGACGACTGTAATGCTCCGGAAGACTATGAAGAGCTCTTAGGCTATTCAGCTGAATTCTTAGCAGGACTCCTTTGCCCTCATATAACAATGTGTCACCAGAAGTACGAAGTCGTAGTGGACGAACTGGCATTCCTAGGACATCCAGTATGCTCAGACCCCGATGATAGCTGGCGATTCCGCCAGGAGAAGCCCAAAGCTACTTCTAGAGGACGAGGGGTCAGGAAGGGGCGAACACAATCTCCACAAGTTGATGAGGCGTCACTTACCCCTGACAAGACGGGCAAAGACAATGCGCCCGTGAACTCATCTTCCTGGCTGAAAACGTTCCATCTCGTACTCGTACTAGACCGTCCAGACCCATCTTCTGCAGCGTCCGGGAACCTCGGCAAATACTTCGATATTGTGTACGAACAAATCGCCTTCGCGATGGCTGCCGCCTTGTATCAAGAACAGGTCCTCCACAACTTCGTGGAGACTGAATGTGAGAAATTGAACACTCTAAGGGAGGATTGTATCAGTCGAGGTGAATATTCGTCCAATTATTACTATTACACAGTCCGACTCATCCTCCCCTCCAGGCCAGCCATACGCCACATATCTCAACGAAGCATTGAATATCTCGTCGATAGCGTCTGCGATCAAACAAACATTCGATGCCGCCAAGGCTGGTGACATTGCCCGTTTCACCATAGGTGAACTCCCTCTGGAGCTGCAGCTCCCTCCGTTCCTGGACACTTTGCTGCATAGTGACGACCCTCTGGACGTCGACTTGACAGATCGTGAAAGCGTGGATGATTATGACTCCAGTGGAATCGCAGCCTGGGGACAAGATATGGGATTTGCGTGGAGACTGCCATCGTTGACACCATGGAAGGCGTTGTTGAGGTTGGATGAGGAGGGAGAGGGCGGTTATGAGCTGGCCATGAAGTTGAGGGGACCACAGCTGACCTCAGAAGACAGAGAGCTAGCAGAACAACTATTGAGATTTCTCGATATGGCGGCCGTGACGCTATTGTATGTTCAGACGCGCCACTCAATCATGCAATAGCCTTCTGATACGCCTTCTCATATCAGTTTAGCCGACCTTGCAAGTCTTCTGGATTGGGACTTGGAGGCGCAAGTATACCCAATCGTCAGATGGCTAGTGCGTCACCGACGGGCCAAGGTCGTGGATGTCGTTCACCCAGGCCTTCGGACGGTTTTTGCATTGCCTCAGACCCTCCCAACTTCGTGAGTCCACTTCAATTGCCACTGCCGTTGCTGTCCTAAATATGTACCAAAGGATATCATCGCTGGCAGCCGACTTCGCGCGGACGTTCAACCACCCATCGCTACCTCCCTTCTCAAAGCTTCTGTCGCAGATATCAACATCTACGAGTACGAGCGCCCACTTCTACGGAGCTGTAGTTCGCTCTCGTGATTTACTACAGCTTTATCACGAGGTCGTCCTATGGATGCTCAAACGCGATCTTCTTGTCACGTTGCATCTGCGTGTAAGGATAGTCGCCACCCCTGAGCTGAAGGAGGCGGTCCGGATACGGAGAGAGTTAGCCCTGGCTCGTCGTGGTCGCCTTCGTTCGCGCTCTCTCAGCATGCCTGGACATGGAGCGGGAGACCCAAACAATGCTCGTAGTAAAGAACGCCGGGACAGCGAGGGCAAAGGGAGCGATGCTCCGGACTCGAGCCCCGTTAACTACTGGATGTCTATGTCACCGAAGCACGCGAGGGCTCAAGCCAGACGCATGTCCCCGGCTGTGCGAAATCCCAGGCGTGATCGGAGCGTGTCACTGGTGTACAACGGGGCTGAACCCTCGGGAAATGGTCTCGTTGAAGAAGAAGATGAATATGACCCCCTTTTTGACGAGGATCTTGATTTGCCTTCTACCGACGTAGCAGACTTCAATCACCCGGACGACGACGATAGCCCGACTATTATATCTGATCCTGGACGAGCTAGCACTATCGAGAGGCTATGGCTTTCTGCGATGTCCGAAGGGAAGTCGCCATATATATCACGACGGTTTGAACAGTGCGTCATTTGGTGAACCTCGCTGAATCATGGCTGACCCTCATCACTTCAGGATTAATCAATACTTCAATGGCAAATGCAGCGATGACGAAATACTGTACAAGGCGGATATATCTAGGAAGCAGCTGCGAGAAGTGTTGCACCACTACGAAGAATATGTGAGTGATAGCCGCACGCTAGATGGATACAGTTCTAATTCTCATACATCAGTTACAAACATTCCTACATCCCGCTTGAACTATACATTCAACATGGAAGATTAAGGCGACTTGTCGCGGTGGACCCATCCCAGCACCCTCTCTGCCTTCGAACAATCGAAGAATCCTTTGCTCAAGTCTTTACCATCTTTGATGGGAACCTCGCTCCAGAACTTCCCATACAGTACCTCCGCCCCTTCATCGGCCGTTGTGCTGGGTGCCACGATGAAGAAGGTTTCATGCCCGGTCCATCGACCCTCTTCGGCTATTACTGCTAAGAGAAAGGCTTCCGCAGCGGACTCATCCTGCACCCATCCCCAGAGATCATTCTTCCGCCTTTGTGCATCAGGATCGGTTTTGGAGGCATACTCTTTGTTGGGTATCACCCAGCTAGGGCGCAGACTTGCTACTCGCAGGAAAGGATACCGAGCCACAATTGCGTCGGCCTGTATTTCGCAGATACTGGATATCTCCATGATTTGACTCGGCCGTAGGCAATTGACCAGAAGAGGACGTACAGTTTAGAGAGACCGTACGGCTCATCCGGCTCTCTCGGGTGTTCTTCATCGAGCGGCAAGTAATGTATCTTCGTCTGGTGGCTCCATACTAGCCGTACGACGTTTACGCTGGAGGCTTGTGCAATCCGCGTTATACCTAACTACTAGCCAGTTCGTTAATGCGTAGGGGTAGCTTGAAAATATTGTCTTACCTCCGCGGATGCACGCAGTATGTTCCACGAGATAACAACGTTGCTGATCAAGCAATAGCATAAATTCTAAGCAAACAGCTCTTGGCAGAGAACGGGCCAGCTTACGTGTTATGCGTCGTAACGACATAATCGTTCGGCTGCGGGATGCCTGCAAGATGGATAACGGCTTCGGCGCCCCTCAGCAGTTGTAGTGCCTGGTCATAATCTCGCAGGTCCGCTTCATGGAACATAAAATCCGGATGATCGTAGAACTCCGGCTTCTCAGCTGGGGTTAAGTTATCGACTCCGTGAATCTTGTGGCCGTGTTTCAACGCAAATTCGACTACATGGCGTCCAACTCGGCCGTTGCAGCCTGTTACGGTGATCTTCATGGTAGATGGGTGCGTGTGTAAGAGGAGCCCGCATATGTACGTTTGGGGTCTCAGACGTCCCTGATGTGCCGTCATCTTAGCAGCTGATGCGCTCCCGGCATGCGGGTTCGCCTGCATGTTTTAGCTAAACATGTGAGAAGTTCCTCCTCCTGACATGCATTCGGGGGGAAATTCGGAGTAACAAACAACTAGGGGAATCCAACAGCCCTGGCTTATCTGGGCGTGTGATTGTGTGCTGTACGAATGTAGAAATTCGTATGGCAAGATTATTGGTTAGGCTTGGCCTTGAAGGATCACGAGGGGTATCAGAATAACGAGAATGCGTTTAGATATCGCGCACTACGTCCGCCGCGGGATGCTGTTCTTGTACCATTTCCTTTTCGGAGAGTACACCTCCCGATCCTCATCTCGGCGCTCTTCCGAGGGTACCTTCTGCGATCATTAGCTCCTTTCCATAGCAGCCACCAACTTTCCAGCCACAGTACAGTACAACAGGTTATCGACTCCTACGTTTGCGAGGTGCATTGTCGCGTTAATTATTCAACCACTTTCGAAGACACAGACTCCTAATTATTGTCTTGCATACGGCGAAGATAGGAATTGACTCTGTACCTCAATGGCTGGAGACGAGGAAGACCAGTCTTGGCACAAGCTTCTGGCCCCAACTCCGGAATATCTGGCCTCTTTGAAAGTGTTTCCTTTGATTCCAAACTTGAAGAAGGATGTTCAGGTCCGTTGCATCTCCTCGCACTTGTGCTATAATAAAGCTG
The DNA here is from genome assembly GCA_022385755.1 of Trametopsis cervina. Taxonomy (NCBI): domain Eukaryota; kingdom Fungi; phylum Basidiomycota; class Agaricomycetes; order Polyporales; family Irpicaceae; genus Trametopsis; species Trametopsis cervina. The sequence goes on from MU278350.1 coordinate 566,360, forward strand.
ACTCGCGTGGCAGACGGACATTGGTGAGTTAAGGCATACCATTACAAACTATATAAAGCTGATATATATTCTCTGCCCTTCAGACTCGCCACTGAGCTGGGAGTGAGTTTTGATTATTACCAATGTGTACTTCTCGCTGACCGGGAAACCAAGGGCTCTCACAGCGTCAGATATCAACTTTGCCATCATTCGCCCTCTGGTCTTTAAATACGCTAAGTTGGAGAACATGGCGGTGGTGTACGCATGCTTTGTAGTACGCTCACATTTCCTGTCTGAAGCGGAGGAAAACTTGGCGTATGCAGGAGTAATGTACTCCCGCGCGAATGTGTGTGAGCTGTTGGCCATGAAACTCCTCCACCGGTTCTCGTCAAGCCAACTTCAACTGGCGGCCACTCTTACTGCGAGCTGGAACCCATTAGCAGGCGCACCATCAGATATAATTGATGACGTACGCGGAAGTGTAGGAGGAGAGGAGTATATTACCGATCCTCAATGCGCGCTCGAGGTGCGTTCAGTAATGTGAGCTGATATTGAAGTCTGACCTCACGCAGATGGCCATTGCGACAGAAGCGAAACATTTCCTGTCAACTCCTCTGGTACAAACGCTTGTAAACGAAATTTACACCGGTCGAGTGGTCTTTTCTATGACATCAACCCACTCCGTCTTAGCGGACAACTACAAACCTAAGCCGATAGAGGTATACAACGTACATCGCGCGCCATTTCTGGACCATTATAGACTCCGTGTACCACGGTACGGGGCGATATTGGAGTTCCTGAATTTTGCGACGCTACTTTCTGTTTTCCTGATAGCACTTTCTAGTAAGCCTTTTTCAGAATCTATTCAGAGTCTCATTGTCTGTCGCTGATATGTGGATACTATAGCTAAGGACCTGAACCACATGACGCCCTGGGAGATTATATTTATTGTCTTCGCTGCTGCCTTCACACTGGAGGAATACACAGCATCAAAGGAACACGGGTGGGGAAGTGCGTATCATCTGTGTTCTAGTCCCCTTAATAAATGCACTAATATCCACTGCTCTAGTCTATATCGCGAGCGTACGTTCTGCCTCGCTTCCGCGCCAGCCTGTACCATCTGACCATACATCTATTGAGTAGATATGGAACGTTTTTGACACGTCGTTCATCATCATCTGCGTGGTGTACGTCTGTTTGCGCATCAAGGGCTTAGCATCTCACGACCGTGAGCGCGGCAAGCTATTTGTCAAAGTATTGGTCATGCTAAATCCAGAACTCTAGCTAACGCGTCCGAATTGGCATTCGACATCTTGGCGTGCGGTGCTTGTATTTTGTTCCCTCGGTATGATACCCCGGCATTCGCACTTGCTTGTTATTGATAACGTATTCCAGACTTGCATTTTTCGCAGTCAAGAACAATGTGGTTGTGCTGTATGTCTCCCAGGTCCACATTTACGGCATAGACTTACATCTTCTCAGTGCTCTTCGCGCCATGGCGGCTGAATTCGTATTCTTCATCGGAATCGCCTCAATATGCTTCTCAGGGCTACTCTACACATTGCATAGCCTTGGTTCGTCAAGGGTACCGTTTATATATCCTCGCAACTGATTTCTCATTGTGCAGCGGACGGCTCATGGAGCGTCAAGTCTATCGCATGGCTAATGGTACAAATTTGGTTCGGTAATACATACCTCAGTTTCGGTCAAGCAGAAAGCTTCCATCCCGTGTTTGGACCGATCCTGATGACTTGCTTTGCTGCTCTATCCAATACTCTTCTCTTGACGAGTGAGTAGATTTCTCTACATGTTTCGACAGGCTCTTATGTGGTGGCAGTCCTGATCTCGATATTATCCAATACGTTTGCCCGTATCGACGCCGTGAGTACATTACTTTCTATCTCTTCAGGTAGTGAGTTAACGTCCTATGGTATAGAATGCCAGCCAGGAGGTACAATCTTATCTGTCAAGGCACAAGGACAGCGCTGATCCTGTGTGTGTAGTATCTATTCCAGTTTGCTATCTCCACTATAGAAGGGTAAGTGATGTGTTGTCCCTGTTGCGCCATATTCAGCTCTGTCCCTCAGGGTCAAGTCAGATGCCCTGTTCAGCTATCAGCCACCCTTCAATCTGTTTGCATTCTTGATCTTGTGGCCTTTGTCTTGCATTCTATCACCGAGAGCACTGCACAGTACGAACGTCTTCATGATCAAGGTCACGGTAAGCACTTCCGAATTGCCCCCGGGTGCTAATTCCAATGATAGCTCACGACATTCCCACCCTACCCAGTCCTTCCCATTCTTGATCATTATCGCCATCTACGAACGTTACTTGGCAAAGGGGAGGTACTTACGAGAGTCCGGCAGAGATGCCGCGCAAACATTCTACAACAGCTTCTCGAACAAGATGAAGAGCGTTCCATTCCTAGAGCGCCTTGTAGGATCCCGCTCTACGGATCTCTATGAGGCTATATTCGACGTCGAACTCACACGAGAACTAGACCTGTTCCACGAATCAGACGACGAGGCCCCTCGACTCGCGCTCAGTACCCATGTCTCGCGTGATAGCCTTCGACCCGAAACCCCAACCCCCGCAAGACGTCGAAAATCCTCGTCTCGGCGCCGCACAGTGAGCGTACCACAGTCACCTACGTCAGCACGTGGAACGAAGAGTCGTTCGCCTGGGGCATCGCCGTACAACCGCAATGCTCCCCTCCCTGCCCTTATTGAGCCATCTGGTTCTGGAGAGATCCAGACTGTTGGACCAAGGAGTCCACTGAACCGACTCTTCAATCACAGACGGGAGTTCTCAGCGTCACAGGAGCGGCTGACGCCGAACGTGAGCGCGGAAGGCATGAAGAAGCTCGAGTCTGTGGTGGATGAGATCCGTAACCTGCCTGTGAATAAGCTGAAGGATGAGATGAAAGAGTTGCAGGTGCGTGCTGAAATTTAACTCCGTTGTCAAGATAGTAGGTGTTCTCATGACATGCACTTTGTACTCAGGAACGACAAGCGCGGATTGAGAATCTACTTCTGATGCTGACGCGGGGAATGCGCAATGAGACGGGGCACCCATCCTCAATCCGGCATGATACAATGTAGCAACGTCGTGGTAACCGTGTCTTCTCGTCGTCTTGGGCCGTCTATCCAGGACTTCTTCGCGCTGGGACATTGTCTATACAAGCTCAAGCTTGTAGCGTGCATACTCTCCCTTGTATTCATCTGTTGTTATCATAGACGCTCTTTCTCCGCGGCCGACATTGTCCGTCACTTCACATACGCTTTTCTTTCCCATTGACAATGGAACTTCTACGAACACGTCTCATTACTCATTCTTTCCAACATTGATAGGGGCAATACAACAACCACAGTCATACATGTGAACAAAGGATAGTAAGTGGACAATGCGTGCGTGCGTGGTTACAGTGTGTGCGAGAAGCCGAGAACATGCGAAGCAGTGCAATGCAAATACATGCGAGTAGGTATAGGTGTACAGATTAGGGCTCGATAGCTAACGAAGTATACGTTGTTCGTCCCGGATATCACATAAAAGGAGAGTGGTATAATACAGTTGGCCAAATGCCGGGTCGGCTCGCGACTGGCACCGTTAATGTGATCCATAATTAAAAAATGAACAGATGAACAAACGGCTGTCCGGAGTGCTTCCGAGCACCACAAACAAATCATGATGAACGAGCGTGCTGAGTGATCCAAGATTCCGAATAGTACTGATAGAAAGGGGGAGTGACTTGAAGATCAATCAGCGAGGCTAGTCGGCAGATAACATAAATGAGAGCTTACGAGAGGGCTATGAGGATGCGCGGGATTCTGCACGTTGGGTGATACCCGTAGGGGGTGAGTCACTGCGCTCGTCCTCCGGTGGTGGTGAGCCAGCTGATGACCGATCGATTATGGTGGCTGCAGGCTGCAAGGTATTTGTGGCGGACTGAAGAACAGCCTGTTGGTCTTCTTCGCATTGGCCGATGGAGGTAACGAGGGGCTGATTGTGAGGGTAATATGAGATACGGTTGTTCTTGCTGAAATCGTAGATAGTGAACTGTTCCTCGAGCTGTCGCAGTTCGGGTTTCATCTTCTCCAGGTCAGGGTGCGCCTTACGTTTCGTATGTGTGAGCGGCTTCTCAACCATCATGAACTCGTCCAGTTCATGTGACACATCAAAGTTGGCTCGCTTCATCTACAGATGGCCAATGTCAGCGACTGAAGGCACATGTCTGGGATGAAACTTACATCTGGGACAAATGGAGGCTGGCAGTCCTTGCTGCGTAAACTCTCCCAGTCAATGCTAGACATCCACGGATGATTGTGAACATCCTCGATCCCCTGGCCCCTACTGCGGCAACCCAACCGATTCCGGGGATTGCGATCGAGTATCTGGCAGACACGCGCAACGTCGTTAGCAATGTATAGAGTGTGGGGATACTCGAGAGACTCACGTGGGAGACGAAATCTTGGGCATCGGCCGAGCATATCTCATCCACGTTGCTCGGGAATTTGAGGTCGTCTTTGAGGATCGAGTTGGTCATTTTCTCGGCGGTACGCCCGTCGAACGGTCGCTTGTGAAACAAGAGCTCCCAAGCGACCACCCCCAAACTCCACCAGTCGACACACCACGTATACCCCTTGCGTCCCACTACCTCTGGTGCCATATACGCCATGCTGCCTGCAACACTGGTGTGGAGGCGCCGTTCGGAATAATGGATTGCCACGTTGAAGTCGGTGAGATGGGCGTGGCCCATCGCGTCGAGAAGAATGTTATCGGGTTTAATATCCCGATGAATGATACGTTGCTTGCGCAGATAGTTCAAGGCCTCGGCGAGTTCAGCAACCCAGAACTTTACTACGTCCTCGTCCAACCGCCCTTTCCTCTCTAGATGGACTATAACAACGTGTCAGAGTATGTTTGATAGCATGAATGCACAACGTACATCTCAGGTCCCCTCCTAGCATGAGGTCTAGGACGAAGAAACAGTTCTCGTCATCCTGGAATGCGTATCTAAGATTGACTATGAAAGGGTGGTCGATCTACACGTAATTAATAGTCAATATGTGAACTAGCCTAGTCAGGGGGACACGCACCTCTTCCAGTAGCCGTCGCTCTTGTATGATGTTGGCAACAGCCTTTTGTTTGATGCACCTTGCCTTGTCGATGTACTTGAGGGCGTACAATTGCTTCGAACGTTTGTGCTCAACAACCCTGACCTGGCGAGACGACACGAGGCATTAGACACGATTGGACCAGAAAACAATGAATATAGCGTCCCACCTTTCCAAAGGCGCCCTTGCCGACGGCGCGGTGGAGGGCAAAGTGGTAGAGATCGACCTCGCCGTCGAAGTTGACGGAGTCTGTGCAGGAGCAGACCGCACCCATACGAACAGATTTCAGAGAGAGAGAGAGTTGGGTGAAGCAGATGAAGGACAGGAGTTATTAGAGATGAAAGGACAAGGACGACTAAAAGCTGCAGCGCACGCCTGGAGTGGAACAAGGGCGTCCTACCGCAACCGTTCGCTCGCTGATCCGGACCTGCCGCATGGCAATGAGTGACGCCCGGGCCATTTCGAGTTGAGAGGCAGAATCAAAGCAGTCTTCCTCCTCGCACAAAGACAATAACATCGTGGAGGTCAAGAACAAAAACAGCAGCGGACCCAGTGTCTCGTGAATTGCAGATAATCTCGCCAGTAAACTTCCGTAATAGCGAAGCCACGCTAAAACAGCGTGCCATCTAAGCGCGGCATTACCCGCAATTTCGGTCACGCTATTTCAGGGTTCTCTCATACAATGCTTTAATCTTAGCACACTCCAACATCCTGCTACGATATCTCAACCAGACAAATTCAATCAGTATGAAGCTCGCGTTGTCAGAAATAAGCACGCTTCGTGCTATGTATCGAGCCGCGATTATTAAACCGCAGCAAGCCGCTAAATACAAGAGCTCGGGAGATCTGCTGGACCGCGTGTCACTGTAGTCAGTGTTCAGGACGTCCTAACCTGACCCTGCGATCTTTGGCACTCTCTAGTGATAGCTCATTCTTCACAAGTCAGGGTACCATCACCGAGTTGGAAGTCGACGCCATTGTCAATGCGGCCAACAGAAGGCTTCTGGGTGCGTCTTGAGAACTACCTCGTTCCCGAGCTGACCGTCACACGAGTCCCTTAGGCGGAGGCGGAGGTGAATGTTATCAGCATCGGATGTGCATCGTGACCTAACGACAACGCATGCCCATAGTCGATGGAGCCATTCATCGCGCAGCTGGTCGTCAACTTCTGGAGGAATGTGCGTGGGTTCGGGTTCACGATCATTCTCTGACATTGACCACCTTTTGTTCTCATTTCTGGCGTTGAATCTTGTGAACTTCTAGGTCGTGCTCTCGGCGGATGCCAAACAGGCGATGCTAAGATTACGAAAGGATACAATCTACCGGCGTAGGTATCTTTACGACCACCTTCCCCTAATGAGGGCACTTAAGCCCGCCTAGCAAGCACGTCATACACACTGTTGGTCCGATATACGATTCCAGCAACGAAGCTAACTGTGCCAAGCTACTGGCATCATGCTACAGACGAAGTCTCGAGATTGCTGTGGAAAACTCACTGAAACACGCGGTTTGTCGGGGTTCCATGTCTTCTCAGCTCTTACTCACGTCCTCACTATGTCTAGGCTTTCCCATCCGTCTCGACTGGCGTATACGGCTATCCAATCGAGGATGCTACTCATATCGCGCTTGCCGAAGTGAGACAATACTTGGAGTCAAACGAGGGCGCAAAGGTGAATATGCCCGGCCTGTTGGTAAAACACTCATAGTCTTTTGACACGCTAATCACACATAGCTCGACCGCGTTATATTCGTTGTTTGGAGCGATGAAGACAAACTTGTTTACCAGTGAGTGAACCTTCCCTGCGACTGTCCCACAGCTCCCATTATACCATAGCTTCGGTTATGAGGTTTTCTAATTCGCTGTCCCTCACAGACGGCTGCTCCCGGTATATTTCCCTCCCGATGAAGCAACGGACGCTTAAATCTTGGCGCAGAGAGGCATTCGCTATGTTCATCCATGATCTCGCATCCCATTCTGGCCATGCAGTTGGATACCACGCGTGTTTGCAGAAATCGCTCGCGCTCTATCCGGCTACTTGGTTATTGGTGCTGCATGCAGTGGCAGCTTTTCCCAGATCGGACTCCTGGGTTATCTACCCAGTGAAGGCTTCGTCCGCGAAAGACTTGTTACACGTAAGTACTTACATCGTACCTTTTACCACTGGGCTATGTTTCTATATGCATATCCATAACTTTTGCACCTTTGGTATTTGAATTGCCAAATTCCTGCATGGTCTCGCCCGGATAGAGGTGAGTGCCAGTTTCCTTGCATCTGATAATATGCAGGACTACACCCAACAACTTGGGCCAAGATGGCACTCCATCGACATCCCAACACTGATATGGCTTCCTCCAAAAGTTAACAGCGAAGAACGCAAGGGGTGGGAGTTGCCGGACACCTCACCCACCGGATATGTCTATCCGTACTCATGACGGCCAGTGGGTATCAGGCGGACCGGCCTGACAGCAGCTACGAACCGCCCACTGTCAGGATGGTCATTCCACACCAACAGCAAGGTAAGTGTACGGTCATGGGCCGCACCAGCCATCCATCTCCAGACCACACCAACATTCCCGCGCGGTGCCTTCGTCATATTTCTTCACCGAAAATAGCCCGCAAGAAGAAGGGAAAGGCTTTGCCGCAAAGGTAGATAAGAACCACCCATGCCGCGAAGTTCAAGGCTTTCCCTCCCGCGCGTTGTGACCGCGTTCTTGCCACCTTCACGCACCCATCTCACACGCATAGGGGGTGTACAGACCTAGTGGCTCAAATGGGGCTGTTCTTCAATGTGTTTACTGCACTTTTCTGCGCAATAGGTGTGTGAGAGACTTGCTGAAGTGTTTGGAAGAGCTAATTCTGTTTGCAGGATCGTTTCTTTTTGGGTGAGACATTTGTAGTAGTCTTACTGAAACTACTCATCACCTCTCACACCACTTGATAGTTACGACAGGTAGGCATATCATCTCACGCCGCTACTGCCACAACTAGACTATAGTTCTCTCAGCGGGATCATCGCCTCCGTGATCACATTCGGGGCTTTCAAAGACTTCATCGGCCACCCAGAGAACTATGCCAGCTTGTCTGGAGCTGTTGTCTCGACATTCACGGGCGGGTGCTTTTTCGGTGCCGCGCTTGCAGGCTGGTAAGTTGAGGTTATCTCCGGAGTGTCCTATGGTCTGCTGATGTATCTGCAGGTCAAATGACCGGTTTGGCCGCAAGCGATCAATTCAGGTGGCTTTTCACCAACTGTACATGTTCGCAGCGCCAGCTGATCATGTGTAGCTAGGAGCTGTCATCGCGCTTTGGGGATGCGCTATGCAATCCGGCGCGAATAACTTCACGTGCATGCTTATTGGCCGTATAGTCGCTGGGTTCGCTATTGGGTATGTGTGTGTGTGTACTTACAGAAACGTATGATTAGGAACTGACAGATCTCGTCCAGTATTCTGTCAATGACAGTACCTCTATACAACGTCAGTTTGGTTCTGCTCTGCGCATAGCTGTGATCTAAGTACCTTATAACATCCAGACTGAGATTGCGCCTCCGAAGATTCGTGGTTTTATAGTCGGTTTGACACAGCAGATGATTGGCATAGGCTTTATTGTCGCAAATTGGGTCGGCTATGGCTGCCAGTTCCTCGATGGTAATCAGGGATGGCGCCTTGCACTGGGCTTGCAGTTGGTACCGGCTTCCTTGCTTCTAGTCGGGATCCAGTTCCTCCCGTATTCTCCTGTGAGCGCAGTTCCCCCAACCTCTTTGTTGGGTCAATCTGATGCATTGATTCTAACAGCGGTGGCTTATCGAACAAGATAGGGATGAGGAGGCCCGTGCAGTGGTCCTGCGACTTCATGGCGCTAGATCAGCTGAGTCGAAGGCACAGGCTGAGCACGAGTTCTTGGAGATGCAAGACGTTATCAAAGCCGAGAGGTCTGAACGCTCGCGTAGCGTCCATGATTTGTGGTCGACGAGGCCGCTGATGAAGAGAACACTCGTTGCGGTCGGCGTTCAGGTTATGGGCCAGTTCACCGGCATCAATGGTGAGTGACGCGAGGGTGAGCTCCAATGGCACTGATATCCATGTCTCGCATGTGTAGTGATTAATTACTTTGGCCCGTCGATGTACAAGGCCCTTGGTCTTGATGATGGTCAGTCACTTCTTGTGCAAGGTATCTACGGAGCTGTTGGACCTATTGCCAACCTCTTGTGAGTGTGCATGATATTCTCCTGTATCCACTTATAACACCTCATCACATACCAGCTTCATATCTCTGGTACTCGATACCGTTGGACGGAAGAAGCCTCTTATGTTCGGCGCCGGCACTATCGCTATCCTCTACTCTATCCTTACCGCCATCGTTGCCTCTTTCCCGCCAATAGTTGATGGGGTGCCAAACACCCATACTACGGCACAAAGGGCTGGTATCGCGATGATATTCATGACCAGCATTGTCTTCTCTTTGTCCTTTGGGCCCGTTTCTTGGGTGCTCGCCTCCGAGGTTTTCCCTACCAAGACTCGTTCGATAGGTACTTCAGGTATGACGGCTGGCCTCACTCGTTCGGGGCATCGCTAATTGCGTTCTACTATAGTCGCAACATGCGCCAACTGGCTATTCAACATATTATTCTCGCAAGTATCCAATCTCGCTATCGACAATGTCAGCTGGCGATATTACATTCTATTCATCTGCCTGAACGCCCTTGACTTCATCGTCATCGCTCTTTTCTTCCCGGAAACCAAGGGCAAGACTTTAGAGGAGATGGCTCAAGTGTTCGGGGATGAGGTTGATCTGAGCGAAGTGCACGACCATGTCGGAATGGAGAAGATTGCTGATGGGAAGCACGAATCAGACCGTACATAACTTGGCTAACAAGAACTTTGTACTATATTATCACTGCGGTCTTCTGTTCGATCTTGTTAGTCTCGGGCTGCGTACTATATTGCGTGACATTACAAGACGAGTGTTTCACCCAATGCACGACACCTTCACGCCGGCCGCAGCCTGCCGTCACGGCGGTTAGGCCTCACTCAACCACTCACGTCATAACCAGCGGCCACCAATCACCGAAACTCTGCCAGTGCTGTACTGGAACCGCTACCGCTGTATGCACTGAGCAGAGAATACAACCAGTAAAGCATTGTGGATGGCTTTCTTGCGAGGGAAGTGTGGGCGAAGTGAAGGAGCTCATTTTGCGTCGGCGGTACGCGATTCTCGTGTGGATATGATGATACCAACGTCTCAACAGAGGCACATGCTCATTTCTCAGGCCTACATCAGACTTCGGGGCCGTCGTGACTCGCACCGCCTGGATTACCTGTATCCACGCTGCGCAGGGTCTACCAGTGCTTATATACGGTCCTCACACTGAAGTCCTTCAACGAGACTGGTCTTGTGTCACAGAGTTTCACCCAATTCCCAAAGAGCTACTGGAAGGCATTCATCCGTAGCGATGTTCTTGAAGGAGAAGGAGGATCATAGCCCGGAGCCACAAAGGACTACCGGAAATCATTCATCCACAGCGATGTCCTTGAAGGAAAAGGAGGATCGCAGCACGGAGCCTGAACGCGTCGAGCTTGGGGGAACCCCTTCAAGCAGGGCACTCCCTATTGTGGTGCGCATTCTCCAATGGTCGCTCCTCGTTGCTGCAGTCCTCGTCTTCTGCGGCGTGCCCTGGTCCAGCAACGGCCTTGAATTCGTGATTTCGCCCGAGATAAAACGTGCCTTTGAGAGATTCGCGGAGAGCTTGGTAACCGTGCCGGCCGTGGTCCATCCAACTCCAATCGCGCCGGCCGTGGTCAAGGTCCATCCAACCACCAATACCAATGCGGACGCGAACTCTGGTGATTTCTGGTCCAAGGCAAGCGGTCTCTGGTCATCTCTGGTTTAATGGAAAAGCTGGTATTGACGTAGGTGCGACGCGTAGATCCCGGTCAGCAGTACGTCGACAGGTCTGAAGTGGAAGACCTGTGAGGGAGATAAAGAGTGTGCGCGGTTCGAAGTGCCACTGGACTATCTGGCCGAAGACATCGATGGTCCAAAGGCTACCATCGCCTTGTTGAGGATCCCAGCCAGAGTTCCCGCAACGCACCCATCATATGGTGGACCGATCTTGTTTAACCCAGGTTGGCCGCATCTCTCTAGGGATAAAAGTACAAATCGCTCATTATGATATAGGCGGACCGGGAGGCTCAGGTGTCGTGTTTGTGTCTCTGGTCGGAAATGCGTTACAACAAGTGGTCGGCGAGCAATTCGATATCGTTGGCTTTGACCCCCGGTGCGTCCTCCCCGCTGCACCCACATATCCATGATCTAATCAAGGCACACCTACGGAACAGAGGTGTCGGCAAGACCCTCCCCGCTCTCCGTGTCTTCGAAGATGCGGCCGAAGGAGTCGCCTGGCGCATGAAAGACCTCGCCGCTCCCCTCTGGAACACAACCAGCGATGCCATGTACCAGCTGTATGCCCGCACAAAAGTCTACAACGCCATACAAGCTGAGAGAGGTGGACATGTAACAGCATATGCCAGCACTGCGTCTGTTGCGCGGGATATGCTGGAGATCAACAAGGCGCATGGACGGGACAAGCTTCAGTACTGGGGATTCTCGTGGGTTTCCTTTTACTTGTTACGAGCATTTAACTGATGGTTTCACTTGTTTTAAAAGATACGGAAGCGTTCTGGGAGCCACGTAAGGTTCATTCGTCCTGTTGTGTTCTCTGTCAACTGATCCGTCTTTCCAGGTTCGCTGCTATGTTCCCGGTAAGCCTTCGGGACAGTGCACACAGTCGCAGATACTCCAGCTGATCAACGAATAGAACAACGTCGGGAGGCTGATCATTGACGGTAAGGTCGTCGAATGTGCATACGGCGTTCCCGCAACTAACATTGTTCTCAGGCGTTGTGAACACCAGAAATTACTACGAAAGTAATTACCGCCCCCGCATGGCACTGTTCCAGCACTAACTCTTTTCTAGCTAAGTGGAATGATAACCTGATAGACACAGATGCAGAAATGTCTCTCTATTTCCAAGAATGCGTGGACGCAGGCCAAGAACGCTGCGGGCTCTGGGAACCAAGCGCGGACAAGGTCGAGGCCCGTTACAACAAGATCCTGAGCAACCTCAAGCGTCGGCCCTTGGCGGTGCCCGTCAACACTACTCAGTTCACATCCGCCGACTACGGGATCGTAGACTACACCCTCGTCAAGGCTGCCGTCTTCACGTATCTGTACTCTCCATACACTCCAATTCCCGGCGCCCCGAACCTTGCATCCCAACTCTCGTTCGCGCTCGGCGAGGTCGAGAAGGGGAACGGTGCCGCTTTCTGGGATATCGTCAAGAACCAACTGGAGCGGCTCAAATGCGCGTGCTCCCCGTCTGGCGAGGACTATAGTCCAGGGTACGACCCGACTATCGCTATCGCGTGCGGAGATGGCGAGGCTGTTACGGACTCTCCGGAGGAATTGGAGGCTTTCCAGGAAGACCTCGCGCGGAACTCCAGCTTTGCGGACATCTTCCCGTGGCATGCGCGTTGCTCGTCAGTTCCTCCTTCGTTTTGCTGGGCTGCTTCGCGTCCGCTGATGCTTGAATCTGCATAGGAACTGGCAAGTAAGACCGAAGTATCGTTTCACAGGTCAGTATTTAAGCACATGGTCTGATCGTTCGAGTCTTACTCGGAATAGGACCGTTCGGGGGTAACACTTCGTTTCCGCTTCTCATTATCGGGAACACGGCCGACCCTGTGACACCTCTCCATGGGTAACGCGTTTCTCGTTTTGCCAACTGGTGTTTACTTACCGTCTCCCAAAGCGCCCAAGTGGTTGGAAAGGATTTCAACGGCTCCTCTGTGGTACTCACACAAAACTCTGCAGGGGTAAGTCCATGGTTGAGCCCACACCGCTCATCAACTCACTGGCTCTCGTTCGCAGCACTGCTCATTGGCCGTACCGAGCCCATGCACCATCACAGCCATCCGCGCATACTTCCAGGAAGGCGTTCTGCCCGAACCCGGGACAGTCTGCGAGACGCCCGCAAAGATGTTTGGCGACGCGTCTAGCCTAAGACTTGAAGAGTTGCGCGTGGAGGAAAGGCTCATGATGAAGGCTGCGGCGTCCCTCACTCGAGCGTACTCTCTGCCCGACTTTGGGCTGGCAAAAGGCCTGGGAAATTTCTGAAACTTGGAAAGTTGCGTAGCCGTTATGCTCACAGATGATGATCTGTTGTACTTGTATCACTGTATGAAAACAATCCCACTTCTCTCTGCGATGAAGATACCATGTCGGCCATAATCACATGCTACCGTCATACATACCGCAGAGCAGAATCGCTACCCTCGACAGCCCCTCCAAGATCTACTGCCAAAAAAAAGCTCGTTAGATCCGAGAAGTCCAAGCGCGAAAAATCTCTAGAGCGACCCAGACATCGTACGTGTCGCGGTGTGCATGATCAACCAGATTAAAACAGCGGACACATTTACTGCTGCCGCGCCGTTCGTTAGAAATCCCAGGCACGCGAATGCAACCAACGTTCGTGAAAAATTTAAACTTGGATTGCGTGCGGGGCGGAACCAGATCGGTATCTGAGCGGATCAATCATAGCGACGCGAACCGGGTTGATCGCCCCTGCCGCACGAAGTGGGATGCCCGAAATGGAAGGTTGTGTGGTTGGTGTCGAAGGCGCTGTGGCGGAGGTTTTCGAGCACGAGCACGCGTGCGGACTTCTTCTACAATTAAAGATGGCTTACATATACTATACAGAAGTTTCTTGCTCGCACGAATAGGTGGGAACTTCGCAGGTTCCGGATTCCGAACCTGCCTGCTTCGGGCAACTTTAACTCTATATCAAGCCGGTCCGGTTTATATACAGAACAGAACAGAAACGCTTCGACAGAAGTTCAACACAGCCCGCACGAAGCGTACGCTCCGCGATAGCAAAAACAAAACACGCACCCCGCGAGAACGAGCCCCAATCGGTCTGCCTCGCGTGCTCGTCCTGTGCGCACGAACGCGGCGAGGCTCGCCTGACAGCGGAGATCTCTGCGTGCGAAAGCACGCGACGTTTAGCCTTTTTATGGTGCAGGATTTTGTCTTTGTGTGTATTGCTCGCCTATGTCGGGCAATGTGACTGGAAGTACTAAGGGACGACATAGGTCCAGGCGGCGGCATGAAGCGTGAGACATGAGGCACGGGAGCAGGGGCACTCGCTGGTATTTAATTAGCACGGCGCGCTGTGCCTACCTGCTAAGCGAGCAACTTAGATGCGGCTCGTGTCGTGGATCACGTCCGCTCCAATATCGGCATTAGACTGTCTGAGCGAGGATGGGTATCATGGCAGAAAGAAGTTAACAACGAGGAGAACACGATGCCGGCGGCATTTGGGGCATTATCAAAGGTAAAAACTGCATGAGGCGGAGGGTTCATTAACCTCCAATCGAGCTCTTCCAACTCGGCGTGATTGCTGAGTCCACAAGAATCAACACAGCACCTCCAAGCTGAACAGAAACCCAACCCCATCGCGCTACGCCCTCGCAGGGAAGTCATGTGCACCTCCGGCGTGAGGGGCTGGATCACACCACCCAATCCACCCGTCCACGGCCCCAGAGCCTGCTTGACGTGCCGGACGCGCGTGCGGTTGATCCTGACGAAATGGGGAGTCCGAATTCGGGTCGTGCATCGACAGGCGGTGTGCTAAGCTTGAGGGACACGGTGCTGTGTTTCTTATCGCGGGAAGCTACAGTTGGGTTTGATGGAAGTACTAGTATGCAATGCAATGCGCTGTGTGCAGGGAGGTTTGGTGAGAAGTTGTTGCCCGGGGGTGGATGTGCTGCGCCGCCGCCGGCGTGCCGTGCGCCGTGGGGTATGTATCCCCAGTTGTTCGATAGGCTTTATGTTGTGATGGAGGGCGCGTGACTGGGGCCACAGATCGGCACCTTCGGGCTGGGTTGAGGTGAGGGCGAGTGTGTGTATGGGCGTGCGGATGGGCTTAGTGAAGGTGGAGATGTCGGTGTTGCCTGTGTCAAGTCAAATGGAAAATCTGAGACAATCCTCGCTGCGTATGGAGGAGTTGAGAGGGGGCAACTGCCGTTCAAGCGTCCAACCTGCCGATGGAAATAACAACTCGCCCGCTGGCGTCTTTGTGATCCTGTCATCTGCAGTGTCCAAGTGTCAATGTTCGTGACGCGATGTTGGGTATCCCTTAGTAAGAGTCATCCCCTACCAGACGGAAGGGCTGCGCGGGGGGGAGACTGCCACATGAACACCCAAACGACTCGACCCGACATCACATCTCAGGCCACAGTACGGCACAGCACGCCCGCTCGTGCATTTGTAGCCCCCTCACCTGGCGTAGCACAAGTGTCATTTTGTCAGCATCAGCATGGTTTCATCTGTCCCCTTTGTATAGCAAGCATTCAACTCACCTATCGCGCGGACGAACGTTCACGGCTGGGGAGGCGTCGTCGGGTGCTCCGTGACGTAGGGGCTGTGCTCTCCTGTCTGTCTGAGAAGATAACGGCCGGTGTATGATGCCCTTGGTGGTGAGGCGGTCGTTCTATGTTGCGGACAGTAGGGGTAATTAACAGGAGGTCAAGAAGGCGGGGATGGGAGAAGAAGAAGAAGAAGAGAGCACTCAAACATCGCACACTGTTAGAGTAGACGTGCAGCGATGAAGGTCGTCACAGGCGACACCAACGCATACGACGCCCCCGTCCTGTTCGGCGTGACGAACGTGCCTCCCTCACGAGCGCTCGAGCCCGCGTCGCCCTAGATTGGTCTGGCACGGCGAGACAGGAACTTGGCGACCATCACGGTGACGCATCACTCTTACGCTTGGTGGCGGGTGATGCGAGCGAGATCAGAGGTGTACGGATCAGTGTGGGTGTGTGCGCGGGAGGAGGAGGAGGTACGGGTGGTATGTGTAGAAGCAGCCTTCGTTGGAAGGAGATGCAGGATGTTCGTGGGTACAGTCGGTTGTCGTGAATGACCGGAAATTGAAGAGCGATTCCCCGCACCTCATCTTCCAGAAGAGATTTGGATGAGAGAAGAGATTGAGATGGTGGTAGTGAGATGGGGTGCGCTAGTTCGAGCACATCATCATCATCGACGTCTTAAATTTTTCGGTTCTAGACTGCCATCGTGGTATAATTTTTTGCTCTAATGGCAGGTACACTAGACCTTGGCATTGTATTAGCTCAATAAAAATATGGCAGACGGGGAGACGCACCCGGAACTCTACGTCCTGCTGAGTTCATTGTGACAGATCATCCACCTGGTACTGACTCCGCCCTCCACTAGTGTGGATCTGTCAGCTGGAGGAGTGGGCTATTATTCTTGAGTGCGTCGGCAGCGGCGCGAGGTGTGTGTCCTTGGAGGCACGTTCAATGGAGCGTGTGCTTTCAGCTCTGGTGCGACAGATGGAATGTAGTGACGCAGCATAGACTAGACTAGACACGACAAACCGCACGCGCCGACGTCGAACTCAGGAGGCCTCGAGTCGACTGGACTTGGCGTGCTCTCGGACGGTAGTGCAGCGACTAGAGACCTCGGAGGATCTGGACGCGGCGTTGTTGATCCGCTTAGGGCTGTCGAGGTTCGCGGAGCCGCGGATGGGACGGACTGGGCCTGATGCGATCGGGGGCATGCGAGGAGAGAAGAGTCAAGTCTGTGCGGCGATGCATTTACCTGATCGCGCACCGATTATCGACTGAGCCGAGCTGATCGCGCGGTGGCAAAGGAACACCACCACCAATCGCTAGTGTCCAACGCCAAGGGGTGTGTGTGTGCAAATTTAGCAAGGCGAAAAACTTGCGTGGGTGCGAATGCAGTGGCGCGATTGGGCCGTGCGAGACACGAGGGCTGGGGGTGCTGGGAGATGTGGATTTTCCGGTGAGGGCTGAGAGTAGATGCGTGCCGGAGGAAGATTTGGATGAGAGCTGAAATTGGAGAAGGGGAGCAGGTTTACTTGCCGGCTGAATGCAGAGAGAGGTGCGGGCAGCGCGGCGGGGGAGAGCGCCGTGAGCTGTGGCCAGTGAGTCTCACAACTTCTGCAATGTCCTCCGGCCGTGTGTGTGCGCTGATATATGAGGGTACTGCGTAGTACTATCGCGCTGATACCGCCGCGGACTAAGATGCGCGAATGATCACATCTTCTGGTTGCGTGCACAATTAAATAGGAACTTTCGACTGGACGGAAGCTGGAAATGTGATTCGAGCTGTGCAGGGTTCGGCAGAGGCAAGGAACGAAGCGGAGAGCTGTGCTGGCGACTAGGGTCTGTCTGTATGGGTGGAAGAACGTTCCAAGGAACAAAGATGCAACATTCCAACAAGAGCCGGGCACTCTATATCGGTTGCGCCGTCCGCGGGATGGATGTGAGCATCTCTGATGTTGTGCTGCGAGGCCACTGTAATGATTATTGAACGCAACCTGTCGCAGAGTTTTGCAACACATACCACGAATGTGCGAGAGCTTGTCTTGCAATATTGCTGCGACGGGGGCGAGTCTCCTCGGCTCTCCGGAAGGAGTAGAGAGCATCACCGCCACTTGAGAAGACAAACGGAAGCAGGCGGGCGATGGCCGGCCGATGCAGCGGCGGTGGGGGATGTGTGCTTCCGGACACGCAGAGCCCAGTTTGGCGCACACATATACGCAAACGTGCATCAAGCGCCGTGTGCGCTGCCATCAGATCTGCATCGGCTTGCTGTTATTGGCTGCACACTACGAACGTGCCAGGAACGCTGCTCGTCTGTGTGAGAGGCCTCCCATGCGCTTCCCCTTCGCATGCCATCGCCCATTTACAAATGCCCAGAGCCCTCCCAGCGTATCGAGGCCCGTTAAATACCACCGACTGCCATCGCTTCCAACCCGCCCACCCCCTTTGCTCGCCCCCCCTCCCATCGTCGAGTCCCTCTCGCGCACTACGCCGACTGTGTTCACAAGGCGCACACGAGACCTCTTCCTTCAGCAATGGCCACCTACGTGACGGACAAGTCCTCCGACCACAGCGACCCTAAGCAGGCCGTCTCTGGCTACACCCTCGACGAGAAGCGACGGGCTGCCCTCGCTGAGGTCGACAATGCCAAGTTCTCGTGCGTAACTCATCTACACTCCCTTATCGTGTGCGTCTCCAGGTGCTAATCTCGCTTCAACCGCAGTTGGTTCCACTTGAAGGTCACCTTGGTTGCGGGTGTTGGCTTCTTCACCGATGCGTGCGTCTTTCTCTCTCCCTCTCGCTCGCGTGCCCCCGACTGACCCCCACCATTAGCTACGACATCTTCGCCATCAACATCGCCTCCACGATGTTGGGCTACGTCTACGGCAAGGGCCAAAAGCTCTCCACCAACCAGGACCTCGGCGTCAAAGTCGCCACCCCCATCGGTAACCTCATCGGACAGCTCCTCTTCGGTTGGCTCGCGGATGTCGTCGGTCGTAAGCGCATGTGTAAGTCCCCACCGCAGATCATCCTTATCTCCTTCCGCGTTCGGTCCGCTCACAAACGCCCGCAGACGGTGTCGAGCTCATGATCATCATCGTCGCCACCTTTGGTCAAGCAGTCTCTGGTCAAGCACACGCCGTCAACGTTATTGGTGTCATCATCGTATGGCGTGGTATCATGGGCATCGGCATCGGCGGTGACTATCCGCTTTCTGCCATCATTTCGTCCGAGTTCGCGTCGACGCACATTCGTGGGCGTCTGATGACCGCCGTGTTCGCAAACCAGGGCTGGGGCCAGTTCGCTGGTGCTCTCGTCGCCCTGATCATCGTCCGCGCGTACAAGACCTCGCTGCTGAACGACGACCCGCTCGTCCTCGCCCACGTCGACCAGATGTGGCGTATCCTCATCGGTCTCGGCTGCGTTCCCGGTGTCGCCGCTCTTTACTTCCGTCTCACCATCCCCGAGACGCCCCGTTTCACCATGGATATCGAGCGTAACGTCCAGCAGGCGACCCAGGATGTCGACAACTTCCTCACCTCCGGCACGTACTACGTCGACCCCGACACCACCATCGAGCGTGTCCAGGCACCCAAGGCCACCAAGCGCGACTTCGGTGCATACTTCGGCAAGTGGGAGAACCTCAAGGTCCTCATCGGCACGTCGTACTCTTGGTTCGCTCTCGATGTGCGTATTTTCAGCTCGTGTTCTTGAAAAAGCGCGTTTACTTACGTCGAAATCCCCGTAGATTGCTTTCTACGGTCTCGGTCTCAACTCTGCTATCATCCTTACCGCCATTGGTTTCGGCTCTCCCTCCGCCAGCCTCACCGGCACCCTCAAGGTCTACACCAACCTGAAGAACATCGCCGTCGGAAACATGATCCTCATTGCCGCCGGTCTCATCCCCGGATACTGGGCCACCTTCCTGTTCGTCGACCGCTGGGGCCGCAAGCCCATCCAGCTGATGGGCTTCGCCGTCCTCACCGTGTTGTTCTGCGCTATGGGCTTCGGGTACAACAGACTCAACGAGACAGCCGCCGCGCGCAAGGCGTTCGTCTTCTTGTACTGTCTCGCGAACTTCTTCCAGAACTTCGGCCCGAACACTACTACGTTCATCGTCCCTGGTGAAGTGTTCCCCACGCGTTACAGGTCGACGGGACACGGTATCTCGGCTGCGTCTGGCAAGCTTGGCGCCGTTGTTGCGCAGGTCGGCTTTGCGCGTCTGAAGGATATCCACGGCACGAACAAGTTCGTCGGTCACATGTGCGTATATTCTCCTCTTTCTTCCGCATCCTTTCATGTTACTGACAACTTGGTGCGAATTTTTCTAGTCTTGAGATCTTCGCCTTCTTCATGTTGACCGGTATCTTCTCGACGCTGCTGATCCCCGAGACGAAGGGCCTCTCGCTCGAGGAGCTGTCGAACGAGGACCAGAACGGCTTCATCCGCGGCCCCGCGCGCCCACGCGAGTCGCAGGCCGTCGTATAAAAGCCATAAACCGCCCCCATCTTCCCCTCCTTCACCACCACCCACCCCCCACGCACGCACGCACGCATCATCATCACATCCTCTCTCTCTGTTCGATTCATTGTAATGAGCACCGCCGAGCATCCGTACTAGTAGTATCCCCCCAAGATGTCGAGCTTACCCCATGTTTTTCTCTCCCTGTGTCGTATCTATTATCTGCTTTTCTCGACCTCTCTTTCTCCCTCTCCTCTTGGTCCCCGCTGGATGTTTGGCGAATGACGGATTGTTGGCACGGTTTTCTTTTTCTCTTTCTGCTGTGTTACACGCACACCCCACCCCACACCCCCCTTTCGTTGTAATGCCAGCTGCTGCCGAACTGTTACCCGTACCATAGATTATGTGTTGTGTAGAAAGAGGAATTGTAAGCGATGTCAACATGTCTGCGGTTGTGTGATCGCTGTTTGGCGCCGATGGGCTGAGTTGATCTAGGCGCCGCTGTGGTTATCTAGAGTGATCTTGCTGTGATCTTCCAGTGCAAAGTTCTTCGATTTACTTAATTTGAGAATCAACAGTCTGAGCGGCTCGTTATTGTATTATGAGGAAGATGAGAATAGTTTGAGATCTTTGCATTGCTATCATCTGGGCTCACACGATTCTTGTTCAGGCTTCCATCTCGGTAGAAATCGCTGTTCCATCTGTGTCTGTCCTGCACGCAAGATGTTCACACAGCGCGCAAGAACATCTAGTGCGCGGTCACCGTGCGCGCCCACCCCATCGCCCGCGGCGGGGAACCACGACGCCTGCCCGATCGTGCATTTTTCAATTCCTTTCCTTCTTTCTGAAATCCTTTTTCCAATTCTGTTTTTTTGCAAACGAACAGGAGGCGCGCGGATGGGTCGACCATCGCTCGATCGCGCCCGCGCGGGGTGAATCTATGACGTCCTGCGATCGTCCAGCACGGGGGCAGAGCTGTGAGCGGGGAAGTGGCCTTCAAGTTGTAATCGAACGGTGTACTCGTTACTCGACTTCGCAGCTCTCGCACCCAACGTACATAGCAAAAAGTTGCTCAACGTATACTTGCATTTTGAGGTAAGCCATACTGCTGAGGTTCGCAGCTAATATACTTACCCACCCACCACCGCCGTTTCCAGACCATAAATCCATCACACGACATTCACGAAACACAGCCATGAAGCCCGCACACATACCGGAGGTCGTCCCGCCCGCCGCGTCCTCTGAACCCTCCGAGCCGTCCGCTGTCATCCCAGAGGATAAGTCGCGCGAGCAGCTCACGGGCGAGCAGGGGGAGAACCCGCAAGTCATGGCGCACCGGCCGGGGAAGCAGGCGGGAGACAGCAAGGAAGGGAAGGGCGAGGTGAAGGGGGATAACGAGGGAGATCAGAGGAAGGCAAGGCTGTAAGGTGAGCGGTGTTGAAGGCAATCTGTACTTTCTGGCTGTTGCAGACGGGATGAAATGAACGTGGACGTACCCGAAGTGGATCAGGTATATGAGTGAGGCCTGTACATAAAGTGTGATTCTACCCTTGAGATAGCCAGCAACGAGCTCGTCAAATACATACACGGATTTTTTACTTCGAAACAACACATCCTCACAACGACTTCTCCAGCTCAATCGCCTCGCCAAGCTTTGCTATCGTTGCGACCTTTTCTTCAGCAAGCGGCACCAGCGGGCCCTTCACCCACGGCTCCCCATACCCAAAGTGCTTCGACACAATGGCCTTGATGCCAGCGATGCTCCCGAGCTTCCCGAGCTCCCAGTCCGCCTGACCAAGTAACGCCTGCAGCTTCACCGCCTCGTCCATCTTCCCCTCCTTGTGCAGCTGCAATAACCGTACGTGAACCTTGGGCACGACGTTAGGCAGCGCGCCGATGACGCCCGCGCTGCCCGACACAAGGCCCTGCAGGAATACGTCCGACTTGCCGGGAAACGTAGCGAAGGTGGCAGGGGACACGGACGAGACTATACGCTGCAGCTTGCCGATGTTCCCGCATGAGAGCTTCGTGCCGACGATGCGCGGGTGTTGCGCGAGCGCGGAGATGATGTCCGAGTCGAGGTCAATGCCTGCCGTGACGACTGGGAAGTTGTAGATCATAATCGGGATTGGTGAGGCATCAGCAACCTGCGTCCCGTGCGTCAGTGCTTTATCTCGGTGTGGTGGAGGCGAGGCAGGGTGCTCACGGCATGGAAGAAGCGCGTGATGGTCGACTTCGTCATCTGCGGCGGCCACGTCGACGGTGTGAGCACGAGCGCGTGCGACGCGCCAGCCGCTGCGGCGTCCGCGCACAGACGCAGGGTCTCCGCGGTGGACTGCCCGCCTGTGCCCGCGATGACGACAACGTGCGTGAAGCCGTTCGCGTCGAGCGTGTCACGCGTGAGACGGATGGCGTGCGCGCGTTCCGACGGCGAGAGCAGCTGTGCTTCGCCGTTGCTGCCTTGTACGAGAATACCCGTCACGCCGCCCTTCGAGGAGGTTAGCGGGTGGGTAGGTGTGTTGTAAAAGAGGAATGAGACGGTACCTGGGCAAGCCGGAGGATATGTTTTTGAATGGAGGGCTCGTCGAGCTCCTCATTCTCTGTGAAGAACAGCACAGCGGGGACGTATATGCCTGATGGTGGGGGGCTCGACATCTTGCTTTAAGTGCTCCTCGTTGTCGTCGTCGTTACAGACTGTGGGAGCCTGCGAATTTACGGCTGCAGTCACATTCTCACTCGCTGGCAACGGACGGCACGAGCGATAGCAGTGAGATAACTCGCGAACGACATCGATAGCCCGTGTGTGATCGTTAGATCGGGATCGGGTACCCTCGCTGTGCTGATGCCATTTTCACGTGCGCATGTCATTGGTGTCAATGCCTCCGAGCGAGTTGCCCCAACTGTTCGCTTTTCTCACTGGGATATAGCCGCGACGCTAGTTTGCGCGTATCCACCACGTACATCGTCCTTGTCATTGCAAGCCATGTCTGACATCCAAGAACCAGGTTTCAAGGTCGGTGATACGCATATATTTCATTGTTGATTGCTCACGCGGGTGTCGGGATTTCGTAGTCCTCCGAGGTCCTCGCTACACTAGCGAAGGTCTTCGACGGCTACAACGACGAGGAGAAGAAGGCGCAGATTAAGAAGGTACGCTCTGTTACTTCTCCACACAGCGCTGTGCTAATTGGCGGCGTTCTGCTTTTCCCATAGACAAACGGCATCTTCGAACTGCAGATCAAGAACGCGGAGGGCAAGGAGCAGACGTGGTCGATCGACCTCAAGAACACAGGCACGATATACAAGGGCAAGGCCAAGACGAAGGCGAACGTCACCCTCATCCTCGCCGACGACACCTTCCTGCAGCTCGCCGAGGGCAAGGTGCGCGGCGTCTTCCCCGCATCGCCGTAACGCATCTGACGCGCTTTTATATTGTGGTGCAGCTCGACGGACAGAAGGCGTTCATGACTGGAAAGCTAAAGACGAAGGGGAATATGATGTTCGCGACGAAGCTCGACGGTGTGCTCAAGGTGCGTCTGTGTCCTCGCTCGTCGAGCGGGATTGGGGATGTCTCCGCACCGGGTGTATTCACGTGTTTGTACCACTGCAGGCGACCAAAACTAAGGCGAAGCTGTAACTCCGCATATCTGTCTCTTTACACCATTGTATACCGCACTTCGTTGCTCCTAATACCACGCGCGTGCTCTTGCTTTCTACGCTTGGTTCTCCGAGTTGAGAGGTCTGATAATACTTCCGGTTCGTAGCATATTCGCACTTCAGAGAACAGAGCTGGGTATATATGCAGAACATTATGCAAAAGGCTAAGTGGGGGGATTACCGGTACCGTGCTAAACTCTAAACTATACAAAAAGACAACGGCGGACGGGCGAACGCGCCCGCCGCCTTCTATCCAACAGTAAGAACGCATGCATATAGACAGAAAAATCAGAACATCCCGCCGAAAAGACCACGCTGGCGTCGTGGAGCGGGCTGGACGGCCTCAGGGCGGAGCATGGCGAGACTATTCAGCTGCTTCATGACCTATGCGACGTATGAGAACATGAACAGAGCAGATAATAGGACCGGCGAGCTAACCTCTTCCAGCTTGTCCTTGCGCTCCTGGAGATCCAGATGCGCGCGAATCTTAGGATCCTCACGCGCGAACTCTAGGATTTCCCGTCGATCCAAATCGTACAGCAGTCGCGAGTCGATTTCACGTGGGAACTGCAACGAGGAGAATATAGATCAGTACGGTCACGTTGATCACGAAGGCAGCTGTGACGTACCTGGTAGAAGAAGTGTCCGAGGAGCTCGACATTGATGAACATCGTGGACGTGTACGCGAGCTTGTCTGCGACGGCGCTCAGGAAAACCTCGGGGCAGAGCAGGTCGTTCTCAGGGCCGGCTTTACATCGTTTAGACTTGAGCGCGGCGAGGCGGAGCTTGAGGATGCTCAGTCGTTCGCTGTAAAGCATGGCATGTCGGGCTGTGGCGGGATATGCATAGTCAGCGTTCGTTCGCATAGAGAGCAGATTCTAAACAACGCACCGTCCATGACGTGGGCAGGGGGGTACTTGTAATCGTCCATGTCAAGGTTGGCATCATCTGCAGCGTCCAGCTCATTCCCAGTCGGACGCTCCTTCCTCTGCCTCTGCTTCTCCTCCAACGTTTTCACATGCCCAATCAACCCGCTCAGCCTCCGGCTCCCACCCACCCTCTTCCGTATATCCTTCAGCTTCTCCTCGCACAACGTCATATCGCGCTCAAACATCTGTATCGCGCCGTTCCGTCCAGACTCCCACTCGCGATCGTCGACTTCGACGTCAAACTTGTACGGCTTGATGCAGTTCTCGACCTGGTCTGACGTCAACCCGATGCGCTCGCGCAGGATCGTGTGCGAGAACTCGATGAGACGCTCCACCGTGCGCGGGTGGTACTCGAACGGCTCGCCCGCCGCGATCGTGTCGATGAGTGCGCGCAGGCCGTCCGCGACGAGCAGCGTCGAGTCGCGGCCCACGCCCGACTTTGTCAGGAGCGACGACGCGGCGTCGAGCTTGTATTTCCAGTATGGCTCCACGTCCTCCGGCTTCACCTTCGAGTCCGCGGCGAGCGTGGACAGCTCGGGCACGCGCTTGTCTGTCCAGTACACCGTCTCGAGCACGCGCATCACCTTCTCATCCAACATCTCCTTCAGCTTAGCGCGCACCTGCGGCTTGCGGAATTGCACCGTCAGGTCCTTAAATCGCGCCTTCAGTGCATCCACCGTCTCCGCGAAGTACGATTCGGCGGATATCCGTCGATCGTTGTACTGCACTTTGAACTGGTACTGCGCCTCCTCGAGCTCGAGCTGCACGGCGTTGGTGATGCCGTGCAGCGACGATGCCATGGAACTCTCGAGGACGTTCATCAGGCGTTTTCGGAGCGTATCCGTGCTGACCAGCAACGACGACGATCCATAGTACTCGCGGTGCGAGCGGAAGAACTCCGATTCAGCCAGCTCCGCGGCCTGTGCTGCCTTCTCTGTTCGCCCCTTCCTACCCGGAGGCTTGCAGACGACACCGACATAGCCGAGGTGAAGAGGGTACTTATTTCCAGCGAGAATCACAGCTCCTTGTTCCGGAGGCACCAGGTCCATCTTCGTCACAACACCGATCGTGCGCAAGCCAAGAGGGTCCACCCGTCGACTCGCCCGCAGAGCTGGCGAGTTCGCCAAATCAACATCTGCGGCGCATACGGCGAGGATGATGTTGGGCTCGCGGATGTATCTGTCGCAAAGAGCTACGATCTTCTCTTTGAGAGTCTCGGGCTGGTCCATTGAGGCGATTTGGATGTATCCAGGCAAGTCAATCAACGTCAGATCTGGGACGTACGGACTGTATATTCGCAGATCAATGGGCTCGTTGGACACGGCTTCGGACGCAGGGACGGCGAGGTTCAAATCTGTGAGTGTTTTCTGGATCTGAGAAAAGTCGCTGATCTTGCCGAAACCCAGAGCAGGGAATTCGCCGTACTCGGCAGGTTCGCCGTTATCATTCGCAGGTGTATGGATGAGGGTCAGCTCGATCGGCCGTCGCGTGACCATGTTGTTTCCTCTAATCTCATGTTAGTTGTATACGTTGGGCAGAAATATATCGTACTTACTTGGGAAGGAACTCATGGCCAACGATGGCCTCGAGAACAGAGCTCTTGCCTGAGCTTTGGGAGCCGATAACAACGATGCTCGGCAGCTTCAGCGTGTCGCTTTGGTCGATGCTTAGTAGCATTGTCCGTATCTCAATAAGCTTCCGTGTAAGGTGCATGAGTCCATTGCGAGGGTCGGCCGGATCGGAGTCTGAGCGTGCCTCGGACGGCGAGGACATAGTCGCTGCCACCAATGCAGCAACCTGAACGGCCTCCTCTCCCTCCGGCTTTCTGCCTTTCTGAGATCCACCACTACTATCCTCCTCTCTTTGCTTCCCGCTGTCGTCTTTGCCGCTGAAGAGGTCCTTGAAGAACTGTGGTGTCTCTAGTGTTGGGAGTTTTATATCCGACACTGCCGAGGAAACAGACTTGAGCGCGTCTGATGCAGTGTCGAAGATGTCCGTAGCGGTATCTTGCACCTTCTCCATGAACTCATTCGACCGTTTTCGCACCTCTAGAGAGTGATTAGCTTTGTTGAGCGTTTTAACGTAGATGAAGTGTCGCACCTTCAAACTTGTAGTTTGCATATGTAAGACCGCCAGCTCCGGCTGTGGCTGCACCAATGGGTACTCTCAACGCCCGAAGCATGAACCTCGGGATAGAGGAATACGAAAGGGCCCGTATGTGAACATGGCGGATCGGGTGACCTTGCGCGTTCGGAATGCGCAGACGTGGCGATTTAGAAGTGAGCAGGGTGTTGAACTGTCGGTGCACCGGCCTTGGAGGCTCGAGTTGCCTCCGAGACGTCTTTACGCCATACGCAACTGTTTTCTGCAGCGAGAATGCGGAAGAGACGTGACGACGGACAGCTGAATACATCCAACTGAATCAACGTTCCGGAAGGCGTCCCCTGTGGCGAGGAACGAGAGATAAATAACAGAGGGAAAGGTGAGTGTCCGGGCGAGACCCTGTAGCACTGCGCGCAAGTCTTCGGCAGGCAGGTGCAGAGCGGTTCGGCTTGGGAGAGCAATGACGAGATGAACCACTCGTACAATTTGGCGTCAAATGATTGGCCTCTTTTGGACGCATTCATCTAGGAATAGAAGGCCATGTCGAAGAACCATTGCACCTTGTCTCTGACCTTCATAACCCTTACTCGTATTTCAGCATGCGGCTCAGATCTATCAAGCCACCTCTGCCTGAAGCGCTGCTGGTCGCTCTAGAGGGCTGTGATATCCGAACCGATGCCGACCTCATGCTCAGACAGAGTATAGCTCTGGATATATGGAAGAAAATACCGCCAGGAGTTCTCTCAATGTCAGAGGTAGAATCATACGTCAGAGATATCATCTCTCGCACGTCGACCTCCGTTCTGTGTGGCAAAGATCTCGCATGGTTGGAGGCACAACAAGATGCTGCTCGTGCCAAGCTGGCCACCGGGGTGCCGCAGCTTGACGAAATCATCAATGGCGTGAACGGGCCAAAGGTGCTCGAAATCTCAGGGGATCATGGATCTGGAAAGACGGTATGCTGGCATACAGTAGTACTCTGCAGTGAAATTTGCTAGTCTGATGCTGTCACCGAGGCTCTTGCTCTAAACATAGTTGCACGCCATTTGATTGCATACCCCGATTATGCCGCCTTGTGGATAGATACAACTGGGGATTTCTCTCCAGACAGAATGCAGCAAATTATTGGACAGTGCTGCGCACCGGTGCGTGTGATACCCCTCACGGACTCGTTATGTCACTATTGACCCAACAAAAGACAGATGCAAACTCTGTTGCAGAGCGAGTGCAGTTGTCCCTTGCGTTTGATTTCAGTGCGGCCGAGAAGGCAATGATGCTACTTTATACGGTACCTTATTCATGCACTTCTGCCGCGGAAATGTAAGCACTCATACGTTCGGGACAGAATCCAAAGATTCGCTGCATCGTCATAGATTCCATTACACCAATCATCAGGCCTCTCCTCAATGCTGCGTCCTCTGGAGGTAAACCTGCCTTCTCATAAACATTCTCCGAAACTCACATGAATGGAAGGCCACATCCTGATAGCTAGTTTCATGCAACAACTCAGGTTTACGGCGGAGGCGCATGCACTTACTGTTCTGGTATGCTGACAATCGCTATAATACAAGCGTTCGCGACTCATCTAGATATGCAGGTGTTGAATTCTACGAGCTCTGCAACACCTCTAGATTCTTACTCTACCTCGTTAATGGGGTTCGTCCGTAAACCTGCCCTAGGCCCCTCCTTCGCCTATATGTCCGATGCGACACTCTGGCTCGAAAGACAGCTGCCGCCATCTGTTGAACATGATGAGGATCATCCTATGGAGGACGGCGACGTAGAAACGGACTTTGTTTACACTGTAGATGTCCTGCGTTCAAAGTATACGGTGAGTGCTTTCTCATGTTGTGCCACGCACCTTCCGAGCGTTGAGCGTTGTCTGTTGAAGCCATCGAAGACACGTCGCTCTTTCAAAATCAAAGATGGCCTGTTGAAAAGCGCATGATCCGTACAATGGGAAAGTGATGTATATTTAGTAGTGTTGAGAATAAACCAAAAACAACCAAGCAGGTAAAGGGGTTATCGTCCATGTAAAATATATGTGTACTAGTATTACAAAGATCGCTTTATACAACGGCCTCACAAGTCAGAAAATCTAGCAGAGATAATGAGTGGACATCACTACAAAACAGCTTCGGATGCTTACCGGTCAGGCAGTAGGACTGGTGCGAGGAGGCTCCACATGTATAGAAGCATGCAGACCCAGCTGGACACTACCCGCATCCACATTGCGACCTCGGACCTGCCGATGTAGACGTCGGACTCCTTCTCGGGAGTTGTTGGTGCAGAACCTGATCGAACGACGTTCCTAGAGGCGGTATAGATCAGCACGAGCACTTCGCATACCACCAGTTGAATGCAACATACCAGTCTGTTAGCAGCATGGCCACATACATTGCGCCAATGGCGAAGATGACATGGAACCAGGTGTACTGTTGTGAATGATCGTTAGCTGAGCGGCAGGGAGTCACATAGGATGGATTGCATACGTTGTAGCGGGTACCTGATCGCTCGTCGTCACGGGTCTCACCCAAGGGTTCGTCATCCTCGTCGTCTTCGTCCTCATCCAAGGCAGACGCAGGAATGGCACTGAGACAAGAGTTCGAGCACTGATCACTTGATATCAAGAGAAAGAACTTACCCAGCCTCCACGGCCGCCAGAAGTGCTTGATATCTCGGAGATTCTGTTCTACCAGGCTGAGTGTTGACAACGTTCAGTTCCGCGTGGCCTTCGATGTCAGTAGGAAGTTCAATTGGGCTCTTCTTCTTGCCAACGAGAGCCCTACTCTGCGTAGCTGCTCGACTGGTAGAGTACGCGATAGCCAAGAACGTGAACACAGCCCCGAGCACGACGGTGGTTGTCCGTGTCCCCTCGACGGTTCCTCGGTACTTCTGCAGGGGGTTGCACTGCTCATGCTCGTGGTTGCCTATTGCTGACATGATAAGATATGTGCAGTACACCGCAACCATACTGGACTGTGCAAGGCCGGAACGCTGGTTGTAGTCCTGCACTGTGGGGTGAATGCACATGATGGTGATTAGGATGCAGAGCGCGAGATTGACCGAAATGAAGAACTGGTTGAGGGAGCAGCCGGACCCTGCGAAGAAGCCATAGAGGATGCCTGTGAGAGCGATAGTCGCCGCGTACATGCCGCCTGTTGAACCGATGAGGATCCATTGCCAGAGGTTAGAGCCGGATGTCTCCCAGTTCTCAAGGCAGGTCTCGGACCATGAGTGCGCGAAATCGACCAGTAGAACAAGACCAAGGAGGATGAAGATCGTCGCGCCCATCATGGTAACATAGTTGCCCCAGAATATGAAGAAGCCGTTAGGGATGAAGAAGGATACGACTACGAGGACCAGCCACAGGAGAGCTTTCGGACCCCACCACCTGCAAACGTTCAGACCCGGGTCTGCAAGCTGGTCGTGTAGTACTCACCCATTTTGGATGGCCGCTCTCTTGTCTTTCGTATCCTTGACGCCGATGAGCAATGCTCCGAGTATCAAATGAAAGAGGGAAAGAGCGAAACATATCCGGTGCACCTAGTCCGCTCACTTTCAACAATTGTACACGACACTGAAGGGAGGATAACTCACGGCAAGTACTCCATAACATTTACCGCCCGCGCAGTCCAGCTCCAGGTACCCATGGCTCCATTTCTCTATCTGCTTTATAGCTAGAGGCGTCTTCATTAACCAGGCTAGCATCGAGTTTAAGCAGAAGATGATCTAAGACAGCCAGACATCATTCGAATCTGAGTGTACATTCATTGAATATGCTGCTAGGAATGCACGTACGGCGAATCCAACACGAGTAGCGATAGATGAATTGCAGTTACATGACTTGAAAAACATGGACGCTATATGGGCACCTTGTTCAGCGCGGTAACCTGCACCGTAAGTCTGTGAGACGTACCTGCAGTCGATGTGAAGCAGAATGCTAGCCCCGCAAGGCATGACGAAGCCACGGACCCAAACACGCCTGCCAAAGGCAGGGAGAAAAGGATACCCATGGTGAGAGTGAATGATCAAGCTGTGGCTGCCAAGTCTGCTGCTTGTTGCGCACTGCGGGATGTTCGGCGTCTGTTCACTGATCCGGAGCCTCGTGGCCAACTCCGAGCATCTCTGAATAACCACACGCGCCGGAAAGAGCACCAAACTGTATCTTGAATTACACTCAAGGACGATCTCTCATTTTAAGAAGCAAGCTACGGCCGTGTGCTATTTCCTGAGCCAAGGAGGAATGAGTAATATCAGAAACTAATAGCAGAGGTATCTGTCATTTTCTGGACTGCACAACGTTCGTGCCATGAAGCTGGGCAGCTTAGGAGATAATACGCTACTCAATGGCCCTCCTTCATGGAACCAGAAACTTCCTCTGAGGTGGTCATCTCCAATATGGCCAAAATCATTCAGCAATTTCATGGGTGACTGCTCTTGTGATCACGAAGAACTTTATAATTGATGATAGTAACAATGCATGATGACTGTGCGTGCGCAAAGATAAGTTCATGACGAGGTTACCCAGTCTAAAGGGCCATGTACACTCACTAGATTGATCCCGAGTACCGCCCTGGTTCCCTATACGTATCTGAATACGATGATAACATTATGCCATGCACAGGATCCTGCCCTCTTGCTGGAGCTGCGATGTCTAGCTCCTCTTGAAATACTGGCTGTTCACAGCGGTTGCCTGTATCATGTCGAATATTGTCTCTCCAACCCCGAGATAGCGGTCAGTGAGAGAGCGCATAGTGGGATCGGTGATAGAGGTAGTCGATGGTCTGTAAGCGGATCGTCAGCATGGATGGGTAGCAACAATTTGGCAATGAGAGACGCGTACGAGAGTCCGCTGGATTTCTTCACGCCGGCTAGCACGGTTGATAGCAGGACTGCGTCTACAGCATAGTGGAAGAGACGACCAAGTACCATTGCTGGCTCGCGTATGGATGAGGAGATGGTGGTGGTTAGATAGGGTCGCAAACTGGTCCCAAGTGTCTCTTAAGCGTTGGATGCCTCTTGCTTTACGTGTCTGTGACCTTTGGGGCGACGGAAGGGTGAAAGCAGTGCGTGTCGGCGTCGGCAAGTGACCAGAGTGCGCTCAGTTCAGCATTCTCACACCTTGATGCTCAGCAGGGTTTCGGGGTCCGGATGCTGCACTCTCTCATAGTTCTCTTCCTGCCACCACCAGTTATATGCTGGCACTTCAATACGACGACTGAGGGACTAGCCAAACTCTCGACGATACTGCATCCTATGTTGATCAACTTCCCTCTCGGCGTCGAGACATGGGAGCTCTATCAACCCCTAAATGCTCTGGAGCTTCACCCGTCCCGTGCCCTCGTGTTCAGGCTAATCTCCGCTGTGCATGTCCATGAAACGGGATCGACTCTTGACCTCCATCTGACAGATACATCACGTTAGCATAGCCAGGCTACCCACGGCCTGCACCTTTTAACTTTACTTGAAGACAGCACGTCCATCTTGACAAATACCTGACTCTCGAAGCACCGACCCATCGCCGGCCCATTCTCAAGGATATAACAGCGTCTTGTCGCTTCACATATGAGCTAGACCCCTATACGCAATGGCCACTATAGACTATTCTCGTGAAGTGTCCCACTCGCCTCTACTCATAGTCAGGGGCACGCAACCGTTCAACGCAGAGCCGAAAGCGTCAGCCCTCGTGCAGTTCCCTATCACTCCCGATGACCTTGTCTACTGCAGGAACCACGGCCCAGTTGAGGATCTCGACAGAGACAGCTACAGTATCACTATCAAGGTGGAAGGAGGAGGAGATGTCAGGTATACTGTACGGGATTTGGAGGCCCGCTTTGAGAAGCACCAAGTGATCGCTGCCCTGCAGGTGAGTAGCATAATACTGCATCGTCGAGAACATTGCCGACACGTCCCTCAGTGCGCAGGTAATCGACGTAAAGAGATGAATCAAGTGAAGAAAGTTAATGGCATCCTCTGGGACGACGGCGTGGTCTGCAACTCCAAATGGGGCGGGGTCCGTCTGCGAGATGTTCTTCTCGACGCGGATCTCGACTTCGAGAACATGAATCACGTTCAGTTTGCCTCTCATGTTACGCTGTGCGAAGACGATACCTATTATGGAGCCTCTATTCCGTTGCAAAAAGCTATGGATGAGGAAGGTGATGTCCTAATTGCTTGGGAGGTTCGCATACCATTCTGCAGAATTAGTGAATCGCGAAGACTGACGACTCCCGTAACTTAGATGAACGACGAATTCATGTCTCCTGACCGAGGGGCGCCATTCAGGGTTGTCGTCCCCGGCTATTGCGGGGCTCGTTGGGTGAAATGGGTTGATACAATGAGGCTATCTCCTGAAGAGTCACCGAACTATTACCAAGCACGAGACTACAAAATATTGCCCCCAGAGGTCCGTATAGCCACATCTTCTATGATTCATATTTTGACGAGCGACTCTGCCAGATTGAGAGTAAGGCTGCAGCGGCACCAGTCTGGTCCAAATACCCCTCTATCACATCCCTAAACCTAAACTCTATCGTAGCCTCCACATCGCTACAGAAAGCTCCTGACTCTACGAATACCCTTATCGTCAAGGGATATGCGACCCATTACATGGCCTCCACCGTCCAATCCGTCGAGGTCAGCATTGATGGCGGCGAGAACTGGCGACAAGCCAGAATCACATACCAGGAAGGAAAATGGAGCTGGACACTATGGGAAGCTCTTTTCGAAAGTGTGGCTGAGCACGGAACCGTACACTGCCGCGCAATCGACATTAACGGCAATGTTCAGCCCAAAGAGTGCAAATGGAATCTCAGAGGGGTCGCGTTCAACCCATGGGGGGTCGGTAGATGGTGACGAATTTCATCTCTCGTCGGTAGAGTGGTGGATTTGGACGTGTCTAATTTGAATCGCTTTGACTGTTCTGTCTTGATTAGACAGGGACGCGGCGGTTTTACGTGACCGTCTGCGTACCCTGTGTGGGAGTCCGATTCTGAATTCGTACGTCGCCAACTCCTTGTTGAATGTTCACCAGTACTCGCTCCTTTCAGTTCGTTCCGACTGCTGTCAGATGTGGCTGCGGTCGCTTAGGACCCTGTATCAGAGACGCGAAGCCAGCCGACAGTACAGTACGTCCGATATGTTATCGGCCGAGATATACGTTGACCAGGCGAACGTTCATGCAGGAAACCTACCGATGGGTGCTGGCCTCTGACTGGCCTCTGACTCTCTAGAACGAATCGGCCGCTGTAAAGCACGGTACCGATGGACACGCATCTGTACGGCCGCTAGACAGGACATCCCAGTGATATGGACGTAAGTGCCGTGTCGGCAGACCGCTGAGTCACTGCGGCGAGAGACGAACGCATTCAAAGCGTTGCTGATCTTGTCAGGGAGGCTCAGCAGAATTATCAGATAAGATACCCCGGTGGTCTGATTTCGGTTTTAGCTGATAGAACAGCCGCCTACGCCTTCTCAGTGTTATTCTGGCATAGCAGCAGCACCTCGAGTTGAGCATCTGCATAAAAAGGGTCCGTAGAGGTGCATAAGAGACACAGGTTTACCCGCACCGCAACCGTCCCCTTCTTATCATGACTTCTGGAAAAACCGCGCTCAAGACTGTTGCCGTGCTCGGTGGTTCATATGGCGGCAAGTCTGACCATGCTTGTGCTCCCGTTGTCCATGCTTATCTCCTCTGTCTATCTACTAGGTAACGGGGCCGCGCGTGTCTTGGCTAGCAGGCTACCTCATAATTGGAGGGTTGTCCTCATCGACCGTAATAGGTACGACATTCCACTTATTTAGTAATGTGGAACGAAGCTCATTTTCTCCAGTCATTCTAATCGTATGTATTCGCTATAACGGTTTTATCCTGAAGTAAATGCACTTCAAAACACCCTCACTGTTAGATCTCTACGTGTTGCCTCGATTCACCGTTATACCAGACCACGAACATAAAGGCTGTGAGCTGCCAGTACTCTTTCTCAACCACCTCCGCTGATATAATATCGCCCAGTTATTCCATACGACCATCTTTACAAACCGCAGCTAACGAGAACTGACCCGCCTGTGACCGACTCTCGTCACTTGGTGTTACAGGCAACTGTGAAAGCTCTGACGACCCGATCCGTCGACCTATCCAGGACCTTCCCTGAACACGGAATTAATGAGGGCAAACTCGACTATGACTTCCTAGTTTACGCTCTGGGGTCACATTCTCCCGACCCTATCAACTTGTGGACCAATCGTGGTCTCGGTGAAGCGGTCGTGGATGGCAGTAAGCCCGACGGGATCGAGTGGCTCAAGCGAGCGCAGGGGCGCATTCGGGATGCGCCTAGTGTTCTCATAGTTGGAGGTGGCGCTTTAGGGATACGTGAGTGAGACTGTTTGACTCGCAGATTGGATGCTCACACTCGGTGTAGAATATGCAGGCGACATAGCTGAGAAATACCCTGGGAAACATGTCACTTTGTTGCACTCGCGCCCACGGTTACTACCCAAATACAATTATGCCATGCACACTCAGAGTAGGTGATGCATGCTGTTTGCATGTGCAGCGTGGACTTAATGGTTACACGTCCTAGTTTTAGCTGCCCTGCACAAGCTTGGCGTGGAGGTGATCTTGAACGAACGCCTCGTACTCTCGTCTCCGGGCGCTGTGAGTAGCAGCACGCAAGAGCAGGTACTCAAAAGTACGGCTGGACGGGAGATCTCTGCAAGGCTGGTGGTCAGTATCTCATCGGAATATCTTGCCTTCTTTTGATTTTATGTACCACGGATCGCACAGCTGCTCTGCACGGGTCAGAGACCCAACACGGAACTAATTAGCGCGGCGCTCCCAGAGTGTGTCATCCCCTCCGGACCGAAAGCTGGTGCGGTTCAGGTAACGCGAACACTGCAGGCAGCTATTGTCGATCATGAAGAAGATTCGCCTGAAAGCTTGAAAGTGGCTGCCCCACACATTTTCGCTATCGGGGATGTAGCGAATGCGTTCGGAGCGATACATGCTGGACACAACGCACACGCCCAGGTTTGTCCTCAATGGTTGTGTGCAGGATTGTTCACGAACCTCGTCTGTAGGGGCTGCTTGCAGCCAACAACATTCTGAAGCTGGTAGGACGGATGGAAGCCTCACATAATAGCGTCACTGAGCTTATGGCTGGTGCCGGTACTGATCTGGAGGAATACACTCCGGGACCACCTGGGATCAAGGTTTCGTTAGGATTAGTAAGTATTGCTGCAAAAATAGCTGAGCTATAACTGTACTCTGACAACCATCTATCACAGCATAATGCGATCTATCAAAGACATGGCGAAGTAGGAACATTGACAGACCAACCCCTAGACTGGGAGGCTGCGTTCATGTGGAAAGCATACGGCTTTGCTCCGGATCTGAAGGAAGAGGATATGTATGTTTAAATGACTCGACGGTCTATTTTGTATGCTGTCGCATGCTTCGCTACCTCTTGTGCTTCCAAGCTTCTCGTTTTGTCATGCCAGGTGCACGTTTCCTATGATCCTCCGCCCGAGTCTTGTCAGTAGCCGATATCGTTCCAAGCGCTGATACGAACTCAGACCCAGGAACAGCGCTTGGCGAGAGTTGAGCTGCATGTGCTCGGCAGCCTAAAGTAAGGGCACGAGAGCAAGAACAGTGTGCGGACGTCCGCGCGTGGGGGCATACTGCATTGCGATGTACGGTGTTCATGTGGGCGTGTACCCTAAGTGGGTAGTCAGAGTGGTCACGATATGCAGATATCGTGGCCAGCGCTTGTTATGGCAACGTAGCACAGGCACACTTCGTTCGAATTCCGTCGTGACCAGCCTGCACTGATCCTTGACTTTGATGGCCTTGAGGACTTACTTTATCATTCAACCTAGAGGGCAGTATGGACAGTCAATGAGTATCTGGCATTAACGTTCCTACATAAAGTAAACCCAAAGCCCCTCCTAACCAGAGCTTATCGCAATAAGTAACACAAACCCACATGATACTGACTGACTTCTCGAAGCAGAACTCTGCTGGGTTGTAGACTCCGGTACGCTGCTTTCTGCTAATCCTGTTCTTTACACATGAGTCACCCACTCCGAGATACTTGCAGTGATCATACCCGCGTGGTGCGCCACCTTATCCGTCGTGGTCACCTCTCGCCTTGAGCTGGTAGACAACAAAAACACCTCCCACTTATGGAACCCGCTATGGTTATCTCAGTCGTGCCCTGAGGACGATACGCCGCCTTCCATCCTCAATACCTCTAATGGGCCCGTGACCACGCGGGGTGCAACCCTCGGCGAATTTATCGTTCGTCGAAGTCAAATACTCGACGACAGCATGCTACCGAATGGTGCTCTAGTGGGTATTGCACTCGCTCAAAGCTGTCAGATGCTACCCTCAAGCCAGAGGAAGAACGTTTGTTCACCTGGCTTTATGTGCTTCCGAGCGCGGTACCGTATGGACCACCCGGTCTGCTTGTACGTTTCTCTCTGCCGATGCAAACTCTAGCTTATTGAATATGATGTCCATTTTGATTAGGTGCTGAAGCTCGGGGTGCCGACCATGGCTCGCACATGGACCAGCCCGTCTGACGTATAGAGCTCAGGTTGAGCGAGCGATAACGCAGATGCTGCAGAATGGACGTACCTCGTGAACCGTCGAACAGATGACCCACGCAGTGTGCTGGCTCTCGATATATAAGAAGCACGTCAGGACTCGTAAGATTCGTCGAGCTGAACGAACACATCCTCATCGCTTGAGTACCAGCCGAGATGTTCTCCTCTCACTTC
This sequence comes from Trametopsis cervina, assembly GCA_022385755.1. NCBI lineage: Eukaryota > Fungi > Basidiomycota > Agaricomycetes > Polyporales > Irpicaceae > Trametopsis > Trametopsis cervina. The sequence goes on from MU278350.1 coordinate 603,810, forward strand.
TCCCGCTTGGTAGCCTTCACCAGTGTTGTCTTCTCTGCCTTGTCGGCCCCTGTGCATGCGTATGACAACACAAGGAACGACAACGTACGTACTTTCGTCGTATTCAATCATACCCTATTCTGACTTCCCACTCAGGTGGTCGCGTATGTATTTCACGTGTATCAGCCACTTTGACTAGTGTTCATGATTGCCATGCAGTTACTGGGGTCAAAACTCTTACGGTGCAACTAACAGCAACCAGGCTAACTGGCAGAAGTCCATCGACTTCTACTGTCAGGTATGCACCTCTTGTTAACGTATATGTTCGTAACACTGGCTCAAGCAAAATTGTCCATAGGACAACTCTATCGATGCCTTCCCGGTTGCCTTCTTGAATGGTAAGTGCTCCAGCGTCGTCAACAATCTGTCCTCATGCGCAAACACTAACCCTATGAATAGTGTTCTTCGGAGCCGGTGGTCTTCCTTCCATTGACCTGGCCAACGTAAGCCCCCTCATCCGTAAATTCCTCGACAGGCTCTAAACAGCTACTGCAGATCTGTAGCGCGAGTTCAGACCCGGTTTTTCCGGGCTCGCAGCTCCCAGAGTGTGGCTTCTTGGCATCAGCCATTCAGACCTGCCAATCGAAGGGCAAGATTGTCACAATCAGTCTGGGTGGTGCTACGGGAGCTGCAGGGTTCAGTTCGGACTCCCAGGCGACAGCCTTCGCGGACACCATCTGGAACCTTTTCCTTGGAGGCTCTAGCTCGACGCGTCCCTTCGGAAACGCTGTCTTGGATGGGTAGGTTTCCTGGCTCACATTTCTGGCAGTTTACTCAGAGGTTAATCTGCAGTGTTGACCTCGATATCGAGGGAGGCTCGACAGCGCACTTCGTCCCCTTCATCAACCAGCTGAGAAGCCACATGAACAGCGCAAGCAAAAAGTGAATAAAAACAAACTATAACCCCACATCCTGACGCTAACATCACACATTCTCATAGGTACTATATCACCGCTGCCCCTCAGTGCCCCTTCCCAGATGCCTACCTTGGAGACCTCATCAACTCCGTCGCATTCGACGCCGTCTATGTTCAATTCTGTGCGTGTGGGACAGAAGTGGTCATTAAACTAAGCTGACCGGTATACTATAGACAACAACTACTGCAACGTCGGCACCGCCAATGCCAACTTCGCCACATGGTTAGTATTGGGGATATACTACATTTGTTTTGTCGCGGATAGCTGACATTTCTCAGGGACAACTGGGCAAAGACGCAATCACCTAACAAAAACGTCAAGGTCTACCTCGGTGTCCCTGCTTCTTCGTCGGCAGCTGGCAGCGGATACCTGCCTATCAGCTCATTGGGTCCTATAATCCAGCAATACAAGGCAACCTACTCTTCCTTCGGAGGTGTGATGTTCTGGGATGCCAGCCAGGCCTACGGTGAGCAATATCCTTGCGGTCTCATCGATTGACCCATCTAATGATGTCAATGTGTGCAGCCAACGGTCGTTTCGATGCTGCGGTCAAGTCTGCTCTGCAAGGAGGAGCTAGCGCACCGACCTCCGCTCCGCCCACCACCAGCCATACCACGACTACAACGACCACTTCCAAGACTACCAGCAGCTCCCACACCACGACAAGCAGCGTCCCCCCTCCGTCTTCTGGCAGCTGTGCTTCGGTGAATGCCTGGGTCAGCAACGTAGCAGTGAGTTCACGCGCCTCCTTCGGATGTGGCCGCATCATGACAATTTCTCGGGTTTTTCTTAGTACAATGGAGGCGATAAGGTCGTTTATGGAGGCCACCTCTGGACAGCCAAGTGGTGGAGTTACGGTGATGTCCCCGGAGGTCAGTCACTTCTAATTGCCACATTCACGAAGCCTGAGAGCTGACACGCGACTTAAAACGCAGGCTCGGCTGGGGACTGGCAAGACGATGGCGCATGCACCACCGCCGCAGTCGCTGGTGCAGTTGTGAAGGCGCATTACGAGAGCAAGGCAGTACCCACCGCGGTACCCGTCCAGACTCCTGGCGCTAAGAACTCCCGTTTCTTCCGGTTGTAATGGGGAATCTGATAATTTAGAGGGCATCATTGTAAATCTATCGAGACTAGCAAGAACCTGTATTCATTTGTAGGGCTTATTCAATCTAGCTCCTTTTTATTTTCACCAATTTGTGTCGGATTTGTGGTCGCAGTCAGAAGATGCTGAAGTCCCACTGCATGCAGCTATTCGGTGAAAGGCGGTAACTGCTTTCTTTCAATGAGTAAGAATTGAAGTTAGATGGAGGTTGGCCTAAGTGTCAAGTATTAGGTGTATGATAATAGACACTGTATAGAATGATCTGGTCAATAAACACCCGGTTGGTCACGACAACATATAAAACTCACTGAGATCGCCTTGCTCAACCCTAGAGCCCCGTCAACGCCGACCCCACAACCTGATATCCTCTTGGAGCCTTCCTCTCCTGCCTCTGTTCCGTCTTCGTCCTGACCGCAGACGCAGGGACGTTCTCCACCTCTACCAGCTCCTTCACCGCGAGAATCTTCCCCGCATTTATGGGCGAGTGTTCGTGATACACAGTCTGCATTCGTCTGTGGATGCCCAGCGAGACGAGGGTGCCTTTAATATGTTTGGGCAAAGAGATGGCTGAGCGGCGTGACGTGATGCGGTAATGAGTCAAGGGTTCGCTGGGTGTCGCTGACGAGGACGTTGTCATAGCCCGTGTAGATGCGAGGGCAGAGGGATATCGTGTTACATTTCGGACGAATTGCGACCTCAAGTGCAGGGATGCCATGGTGGTTGAGGAGGTACAGCACAACACGGCAGCGGAGAAATGACACTCAGCAGAGTCTCCGATCCATGTTGCAATAAATTGAGCTCGTTATAATCCCTGGTAGTATATCGGTTAGTACACGCGCCTGTCATCGCCTAGCGGTCGCGCGAAAGCGGGGTTCGACTCCCCGCCAGGGAGGTTTGTTTTTTCAGCGCGAGCACAAGTTACCCCAGTGTCCGCTGTTTTGGTTATCTTGTAACATCTTTGTACTAGCCGTGTTCAGGATGATTTTTGGCTGCGCTCAAAGTAGTGTATAGTGATACTCATTCTTGAGTACTGTATTGCGCGCCTACGCGAAACTGCCGGCCCTAAATATGATCTGTTTGGCGCGTCCGAGGTCCCAGCCAACGGGCACTCGTCCAGAGGAGCCACCTATCCCTGATCGCCGTCCGTCTTCCACTGTCCGCGCTCACGAGCTACTATACCCTTGTTCTGTATCTGCACGATTCCTATATGTTCTGGTACTTTGCCACCTCAAATAATAGCCCATCATCATAATGGTGTTCCGCCGTGGAAACAAGTCCAGCAAAGTAACAGGAATCCAAATCAGTATTACTTCCGCATATCTCTAACAACAGTATAGGTCCCAAATGTGAAGCTTCGGCCTGCAGCACCCAACTCATCCCTGTCCTCGCGCAAGACGAAGTCTCACGATTCTCATGATTCCTTCCGAGGTACCGATTCCGGGTTCGATTCAGAACAGGAGGCAAGCCTCATGGACATGCGCATTCCACGGCCGTTCCGTGGTGTAGTTCTGTGTGCGACGGGTATAAGCGATAAGGTACGCTCGACTGAATGGCTAGTTTTCAACCACTTGACACACTGACACTGCACCCCTCTAGATGTCGTTATTCAAACAAGCCATTGAGTTGGGAGCACAACCACTGAACGACTTGACAGACAAAGTGACGCACCTCTTGGCTCTTGAACCAGGGAGCGCGAAGTACAAAGTAAGTCCACGTCGTCGCCCACATGGCTGTGACTGAGCACTATTCGTCAGTGCGCATTGGAGTTCAAGATTCCCATTATGCATCCGTCTTGGATATCCGACAGTTACGACATCTGGCTCAAAGGGGACGATGTCGATCTTGACGAGGTTCGTCATAGCCCGTTATATTACAAGCATCCGTACATGAAGCTTATAGCAGCTGTGACTGTCTCTCCTCTCACAGAGCGTGCGCGCACACCGTTTGCCCATATTCGACAACGTTGTAGTGTGTGTCTCCGGTCAGGAAGATGTTGAGAGGCGACAGCAAATCAATGCGCGCGTGAGAGATGAGGGGGGTTCTTATGTGAAGAACATTGAACGTCCTGTTAGAGTAACGCATTTATTGTGTTCGAGCGGAGCCGATGCTATGACGGAAAAGATGCAATACGCTGCCAAGTTCAATAAACACCGAGAGGCTAACATCCGTATGATATGGGAAGAATGGTTCTGGGATTCTTTGAGGGCCGGTGGTACGCATTTCTGTCGGCACTTCGATGAACTATATAGACGATACTTTAGGCAGATGCGACGAAGACAGTTACGATATCACTAAACCTCGTCCCATACGTGGCCCAAGCCCAGAGCGTGAGTCACTCAATACCCGCAGTTATTTGCTCAAACTGACGCCTCCCTATAGCTGCCACCCCACCTCCTCGTTCTTCACCGGGTATCACGCTAGATGAGACCAATGCAGACAAAGAGGATGCTGAAAGTCGCCCGAATGAAGACGTTGAAGAGGCTGCAGTGCCTCTGAAACGAGTACCATCAGTGACGTTGCAGATATGGGAGAGTATGTTAAGACCGAGAGGCTTTGAGATTCAAGCAGGAAAGCTCATGCGTACCCCGACAAAACCACGCTATTCCACTCAGACTGTCGTTCACCTGGAAGAGTCCCCTACCAAAGGCAAGGGAAAGGCGCGAGCCACAAGTCCATTGAAAACCCAAGCGGGCGAAGATATGGTGGTGCAACAGCGTAGCATATTGGTGGAATTGCGGCGTGCGCATTCGTCTGCGTCCCATGCATTATCTCAGCCGCTCAAAAAAGTGTGTATTGCCCACTACTAAACTTCGCACTACTGAGAACACTTTACTTAGACTGAAGCCATGCCAACACATGTGGAGAGGATACCAGCTCCAGATCTCCTGGGCCTGCTTGATCCCGATGTCGTCGCTGAAGCAGGACCCTCACGCCATCGTTCAGGATTTTTTGCAGGTTGTGTATTTCGGATTGTCGGGGAAGCGAGGAGTGCTATTGTAAAGACTGCTGTGGAAGAGGCGGGTGGCAAGGTAGTAGGAGAATCGTCGGATGAAGTGGTCGACTTCATTATCGTTAGATTGGTTAGGTGAGAATCATCAATACTTATGAGTGGCTAACATCTAACTGCTTTTCAGTGGAAGTAAGATTTATAGGGAAGAAGTCGACGAAAGCTCTCGAAAGCTTTATCGCACAGAATGCTGGCTGGAGCATTGTTTTTCCGAGTCACGAGTGTGTTCTCCAGATGAACATATATCTTTCACACCGCTTAGGATAACTACACCAATATTAGGTGAGGCACATTATGTTCAGAACCTGAAGCACTTACATATGTCGCGCAGGAACGCAATCCCTCTCCCTAAGCATATCTGGCCTAGAGGAATCGGAGGCGTGTTGGGTGCGCCGACTGGTTCGAGCCCTCGGTATGGTGGATTCCAATAGTACTGGCCTGTTCATCGGCTCAACCATTCATTTATAGGAATAAACTTCGCGCCGTCTTTCTCGCGTCGTACAACCCATTTGCTCTGTCCCTCACGCACAGGTGCTAAACATGACAAAGCAAAGGAGTGGAATATACCAATCATAGATATGGGCTGGCTGGAACAACTCGTCACCTCAGGGCAACTAGTTGCGCACGACGACCCCATTGGCCTGGCTGCGCCAAATGTGGGAGGGAAGCAAATGGATATGCCGCCTGCGGTCGGTGATAATCGTGAGTCCAGCGTTTGGTCGATCTGACGGTTAGACTAACATGGCAGCAGCCATGCATATTACTTCTCTTCTCGACACTACGAATCTGGAAGCTACTGAAGATGACGAGTTTCTGTCGGCCTTCGGTCAGCCTGTCGGGCTCCTGCAGGATACTTCTACGCCCGTCAAAGCCAACCGAGCAGCTCCTTCGGAGGACGGCAACTCGTCCGGCCAATTATCGCTAGCTGAGCTAAGAGAGGATATGCAAAATACACATATACCATCTTCGGAAACTCCTTCTCCGATGAAACCCCCTTCCACTTCACGCTCTCCTGCTAAGATTTCCAAAGAAGCTACCCGGGTACTGCAGGAGAGTATTACCTCGCTTCTAGGCAAACGCATGTCGTCAGAGGAGATCGGAGCCGTACAACCCAGATCAAAAAGAGTGAGGCCGCCATCGAGAACGAAGGTACGTAATCTCGGCGACAATATTTTGCGAATATAAATTTATATGCAACCAGGTACAAACCCGCAACCCGCCTTCCCTGTTGCCTGAACACCCCCCTGGTCCTCAGGATCCTTACGAACCGTTCGGTGTCGCCGAAGAGGATGTCAGCATGCTTGCAGCAGAAAGTCCTGTTATTGATGACACAGTTCGCGTTACATATGAGGACCCTGCTCAGAATAGCGAAAAGCTGCGGCTGATGAAGCTTTTGGAAACCCAGAAGCCGCCAGAAGTCTGGGAGCTGGGCTCTCATGGGCGTGATAGTGTCGAGGAGAAACCTTCAGCGAGGAGGAGGAGAGCACCGCCGCGACGTTCGAATAGAGTAGCAGGATTCTGATCTGTTCTTCATGTAACTTTATGTATCACTTATGTCCTACAGCTTATTTCTACAAATCTCTTGTGCTGAGTTACTGTACTTCATATGTGAATCTTGAGACAAAGTCCGGAGCACGTTCCGCGACGCCGGGCCGCCAATTTTATAGGCGTTTACCTAATGTCTGCTAAACACTCTTTATATTTTTCGCTCATTCCGAATGTATACGCTTTAGAAGCAACGAATACAATACTCAAACGACACTGAAGCCATCATGGAAATATCTGTGGGTACGCGACCGTGATGCTGATGTGGTCCACTCATCCATTGCTAGGTAGAGTTCAAATGCTCTCAACAGATCTATGCAAGGAATGTGGACCGCACACCGCCGTGCTAAAGTCAACTTGAATGCACCCCCAGTTCCTCTGGTCGCAGTCCCCCCTGTACCAACACCCAGTGAAGACGCATCCAACTTACGGATCTCAGACGAGACCGTGAATCCCGATGTGAGCTCCACTCCACCTGTCGACCTTGAAGAAGGACCTTCATCTATGACCGTGGTCCCTACAACCACGGGCAAACGGAAGAGTAGAACAACCCGCGGTATGGATGATACTTCTAAAAGACCCAAACTAGGGAACCAGCCATCCAAGGATTACGCCCCTCCTACAACCCGGCCATCCGACATCGGCGGAGCAGATTCATCTATTGACACAATGCGAGAACTGGTCATTATGCCTCTCAAGCATCCGGAAGTATACCTACACATTGGTGTCCAGCCTACCAGAGGTATACTTCTCCATGGGCCACCAGGCTGCGGGAAAACACTGCTTGCTCATGCAATTGCAGGGGTGAGTGTTTCCTGCTAGATCTACGCTTACTGTCTGACGGTTCTTGTAGGAAGCTGGAGTCCCGTTCATCAGTATTTCCGCACCGTCGATAGTATCCGGGATGTCAGGTGAATCGGAAAAAACATTGCGCGAGACATTTGAGGATGCTATGGTCCGCGGCTCTCTTTCGCAGCAGACCTGACGTACTGACGCCTAATTCATCAGCGACTAGCTCCTTGCATACTCTTCATCGACGAAATAGATGCAATCACGCCCAAGAGAGAAAGCGCACAGCGAGAAATGGAAAGGCGGATTGTTGCCCAGTTCCTTACGTGTATGGATGGTATGCCGACTTTTCCCTATTCTGTAGCGCTCGCTCATGTGTACTTAGATTTATCACTGGAGAAAACGGACAACAAACCTGTCATTGTCATTGGAGCAACAAACCGTCCAGATTCTCTGGACGCTGCTCTTCGGCGGGCTGGTAGATTTGATCGTGAGATTAGTATGGGAGTGCCAGACGATCTCGCTCGAGCTCAGTATGGTCTATTTTTCGACATCACATAAAAGCGTACTCACTATTATACAACGTACTCTCTTCAGGATTTTAAGGGTTTTGTGCGCAAAGCTCAAACTGGAGGGCGACTTCGATTTTCTTGCGCTCGCGAGAGCAACACCTGGCTACGTTGGAGCAGATCTTGCAGCGCTCACAAGTACAGCAGGTATAATTGCCGTGAAGCGAATCTTTCAAGAAATAACAAAGAGCGATACGGCCGCCTCAGTCGACAATTCTACCATTGATCCCGATGCCTCAATGGCCGTAGACGTACCATCTGCTCCGGCCGACTCGGCGCTCTCTGACGTTGCGGACAATACGTCGGACAGCTCCATCGTACATTTCCTTCGGGCTCATCCCACTCCGTTAGACCAACAACAACTTGAACCCCTTTGCATCATTTCTGCTGATTTCGATATTGCACTAAAACAAGTACAACCGTCAGCGAAACGCGAAGGCTTCGCCACCGTCCCCGATGTCACCTGGGCGGATATTGGTGCTCTCCACTCTACTCGAGAAGAATTGCACATGGCCATAGTACAACCTATACGTCGTCCTGAACTTTTTAGCGCAGTGGGAATCAATGCTGCATGCGGCGTCCTCCTTTGGGGGCCACCTGGTTGCGGGAAAACACTCCTGGCGAAGGCCGTCGCCAATGAGTCGCGAGCCAACTTCATTAGTGTCAAAGGGCCCGAGCTTCTAAACAAGGTACGGCGTATACATCCCCAAGGGTTCAGTGGTTAACGTCTGCCTCAGTACGTTGGAGAGAGCGAAAGGGCTGTCCGCCAAGTGTTCTCTCGTGCCCGAGCTTCGTCACCCTGTGTCATTTTTTTCGACGAATTAGATGCTCTTGTCCCCAGAAGAGACGACAATATGGTGAGAAACAGAGACAATAATCAATCTGATAGAAACGCTGACCAGCTTGCAGTCGGAATCTTCTGCACGTGTGGTCAATACTCTTCTGACGGAGCTTGATGGGCTGGACACGAGGAAAAGCGTTTATGTGATTGCGGCGACGAACAGACCAGATATGATCGATCCTGCTATGTGCCGTCCAGGTCGTCTCGACAAACTGCTATATGTCGATTTACCCTCGGCTGAAGAACGAGTGGAGATCATACGGACCCTCAGCCGCAAGGTACCCCTGGTAGAACACAGCACAGAAAGTCTCACATCGACCATCGATGATGTACGAAGAGCGATGGAAGACGCAGTCAGAGACCAGTGTGATGGCTACAGTGGCGCTGATCTGGCAGCCCTCGTCAGAGAGGCTGGTGTCATGGCACTGCGGCGCACTCTGGGTTCCCTTGAAGCAATGGAATCAGCAGACTCATTGGTAGTCCAGCCAATTATGGCGGTTTCTAGGGAGGATTTCTACGCAGCATTGGCCAAGGTCCAGCCTAGCGTATCAATAACCCAGAGGAGACGATACGAGGCTCTCAGGCGAAAGTTTGCAGGGCTGCCAGTTCGGGCAAGCAAGGAAGAGACGGAGAAGATCGATAGAGTTCAAGACGTGGACTAATCTTACATCGTTCGCGATTGGATTGGTGTATGTCACGACAAAGCTCTAGTCTATTTGAGCTTAGAGCTCACCCACTTTCTTAATGCCTATAGTGACTCGTTCGTTCCGTTGCCAGAACTCTATCAAAACTTCTGCGAGATATGCAGGGTCGTCCTAGAAAGAATATATGTCGTATGACAAACAATTGTGACAGGTGGGGGAAATACCTCTTGAACCATATGTCCAACATTCGGGATCACCGCGAGCTGGAACTTGCCTTGCATTTGCCCGATCATGAGTTCCTTGTCCAGCCTCTCCGCACCGGCTAACACTAGAAGTCGAGCGGCACGCACGGTCAGGAACCTACTAGACAACCCGGTAAACCAAGCTGCACAGTTCTAGTTCAATGCCGTGTAACATTTTCCCAGACTGCGACGTACTGTTCCAATACGGAGATGTTTGCCGTAAAGGTGTTCTCCAGAGGTACGCAGGCCCAGTGGTCCCGCTGTTTTTCTTGATTATCCCGGGTACCGATATACGCGCCGAGTTTACATTTCGGATGGCGTGCGTTTTGATGCTAAGACAGCACGCTTAGCCTGGATAGAGTAATGCGCCAGGGAATTGAGTATCTCACTGCCACTCTATCGCTTCTTCTTCACTCGAAAATCCATCTGGTCTTGTATCCAAGAGGCTGTGCATCATTGGGAGTGCTTCGAGAGTGAACTCTGTTCTGACAGCATTAGGAGGTTCATTGAAGATAAGCGGGTGATGGACCTTCAACGACGTCTATGACGGTCACGCCTGTTATCCTGTACTTTTTGTCCTGCAAAAGCGGACAAGCTCGTGCAATCACAGACCCTCCAAGGCTATGCCCGACTAGCTGATTACCTGTCAGCATTCGCAGCTAAAATCTTGAGAACAGAAGTGCTTACCAGGAATGTAGGTGACTTCCTAGGGTCAGGGAATACAGTGCTCAGTAAGTTCACAAGATCCGCTGTGAGGACATCGATGGACAAATTCTCTGGCTCCGCCGTGGCTTCCAAGCGGCTGGTTTTCCCTGTCCATATGTGTAATCGCTAAGAATATGAGCGTAAGCAAGGAGACTAACCATGTCCCCTGCAGTCGTAGGCAAGGAGTCCGCATTCCCCTTTCCCAACGCGCGATATTTCTTTCGCGAAGGAGGCGAATGTTAAGGCGGACCATCCTGCTCCATGGTGGCAGACTATGACGGTGCCGTCGCTGGCTTTGGGCGAGTTGTAGTACACACGAAATTCAAGTCCAGATTCTGCAACCGATACTTGCAGTGCCTGATCAAAGAAACCAGCTGCGGATACCGAAGCGTACACGGGATTTGGTTCGCGCGTTCTCCTATTTCGTCCCATCCTGTATAACACGATATTGCGCAGTGAGACTCAAGTGTCAACAGACGAGGTCGGGTCGTATAACTACACTTACATTGCAGGTGGACCCATTGACGACGGCAGGGATCCTACGGAATCCGATGCCTCTTCGTCTTCGTCTGCCTCATCTTCCGTAGGCAAAGCGGGTAATTTTGAGATTCGCGCTTGCATGGCAGAGCGGTATAGGTCAGACATGTTACCGTCGCACTTTATGAAGTAATTTCTGTCAGTGCCGATGTGGCTGCTGTGTTATATTGGTGAGGTACGGAGTAGAGCTCATTTCCGAGCGCGCAGTCTGGAAGAGGAAAGGGTCGCGCTTCTGCTTACAACAAGACCAAACAGGCAGCACCGAGCGTGAATGCTGTTCTCGGATTGTGGCATCCTTTGCCCCATGTTACGATATTCGTGCAATATTAGAACGACTTTCCACTCAAGCCCAACAGTACTCTTCAATATGAGGTCAACAATTTGTGACAATTTCAGACGCGTTATGTCACAGCACTCGCGTCAATGTCACGCCGACGCGACCTGATCGGTCGACGCCCGAGTCTCAAAACTCATCCTATCAAGTGCTGCGTTACCCCAAGTCCATTCCGCCTTTCACCGCATGAGCAGGCATTTGGATAACCTCATCTATATATGTTGAATCTGCGATGTGGACCTTTGTTGGACCCTTCGATGGCAAAGTAGCCGGTGAAATGAACGTGAAGAGTAAGTCACACGCCATGTTCGTGGATGCATCTGACACACATTTCGATCACACACAGAGGTCAAACTCGTCAAACCTGGGAGACAGTATACTGTAGGACGAAAAGACTGTGACCTAGTGGTCAACCACAAACGGGTCAGTCGGAAGCATCAAGTATTTATTGTAGGCGAATACAGTGCACAAGATGCGGTCAGTCATAGGTCCAATCTTTGACTACTGCTCATGATGGGAATCGCAATTCAGGAGGACCCAGATGCCAGACCAAGCTTAGAGCTCCGCAATATTACAGCAAATCGTCAGCTGTTTCGCGGGGAAGAGCGGGTGACAGTCAATGCCGAATCGTCAATAATATTGCAGAGCGGGGATGAAATCGAGGTTCTTCATGATGTGCGTATACTGTGAGTAGTCGACACTTGCTCAGACATCTAGGATCTTAACTTCTGGACTGTCTAGCGTCAAGTGGGAGAGTGTCGTCTGTTATTGCGCTCCATCTCAAGAAGCAGTGATACCGAGCGCTGATGAATGCGCGGAACTTGGTAAACTTATCGTCCATTGAACTAACTGTATACTTAACCTTCGTTCAGGTCTCAAAGTACTCTGGAAGCCACATCACAGTGTAACCCATCATGTTACTGCAGAGTTAAATCTTGACCCCGCGATTGCTACGTCTCTTGTTGGTCTCACTAAGTTTGTGAGGCCTGACTGGCTGCGAACCGTTGTAGAGCGTGGAATGTCATCGGACCCATCCATCAGTCTCGAGCATGAATTTGTTCTGCCGTCAGCCTCACAATTCCGACCGATCCTCTCCCCTTACCTTCCCTCTAGCCTCAAAAACCACAGGTCCTGGGAGCCTAACGAAGGTAGAGTCAGCCTCTTGGAACCATATAGGTTCATATTCGTGGGGGAGCGTGGGCACGAGACGACTCTCGAACACACAGAACTCGTTAAGAGAGGTGGAGGCACCTACGAATGTTGTGCCGTGCAAGGCGGTCGAAAGGTGCTCCATCGTGCGCTTGCCAAGGGGAAGGAGATGAAAAAGGAGTTGGTATTGATTACCAATTCGGAGGCGATGGTAGCCGCAGTGGGCACCGAGGAGTGGGAGCAACTGGTCAACGAAGCAGCAGAGTTTGTACTTGTGCTATTATCTGGGGGCAGGACTACTAAACTCACCGCTCGATTGGCAGATACGAGCTGCAGTTCGTCACCGCAATCAGACTTACTGAAGCAGTAACGCACGTCGACTTGTCTTACATTGACTGTAAGCTCTCGCGGAGTGTAACCGGTGAGTACCACCATTGCAGGATTCGACGTTGACTGAGATTCGCCGAGCTACAAGCGGTTCCATACTGCCAGATGTTGTTCTCAATACGCACCCATCTGAACCTACAATCCCGAGGCCTGCAGTGACTCTGGATGAAGCTGTTGAAGCTTCTGCACCCAGGAGAAAGCTTGTCCGACGTGCTGCAAGCCGCGCATCTTCTCGTGCTCCATCCGTGCCTCCGGAAGAACCTAAACAGACGGTCGGTTCTAGCACGGTTAGTAGTGTACCTCCCACTGGCGAGACAGGCGCAGAGGAATCTTCTGCCCCTCGTAAGGTAGTTACGTCCCCCTTCTCCGAATAACATAGTAGCTGAAACGATATATCAGCGGCTCGTGCGACGCGCAGGAGTGGCTAAACCTACCATCCTCGGGATTGATGACCCCTCGATAATTGAGGATGCACCAGCTGAAGCTTCCACTGGACCTACTTTTTCAGCATCTGTGGATCCAACACCTGCCCCTACAGTAAGTGTACTTTTTGTCGCGTTACCAGTAGGCCTACTAACGATCTATGCAGTCTCGCCCTAATCGGCTCAAGAGACGACTTGGTGTCACACAGCCTCCTGAAAGCCAGCTTTTCGCTGCCATTGATGCCTCACTTGCGGAAGTGGAACCTCCGCATAAAAAGTACAAGGCTCTTTTCGATGAAAGTGATCCAGATAGGATCGTTCAGTCCGGAGGAAGTCTCACTCAGCCGCCGGAAACGCCATCGTTAAGTCCCCTGACTCAAGGAGCATCCCGTCAGGTGTCAACGTCTTTACCAGTAGTGGCGGAGGAGGAAGAGGAAAGCGTCGTCCCGTCTGGAGCCGTCTCACATACCTTCCAGTCACCGCAGAATCCTCAGCTCAAGAGGAAAACACGTCTCGACGTTGATGGAGATACCGATATGCCAGGCGGTGAATTAGACGAAGACGCCAGACCAAGGAAACGCCGACATACAAATTCCGAGTCTCAAGCCGTGACACAATCTCAGGTAGCCCCCAAACCTAGTTCCTCTAGGCCCTTTACCAGCACCCAGACGAACGATGACGAGTCACGTCACACAGGCTCTGCACCGGGAAAGCCTGACCGAGATGAAGCTTTCCTCAAGGCTGTCGCATCTACGAAGAAAGGGAAGAGGTTGGAGGACAGCTTCGACAGGGAATTCAACAACCTCAGAATTTCGAAGCCTGACTTAGAGCAACAACAAGCTAAGGACGATTGGGCCGTCCTCGACAATTTCGAGAACGACAACGATCTGAGAGGAAACTTCATGGTGGTTGTGGAGATCGAGATTTACAAGCGCGGCGAGTCGAATCGTAACGTGGTGAGAACAGCCGGAAGCCGAACTGACTGGGAGGGTAGGCCAGATTTCAAGAAGTTCAAAAAGGTGCACATTTCTCCCTGATACGCCATTTAACATGCAGTGTTGACAACGGGCTCTAGAAAGCTGCTGGGGAGCGTCGTAAACCGATCGAACTCGTAGTGGAAGATGACGACGAGCTCAGTCTTACGCAAAGTGAGTTTCAGATTGAAACAACGAGATTTTCTGCTGAGTGTTTGCCACGGTAGATAACTGGAAAGCGAGCCATACGCAGTCTTCTCAACCGCCCGATGGGAGCTCTCACAGACCTCGACATGAGCTGGCCCAGAGGAGGACAAACCTCATAATGGACTCTGATGACGACCTTACGCCGGTCAAACCGGGTAGCAAATCCAGAGCGCGTCCGCAAACCGCTACTCAACCTGAGCCTCGTGCGAAAACTTCACGACAACAGCAGAAAGCTGCAGTGACGCAACAGAAAGGCGAGCCTCTATTCATGGACTCGGATGAGGGCGAGGGAGCGACGGGCGAGAAGAAGTCGCTTGCTTCGTCACAAGTGGACGAAGAGGACAGTGAATCAGAGTCCACCCTTCCGACGACTGGACGCCGAACACAGCCTACCAGGGCGAACACCAAGAGAGGCGTACGCGCATTGATTTTAGACGAGGATTCGGACGATGGGGCCACATTCAAGGGATTCGGCGCGAGGAAGAGAACCCGCAGATGAACTGTGAGGGGCCGGCATGTATTAGGATATTCTCGGGCATCTTCAACATATATTCGGACCATGGCTCTCATGGCCGAAGGGGATGCATGGCGTATAATGGCCGTACTAGTTTAGAATCCTATAATATTTGGTGTAGTCACACCAGCACTGGTGCACGGTGTGATTAGGGCAGAATGCTAGAAGGACGCAATCCGCATCTATGATGATGTTGACTGTGTCTGTCGTTCCAGGCGTTCTCGGCTGAGACGAGCCACGTAGGTTTTACTGACGATATCGACTGAAGGCTATGTTTGTCAGAGTAACTGACTCAGTAATAAAGATACTTACAAGCTTCAAGATACCTTTCAAGGCATCTGGAGAGGCAAGTCTGACAAAAATGGGTTTAGGAGCAATCTTTTCAAGCGTAGGTAAACGAACCTCTTCCGAGCTTGACAATGACGTTCCCGGTTTTGTTACGCATTTGGCGAAGCATTTCTCATTGGATTTCTGTGACAGTCATTAGACTACCGGACAGTGAGGAAGCGATTTTAATATATAACGGACGTTCATGAGTTCTTGAGCATTCGATAATGCGAGTTCATCACGGATAGATGCCTTTACTGCTTCCTTACGTGCTTGCATGTCTGCGAGAGTGTAAGTATTTTGTGACCAGCCACAGTTGTATAACACGGTGCATACCAATCGGGTTTTGCGAAGCTGACAAACTTGATCCTCCCAGAAACGACATTGTTAGTGTGCTGAAAGGCTTAGAGTGTATTTCAGTGGATACCCCTGCGGTACGTCTGGTGGTGGAATGGAAAGAGTAAAGTTGGGAACGTCACTGCCAGCTACACATTTACGCGCTCGGCGAGGCCCGAATCTCAGATCCATAGGCATACTGTATACTAGTAAAACCTTCTTCCCTTTCCCGCTTCATCCTGCGCTCGACGTTGCATATTATTGAAGCAGGCTCATGGGGGCCAGAGAATCTACGGCCCGTAATGCACAAGAACAGACTGGCGAAGGACCTCCCGACTATTATACTCTCCTTGAAGTAGACGAGAACGCGACTGCAGATGAGATCAAGGTTAGTGCCCCGTTCTAAGATAATCGAACGACCATATCTCAGTGACTGTGTCACAGAAATCCTTTCGTAGACTTGCTCTGATCCATCACCCTGACAAGAACCATGACAACGTGGAGGAGGCTACGCAACGCTTTGCTACATTACAGCAGGCTTACGAAGTTCGTATGTTATCATAGGTTCAGGCGAACCGATTCTCATCGTGCATAGGTTTTGAGCGACGAGCAAGTATGCCGGCCTTCGTCACGTTGTCTATGCTATTTGACATCTCATAAGTAGGAAAGGGCATGGTACGATAGTCATCGTGCGTCGCTTGTTCCAGAACCAGACGCTGCAAGTGTCTTCGAGGACATCAAGCGCGGTGCCTCTGCACCCCGCGGTCGGGATCGTGGTCTCACCGTACGACACCTCGCACAGTTTCTAAGTCCGACCATCTTCGACGGATTTGATGAAAGCGATAAAGTATGTTAGTGCAACCTGTATATACAATCTAACGTGAAATGGAATGCAGGGCTTCTACAATATCTATCGGAACTTGTTCAAACGATTGGCATACGATGAGTCTCTGTGGTCCGAGACTCCCTTGGAGGAATATCCGCAATTCGGCGATTCTTCGTGGCCATGGCTTCCAGCCTCGAAAGAGGAAACGTCAGGAGCAGCACGCACATTTTACAATTTCTGGACAAATTTTGTCACAGATAAAGATTTCTCCTGGTTTGACCAGTGGGAGATTAATGAGGCACCGGATCGGCGTGTTCGTCGGTGAGCCGCGAACAATTTCTTGTCATGTTCCTCTGACCTATAAGGATGCAGGATGATGGAACGAGAGAACAAGAAGGCACGGGATGATGCAAGGCGGGAGTATAACGAAACCGTTAGAGTCAGTACCGATTTCCATTTATATTGTCATATCCTGAGCATTTCTTTAGGCACTGGCATTATTTATTCGTAAACGTGACCCGCGATACAAGAGTCATCTCGCAAATCAAACAACCGCGGGACGCTCTGAGATCCCGCGGAAGGTCCGTGTCTCCGAACGAGATGCCACCGCTGGTAATACATACATCGAACAAGAATGGCAAAAGGCTCCGCATTCTGTTCACGACTACGCCGATCTTGAATGGGCCGTTGCGGAGAATGCGGACGATGCCGAACAATGGGAGTGCGTAGCGTGCGGGAAAACGTTCAGGAGTGAGGCGGCTTGGGACAGCCATGAACGCAGCAAGAAACATTTGCAGGCCGTGGAATGGCTCAAAAGAGAGATGGAAGAGGAGGATGAAGAGCTTGGTTTGGACGTTGGGCCGCCGGGCGGTGAACATGACGCTGTGGATCCTATACCACATGATCCGCACGCGCCTCAGGAGCACTCCGAATCAGAGACGGAATTCGACGCTGCCGTGCAAGATGCTCCTGTCATAGAGGAGGTTGAACTCGTCTCGCAGCCAATTCCAAGAAAGAACAAGAACAAGAAGAAGCAGAGAGCACCGTCACCGGAAATCCTTACAAAGACGGAGCGAAGAGCTAAAATGCGACCTGCAGTATCTGTCTCTGTGAATGAGACACCAAATATAGAGTCACTTTCTCTTGAGTCTCGGCACGCAGAAATCCCTGAAGACACGCGCGAAGATAGGAGCGACCGACCGTCGGAGTCGGGACAAGCAGAACTGTCAAAGCGTGAGAAGAGACGAGCACGAGAGGCGGCGAAGAAAGCCAGAGAAGCGGGCCCGGAGGCGAAAGAAGTGGTATGTCTAAATCTTATTAAGCTGTCCGATTAGTGATTCAAGGCCCTACAGAACTGCAATGTCTGCGGAGAGAAATTCGACAGTAAAACCAAACTGTTTACACATATCAATGTAGCAGGTCATGCGGCGCCAGAGGTTGCTCATGGCAGTGGCAGTAGGAAGAAAGGCAAGCGCTAAGATCAGTTGGGTTCCTAGCACCATGTTCAATCTATCAGTACCCCTGTACATTACAGGGACAGCCCCAGACCTTCTGAAACGTTCATTTCGCCCGTTTATGCAAGTAAAGGAAGCATTTGCCTGCAAAGTTTCATTCCACTGATATTATTAAGACCAACTTAACTGTGGATCGTATTGAACTTCTAGCAGTATATTACATTCGCATTATTATTGTGCTAGTATTAGATGTCAATGAGGGTTGCGATGGCTATAGAGCCCACGGTGCCTGTACGAGTGCGCTTCCGAGCCGAATAACCCTCTTATTCCGGAAGCGCTTTCTCGATCACGTGTTCGTGGGGCGTGTCAATGTACGCATTGGGATTCCCAGTTCGCGGTTCATTATATCCCTCCTCCTCCCTCCTCCCCTTTCCTTCTCCTCCTTCTCCTCCCTTCTCCCTCTCTTCCTCTCTTATTCATACTTCACGACCTTGATCCGTAAATTAAACATAACAATCAAGAAACGATTTCTGCCTATCATTCGTAAGCACTCGGTGCTATCAACTCATATTATCTTGAGTTCATTGAACGCTTCTATTCACACAGCACGGAACCCACATTCTCTACTAACGTGCACCCCTTAGACCCCAACTTGCCTGATGGCGCAGGCTTCGCAACAGCTCCCCTCATGGCTTACTCTGTCATCAACACTCATCACTGAGCCAGATGGAAGCCTTTCAACATCATTTGCTACCCTGCGGTTACCTTTGACATACTACGGGCCCAGTGTGAGTTAGATTATGCCCTTTACATGCTCATGGCGGGGATTTTATACCCAGATGCTGACCAGCGTATATTGTCTTCAAACCGTCACGCTGAGCAACGCAATCTCGGTGCTAGCCATTTACACTTGCACTCGTTTGCTGTTAGGCTGTCTATTCACACGAGTCTATTCACAGATCCCACTGGGCACGGATGGTGTTTGGACTTACGGTGGCTTAACTCCGCCGCCCACTAACTCGCCTACCCCTACCACATCTCCAACGCCGAGTCCTACAGTCACCGGGGTTTCCTCATCTACGCCGTCAAGTTCTCAGTCACCCTCCTCGCAGTCACCCTCCTCGCAGTCACCCTCCTCACGGTCCACATCCATATTGTCAAGTATATCACCTATATCATCGAGTGCTTCACCCAGCTCCTCGTCTGCTCTCGGTGCTCCTGCACCCACAACCTCATCCAGCCCTGTGGCCAGCGCCTCTCACGGTATCTCGACGGCTGTCTTAGGAGCAGTTCTTGGAAGCATTATTGGTCTTATGCTTCTGATTATCCTCATCCTCACGTTGTGTTTTATAAGACGTCAGACAGGCCGTCGTCGCTCTTCGAACCCGGAGGCTGGCAATACAAATACCTCTAGCTTCTGGAATCGGCAGACCAGTTTGTTCACCGTACCTTGGCATAGAGATGACGGCGGAGACGGCAATAGGCGTTCCACTCCCATTTGGACGGGATATGAATTCATCAACCCGGAAGGTACTGAGGGAAATGGCCGCGGAAGAAATGGCGCTCATGAGCCTACAGCTGTGGCGCACGACGACTCGCACACTCCAGGAGATGGTTCTCCGCGAGGAAGTGGGGAAGAAGCCGACCCGTTCCTCACGAGACGAAGTCTCCGGGATGCTGCCTTGCACGACGAAAAGGCTCAGACTAAGTCAGTTTCGGACACCCTCGTTAGCGTACCGGCTGCCATAGCGAAGGTCGGCAGCGGTTCAGTCCGTGCAAGTCCTCCGAGAGGTGGTCACATCATTCCTCGCGACGTTCAACGGCGGATTGCTGAAGAGGATGCGAGCAGCCCATATAGCATCCGTATCGTTGAAGCTACTCCTCATCAGGATTATTCCCCCCTCCTCCCACCCCCGCCTCTTAATGTAGACAGGCTGGGAGGTCTCACTGCAGGGCCTTCACGTCGCCCTTCGGATAAGTCTTTAGATTCGCAAAGGACTAAGGATCGTTCACTACATTCCGAAAAGTCTATGGGCAGTCTGGACGCAGACCCAGCCGAATTCCTCATTGCCCGTCGTGTACGCGTGGGAGAATTGGGGCAAACACATACTCGCCTCCCGACGATCGAATCAGAAACTGGAGAATCTGGTGGTGCACGCAGCAGTTTGGGCCTCACAGGACTCACTGGCAGACTTGGGCGGTTAAGCTGGTTCAGACGCTTATCCAGTAGTGCTGCAGAGACACAAGACTTTACGATTGATCCATACACTCGTACACCCCCTCGCTCGTCGCGCCAAGGCTCTAACTCTCGCCCTGGATCATGGGCTCGCCTTCCTGATAACCCTGATGCCTCGAACAATCCCAGTCGTCGTTCGCACAACGATAATGGCCTAGGGTTCGGACTGTTATCTGGTGCATCTCGCCCAATTTCCAGTGTCAGTGCGAGAAGTCAAACTACGACTAGTGGCAATACAGTCTATTTTGACACCCGCTCTCGACCTGCGAGCCCTGGGACACCTGCCGTACCGCCGCTTCCTCAATTTGATTTCCCCATGCCAGTTACATCGCCTATCGAGCAAGAACGTCTCGCCCGTTCAGGAGTGGGAAGCCCGGTTGGTGAATCATACTACGACGAACCTACGAATCCTCCGCCTGCCTACGATGCTACCTCCATGCCAAGGCCTCGTTCCAGCCCACTGTCCCAAGAGGCTGATATTCTCGACACCCCTGTGCCAATCCCCACATCGGCTTTCTCCAGCCGGCCTGTTCCACCAGGTTTGCACCCTTTGCCTTGTCCTCGTGCGTGGCGTGATTCTCACGTGGCAGATGATTTGAGTACAGCCGGCAGCCGAGATAGTGCTGGTATAAACATCAACATCGAAGACGATCCTCCAGTTGCTCAAGAAAGCTGGAGAGACTTAGCCTCCGAAAGGGACGGTCGTCGGAGGACTTTCGGCACGGTAAGAGCTTTCCGTGAAGCAAATTCGTTTACTGATAATGCCCAACAGCCAGCAGTAATCGAGCCATTCGCTGCCTTCAATTCTCAACATCCTTCTGTGCATTCGCTCCACTCTCACCTGCGACCCGAGGGTGATCACAGCGGTTCTCATTCTGATCCGACGTCGAATCACAGTCAGGGTGGCTCACACTCCTCTAGACCATCGGGGCACTCACAGTTGCTCTCTGTTGGGAGCGACCCTTCGTATGGATCACGGTCAGAAGAGGGATCATCAGATGAAGTCGGTGCTCTGAGATCGCCTCCACTTTCTGCTGTCAGGGGGAGCTTTGGATCCTCACGACCCCCATCCCGGCAGGGCGCGCGATCTGCCTCTCGCTCCAACGACGCCTACATTACCCCTGCTTCATCTCGTGCACCTCTCTTAGGAGGAACTGTCACATCCTCTACCACCACTGGAACGAATACCAATTCCAGCGTTACCACAGCCCTCACTGATCCCATCACCGGAGCCGTTTTACATTTCCCAAGTCTGCCTTGGGGCAGAGGACAGGAAACCGTGCGGCGAGTTGAATCTTGGCACGACACTCACGACAATGACGACGACCCATGGTAACCTTGGACAGTTATCTTCTCTTATCACATTTCCTTGACCACTATATCGCCACGACCCTTCACGATTCGACATGTGCTACCTGACCAATCCCCCCTCCCCTTGCGACACCTTTACATCACGACGCTTTGCGCTTCTGCGCTTGCTTTCGATCACCCTTGCGACACCGCCTTGTACATCTTCCGTGTGTTATTGAGACAACCTCCCAATCCAGCTCTTTTTCGTGTTATGCGGAGTTGCCCACCCTGAAGCATTGATCAGGCTCCTTAACGCATTGATATAGTGAGCTGTTTTCGTTCCCGAGACAGGCACCAAGACCAGACAAATTTACGTTAAAATAACGCGTGGCCAATAGGTAAGTATGTGTATGTGATACGGTTTGATTGGTTCGTCGATTGTTGCGGTCCAATAACGCAGGTTATGGAAATGGCGGTCATAACATCACTCTAGCGTGATAGATGTTACACTCAACCCTGATCGATACAGCCGAACACCCGAATCAACGTCGAATAGTTCCTGGCCTCAAAGTAGTACACGAATTAGTTGCATAACACAATCTCTATGACATTAAAAGTACGATGAGGACGACAGAGACACGCTCATTCTAAGCTGACAAGCATCCTCTCACGCCTGTTACGCGGCTGGACATCCTCCACAGAGACCCGGAACACAGCCGATACAGCTGGCAACCCCGATTCCCCATGTACGCAGTACCAGAGAGACGATACTGACGACGCCTTCGCCCAAAACGAACCCGCTAGCGATGATAATGAGCCTGATTCCTCCCTTCTCCTTTCCGTAGTGTCGATAATACAGAAATTCCACCACTCCTCCGATCAAACGTGCGAGCGAGAACGAAGGGGTATTGAGGAAACCGATGGCAAAGGCCACGCCTGACGGTATCCATTTGGCCCATGGATGATCGCGCCTTGACGCGTAGGTCTTCGCAGCTGCGATAACACCGAATAACAGTGCAGACCCGATCATAAAAATGTTGCTTTTTTCTGGCAGCTGCCCATCGCCTGTTCATGCGTGAGTCATTTCCACAACTCATCCAGGGAAGCTGACATACGGAGCAGACGAGCCAAACCAAGCCAAACGTACGCCGTGGGAGCCGGGAAAGATGGTCCTGGTATCACGTATGCCCGATTGTACAAGGAAAATGCGATGGAGGTGACGAAAATCGACAAAGTAGAGCCAATCAGCTGGCCGTAGAACTGCGCACGAGGTGAGGCGCGAAGGAGATGACCCGTTTTTAAATCTTGCATGAGGTCTCCGGCTCTGTTTGATTAATCAGCTATCGTACAGAGGCAGCCCTGTGATTTCCTCACTGTTGTGCACCAGCCTCGGCAACACCTCCCGCAATGATGTTTGCAACAATATTGCCAGGCTGGATCCAAGCGAAAAGCAACTGGCTGATTTTGCCCAATCCACTGACTGGATTCAGATCGGTCTCACCCAGTGCACGTACGCTGTATTCGTGATAAGTATACAACATCCAGACACCCGTAAAAACTCACCCGAGAACACTCAGTAGCGCGCCAAGTAAGTAACCGACGACGGTGGCCCACGGTTTGATCCCCTCATCCCCGAATACCAGCCAAACCAACAGCGTTCCAATAATTATACTGCCGCCAGTGCCCCAAAGAACCCAGCTCAAAGGAACGAGGCGATCGTCTGTTTCAACTTCTTTGTCTTCCTTCCGACTGCCTGTCGGATCAGACAATGACAGTGAGATGCGACTGGGAAGGAGCTTCTGGACAATTATTTCACAGATGACGGGGATCAAGGAAACCAAGCTGTCAGTGCACATGATAGCGAGTGAGATCCACAGGATCCACCCCCGAGAACCGGTCGTCATATCACCAACAGGGCCAGGAGCCCAGCCTGAGTTTTTGGCAAGCGGCGAAAGAAAGCCCCATCCCACCAACATGCCCTGTTGTGTATTGATCTATCAGCCTACGGACCCGGGGTACGAGACAGGTGCTTACCAAATTCATGCTGAGAGTCGTAGGAAACCCCATAATTATTCCTATATTTATGATTTATCAGAGTGCTATTTGGCAAGTAAAATGCATCCTCACCTTGTCCGATATACGACAAGCTTGGGGTGAATGTCCAAAGCCACTCCTCAGCAAAGTAGCGACCGAACAAGGGCACGGAGAATATAACTGGGAAAAAGTAGGCTGCAAGCTACTGAAGATTAGCTTCACACTTGTAGACTGTAAGTGTGGGATATCATACAGTCATTGCCCCTGACGCAGCAAAACTCCATATTAATGCGGCCCAGCCTTCCTGTTTCACTTCAGTGCCCTCCAATTCCGGATTGGCGAGGAGCTCGGAGTCCTCCGCCTGTGGAAGTTCATCGGAATGTGCGTGGTTTGCGTCGTCTTGGTCGAGCTCTTGATACCCTCGGCGTCGACGTACAGAGGTATCCGGAGGCGGAAGTTGATGGAGCACGGCGATCAGCTGAGCAGTAGCGGTACCCGAAGGAAATGCAAGTTGCTCGTCAACGATCTAAGAATGTGATGAGTTTCTGCATGGAAATAGAATCCACTGAATATCCACTTACTACTTGTTTGCGCAACGGCGGAGACAAGAAGACGCTGGAGTACGTGTGGCCATCAGCGCGGTAGAATGAGATTTACGGAACTATGCTACCCGAAAAACGCCACAGCGCAAGACCATCCTATCGCCGAAAGCCATGACAGCTTCAGCGGAGGTACACCATCTCTGGCTTCATCCAACAGGCCAAGGGCGGGTATGATACCGACGAACCCGGCGGCCAGCGGCATCTACGGGTAAGAATGAATGGGCATAAATCTGGTCTCATAACAGCTAGATTACCGTTCCGGTGGCGACCGCAGTAGTCTGAAGTACGATATTCTCCTGCGCAGTGATCGGTTTAGGGAAAAACTTCGATAGCAGAAAGCCTATGAGGGCGGATTGCAAGGACATCCTGGCAGAACGGAAAGGTCAGCAAAAATATGAATCTAATGGCTTTGCTGATGCTCACATGCTGATCCATCCTGTCTGCAAGCCGAAGTACAGGTTGGTGAAACAGAGTATGCACCCTATTACAAGACCGACGACCACAGCGCGAAACTAGATGGAACGTTAACTCGAACATATTTGGGATGGTTGTATGCGCACAGTGAATTCTGCCTGTCCACCGTGCACATTGTCCCAGGGGGTTGCACCTATGGACCGGCGAAGACGTCTGATAGGTCGGACCGATTAGTGTTTGGTTGTTATTAACTCGTCACAGTATGCACGGACCTGAAGAAGGGGGCAAACATTATGAATGCATGCAATGGTTGCCTTCACAGAGCCCTAAATACAAGATAGTCAGCCTCGGTAGACCGTGTCGTGCCTCTAGTAATGGCTGCCACAGTCGTACTTGGTGAGGACAATCGCGCAATTGGTGCCAGTGAGCCGAAAGCTAGCGCGCGTATGTGGTCATTACCTTGGTCACGTGCATCGGTGCAGGACGCGTTAGGGCGATCATAACGTGCAGTTGATAAAGCTGTGCTACAGTAATGAGTGGCTTGCAGCGATACGCTGGATTGCACGTGTCAATAACCACTGAGAATACACACCCCTACTAAGTTACATATACATGGAAAAAGCGCAGATGCACAGCAGCAAACTACCGCACGCTCGAGCCCCCAAGTCCAGTGCTCCGCCTCATCGAGCCTAATCCAGAACTTGGGCCCTCACCACGATCGTCAGAGCTGAATCCGTATCGCGGTGTAAAACTTGATGATGATGTATATCTCGGAACTCGTGACCGTTCCCAGTCATACGCTCGTCTGTCTTGATCGCCGCGAGTGAACAGATATGTCCCAAGTCCGCCTGCGGCTGCACCGGTCCAAAATCCTGGGTGCCAATTGGCGGCCGCTGGCTGAAGCCCTGCGTCAGATGATGCGTACTTTGAATAGGGAGGCGGTGGTGCGGTAGTGCCATCATTGCCATAGGTACCAGGGAAGGAGTTGAATCCGCTACCACTATGTCCATCTGGGCGAGGGTTAGGAGACGAATTACGCGGAGTTCCCCTCAGGCATGACCTGAGTATGCTGTAGAGAATGTATATAACAAGACTTGTCCAAAAGGCCATGAAAAGAGTGCCACCGATGTCTTGCTCTGTACTCAACAGGATCGTGGTCAGGCTGAAATACTGAACGTCCAAGACAAAAACCATAGACACACCGAGAAACCAGCGTTTGTAAGATGATGGGATAGTATGCTTCTCTGCATTGCTACGAAGAGCATCGGGTACTTGCACCAGACGATAATTTAGAGCACATGAACCTGCGGGTTTGGTATACGGACCTTCAGGACGCCGCCTCATCGGATAATGTGAGTTTCACAACATACCTTTTAGCACAAAGGGATCATCTGGTCCAGACCAGCCTTCGCATGAGACTTCCACCCGTCCGAATCGTAAAGCCTCCGGAAGGTCCGCCTCGCACTAGGTGGATCGGCGTGCTCAGCTGATCACGCTGCAAGAATGGGGAAATCAATGGAATTACCTTCCAGTCAATGTCTGCGCCATGTCCTCCAACATTGGTACATCGTACTACTTCTGGGGTGTAGAGATTGCAGGCCTTTCCTATGCAGCTCAGCTGGGGTATGGGTTCAGTTCTCCTGGCAGTAGTTAGCCCATCCTGGTAGAATGTCAGAGATTTGATTGATGCAAGAGCGATCTTGGACATGAGTCGTCGCTTTAGTGGTCGTCGTAGACAAGAGTATGAGAAGACACAGCATTGCGAGGAGAGTGCTCTAAACGAATACAGTGGCGCGGGCTTAGACTGACGTGGAACCGTCGTGTTTATCTTATGAGCGCTTGTATGGTAGACTGTGCACTAACACCTCCATAGTATAGTAGTGCTACAGTACTGCCAGTTGTTGCCCAAACCCAGGCCGACCGTCTTAGAGACGTTTGGAACAGTGCACGCACCGCTGAAAGTGTGTTTCTGCCATTGACCCCCCACCCGATCTTGTCTGGGCTCATATACTTGCATCACAGATCGCATGACCATGAAGATGTTCAAGCTATTCTCCGGCCGCGGTTCGTCGGGAGGCCAAGAGCTTGGTGCGCCTCGGAACCATTGCATTAAATATCCCCCATCTTTTGATATCGGCTCACCTCTGGGGGAATCCTCAGTTGTACATGCTCAAGGTGCCGAGGATTATCACCTTTACTCGTTCCTCTGATATCACGATGCACCCTTCGTTCGGTCATTGCTTCAGCTCAGCATCCGAATATGACCGCGTAACTTTAAATTGGCTTTGCCGGGGAAATACCAGAGCACGCTGCTGGCCCTGGTGCTCTTAGCATGGATAAACCTCGTTGTTCCCGAATCAAGTGAGTACGCTACGGGAGATGGCCGTGCCTCCCGCGCATAGTGCACTGTACAGAACGACGACCTGCCGACGGGGACTTTTTCGGCCATTCGACGGACACTTACCGACGTGACTATCATGCTTGGGGTCCGTTCTGTATCCTGGCGTCGTATATAATCACGGAAGGAATCCGTTGGATACCTTGCAGACCTCGTCTACAAGCATGAAGTCCTTCCTCCTTTCAGTTGCCACCGCGGTGGCATTGAGCGCTCCCGCTCTCTCCGTGTCTGTGTGGGGCCAGTGTGGTGTAAGTTGTCTATGCACTCCTTGAGTACTGCCACGAGCATACTGACTTATCCGTTTATATAGGGTATCGGTTACTCCGGAAGCACAACTTGTGATGCCGGCAACACCTGTGTTGTGCTCAACAACTGTGAGGAAAATGACAGTCAAACTCGCATCATAGACTGAACAATTGCTTTAGACTATTACCAATGCCAACCGGGCGTAGCTTCATCCACGGTGAAGCCTACTAGCACCGTCAAGTCTACCAGCACCGTCAAGTCTTCCACGTCAAGTGCATCGGCACCCTCCAGCAGCAACAGCTTGTGCCCTGGAGCACGCTCCAAGTTCAAGTTCTTTGGTGTGAACGAATCTGGTGCTGAATTCGGCAACACTGTGATCCCCGGAACTCTGGGCAAGGACTACACCTGGCCATCGCCTTCTAGCATCGACGTACGTTAACGGAACGGCGGTTGGGGCTAGTGCGGCTACTGATGACTGAACCCACAGTACTTCATGGGCAAAGGGCTCAACACATTCCGAATTCCTTTCTTGATGGAACGTATCAGCCCGCCCGCGACTGGTCTCACCGGTCCTTTCAATGCCACATACCTGCAAGGGTTGAAGACTGTACGCATCCTTCTTGACTTCCGGATCTGACTGTTGGACTTCATCAGCTGATGGGGCTGTGATAGATCGTCAGCTACATCACCGGAAAGGGTGGCTACGCGCTTGTTGATCGTGAGTAGACACACCCAATTCGGTGACGGAGAATCCGTACTCAGGATGTTTCCTAGCCCACAATTTCATGATCTATAACGGCGCGACCATTTCGAGCACGAGCGAGTAAGTGCACGCCTTTATTCGTACCCTTGACATTAGGGGCTGATGCCGGCTTAGCTTCCAGACTTGTAAGGCTTCCCACGCTGCAAGTCCTATAACCTAACCGAATCACTGATGTACGTTGTGCTGCAGGGTGGCAGAACTTAGCTGGACAATTCGTACGTTATCTTCTCCGGAATGCCCATCGCTGTCACTCATCCTCCTATCCCTGCAGAAATCTGACAGCCATGTCGTCTTTGGCAAGTATCCAGGGCCTAATCTTGTGGTTGAATACAATCTGATCGTGATGTACCCTCAGACGTCATGAACGAGCCCCACGATATTCCTGCACAGACTGTCTTTAACCTCGTAAGGATCTATCTTTGTGTGCCTGCGACGTGTTCTCACCATCTTCCAGAACCAAGCTGCAGTCAATGGTATCCGTGCCAGTGGCGCGACAAGTCAGTTGATCCTTGTGGAGGGAACAAGCTGGACTGGTGCATGGAGTAAGTTATTTTCCAGTAATCTTTGAGTCCGGACACTCATGAAAGCGCCGCGGCGTAATCTCAGCTTGGACAAGCTCTGGTAACAGTGCAGTCTTTGGTGCAATCCGTGACCCCAACAACAACGTCGCAATTGGTATATTCCTTAAGGGACTCCTGCCTTTCTCCATCTGATCCTCACGTAACTTCCCCTAGAAATGCATCAGTATCTTGACAGCGACGGTTCTGGTACATCGCCCACTTGCGTCTCTTCTACGATTGGGGCGGAGCGTCTCCAAGCAGCTACTCAATGGCTTCAGCAGAACAATCTAAAGGGCTTCTTGGGTGAGATCGGTACCGGTTCAAACGGTAAGATGCTTGAGAGGCTTTCATCTCCGCTATGTTCTCACACGGTTCTTCCCAGCTGCTTGCATCAGCGCGGTGCAAGGCGCATTGTGCGCCATGCAGACATCAGGGGTGTGGATCGGCGCGCTCTGGTGGGCTGCTGGACCATGGTGGGGAGATGTAAGTTGCAGATGGTCCTTGTTTTCTCTTTTTTTGTGCTGACGAATACCTGCAGTACTTCCAATCCATTGAACCTCCCAGCGGCGCGGCCATCCCCTCGATCTTACCTCAAGCTCTCCTGCCATTTGTATAGAGGAAGCAGTTTCATTAGACTGCGGTGTCTCTAACCCGTGTCGAAATTACGCACGCATCAAAATGTACTTACCAATAGTGGTTCCTCGGAATGCACGCGCATGAGGACGATCTCAACAAAGTGGTGTGGTTTTAACGATATATTTGATGAAAGGCCCAAATCCAGGCTTGATGTCATCGCAGCATGGGAATGCCATGAAATTGTCTGCAGAACACGGGGTACGTCTCTCCGGTAGCAGAAACTGGTTTGCTGCTTGCATTGCGTGTTGGCATAATCCCAGCAACATGACTACGTGAGAGCAGAACTACGTTCTGCTTCGTCCTGCTGCACCTCTGACCAGCATTCGCCCATTCGTGTGATATGATAAAGTTCCTCGTGCACACGCGACCTCCTCCTGTTACCTACCCGCGCTGGCATGTGAGTTCCCATGCGTACCGACTCTAGATCGCTCGAACATCTATCATGCGGTACGATGGATATCTCTAGCCGCGGATGGTTTCGACGTAGCCATCTAAATGCGTACAAAAATACAACGACGCGGCGGAAGTAGTGCTTTGTGTGTACCTCCGTGGTGCCAGTGCGTTGGAGAAAGCGGTGGTGACTGCACTGGCCACAATGGCATCGCTTACTGCCGATTCGGGCCGACAGTGCCTGATCGCAGGTTGGATCTCAGCTCTGAGCAGCGCCGATCGATTGCAACTTAGAATTGAGACTCCGAGAGAAAGACTTCCTTCCATTCCGGGTATACCACGAACAGCGGCAATGGTCGCGTATCTCGCTGTCGAGGCGTCACGAGGCAAGCTTGGAGGAGGTAAAATAGTAAAAAATTCATGGTCGATAACACGATGCTTTTATATCCGCTGAGCACGGTTCCAGGTTGACTTGGGCAGATTCCGATAACCAAACACTGCTGATGGAATGTGTCTCCGCTCCGAGACCATAGCAACAGAGGTGCAGACGGACCCAAACCTCCTTGACTCGCTTGAACGCAGCGGGGATCTCGCCACAGCGGTAGGTGGGAAGCAGCCACCCAAACGCAGTGCAGCCCGAACGACACGAGCGAGCGTCCGTGTGTCTGAGCTGGAGCCTTGGAACGTAATCGCCCTGCATGCGGCAGGGTGTACACGTCCCACCCTGACTGAATTGCAGTGCACGGTGACGATGGCTCGCCCAGCTGGTTGGGATGTTATCCACTGCGCTGAAATTCGTCGCATCCACGGGGGACCGGACTACGCCTGCACAGGATTACGTATCAGACACCGCGAGATCTCTGACTGACTGTACCCGGAAAAGGGCTAGCAACGGCTGGCAGGTGAGCCTCGCAGATTCAATCAGAGCCGGTAGACTCGTGGCTTGCCTCCAGCGGCTTTCAGTGGCGATTTGCGCTAGTTCCTGGAGAAGCGAGACTTGACCCTCCTCATGCACCCTCCTGAAACAGAAAGAGCCTTGGGAGATTTGAGACACGTTATCCACGCCGTGACTCGCTGTCAGAGCCCCGCCAAACAGACATTGTTCTTATACATTGCTGCACGGGAGCCGCACCCAGTCCTTGTCTTCCCCTCCCTTTATCCCGCAGAAGTCCAGATCACTCATTGTTCCTGGGCACCGCGTTCTTCCGCATCAGCATCTTGCCTATTCCAGCCTCGACCCCCGACTATTCCTTGTACCGCGATCGTGATAGCTGAAACCTGTGAATCAACTAACCTGTTTGTCACTTAATTCGCAGGTGAATCCGCACCAACCGCTGGCTTAACTCATCGCAACGCTGCTGGATATACGTCTGCAGTAGGCTGCGGAACGCTCACTCGACGCGCTGAGCCGGAGTCGTTGTCCAGGTATGCATGTCCGTCTTCACCCACATATTTTTCAGCTCATCGTTCATGTCTCGACAGCGCTACAAAACAACAGGCGGTGTTGGTCAGTTGAGGCGCACAGGCATCACTTCTCATTGATACGCATACCTCCTCGTTAGCTTGGAGCATGTCTTTGACACCAAGCGAGCACGTGAACACAGACCCAAAACAAAGCCATCTCACCCTCAAATTACCATCTCGTCTTTCCCCGTCGCGGGATCAAGATGCCCAGCCTGATTCCAACGACTCTCCGGTAGCCTCGCCCTCCAGTCCTCCTTCGCGACATGCAAGAAGTCCCAACATAAACCTTGATAAATCGTCGTCCAGAGTGCAGCGTCCACGATCAATGTCGAAATCCCAGGACAAAGCGGGCTCTAGCGACCCGAAAGAAAAGCGAAAACGGTCTCGCGTCACTCCCGAACAACTTGCCCACCTCGAACGCTTTTTTGCTTCCGACCGCAGTCCCACGGCGGCGAAGCGACGTGAAATTAGCGAGCTCCTTGGTATGCAAGAACGCCAGACCCAAATATGGTTTCAAAATAGGTTGCGTCCATCTTGCAGAGGTGCATTTTGCGTCCGTTCTAACGACTTCACCTGCAGACGTGCAAAGGCCAAGCTATTTGACGGCAAACAAGACCAAGACTTTCCAGGGCTGCCCCCTGAAGTGCCACCTGCTCTAGCAGCGGGTTACGATGCGGAGCTCAATGCATTGGTGCATGAAAGCGATCGTGAGTGTCTTCTATGAGACTGTGGTGGCATGGACGACTAACCGTTGTCCCCTAGCTATCGTGGTTATTCCATGCACAGAGTTATCAGTGGGCACATGGAGACGTGTCGCTTCCACAGTTGCCAAGTACGACCTTGTTGCATATGTTTGCGACCGTCAAAGGATCGTTACATGGTTTATACACACCGGAGGACAGAGCTTCAAGATGGACATCCCTTTTGACAGCATCAGAGAAACAAAATTCATCGCTGGTTCACCTGGCATGGGGCACGCCTCGTTCGCACTGACTCGTCCCCCGTTATTTTACCTCGAGGCCATTGACCCGACAAGCCCTGTCGCTAGCAAGATATGGAAGCGGTGCGCAGATTGGACAGAAGGCATGCAAGCCACAAAAATCCTTCGACATGACCTCACAGGCGCAGCCATCCAACTAGCGCATGTCCTCCGTCTCATCGCAGCTAACTCTGCTGGTCCGGCGGTATCGTTGTACCCTCCCACCCACCTTATGGACACGTCAGGCTCTCCTACCATGATGTCCTCGCCCCCAGGGCTGGTGGGGATTGTGGGGGAGCCACCGACGGCCGCTTCTCAGCCGATGCCATATGGATACAATGCCCAACAGCAACCCTTCTTGTCGCGTAGGCCTTCGCTGATGTACTCTGATCCGGCTACCTCGCCGTCGAGCATGAGCTCTGCGTCGTATCAATCACCCGTCTCATCCACAGGGTCTTCGTTTTCCTCGCCGATGTATGGCAATTTCCCACATCCGATAGGTAGCTCCTCGCCGTCACTACCGCTACCTGATCGCCCGCCACGGTCGTCCCCCGACGAACTGCGCCATGTGGCTATATCTCAGATAGCTTCGCGACGGTCTCTCACGGATATGCACTCCCATGTGCATGCCGCTTATGGTGGCCCAGCAGGCTCTGTACCACCAAGCAGCTGGCACGAGCACAGGAGGCCATCGTCTGCGTCCGACGCTTCCCACTCATACTACCAAAACCCATCGCCCACTGACTCAGGGAGCTCATATTATCAATAATAACCACAACAGTCTATTTATTAACCATTTTCTCCTGACCGTCCTTTGTTTAATTTACAGTCGCGAATTGGCCGCTTGGTGACCTTTTCCGACAGCTGCTGCTCGGGTTATATTGCATGATTCTCCGACGTGTTGCCAAAGTTTTATCTGCTTATTTAGGTCGGGGCATTGTCTCGTTGATTTGCAGTGTGCGATATCGCTTGATGTTGTTGGACGGTAGGCTGTAACCTGCATATGTATTGGTAGGCAATATTCAAACATTCTAGATATACAGTGAATAGAATAGTAGGAAGCATCTGTGCTTCTCGACCAGCTGCCGGCAACGGTTCGTAAAACTTCGGAGTCATCGTTCGCAGCGACGAGCATGTCCAACCAGGCACCCCGACGGACTCTCTCACATGCTCCGTGAAGAAACGGAGCCTGAGGGCTCATCGCTCAACGCTGGAGAGGATCTTCCTAAATCCTTGCTGATACGCGAACGTCCCCTCTCAAGCTCTTCATCCTCGCGTGAGCGCCGTTGCTGTTTCACGCGCAGTGAAACATCTGGACGAAGGAGGCAAAGGAGTACGAGCGCGGTGAGTAAGATGCCCGCCGCCATAACGAAGATAGCTTTGGGAAACGTGGCCACCGTAGAGCTATATATCATCCCAAAGATCAATGGCTGTGGAAATCATGATCAGCTGCTACCTGTCAGTGATATGCAACGATAGCACGCACTCCCAAGATCATCTGGCCGACGGATTGGAGAGATGCAAAGGCCCCAAACAATGTCCCCGCGCCGCCGTCATCTTCACCGTTGGATTGTCCTGAAGCTTGCTGCTGCATCCGGATAATGCATAGCGCGACGCTAGATACTGCTGGCTGCACACCAGCGCCAAGACTGTTCAAACCAGTGAACGCAACGAACAATGCTTGGCTTGCATCGGGAGGAGACAAGGCCACGAGAGTGTGAGAGAGGAAGTCGATGAAAAAGGAACAGCGTAGCAAGAGAACGTCGAACTTCATCTCCTTCACAAGGTGTGCAAAACTTTGTTTAGTCTTCTTTGCATGAACAGGCACAGTTGCTGTCTGTTGTTGTGACGACGAGCCATGATGCGCAGCCACAGACGAAGGCGCTGATTGCGGCTGCTTCGGTTTCGGCTTAGGCTTGAATGTTGCGATGATATCTATCTCGTATGAGGGGATCGATCAAAAAGACAGTATGCTCGGTGGCTTACGGGGCATGATGAATAGCAGATGCACCGCGCGCAATGCACCCACGAACGTGATGTAGTAGCTCAGCTGCGAAATCGCGAAGTTAGAGCGAGTGCGACGACATGCACGCCTAGTACTCACCTTCTCGGCGTTCCATTCGTACATGTGCTCCGCATAAAGATATTTGATCTGGACTATGCCCTGGAGCGAGTAAAATACAAGCTCTGTTAATATCCGTCAAGTACGCGTGCCACATATTGGCTTACCGTCGACAAAAGGAACGAGAAGAACACAAGTCCCAGGATGGTCAAGCTCCAATCTCTTCTGTATCCACCTTCCGGCGTCGTGATCTTCTTCGGCGCAAATAGGGCAAGGGGACTGAGCAGACGCTGACAGAAACTTTGTTTCCCTACTGCGGTCGCTTCGACGCCACCGTGACCAGACATAGCAGCGCGTTGTATCCCTTCTTTAGCTCTCTTCTTGTCAAGAGATTCAGGGAAGACGAAGAGAACAAGTAGAAGATTGACGAAGGAACACATCGCCGCGACATAAAACACCGAGGTAACCACTGGTTGGCCATTGTGCAGGCCGGGATAGCCGGAAGAGTTCGACGGGAAGGAGAACAACGGATGGCGGATGAGATAGGCCCCAATAGCTGGACCCAGGGAGAAGCCGAGATAGAAAACTCCCGCAAAACGACTGAATATGTGAGCGCGAGAGCCGTCGGATGTACAGTCAGAGATGTACGCTGAGGTCGCACCCTGCAAAGTCGACCAGCCACCGAGAAGGCCCTCGATAATTGGAGATACAATGAGAAGTTTATGTCCATGTGCAGCGAAGGCGCTGTGCGGTGTTGAAACCAGGATGAACACAAGATCACTGGTCGGCGCGCAAGTGGGTTAGAAGAAGGGAAGTCGAGAAGGAAAAACGACATACGTGAGAAAGAGACCCAGAGTAGCAGCTGCGAGCACACGCGTACGGCCATACTGTTCACCGAAGTGACCCCACCATCCTGTAGTCAGGGCAGACAACAAACCCATTGTAGTTGTCATGATAGTCTGGATCTTTGCTGCACCGGCCTGTACCCTCGGGTCCGATAGACATTTCCTGGACGGCAGGGCACGAGGATCCGGTTCATCATCATCATCATCGTCTGTTGCTGGGGAGGTATAATATGAAACAGAGGTAGCCACTACTGAGGCTTCATCTCGGTCGGAAGCGGGGAAAATCAAAATGGAGGGTTCCATGGAACGCCTGTCAATGTGAGGGCCGAGCGGGTCTAGAGATGCATGCAAAGGAATGTGGAAGGAATGCGGTGATGTGACTGCGGTGAAGTTCAAGGGAAGCGAAGTGTGGTCGTAAACGTCGTGCCCATAGATTGCATTGCACGACAGTTGTGTGAACACTTGCACCCGAGGCGCGAGGGTCATTCCACGCTAGGATGATATTAACGAACGGATTTGCAAACAGCCTGAAAAGGGGGACATACAACTATAGACGCAACGATACCAAATGGTACGAGCCTAAGACAACAAAACAGAGGGGTGAGAAACACATAAGGTAAGGCAGGGCACGTCGAGGGTGCAAGTTCCGCATAGATACTCCCATCGCCGCGAGCGACATGGCTGAAACGACTATGGGCGCTTATTTACACCGCGCAATGACGATGGATTGCGCATCTCGCTGTCGTATAAGGCGACAGCGGTGGTGGTACCTAAGCAGACGACACCACCGGAGACTCACCACAGGGGTCTAGGGCGGTAGAAGGGTTTCTTGCCAGCACTCTTTCCTAACAATGGTGCACTCTCGGAGGCTTGCAAGGACGTGCTTGGTGGTGGTTCTGATTCCGCATCATGTTGCGGACTGCTTCGAGTATATTGCCTGGCTCTAGAAGCTGAAGGAGTGTAGAGGCCAAAATTAGAGGAAATTATAGGATCTATGGCTTGGTAGGGGGAGTCTGCCTCTTGAGACATAGTGGTTGCGGTGTATGTGAGAGGGCTGGCACGGTGCGGTTGGTTTATGAATGCCAGCACCGGCGACGGCAGTGGTCTTGAATATAGACGGGCGAATCGTCCGAGCTAGCCAAGGCCTCGTGTATCGGAAGCAGAGCAGATAAGATTGGGCTATCAAGACGGCCTGCTGCCGCGTTGCCTCCAGCTGCAATCAGTCAGGGCAGTGGGATGGAATCGCGGTATGGCCAGCCTGCTGTATGTGGGGAACTGCGGACACGACGTGGAGGTCAAGAATAAGCGTGAGGGGTGGAGAAATTATAGAACGGGATGCTATCACATAAAAGTAGAGGTAGGGAGACAACGACCTAATGCGTGCTGCGGTGACTGTATGCGTGCGTCACAAACCACGTCGGCGCGAACGGCAGCTCACTGCCACCGTCCTCAGCGTCTCCCCACTATCGCTAGATACTGCAGCGCACACAAAAGACTCTTGTCGCATGCAGAATATATTCATGCTCGTGTCAAAACGATAACAATGCAGCTAACGATGTGTCTGAGCTGTACTAGGAGGGTTCATTAAGATTCACACAAAACTCTTGTTCCACGGTGGGCGCAGGGACCATGAGAGTATCAGCAGTTTCGGCCGAGCACGGGACAGGTCATCCGGCGCGGCCAGCGGCCATGAAACACAGGACCCCACAAGCGGAGAGTGCGTGTGCCTCGAGGTTCATGGTTTGGCTTCATTCAAGCATGCGGAGTAGGTTGCTGCACAGGCACCTCTCGTGCATGTCCTTGCGTGTCCTGGCTTTCGGTGAATCACAATGTTCGAGCCACAAATCGACAAATAGATTACACACCATGCGCTGTTTCTTCAACGGTCGAGGCCGTACGCCATTGCTACCCGGCTTGGCACTAATCACCATAGAAGGCATCTTCACTGGACCATTGGTAGATACTGTCACCCCCGCCGCGATTTGTGGAGTCTCGTTCGGTGGAATAGCTGAGTCTTCCCTCTTACGCTTTATATCTCTCTTTGCATCCCCCGTTCCAGTAGCCTGCTGTACATCTGGTGTGGGTGCCGGCGTCGGTATTGGCGTATGTCGCAGGGGGGCAGAGGATGTTGGGCCTGGTGTGGAGGCGGACCGGGGTGTGCCCACTCCAGCAGGTGTGATGCCAGATGGCTGTGTGCCCGTCTGAGGCGGGGGTTGATTGGGCGGAGCAGCCTGCAATCGAATTGCAGGTTGTGTGCCGGGCCGTGGCGTCCCCGAACGTGTTGGTGCTTGCTGTGCAGCAGTGACACCGACCGCCGTCCCTGCAGTTGCGCTAGGGTTCGGAAGAACAACCGAGGGCGACGTTCCCGGTGCAACCGATGCATGCTTCGCAAGTTTCTTGAGCTCTTTCTACATACCAAAGTATCTCTCGGCTAAGGGGTACGGATTCGAGAAAGGAACACAGAGCACGCACCCTTTTCCGTCGATCCTCTCGGGCCTGAGGCGACTCTGCCACAAGGGAGTTGATGTTCCACTGCGCGAGCGAGATCAACATGCGTTCATGGCAGAGAGAAAGAGAGAGAGGCGGCGGCATAAAGAGCTGGAATAACACCATAGCGAGATCATACGTACACCTTTGAGACCTTCCAAGCTTACTGAGAAAGCATCCCGTTGAGTCCGAACGTCGAACGGTGTAATCGCTATTCGTTGTTTTGGTGGAACTTGCATCATCGTCATTAAATAGTCGTCCTTCTTCATGGAATGCTTCCCTGGGGCACAAACAATGAGATGTGCGAGGGTCAAGGTAAGACAAGACAAAACATACCAGGCACCCCTTTGATCAAGTGTTTGTAACTGCTCTTCCACTTCTTCTCTCCTTTACCCTGTGCCTCCTCATCGTCGCCATCAATCCCAGCCCCCGGTGTCTGCGCTGCTGCCGGCGAAGCCACCTCCCGCGGTAGCACCTCCTTCTCCTTCCCCTTTCCTTTATCTGTGGGGGCTGTCACTAGCTCCTGAGAAGTACCTGCCACCCCCACCGGAAGACTGTAGGGTCTAACATATTTATCGTACGCAGAAAGTAATTGAAACCGCGCTAGAAGGTCTTGTGTACTGTCGAAGTAGGGACGTGGCTTCGGGCGTTCTATGCTCACGAATAGTTTCACAGAGGTAAAAAGATAACGTCAGTCTCGCGTTCTGCAACATGAGAAGACAAATAGAGACCTAAAGGTGGCGGGAGGTAGACGGTTGGTATAAGTGGCTGGTCTGCGATAGTTGACGGTCCCGCTAAGGAGTTTGTAGGCTGCAATGGATGTTGGGTAGGTGTGTTAGATCGTAGTGTAGACTGCCTGCCGTCGATGTCCATTGAGGGCAAAGACCAGAGAGAAGGTGCTGGCGGCGATGGTCGATGCAGCAATGAAAGCTCTGCCCCGCGGTGTGTTCACCCGTAATTACCACATCGCCGGAAGAGGCAACAGTAAGCGGTGATCAGACCAACGTTTGTATACTAGCTTCAAAATGTTGTTACCGTGGGAATTATAAATTGTAACACGCGATCTATTGTACCTGCTGTGGCCTGGCACCCAGCGTTACGACGCTGTGACTGCCACAACCCATTTCTACCAAAGTCCGCACAGAATATGCATGTGTATACAAATAGGTAGCACCAATGTAAGACAGAACTCTGAGACACTCGAAATCAACCTTTCACTAGCTACAAGCATACGCGATTGTTCGCCGCTCCACGGTCTATGCACAAACCCGACCAACACAAGGTCAATAGAACTATGAGTATATTCAGGAGCACATTCACAAAGCGCACTATCAACAATCAGACCACCTCGAGGGGTGCAACTAAGTTCTCTGCATGCATAATCGCTCAGGAATCATAGTGTATAACGACCATAATTTATAGAGGTCATACGCTTGAATGTACATTGGCAGGTCTGGACGATTGTATAATCAAACAGATATGCGAATGCCCCCACAGCCCCTGCCACAACTTGTAAGCCAGAAAGATAATATAACATCAACTGGACAATGCTCACAGGATAGCATCTGTCAGTGTCAGATACTGTTCTACGGCGTGAGCTACGCACTCCCAGTCTTCATGCAAGCAGCGCGGTCACATTTCCACTGGTTTCAGCATAAAGATAAAGCGTGTGAACAGAGCCAAGTACCTGGGAGTCTTCTCGATCTTCACTCGAGCAGCACGGTCACATTTCCACTGGTGTTAGGACAAAGATATAGAGTGTGAACAGAGCGAAATACCTGACAGACCGGGCCGTTGAATCCCTCGATCATGCTCCTTGTTCAATGGCAACGCATGAGGTTGTATAGTACGAGGGACTATAGGGGATCACGCACCTGGAGAGACCGCCGTGGGGATACGGCAAGGGCGAAGACACCCGTAGAATATGCTGAAGTCTTATAGAGAAAGAGGCTATTTGAGCATGTTGACACGTTGATGTCAGAGGGAGATGTCCGCCACAATGGTATGTAACAGCTGAGCCTGGACGGTAGAATAGCTGCGACCACAAGGTCACATCGAGGCGAACCTTCTCCACGAGCTCACGTAACGTGAGATTCTATCTAGCTCATCGCAAGGCATTCATTCACACAGCGATAAGGGGGTGAACACTATCGGTGCAGTATCCGATACAAAAAAGCAAGCTGCGGAGCACAAACATCCAGAAAACTTCAGCTCAATGGCTGACAAGGCAAACAGATAAGGCCACACCTGCAATGTCACCAAGGAATCCTACATGTCTGCTTATGGACTGCTGGTTCATTCTCACCAATTGAGTGCGCGGAAACATTGTTTCCCAGCGTATACCACACACAGAACATTTTGGAAACTTGGGATATTTAATTTGCTAATAGCAACAAGTATCATATTTATCCATCGATGACAAATATGATTCCGCGTTGCCTAATCCCTGAAGTAATAGATGGCATTTCTATACAACAGGGTAAACAAAGGAATTCATAATTCTGCGAACACCACAGAATTAGGGAGACCCTTCATTACTGGACGATGTCACCGCCTGATAGCAGTTGAGCATAATGTGGCGCAAAGACGATGGGCTGGCGACTGACCGCAGAGGTTGTGACGAACGCCAGCGGATCCATAGCCACTTAAGCATAGGATCCATCCTTTCTCCAGGACCCTTGAGCCCTGGCCGTGCTGGTCGGGAAGGGGGATTACAGATCATTCAACGCAAGAAGAGGACATACGTACTTCGATTGAACCCGGGACCACTGCAATCTCCGCCCGCATGGCTTCACAGCCTGAAGCTAGAATGATTTGGTTACTATCAAGGAACAGCTGTACCTGGGGATGAAGGCATACCTGGAAGACGTAGCTATATGCAAGATTGTAGACGGCGAGGAGAAGTGAAAGGGTTCGGCCGGGTTCATAAGGGAATTGAATGTATGGTCCTATTTGGCGTTGTAGGGCCTGGTAACAATCCCATGCCTAAACGTGCTGCTCAAGACTTGTGCCCTGTTCCATCTCTCTTGGGTCCGCAGTATGAGCTCTTGCCCGTTGTAGCAGAGCCCAGGGTATCCTCATGTCTTCAGTACCAGCAGAACGCTCAGACATACATAAGTCCTGCAAGGCGATTGAGGTTGTTGTGAACCTGCTCAACGATTACTGCGATGCCGCGACGACAATCGTCACGATTCAGAAGAAGTTATCAAAGGCGATGCGGGAGGCTTCTTCGGTGAGGGGTACGAGCGAGATTGTAGGTGCGACCTCGGATAGTCTCTTTCTATGTACACTCGTCTGAAATACTATTTGCAGTGAACGCCTTGAACGCCTGTGCGTTGGTGGTGGAAGCGTTGGTGGAGGTGGACTCCAAATTTACGAAACTTGCCGATAAGGAGTGTGAATCGCTGAGTGGGGATGTGAAGAAGTGGTTCAAGACATTGGCGGTACATGCGTATTGCTCCTGAAGTCTACCCGTTGTTCATCTTATCTCCCGTCAGAAAGAGGAACGGGTCCACGACGCCAAGCTCGCTTCCACGGACGCGAAGATAAAGCAGGCAGGACAGAACTACGAGAAGAAAGTGAAGAAGAACCCCGCGAATGCTGCTGATGAGCATGCACGCTACATCAATCTCCTCGGTGCCTTAGGGCATGAAATTTCCCAAAAGAAAAAGTCGGTTTCCCCTTTGCTATCGCGAACACTATTATGCTCATCTCGTATTTGTTCCAGTCAGCACGCTCTATCAGTATATCAACAACACACAACCTTGGCTTTGAGCATGGCGGTGTCCGTCTGTCGAATAACAGATGCGGAGTGGTTTCGTGCATGCGAGCAGGTTAGGGGGGTTGCTCTGGGTATTGGTCGCGTTGGAGAATGGAGATCACTTTGCGAAGGTATGTCGCCCGCCGCTGTTGTATTCATGGTATCTCACAATAGCCTTAGGCGGCTGGTTGGGTCAAATCCCCGGCGACTTGCCAGACATCGACAGCCGAAGGCAACCAGAGTTGACAGGCAGGACGCTGAACGTTAAGATGTCCATGAATAACGTCAAGCCCGCCCTATCCGATGACGGACTTGTGACACCTCAAACAGCTACCCCTGCTCCTGAATATGCTTCTCGGGCCAACTCTCCCGCCGACTACTCACCATCCAATCCACCGACCTACTTCTCGCCAAAGAATACACCTGCTGATGTGTCGCAATCTATCTCTGAGGCTGAAGACATAAGAGACCGAAGCCAGTCTATCAATTCTATCGCCTCCTTAGGCTCTTTCCCCGTCCCTCCCACACACTTCCCCATCCCTCCCGTGCAGAGTTCTACGCCAGTAACACCAACAGAAAGATATCAGTCACCGCAACAGGCGCAGTCACAAGCACCTACGACCCCAACACTTTCTGAGTCTCCCGAGCCCAGCACACCCGAAGCGTCCACTGCGAAGCTACGATCTGAGTCAAACAATACCACGTTCTTGGATCTGACCTCTCCCCAAACTTCTCCCAAATATCATGCGATGAACCAGACGGACGGAGCTCGCCTTCCGCAACCTCTCCAGGCCACGACGCAGTTCCAGGAATCGCAGGAATCGCACGCCTCTTCGTCGAGCACTCAGCCGCCTAAAGTGCCTTCATCATCTTCTTCGTCTGGTCCTTCAAGCTCATCTTCGTCTGCCTTCCGGACAAGCCAGGCCTACAAGAGGGGTGACTACATCGATAATTCGGAATTCGGAGTGCGCAAGTCGGGCGGGCCAGATGGTATCTCTGAGGAGCAACGCTCCTCGTCTCCAGGGGATAGGCGTGACGGGAATCGAAGCAGCTCGAGCTTGTCGATCCTACGTGATAAATATGCACGAAGTGTGAGTCGTTCCCTTCAGCTGTCGCTCCGCCTCAGGTCTAATTGCCGTACACTACGAAAGACCGCACCAGCTTCGCCACCTCCAAGGGACATTCCTCGCCTTCCTCTAAGTGTGTCGAATTTGGCCACACGATATGAGAGCGTTGCAGAGTCTCAAGACCCCAGACGAGAGCCCAAGAGTCCGACAGAGGAACGACGTTTGTCCATGGACACCCGCGCTCAGGGGAGGAGCTCGCCAGTAGCGCAACGTACGGTAATGTCCTCCCCGCAAACGCCCTCCTCGTATGCTAGCGCCATGTCTGGGCCCAGTGACGACGACATTGCACGGAGACGACAGCGAATACGGGAACTAGAGGAAATGGAACTTCGAGAACAAGAGCACGAACTCCGTCTACAACAGCGCGAAATTGAACATCGCTCCCGGGAGCTTGAGAAAGACCGGCAGCGTCTGATCAACTCGCGTACTTACCGCACTGAATCCCCGCCAGTCAATCATTCAGTCCATAGGCTCGCGAACCCGTCCGCGACAAACCTCTCTGATTCCTCATCTTCATCTCCTGTTCCCTCCCGTCCTCCGTTCACCTCGAGCTCAACGCAACCCGCCCCGCCCATGGGCCAGAGATTTCCCAGCCAACAATCGACATCGAGCCAGCCGTCCTCTCCATCATTGTATCACCCGAACGATCACCCGGATACGTGTGGGTGCGAGGTCTGCTCTGTCACGAAATACAACCGACCTAGTGTTAGCCCTATGGCGTCCTCGCAGAACCTCCGCACGCCAGAAGGCCCTAACACCACGTCAAATACGTACAGAAGCGAGAAACCGAAAGGTTGGATCCGGAGATTGAGCATGCCAGTCATGGCCAACGCGTTCAGCTCGTCCGATTCAAAGAAGGGCATCTCCAGTGCTAACTATATATCCAATTCGCCGACGGGTTATAGGAATTCTTTGGTCACTCCGGACGAGGATGGCCGCTTGCGTCCTCCGATGGGCGAGCCGTACAAGAACAGAAGCAGCACCAACCTCGCCAGGCGGTAATGATTGCAGCCTTATCTGCAGTACAGAGTCGCGTATGATGAACTCTTTATTTCTTATTCTTTCATCTATTGATGCTGCCATCGCGTCTAACGATACCCGTCGAAAGAGTGTTTACGACTTGTACGACTTTTACGCCAACGCTGTTTTATATCACGCACTTGATGAGCTTTCATGAACGCAGAATATTCCCCTTCGTTGTTGTTGTTCACTACCCGCGTAATCATAAGCATAATCATTATGCACACAATTTTTCGCAAATAGAATATTTCAATTCCGCTCCGGATCATACACGACTCTTGATATGTTGACCTTGAAGATAGAGATTACGCCCCAGCCTTCCAGTACGCGATATCACCATCCACCACTGCCGTACGGTATCAGCATACGATTTACCAATGGTAGAGGGGATGGGCACTCACTTTCGTAGGGTTTGCCCTGTTGTCGAAGCTTGCCAGCGGCCTTCACTGCAGTTTCACTTCCATGTTCGCGCAAATCCTCATAGCTCATGATTTCACCACAAACAAACTTGTTCTCGAAGTCCGAGCTGTTCGAAATGGATGTTAGGTTTCAAACTATCTGCCAGAACGACCCAGACAACGTACTGAATTACACCAGCAGCCTGTGGTGCTTTTGTACCACGTCGGATTGTCCACGCACGAACCTCATCAGGGCCACAAGTAAAGTAGCGGATTAACTATAACATCCAGCATTTATGAGGACTATGTGCAAGTGTCTGGAAGATGGTTGAGGATACGTACATCAAGACTAGAGTATCCAGCTTGCGTTATCTTCGGGAGCGCGCTGACGGCTCCAACCTTCTTCTCCTCTTCCGCACGCTCTTCGTCTGACTCGAGGCCCATTAAACGTTCTTCAAGAGCCACGGAAAAGGGAATGAGAGGATCGCCTGGGTTGTTCTCATCGATCCAGGCCTTGATTTTTGGTAGCCTGCATGAGGAGTTAGGTTATGGAGGTATTCTGTGGCCGTGACCTAATGCGTACCACTTGTTCTTCTTACGAATATAATCTTTCTCGCTGAGGTTGACAAGGTATGTCACTGGCTTCGCT
This sequence comes from Trametopsis cervina, assembly GCA_022385755.1. Taxonomy (NCBI): domain Eukaryota; kingdom Fungi; phylum Basidiomycota; class Agaricomycetes; order Polyporales; family Irpicaceae; genus Trametopsis; species Trametopsis cervina. The sequence continues at coordinate 648,040 of MU278350.1, forward strand.
GTGAGGAGTTGAAGGCCATTGACAACATCTATCTATTGGGTGGTAGGAGCGTCAGAGATATGCAAATGGTCGACGTAAACTGCGTTAGATCAGAAAAGGTTATTTTCTCAATGGCATATTGGGGCGTTACTCCCGCCTCGAAGAGCTGGGTTAATCGAGCCGTAAGCTCTTTTTCATCTTGTAATCAAGGGCTGATTCGTAAAGCTGATATGTGACGAACCTGACAAAAAATGAGTCAGTACATTGTATCCACGAGATACGGGTGTGGATGCAGAGGAAAAGTCAGAAAATAATAAAAATCTCAAAGGTATTGGGGCGTTACTCCCTCCTCGACGAGCTGGGTTAATTCGAGCACTCGCTCTTTATCATCACGTTATCACAGGGGTGAAAGAATTTACTGGGACGATAATCGAGCGAAATACGTACCTCTTTGTTTGTCCAGTCCCCTTTGCGGATATCTTTATTGTCCACGGAGAGAGTTTTCAGAATTTTCTCAACGGTTCCCTAGATGCAAGTTTACGTGACAAAGAACAGCGAGATACAATGTATCACTCACGATCTCCTCCTTTTTGGCCTTGTCAGCCAAACTCGTATTTCCAAGTGCACGGCCTGTCCTTTTCAAGTTATCGAGATGTTTTTCAACCCACTCGATATCCTTGAGACGGAGCTCGGTTGAGATGATTTCCATGTCACGGGTGGGGTTGACATCGCCCTCCACGTGAATGACGTCCGCATCGTCGAACGCGCGGACCATCTGGAAAATACCGTCGACAGAACGGACGTGCGACAAGAAGGCATTGCCAAGACCTGCACCGGTCGATGCACCCTGCATTGCACCGATCAGAGATGATTGGCGACAAGCTCAAAGCAAGTGAAACGCACAGCAGTGAGACCAGCAATATCAATACAAGTGAGAGCGGCTGGAACGCGAGAAGCCGGCTTGTAGAGATCGCAGAGCCATTCGAACCGTTCGTCAGGAACGGGAATACGAGCCTCTTCGGGGTTAATTGTCGCGTAAGGATAATTGGCAGATTTTCCAAGATCTGGGGGATACGGATTGGGTTTTTAGCAAGACATTCACCATGTAGAAATTGGGCAGCTACCGACCGCTCTTGGAGAGGGTGTTGAAAAAAGACGATTTCCCTACGTTAGGCACGCCTACAAAGAGTTGTGTGCTGGCAGTAAGCGATCGCGCGGTGCGAGATGCCAGATGAAACAGACCTACGATTCCAATCTTGAGGTTGTTCCCTGGTCTGCCGAGGAGAGTTTTCTTCTCCGGCGCTGCTGCCTTCTTTGGGGGCATGTTCCTCTTCTTTGCGTGGACTGGAGAGGATAGCGAGAAGTGCCTGGAGGGGACGAGGGCGCGAAACGAAGGAGGCTGTGGTAGTGGTGGTGGACGGGAGAGAGCAGGTGAACAGAGACGCAGAAGGCCGAGCATTTTGGCCTGGATTTGCGCTGCGATTTATTCGACCTGCTCTCGATAGCCACTTATCAGATCGTCACCGCGAAAAGGAAAATGCTCGTGCGCCCTCAGCCAGCACCAGCGCTCGTACCACGTGGCTCGTCCCCCGTGCTATTATCCTTCCCTGTACTGTACCAACGGACTGCATCCTCACTTGCCACCACTGCTCAGCTCTCCCAGCGCGGGCGAGAACAGTTGTATACCCCCAGCACGGCTCGTCGTCCACAGAGGCTTCGCTCGCACAGCGGATGACGGCAGAACGGCCAAATAGGCGCTGAGAGCAGTGGTGCTTGCCGCAGCTGTGATTTGACGGTGGACTTGACCGCCACCACCAGCTTGACCACGACGACCACGACGACGACGACGACGACGCCAAATGACGCACATATTGCTTTTATGTTTCTGTGTGCTAGCTCTTGCATGCTCTGTGCTCGCACAGTCTGTCACCGTCACCGATGCGTACGTCGTCTTGTGTACTTATTGCCGACCGTTACTCACACCAACCTCTACAGGGCTGGCAACACAATAGTGGAAGTGATTACCGTTGACCCGAGTATAGGGCTCCCGACAACAATCCCTGTGCAAACTATACCTGCAGGCCAGCCTGCGCCTGTCTCTCCCGCTCTTCCGTCCACCCCAGCTCCTCCAACCGCCCCGGTCGTAACTCCCACCGCCACCCCCACGCCTACTCCTACTCCAGTCCAACCAACAATACCCGATGGTCAGCAGGGCCCAGTCGGTGCACCCACCCCCATCACAGGTCCTGCAGGTGCAATAGTGTACACCTATACTACCACTGACGCAAATGGTGCGGTTTGATCTCGATCACACGACGTGCTTAGGCTAATTCTTGTCCTCTCTTCAGGTGCATTTACCGCCATTGTTGACACGTTCACCCCTACTTCCCCAGCCAGCACACCATTCACTCCGACCGGTTCTGGCACTATACTTAACTACTCGCAATACTTGTCACTTGTCGGAACCAACACCGTACTCCCCCAGATCTCAGCAGGCCACTATCCTTCCATCTCATTCCCCCTCCTTAGCGCTGGAATCGCTGTTGCTGTAGGATTCGCCGGTGGCTTAGGGCTATATTTTGCATGATGCGTTTCCATGGACTTCCCTTTTGACTTGCTTTGTGTATCGATTTCGGCGCGGACTCTGTTATTGCAGTAGCCTAGCTTTTGTACATTCACGACTCTGACGAGCACGTAGCTGTGATTACCTGTTGGATGGAAATCATTCAATTATGCAAAGTGCTGTGACCACCGATCAGAATTGGCCATTTGTGATCACAACGCATGCATAAGCGCGCAAAGGGGCCCTTTAAAGCCAGCCACATTATCGACCGTTAGACTCTTTCAACCCCTCCCTTTGGTGCCATAATAAGAATCTTACTGTCATCAACCTCTTCCACTGGCAAAGCTGGCGACACCTACTAACAAACCTGTAGCCAAAGCGAGCACGATTGTGGCAATCGCAATCCTATTGGACTCCTCGCATGCGCTCTCGTTAGAGTGGGGACGATTATTCACTCAATACGTGAGCCCTCTACTCACACGACTATGGGGGCTTTACGGGCAGATGGGTGTATGTTTCTCTCAAATTCGCGTCCAGTTTATGCTTAACAGGCTAGTCTTCTCGTGCTTACCAGTTCAGAATTGGCGTGGTATGCTACGCGCCACAAGCCACGCAACCTACCCCCCTCTTGTCTCGAACCTTCTTCGGATCTCCCCCTGTGATATTAAAAGACATTACTGTTGAAGGGGGTCCCCACGGGTTAGGACACACAAGTACAGGCGGAGGCAAGGGAATGGCTGTTCTTGAAGGGTTGGTTGCAGTGCTAGAGGTAAGTTGACAGGGTATGGTATGCTCGTAGCAGCCATTCTCACAATACTGCGATATCTCAATTCAGCTATTCGATGTCCTTAAGGAAACTACACATACCAAGCCTGATTCTGTACCATTCGTGAGTTTCGCGGTACTAGCTACGCCGGACGAAATGCTAATATTAGCGGACAGAGGTCGTATGTTATTCATCTTGCCGCAGGCCTGCCTGACTCGGCGGAGAGACCTATGTGGAATGTATCCTCTGTCCTTGATGGGGTGACGTGGGACACCTTGCCGTCCGAGTTTCGCAAGGTCTGGTATCAACTGGCTTGTCACAGGACGTTTCACTGACTCGGACGTAGAGAGATATTCATTATAGCTTGATACAAGTGCGTCCAATACCACGGCTGCACGAACTGTATAATTCGGTGCGATGGAAAACTCAGCTGCTTTCTCTCATATGATTAACCCACAATGAGTAGATCGCCGGAACCGCCTCGCGCAATGCTTTCTTTGATGTATTTCCCGGACATAGCGTCAAGCTGATGGGCTATCCTGAGCCTGAGACAAGTATGAGGTCTCAACCCTCTCAGCGTTTTTCCATCTCAATACTTTTCTTTACCCAGACCCCAAACGCGTCGCTGAGACGGACGTGAGTCCAGAGAGCAAACGAGCACGGATTGCGTCGAAGCCGCATTCCTCCCCAACGACTGACAATGCCACCGCGCAGTCATCCAACACTCCGAAAATCGCTCCCGCCAAGGTCAGGACAGCTAACACTGCAAAAGTACCAGCTTCCCCCACCGTCCCACAACCTCCAGCCATTGTTTCACAGCCTCCACCCGCCCCAGTTCCTGTTCTGCGGCCGCCATCTGCTCCATCTGCTCCATCTGCTCCCTCCGTCCCCTCCGCTTCATCTGCTCCAGTCGCTTCAGGAAGCACCACCGCTACACAGCCTCCGAGTGCGTCCATTGCGCCAGCAGCATCTACAAGCACAACTGCCTCTGTACCTCCGGAGGCGCTACCGACGTCAACGCCTCAAGCCACCAACGTCGCTTTGCAGAAGTTCATGGAACGGCTGAAAGCATCCGAGGCTAAAATGGCTACTGACGCCCACCTGGCTGACGTCGCTGAGGCTGAGGGGCGGCACGAGGATGCAAAAGCACTGAGAGAACAGTTGCATAACACAAAATTATCACTAGCGAAAGTCAGGGACGCTTTGAAGAAGAACTGGGAAAAGCATAAACAGACGCAAGAGAAGGGAGGACCCGGGCCTAGTTCGTCGACATCTAGTGGCCCAGCAAACGTTTCTCCGAAGAAAGAGCCGATGTCGGTACAAATACCACCACCCCCTACAACCACCCTTCCCCCGGCTGTACCTCCATCTCGACCTACGGCGCCTGCATCTCAACCTCCTGCTGCATCGCCCATACGACTGCCCGCTCAGATTGCACCTCACCAGCAAGGTACCCCTGCAGGACCACCTATGGGGCCCCCAGCGGCATCGCCGCGTGTAGCTGCTCAGATGCAGAAGCTAATTGAGCAGCGCAATCGAACCCCGCATATGCCTCCATCAACAATTCCTGGACCGCCAGAGCAAGGTCCATCAGTGAACCGCCCCATGAACAACCAAGTGCCACACTGGAAAGGACTATTGACTTGGTCCGGGTCGGATTCCGAGACGCATGTTCGCAGGGATATGCAAGCCTCCGTGGCCATGTTACCCAATCGAGGTGCAGAGACTCTGTCAGTTTTACATAACCCCTTCTGCTGGCCCGTACTCACGAACTTGTGCTGTTTTATAGAGGTCTTGAGCACTGGCCACACTCAATGGCCATCGCTCCGTCCAGAGAGCGCGCTGTCTCTCCACCTGTTTTGCAAGAGTGGCTCAAGAAACACCAATGTACGCTCCTCAATCTTGCGCCAATACCGCAGAGCGCGGAGACGAAAGCCCTGAACGAGGATTGTTTCAAGACTCTGTTCCGACTATTAACTGAGAAAGGAATTGTAAGTTTTCCATATTGGGCGAGAGAAGGGTTTCTCTAATCTCATATACTTCAGTATGCAATAGCCGCTTGGAGTACTCAAGGAGGCCCATTGGAAAATAGGCTGCTGATATTTCCGATACAGAAGGGGTTGTATGCAGCTTACTTCCACACGGCTGGAGGCATGCCAGAGCTACCGAAACCCATAACAGACATTCCTCGTGACCCTGCTCAGATGGCAAAGTGGAAGGAAGTGTTTACGAAGCTTAGTCCCGATCAGCAGGCTACGTTGATGTCCTTGCCTCCCGATAAACGGGTTGCATGGATTCAAAGTCTCGCCGTTCGCCAGCAGCAGCACCTTCTACTCCAGCAGCAACAACAGCAGCAGCAACACTTGCAGCAGCAGCAGCAGCTTCAGCATTTTCAACAACAGCAACAGGTTCAAGCAATGCCTATGCAGCAAGACCCTGCCCTGACTGCTATGCAAGCTATGGCCGCCCACCATGCATTCCCTCCACAGCAGATGTCTAATCCTATGATGAACGGATTCCCAGGTGGTCTGCCTTCTCAGGGGATGCAATTACCCCACGGAGTATCGACAATGAATTTTAACATGCCGCAAATGGCCCCGCATGGTCTACACCAGCGTACGCCCAGTGGTAATGGCCTTCCTATGGGTCAAAATCTCCCGCCAGGTGTCAGTCGGGAGATGCTGCAGTCGTTCATGAACAGAAATGCTGGCTAATAATTGTATCTCATGACGAGAGGTTCGATGTAGTTCTAATTCGTGTATCATATGCCCTTTGAGTGGCCTCTGCAATCAGATATATAGTTCAGTCGGTGTACGTCGCGGCGGCTGGTTGATTATTGAATTTGATCACGTGCGTTCGACACCACGTGGATTTCCCGAGTTTAGAAATGTTTGTAGGCGACCAACTCGGCGCACGAACTCTCACTTTCGCCTTGCTCGTCGACCTAGCCTGTTGTGCCCGACTGTCTCCCCGTCGTTTCCCCTCCCCACGACGCGACTTTCACGAATATTGACGCATCAAATATACCGGGTCTCGTCTCCTAGCTTTTCATTTTGCCTCATTTCGCGTCGCTGTTTCATAGGATCCTGTTCTTGATCTACGGCGGAGTCCTTTATTCAGGCTCCAGTAATTCGCATGCCTCCTCGCCGGAACCAGCCTGCATCCACTTCCGCCCGTGCCTCTCCCAATGTCGCATTCAGAGAAGCCTCGCTGATACTCTCATCTGATCCCTTGTACACCGAGAACATCCAAACCCTTCGACGATGCTGGCAATGGGCAGCATGTGGCCAATTCTTCTACACATTCGCACAATTGCTCCAGATGCCAGACGTTGCTTTATCGGTGAGTCTACCAGTTTGTTATTGCATACGTCTAGGACATCTCGTCTATTGTGTTCGTGTTTGCTGAAGTGACGATACTCATACGCAGGACGTCGAGGACGACCTGGCACGCGGCACGGATGTTTACCTCCCCCGAATAATGCTCAGATTGCTGCTGACTATGTCCCAAGACCGTAAATTGACGTGAGTATCTATGTATTGCCCCATGGACATCTCGTGCTCATCTCCGGCTAGCCTGGACAATTGGCAGACAGCATTCCGTAAACAATGTATGAAGCGTGGTGGCCAGTATAATCCTCTTGGTCCTGAGCCTGTCGTCCCTGAAGAGGATTTATATTCGCCTGTCAACGAGGCATCGGACTCAAACATTGACGTGAAGGCCGAGGCGGACAATGCATCTGCTGTACCCGAGCCTGAGCCTGACGACGCGGATGAACCAGATGCGCCCGGGACGGCGATCACGTCTGTAGCGGAAAACCAGACGGAGGAAGGTATCAAAGAAGAGCACGAGGGTCAATCGGAAGGCCAACGACTGTTGGAGGATCCGGATGGCAAAGGTGATTGTTCTGTGGAGAGCAAGACTTGGGCAGACCTGTCCATGAAGCAGAAACTTGTGGCACTCCATATGCTCACTGAGTGGCAATTTGATAACCCGATCCGTCTCCGACAGCAGATGAAGGACGACGGAGACTCCGGACACTGGGTACGTAGCATTTCACACCTGAGCCACTAGACATGCTAAATCCTTGCAGCGGATTGAGCCCATAGGATATGACGCCAAAACGAACGCTTACTGGCTCATTGGAGGCACGTCAGATCGGATAAATCTTGCAAACACCCCCAGACTGACCCATTCCTCGCAGCGGATCGGCTATGGATACAGCGCGCTCTACCCAAGCCCCCAAGGGTAACAAAACGCAAACGTGCCCCGCCTGCGAAGAAGACGAAATCCAAAGCCTCAACGAGTAGAGTCGTGGAACCAGACTCTGACTCTGAGCCTGAGCCTGAGCTCGAGCAGAAAAAATCAGTCAAGCGAACCCGTACTGCAACTGGCAGAGCGTCTCGTGGCAAACCTGTAGCAGAGGGCTCGTCCCCATCTGGTAGAGGGGCTCGCGCAGCGAAGCTTCAAGCTAATAAGAAGCTGGATGCTCAAGCCAAGGAATTGGCGGAATTCCAACGTCAAGCCGCGCTGCTCTCCAGTCCATCCAAGTCTCTTTCCCGTCCTACTCGCGCCACCCGTGCAAGCACGAGAGTTGAAGTGCAAGCGAGTCCTTCTTCCAAGAGACTCACCCTGGGTACCCGGGCCAGTGCTCGACTCCGTGGTTCTGGACGGGACTCTGACGATGAGTGGCAACAAATTCCCGATGAGTGGCTGGCCAACGGGGGTACTGCCTCCCCACCTGCCGCAGGTCGTCGCACAAGAAGTAAAGGAAAGGCCAAAGCAAATCATGAACAGGAGGAAGGGGAAGTCCAGTCTACAGACGAGATAACTCACGCCGGCCTCGGTAGTGACGACGCCATCAGTGAACTCACCGAGCTCTCTGATGATTCACAGGATGATATGGCGGACCATGGTGACTCTCTAACAACAAAGCCTCCAGAGCCGGAGCCACCAGTAAGTAGCAAAGCTAAAAAATCTGGTAAATCCGCCTTAGAGAAATCGATGGAGGATCCTCACAAGCATACCCCTTCTGTTGATATACCAAAAGATTTCATAGAGTGGGAGACAGTCAGTGTCTGGTGCTATACATCGAAGTACATGGCGTTGACTTTCTCTCTTGCAGATATGCGTAACCTTACCTGAATGGGAGGCGATGAGTGATCGTTTCGCAGGGGCCACTCACTACTCGGAGAAGGCTCTGCATAAAGTCCTATCTCAAAGCATAGCCCCGATCATAGTTGCGGAGTTAAGGGTAAGTGGTTTTAGTCTGTTTGCAGTCCCTATTTAACGTCTCAGCAGGAAGCCGAGCGCAAACGCAAAGTAGAAGAAGCCGTCGTTCACCGTAAACGCTCCTCTCGCATTGCATTGAAAGAGACAGAAAAGGAGGAGGCACGTCTTGCTGCTTTACATAGGGCGGAAGAGCAGGAAAAGCTTGCCCGAGCTAGACGTCAGGAGGCAAGGGCGAAAAAGGAGGAAGCGGAGCGAGAAAAACGGGAGCAGGCGCGTGAGCAACGCCGTCTGGAAAGAGAGGCACGTGAGCGAAAGATACAAAATCGCAATGAGCCCAAGGAACAATCCACGTGAGTACTCTCATGCTGGTATTACGGTCACCCTCCTTAGCTGTGAATAGTGGCCCGTCCAGCGCTCACTCAACTCCTGTACCTGTTGCGGAGCCAAGAGGACTTTCACTCAACGGCGTTCATATACCAACGCCTTTGCAGATGAACCGGTCAACTCACAATAATGTCCGGAGCAATGATTGGGTGCTAGATTGTGAGATATGTGGGAAAGGTGGCATCAACGTAGTACGTGATACCATATGCACTTTTGCCTGTGCTGACAAAACCCAGAAGGATACATCGCCCATGGTGTCTTGTGGAATCTGTGGAAGATGGCAGCACATCGATTGTCACGACATTGCAGATCGCAATGCAGGATATGCTAAGCGTAATTGGAACACACATCAATTTATCTGTCAAGGATGTCGTGCGGTACAGCCCCAAAGAATTGGTAACGGGAGTCAAAATCGACACAATGTTCGGGCCCCGCCTGTAGACGGCTGGCCCCAGCCTCACTCTCAAAAGACCATTCTACAGCCTTCACACGCATATTCACACCCACCACCCGACATGCGCTACTCTCAGCAACCGCCGTATGATCATCCCATGGGTTATGGGCAACAGCCATATCCAATGCAGTCTGCCACTGACGCTGCAATGTACTCCAGAGGAGTTCAACGCCACTCACAGGGATTTTCGCCTTATCAACCAGACCGACTGGGATTCCCCTCGAGTACGCCTGCCCCTCCTCTCGGATGGTCAAATGGCCATTCCCCCATCGATGGCCGACGCCTTCCGGACCAAGGAATCTACAATAGTGCCCGTGCTGGCTCCTCGTTTGCAGTTGGCCGACAGACGGCACCTTACCAAGCGAGCATCCAGAGCCCCGCGTCTCAAAATGGCCCCCTTATTCCTTCGCAGTCGTATGAAAGACTGCACGACAATCACTCATTTTCTCGTGCACCCGATGTCCAGGAGTATGTGCAAGCACCCGAAACGCAGACGCTACATCGGCCGCTGGACACCCACTACACCAGAGCGGTACAGCCGTACCCGTCGAATGGTAGCTGGCATCACACACCTGCTTCAGCCTTTGGGCTTGGACAAAGATCTGCTAGTCATATAAGTGCTGCGGAATCGCTCGCGTATATGCAAGAGTCCACACCGAATCTCCCAGTCTGGCAGGGGACTTCACATGTTCATATGAACGGCGGGCTACACTCAAATCCTTCGCCGACGATGATGCACCATAACTCCGCCATGAGTAATGGTCGCGGGTCGTCTTATCAATTCCCTGCCTCATAGTTACGAATTACAGCACGAACATATATTAGCCTTCATTGTAGAGTACCATCTTTCGGAATTCTCTGTAATATCTGCCACTTTTGACTTCGCAGGACAAGTGGTATCCACCGTCAAACAGTATATTGTGACTGAGCCGTTATCACAGCTGTTACGCAAGCAAGCGTTTTTTAGCTCTTGCTTTGGCGGACTTTGAGAGCTTGCGCAGGTTGGGTTTCTGGTACCTGAACGACTGAAGTGTTAATTCTGTATCGATTCATGTCATACACCGATGCTCACGTAGTGCTGTGGCCGTATATCATATGGGGCAGCTGACTACGACACAGTGTGATTTTGAGATACGCAGTTCTTCTTTTCAATTTCGGGCTGCGATGGACATTTCAACAGCAGCAGAGGTGCCAACTAATGCGAGTCTACTCACTAGTTTTTGCCAGCTAGAGCTAGAGCAATAGAACGAGTCCGCTCCGCTTCTGGATCAGTTGGTGCGCCCTCTTCAACCGGAGGATCAAAGGTCTTCAGTTCGTTATATTGGTATAGGCCAGACAGACAACCTTTCTCCGCCAGAGATAGATCTAGCTTCTTGAGATACTCTCTTTTGATAATTTCCACGACCGAAACAAGACGAGGCACGTTCGCCATGGGCGAATGCATACGCTCCCTTGTGTCAAGGGAAGCTGTGTTACTGTGCTCTGGAGGACAGGAGGGTGTTGACCTCGACCCGTCTGACGCGGAAGACTCGTTCTTCAGCGGAGGCAAAGTATGAAATGTCAACGGCTGGCTTTCATGTTTCTGCGCAGGATAGTAAGCATTGGTTTGGACCAGTCCAATGCGCAAGGACTCACCTCAAAAAAGGCAAGCGCAAAATCAACCCACGAGCTGATTTTGCCATGGGAAGTTATTCGAATATTGTGTGCTTGCTCTGCTGCATGAACATTCGTAGACAAGGCTTCCACCATACGTGATACAATATATGATGCAAATGCGGTAGCCTGGTATATAATCAGTTTCTGTTGAATAGTTTACAGAAGTCTCGATTGTCACCGTGTGCCCACGATTTTGAACCAGTGGATCAATGGTGGCGAGTGGAGAGTGAATGGCAGGCGCCCGTTTCAAACAGTTAGTAGAGCGTTAATGCAATATCAAGCACCGACTCGGATGTACAAGTTTCGCACTAATTACATGAGTATTGCACGCATCGAGCACTTGCGTTTCTGCTTACTGCCGCTCAATGGTGGGCGCAGAAGTGTTGTAGCATTCAGGAGCCTGCTTTGTGCATTACGCTCCCAGGTGCTCCTCAACAGTCCGCAATGTCATTCTGAGAGGGCTCACAGTGCTGACAGATTATCTATCTCTTACTTTGGCTTTAAAATCGTCCAACAGTGGGCTGGTTTAGGGGAAATCCTGGTCACAAAAGGCAATTACGGAGATAATTGACGATGCTTCTATGCTACGAAATTTATCTAGCAAATGATCGTGATGTGCACATGTGTAGAATGCGGAAGACTACTAAGTAACGCGGGTCAAAGCTAATTTGCGAAGGCTTGTATCCCAGTCATAGCCTTGCCGAGAATCAACGTGTGGATGTCCTACGTGCTCCGTGGTCAGTGGTCAGATCAAATAGCCCAATAGGTACTGACATAGGTTCCCTCGTAGGTGTTAGTAACCTGGAGGTTGGCAACATGTCGTCCGACGTGATATCTGTCGAAACACATGTTATCAGGAACAGAATGTAAACCTAACTCCACTTACTCATCAGCACACGCGTTTCCACCAAGGATATCAAGAACCCGTCGTGCGTGCTCCAGAGCTTTACCACAATTATTGCGTTTGACGATACTGATCATTTCGGGCGCAAGCAAGCCTGCGTCCTTCAAACGGCCAACCTATGAAGATAGGCGTTGTTAGGGAGTTGTAAGACCCAGCAATGCAAGACTAACTTGCAAACTGGCATGCAAGCCTAACACCGCTTCGGTTTGTGCATCGACCAGCTTCTTCTGCACAAGCTGAAAGGAGGCTAAAGGACGGCCGAACTGATGGCGATCGAGGGCGTACTCTCGAGTTCTTGTGACACAATCTTCTAAAGCGCCAATAACTCCCCATGCAATGCCGAATCTGAGACCACTCATTCTGAGAAACCACCGGGCAAGAATGTAGCCCTTTTGGACGCACCTTGCATTGTTCAGACAACCGAACGGTGCTCGAAGACCCTGTCCATTTGGCAGAAGAGAATCATGGCCTACTCGGACATTATCCATGAAGATCGACCCCGTAATAGAACAACGCAGCGCAAGCTTGTTCTTTATAGCTGGCGCCGCTAGGCCTTTCGTGCCCTACGTGAAAGGTCAATTCAAGAACGATAGAAAAGCATGTTCGAGTGCCTACCTTCTCAATCAAGAACCCGCGGACCTGGTCATCCCATTTACACCGCGCCCATATGACAAAAACGTCTCTGACATTGAGAAATGAGGAGGGGGGATATTTCGAAATTAGACGGAACATACGCAACCGGCGCATTGGAAATCCATGTTTTCGCACCATTCAGTACGAAACCACCGTCAACTTCCTCAGCAGTGGTTTCCATCCCCGCCGGGTCTGATCCATGATTAGGCTCAGTTAAACCCTGTGCAACAAGACAGTGTTAGTTGCGAAGCCTGTCGCACAAAGTATGCAACGCACAAAGCATCCTGTGATCTCGCCCTTTGCTGACCAGTGTGTTGGTAAATTGGTAAATATGAAGCTGATAGCAAGCACAAAGTTGAAGCAGAACGTTACGCACCGAGTCGCGGGAGATATCGTTCCCTTTGAGCATCGGTCCCATATGCAAATATAGGATACATAACCAAAGAGGACTGTACGGAGTATGTTGAACGATATCCTGAGTCAACCCTGCATAACAACATGAAGTGGAGAATCTAATGAAAATGACGTGGGCTAACCTTTCAACCTCGCGAGCAATCAGGCCATAGGCGACACTGCTAACCCCGGCACAACCATATCCTTCGATAGTGGGCCCAAGTAGACCGAGTTCGCCCATTTCTGGAATGATCTTAGGATCGAACTCTGTAACGAGAAAAGATTCAACAAGTCGAGGGACTTGCATAGTTTCAGGCGCTCTTACCCTCGGTTCGCTGAGCATGGAGCACGCGAGGTAAGAGTGATTCCTGTTTGCACATTTGATGGAGCTCAAGAATAAAGACAGAGTGAGCACTAACCTGGCAGAAAGCGTAGGCTGTGTCACTGTAGCACTGTGTAAGCAAGCATATATACTAATGAGTCCAAAGCCTTACCGTATAGCTTTCTCTTCCTCTGTTAATAGGCTATCGATATTCAAAGGGTCCTAAAATATTTTACTGTAAGCACTCCTAAGCCTTTCTGTACGGATAGATAACCCACCGCGGGATCATATTTTACAAACTCTGCCATATGTGCGTCAGCGTCAGATACATTCGCTGCGTGAAATGCTACTGACTGTTCGTAGACGAGGTGAGGCTTCGAACGAGACCAGCGGTCAGTGAACGGCTATGACCACGTCGGGTGAGACGACAAGCAGCAACGAACGACATGCTGCAGAGGATACGAAGTGGTGGAATGTCAAGTGCCACTACTGCAGAGTAGGTGTGGTTCACTCATGAGCGCATGAGCACGGGATCAAGGGTGGCCGGAAGGAACATCCCCGACGCATGTACCAAATGTGGGACAACCGCGTTCAAACCGTGATCCTCACATTATCTCACGTGCCTAATGCAACAAACAACAATGACCAGAAATGCATCGATTATACAGGAACGCTATAAGTGCAACACGATTACTAACGGCTTCGAAAGTCGCCAGGAGCTAAGATGGTCATGGGAGTATCATGAAGGAACGATCATTACGGGGCAGGGAACTCGGCGCAGATGCAATGAGCAGAACGGCAAAGGTGCGGCCACATTTACCAACGGTCATGCTTACCGCCGTAGCCGCTGTCTTGATGACCACCAAATCGGTTGCCTCCTCCGCCCCCGCCACCACGTCCGCGTCCTCCTCCACCATAGCGACCTATAATTGCATTTAGTATGCCTGAGTTGTATTGTAAGTACACGGACTTACTTCTGCCGCCACCTCCACCGCTATACATGGACATTTCCTCTAATTGCGGGGGTACATTGGCTTTGGCCTCGCGAAGGATCCCAATGAGCTCACGAGCCGACTTCGCGTTGTCGGTGGTGAAGTATGTGTATGAGGTACCTTTCAAACCGGCACGCTGGAAAATGTACATTTGAGTATATGGCGTGAATTCTCTGGACACAACTTACCCCTGTACGTCCTATGCGATGGATGTAATCCTCACAGTTGTTCGGGAAGTCATAGTTCTGTAGCAGAGTGAATACGGATATATGAGTCGCGCGAATAACACTCACGATGACATATCCAACATCCTTCACGTCTGTTGTGGTTAAAACGAGGAGGGATTATGGAGGGACACCGAGAGGAGCACAAGAGTATGACCCAAGCAACGAGTTATAAAGGAAAAGAGATACAATCAATATGACGGAGAGGCAAGTGGTATCCCACAAGCGCTTCGAAAGCGGAGCAACGTGGCACACTCAAAAAGTCCAAGGGATACCCCAACCTGAGAAAGAAACACAGGGGTGGTTGAGGCATAACGCGTCCGAGCGAGAGACAGGCAAGTCTTGTATATGTGCAACTTGATCAGAGAGGTAAGCGAACTGTCGAATCCCGAGAATACGCTGCTCAAGTCCATAACCGCCATCGGGCTCAGGAATATTTGCAGCTGTTCGTGAAGCCCAGCGCATCCCAGACACGTCATAGAACTCTTATGACAAGAGCAAACGTAGCCAGGGTCCATGAGACAGAGGTTAGAGGGAGCAAGTGGCACGAATCCAGGGAGTCCGCTGCTATCTCGATGCGCGCACATGATATCTTCGCCTGTCTTGCTCTAGATACGATCCCAAAGACCTGTAAGATGAGTACGCGCCACATCAATGGCCCCTACCGCGGCCTAACCACTGTATCACAGTTCGTATGGCTCGAGAGGCGGCTCTGTTCCACCCGCGGAATACCGCAAGATATCGTAGCGCTTGTTAGGAGAGTGAAAAACATACCAAGACCACGGGAGGCTACGTCAGTAGCAATCAATATAGGCGAATTACCGGACTTGAATTCGCTTAAGACCCAGTCACGTTCACGTCTATACAGGGGATTAGCCAGTGAACTGTAAGGCAGAGGTGTACTGACTGTTCTTTATCGCCGTGGATGGCGAGTGCTGGCCAACCATCTTGACGAAGATACTTGGTTATGTCATCGGCTACACGCTTTGTGCCCACGAAAATGAGGACTTTCGCGTGCTCTGAGCCGATTTGGGTAAGATGCTTAATTAGCTTGTTGCGTTTCTCGAAATCACTGCAAACTTCAACGATCTGTTGAATGTTGTGGTTGGCGGTTAGCTCCATTGATCCAATATTGACCTGAATGAAGTCCTTCAAGAAATCCTATAATATTGCTTTAAACATATATGTGAGAACGAGAAGGGGGAATCATTACATTGGCAAGCTTCTGGACATCCTTCGGCCAAGTGGCGCTGAACATGAGTGTTTGACGGTCGGGGCGAATCTGGCTGACGATTTTGCGAATTTGGGGCTCAAAACCCATGTCTAACATGCGATCCGCCTCGTCCATAACGAGATAGGTGATGCGGCGGAGGTTAGTCTTGCCGGTCTCAAGCATGTCGATTAGACGGCCTGGAGTAGCAATAACAATTTCCACACCACGTTGGAGATCACGTATCTGCGGGCCCTTGGGCGCACCACCATAGATGGCAGTGTTACGAATACGGGAGTTGGATCTGGAAGTAAAGAATCTCAGAAAAGTGTCATAAGAGAGGGCAGCATATCGCGTTTACCCGAATTTTGTGCACTCCTGTTGTATCTGGACAGCCAGTTCACGAGTGGGTGCGAGGATTAAAGCGATCGGACCATCACCGGGGGACAGCAGTGGTTGTCTGGAGTAAAATCAGCATTTCGAACACCAAAGAAGGCCGCAGGTACTCACGCGTTAATGTGGAGCATGGCAGGCAGTGCAAAAGAAATAGTTTTGCCACTGCCCGTTTGTGCGATGGCAACTACATCACGACCGGTCAGAGCCATAGGCCAAGCCTGGCATTGGATCGGAGTGGGAGCAGCAAAGCCTTGTGTACGGATGGTGGACATGATATACTCCGGGAAGCCTATCTCGTCGAATGAGGTGACCGGTCTAGGCACACTACGTCCTTGCACCTATTGCAACGTGAGTTAAACGAGGCAAAGTAAGGAGGTAAGCAAACACCCTCACCTTCATTTCTTTAGTCCGTCTGAATTCTTCCACCTCACGGTCGGTGCGAGCTGTGACACGCTTATCTTCGACATAGAAGTTTTTTTCGAAACGTTCCAATTTGTGAGAGGCCCAGTCAACCGCACGCAGCCCACCACCTAGGTTGCTCATCTTATCCTCGCCCCATCCACCACTACCGCCGCCACCGTACCCTCCACCATAGCCCCCACCGCCGCCCCCGCCCCCGCCGTAACCGCCACCGTAACCACCACCATAGCCGTGACTCTGTGTGATGCGTGAGTAAGCCGCTTAGAGGAAAACAACCATCATTACCATGTCTATTTAATTTGAGTGTTGAAAAGAACTGAAAATTTACGTGCGAGACGCAAAGAATGGGAGGTAGAACTGAGGTAGATGGAGTGAGCAGACAAAGAAAAGTTTCTCGTTGGCGAACCGCTGGACCGTTTTTATTCAAGCGCCGATGACTAATCACAACCCCATCTTTGAACCAAACTGTTCATACATGCTGCCGATGTGATACACGCGAATAACTTGTGGTTACTGTACGAGTGGGCACTTCAAGCACTGTTTCAACATTTAAAAGCGTTGAGTGATACACATGAAAGAAGGGCTAGAATAATCGCGTAATAACTAGTGAATCACACCACTTCGAGAATACAGGAAACTGCTCCGAAGTTAGCGTCATCTCATTCAGAACAGAAGAACTTACAAATTATCCAGTTGAGCCACATAATAAACCCTTAAGAGCACGAGTTATACTCACGCTACATAATAATACAGTCCTTCTTGCGCCGTTTCTTCGGCGGCGTAGGATATCGCTTGCGCATCTGCCTGGTTAGATCCTCGAAGACGTCCTGGACGTGCCAATTCTTCTTCGCCGAAGTCTCAAAAAAGTGCACGTTCCATCTGTCGGCAAACTCTTGTATGGCCTGACGGTTGACTTCGCGCTCCGTGTACTGCGATTATGTATAAGCCATTCTCACTCTCAAGTGCACCTGGTCTATCGCTCACAAGGTCCATCTTTGTCCCAACTATTACGATTGGGATGTCCTGCATTCCGTTCAAAATGTTGAAGCATAAGCCCAACATAAGTAGCTTACAGTCTCTTTAGACTTGATATGTATGATTTGCTGCCGAATGTCTTCAAGGTTACGAAGGCTAGCTTCTTCAGTAAGGCTTCGCGACAACATTAGTGGCTGATTTACAACAGTACGATGCAAGCTCACCTGAAGACCAGCAAAAATCCGGTTCCAGACTATGAGACATTAGCTAAATAAGCAGTCAAGCGTTGCAGATGGCCACCAACCGTGATGTATATTTCGTTTAGCGCAGTGAACTGCTCTGCCCCAGCAGTATCCAGTATTTCAAGCTGTGTAGACATGAAACCCAGGGAGAGCTATGTGTAGTTTGAACAACATACTGCCATGACCTCTCCATCGACCTCTATCTCACGCCGGTATTGTTCTATTTGGGGTGTTTGAGTGGGTAACAACGAAGTGGGTTGGTTTGTAGACGAACCCTCTATGGTTGGATTGTAATGCTCAGGAAACTCATTGGTAACGAATCTTGCAGTCAACGCCGATTTTCCAACTCCTCCGGCTAGAAAAGTTTCAGTGTGAGAAGAGCAATCAAGTGAACGAGAGCCTGGTGGAACGAACCGCCCAGTATCACAATCCCGTATTCACGCATGCTGGCGGACTTACGCCTGGTTCGAAAGCCCCAATCTAGAATCGAGGAAGTTGGAGAACTACGGCAAGCGACGAAGGCGAGCGTGGTACCATCCGTAGCCCAGGGCAGTGAAGATGAATGAGAGTGAAACGTAACTCTCAGCAGGGTTGCGAGTGAGCGTGGTCCATAAAGCCCTACTCACCGACGTTTCCTAATTGGGGTGCGCGCCAACCCACGGTCCATGGTGTGCTGACCGGTTGAGTGAGACGAAAGTCAAGGAGCAGCCTTCACCTGGTACTCCACGTTGTGCAAGCGTCGACGACCAGCAGACGACGCCTAAATCCAGTATCGTTTTCTGGCAATATGGTCAGGCCACGCGTCTTCTTTGACGTTGTTATCGACGACAACGCGGTGGGCAGGTGCGTTGTGGCTCAGTCCCGGGTGCTTTGGACTGATTGTTTGGCTGACTCCTGCTCGCCTGATCTGTTAGGGTTATCTTCGAGCTGTTCAATGACACCGCGCCAAAGACTTGCGAAAAGTACGCATCCTCTCAGACCGCTTATGATGAGCACACATCCTGACAGGTGGTGGTAGTTTTCGCGCCTTGTGCACTGGTGAAAAAGGCCTATCAGCAATCTCTGAACGGCCACTGTATTACAAGAACAGCATCATTCACAGGTCGATCAAGGATTTCATGATCCAAGGAGGAGGTATGTGTAGTTGTTTTGCAGACGTTAGACATGCCACAATAAGCTTCTTCTGCTAGACTTCACCAAACGCAATGGATCAGGCGGCGAGTCGATATACGGCGGCACATTCCCAGATGAAGACCTCACGCGTGAGATTAACTCAGAGGGGTGCGTTTTTCTAACTTACTATCAGAGAATAGATAATGACAGGGACACAGTTTGCTATGCATGGCTAACAAGGGTCCGAATACCAATGGCTCTCAATTCTTTATCACACTGCGACCTTGCCCGCATCTTAACGGTATGGCTCATAGAGGAGACATGTCATTTGATCATACTAAGAGGCTCCAGGGAAACACGTCGTGTTTGGGAAAGTCATACGTGGGTATCAAGACGTTATCCAAAGTATTACGGAAGTGCCTGTCGATGAGAGAGATAGACCCACGATGCCTGTGACCATCGCAAATTGTGGGGAATTGATCCTGCGCAATGATAGGAATCGTTCTCAAGCTGAGGGTATGTTGCGACACTCTGGTGATATCTCATGATAGTGACAATGGCGTGGTAGTACCAAAGGAGGCAGAAGAACAACGTCGCGGCGACCCTGAGAGTGGGTCAGAGCAAGATCATCGAAAGCACCATTCAAAGAAGCGGCAACACAAGTATGAAACGGACATCCGCAGCGACGAAGGTTCAGACAGTGGAGAACGTAACAGTCGCCGAAGCCGCAAGAAGAACAAACATAAGAAATGTCGTTCACCATCTCCATCCAACTCTCTGAAGGCGGAAACTACTAAAAGCGAGGGCCTAGTACAAGAGACGGAGGAAGAATACGATGCCAGGTTAGAGCGTGAAGAGAACGAAAGACTAGAGGCACAGAGGAAAAAGGAACTAGAGCGGCTGAAAAAGATGCGAGAAGAGGTGCTCACAACCAATGGCGTGAGGTTCAAAGGTAAACCAGCCCAGTATTGTCCCGCTTGTCATGGCTCATCACAGTCGCAGGCCGAGGACGAATGAAATATATGGACCCTGAGCTTCGGCGCGATTGATCACTACGCTGTGAATACATTCGCAACACACAATATGATAACGACGGAAACCCGATAGCATATCTTCTGATACATTTCACTACCACCATTATTCTATTTATCTGCTGTATGTTTCAGTACTACTTAATGTCGTCTAGTGGGGTGCTCACTGGGTCCCAGCTTAAGCCATTTTGGAACCTTCGTTGTACCTTTGCCCGACGAAGACCCGGAAGAGCCTACCTGCTTCTTGGACGTTGACGAACTAGTCGTAAGAGCAGGTTCTTCGTACGTAGGAGGCCTGGGTAGGTCTTCTGCTACCGCGAGGACCGACGGATCAAGAGGGGCAGGGACATTGACATCTGCAGCAGTGTCACTTTACATGCTCCAGCGAACACAGTCAAGTACGCACGATTCAGGGACTCGTCATCAAATCTTAGATGCAGCACGGAGGATGGCGCTAACTGCAGCTGTAGTAGGTTCAAGTCGCGGACTTGAGGGTCAGAAACCTTTAATTCGCGTTTCGGTGGCGTTTGGTCTGGAAGCCCTGAGCACCAAAATCAATTTCGTGTACCGTGCTCACTTACAGAGAACGAATTTGATTGGTTTTACATCTTCCCGCAGTGAACTTCGCACAAATGCGTAAACGGCGCGTATCTTGTCGGTGGAGGAGAAGGTCTTTTCCAGCTGTGTGCGGTCGGCAAACTTGACACGTATGGTAGTCTAGGGAGATAGTCCGTTCGTAATTGGTTTATACTGCAAGACAACGACGCACTGCTGGGTACTTTGCCTCTTTTGCCTTCTGTTCTGCATCTCGCATTGCCTGTGTACGGAGAGGGGCGTTCACAAGAGATTGGGTTCTGGCCGTCAGCGAATCCTGTGCAGCCTTCAAATCAGCGGGGCTAGGAGTGAAGTACGTCTCAGGGAGTTCGGCAGCTACGGTGTGTGGTGTCAGCTGTACGAGCTCATCGAAATAAATGACACACATACGCGCCCCTGGACTTGCAGTGGCTTCAGACGGCCTGAACACACGAAACGCGGGCTGGGAAGCCTGCGCAGACGCAGACGCAGGATGGACAGCCACCTGCGATGGCGCGGCCTGAGTGTCGGACGACATGAAAAGTGGATGTAAGAGTGAAGGATTCTCAAGGCTAGGAAGTGGATGCTTGCGCGTTCACTGGCCCAAAGAGCTCTTATAAGCCGCGGAAAACATACGAACGTTATCGAATTCACTAATCAACATACATAACTCCTCAAGTAGATCTACGGGCTGCTTGCTCGCTGCACTGATACTGCAGAAGAAAAGAAAGCATAGTCAGCGGGAAGTTGATGCGGAGGATGTGAGGCAAAAGTCAGAATGTTGTAGATTGTCTCATATCCTCGATCCCAGGACTCGCCGGCGAGCATGTCCCTTTGGTGTGAGATCCAGGACAATCGAACGCAAATTACGAAAGTAACATCACATGATATATGAGTGAAAGAGACACTGACCTGCGTTCCGTGTCGATGGTCAGTAAGATGGAGGCTGAAGCAAGGCTGCAGAGCTCTGCTGCAATTTGTTAGCAGCACTCGTATTTGGGTGTATTTATCCCTGGCGCTTACATTCGCTTTACATAATTTACTATGTGTATGCACTTGCAGCTGGTATTACATCTTGAGTAGGCAACAGACTGCAGGTAGGCTCTATGTACGGTATCAACTGGGTCAGTCCGTCTGACAAACAGCACAGCATATTCTACTGCTCAACACCGCAATCCTACAGTGAGCTCATGCCTCACGACCACTCTCATGCCTGTGGCGAGGAACACCACGATCATGATCACGTACCGGAAGCCCAAGGACACAGGGATAATCTCTACTCACGCATCGACCGCGACAATATAGTTGCCTTCAACGCGCAAGGACAGCCTGCATCAGTCATCAAACCTTGGCATGCGCGGTTGGATGAAGAACTTGTACGTAACATACCTGACACTGTCTTCAAACGGGTCAACTACACTTTTCCTAGTATCTCGAATCCGACGCAGACGACCAAATGTGCGCGTACTCCGAGGGTTCTCTCCAGCTACTCATGCCATGGTCTGTACAGGATCATACGCATACCGTTTACTGGTTCGGTTAAACTGCGTGCTCTATTACTCAAAGCTGGACCAGCAGATCAGACACCAACCAAAGTGGCGTTGGTGAGTGCAATGTACTTCTGTGTACCATCGTTCCAGATGCTGATCTCTTGCATAGTATAATAATGCCGATGACCTCGACTTCTCTGAAATATCCGACCGTAAGCCGACCCAGGAGTTTGCAGTGCCGCAAGGAAGGGAAATTGGAGAGTACCATGTCATGTAGGGGTACCTCATGTCTGTTCTGCATGACAGTTAACGAGATTCTTCCCAGGGCTGCTAAGTTTCCGGCAGTGACCTCGATAACCTTATTCTTCCCGCAATCCCAGGGCGCGGACAGTACGCGCATTTATTACATAGGCTTTTTGGGTCAATGGAGCGAGGTACGTGTAAAATGGATGGAAGTTCGTGCTGGATTGATGAGGAAGTCTTGTGCAGCGCAAGTCCGAACCTGTAATCGCTGTCTACGAGTCTCGAGCCAATCCTGCAGATCATTTAAAAATAAAGGGGATTCAAGGCGCAATGTACAACTCTTAGCTATTGTTGGTCGCGCGGATTACATGGTCATTTCGTTCGAAAGCTACTTATCCCAGTGAGAGGAAAAGCCAGCGCCAGATCATATAAGATCGCTTGTGTAGCAACAGGTATACCTCCTTGTTTCAGATGCCCCTTTTCCGTTCCAGGCTCGTGTGTTCTCTTCTTTCAATGTTTCGAGGATCGAGAAAAAAAACACCGTCTTGTGCAATTTTCCATCGCCTCCAAGTTCTGTATTGTGAATTGTCGCCCCGTCGACGCTTTGTTACTGATGTATAACTGTATGCTGTTTGTCCGAGCTGCCTGCAGTTTGGTAAACGAGTGTGCTGAGATGATAGTCCCCATACATGATGTGGACATTGAGAATAGAATCCTTAGTGTTACCCATACACTGCAAACATCAAGCTACCTCAATGGGGCCAGCACCTATGCTGTTGTACAGCCTCTGTAGCACCACGTTGTGGTTTGATGTAGATTCATTGAAACCATAGTTCTGTACAAGGTCACTTTTACATATGTTAAACATGGTGAGACACAATGGACGGATTGGTGAACGTATAAACATGAGTCAGAACTGCATGTGAATCTGCTCAAGCCTCTAATCGTGTATCAATCAGATCGTCACATCCTCAACGTTTTCTGCAAGTTCATCAACTTCAGCATCGCCTTCCTTGCCAGTATCCGACGTGCTTCTCCTGGCGGCCGCAGCAGCGTTGGCGAAGCTGAAAGAAGGGCGAACGTTTGCAGCGGCGGGTGCGGAGGCCCGTGTCGGGTCTGCTTTAGGCGAAGTCGGGGCAGTAGACGGAGCGGAACTACGAGATTCTCCGCGCTGAGAGGCAGTCCGAGAGGACGTTCGGGACATCGAATGAACGACACGTTCCTTAACTTGCTCACGTTCCTTTTCAAGACGTTCTGCTACTGCCACTTCTTTAGAAAGAGTATCGACAGGTCTGTAAGGTAGTTCAGACTTATTCGTACGCAAGGAGTTTCAGCACTTACTTGGCAGCACCAAACGGATTGGATTTGGGTGCAGCATTTGCAGGATTGGGGGAGGAAAGAGGGGATGGCACATTAGAAGAACTGGAACGAGGAAGTAATTCGAGCTTCCTTCGGGTCATTTGGGGTGTCGGAGGGACGGAACTGGTGGCTGGGAAGCGGAGAAAGTCAACCCATGACTACACCACATCTGGCACAGTAGAACTTACGGGAAGTACTGTTACGCGATATACCAGACCTCCGCCAGTCACCCTCGTCTGCAATGGCGGGCACATCTCTCGGCGGACCCACCTCACCACGCCCGCGGACGCCGCTAAATTTACTACGAGATTCTTCGGCAGGTGCACTTGGCACAAATTTACTTCCTTTTACCCACACGTCCTCTGATTCAGCGGCTCCTTGGGGACCGGCGTCTTGGCTCCGGAACCCAGAGCCACGTCGTTTGAATGCAGGCTCCAGTTCTGAAGGGGGACTCGAAGGAGAGGCACGGGCTAGGGGACGACTCGACCTCCAGTCGCTAATACCGTCAGCGACAGCCGGGGGTGGCGGCTCGCGCGAGGAAGGCCCATCAAACCGACGACGGGAACCGTCTCGAGACTGTAGATCAGGGAGTGGTCCATCCCGTCGCCAGTTGTTAGAGAATTTGTCATCATCGAATCCTCCACCGCCAAACCCGGCACGTTCTTTCGCTGGGTACAGATAATGTGTATCATGAATATGAGAAGGTTCAGATCGGATCAGTACGTACGAGGTTCAGCGACACTTATGCGGACTGTACGGCCAGCCAAAGGCTGTGCACGATATATGAATTAAGGGGACACGAAGCTTATGCATAAGACTCACAGTTCCTGATTTCACTAAAGCTTCTTTCAAGCCATCCAGCTCAGCAAACTCAACATACCCAAACCCCTTGGGCTTTTCATCTCTATCCTTGATGATTTTGACGGACTTTAACTACGTGGGTACCCATAAGCTACGTCGTAAAGGCTTATAGGGTGATGGCATACCTCGTGTCCAGCAAAGAATTCCTCTATCTCATGTTCTGTGAGGTCGAATGCTAGATTTCCGACAAAAGCAGTGTATGGGGGTTCGGTCGGTAGAGGGAGGTCTTCACGTCCTGGGGGAAACCCACGGTCCGCTGGAGAGATGATTGAGGATCTGAAAAGTATGAAAGATTGTGCAAGGACGTACGACGTGATGATGCAAAGTCGTCTCGCCTGCGATCCCCTAAACGGGATCGGTCATCGTCCGACCGTGCTGCTGCTATGTAAAGCTGAGGTGATTACAATTTCACAGAGCGGCCCAGGACTCACGGGCAGTAGGAAGGGAGTCCATTTCGTCAGCCCATGAGCCTAAGGCTACACAGCATATCAGCTGCTGTCGTGATCACACTGGTTATGCAAGATATACTCACTTGTATCCCCTAGAAACTCATTGAGAGACATTTTCTGTGCTTTCTTGGGCGCTGCATAACAGAAGAACACATGTTAAAGGAAGACATCGCCTGGAGGATCTAAGTTAATGTCTTACGCATTTTGATGGACCTCTAGGATGCGACAAAAGTTTTGTGTTTTGAGTTGAGGTAGGCGTCGCTGGCTGAGAGTACTTGCGAGCAAATTCTTGTCCTCCGGTATCCGAGCGCCTAAGGAGCAACTCTCACGCCTTTCATCCTTACCGTTCAGTCTCTTCAGAAACTTCGGAAATCCTACGCACACACCATGATTCTGCTCGATGTGAATGTCTCTGTGACTGTTATCAATTTGACCGATGTTAACAATTTGGATTAGTCGAATAACTACATCATCCAGACAACGCTGGCTGAGAAGCTAATCAAGTAAGTTCTCATACATGCACGCCCTCTGACATTGACACCCTTCAGGCCATCGTCGTTGGATGTCCAGTTCGTCGATTTTGATGGTGTTCGATTCCACCTTTCTACTCCGGAACGCAAGACACAGCTTGTGCTGTCGATGAGCATCCGCTGCTGGGACGAACTCGTCAAGTACAACGTCCACAGCGTACTCCAGCGCGAATACGGCAACAGAGTCATGGCACAACCTGAAGCTGAATATAACGTCAGTCTAGACCTAGATTTAGAACAGTTTCCGTTAGAAGGAGGTGAGTTGCACGGCAGTGGTACCATCGCTTGTTCTCATCGCTACCCAGAGGAACGGGATGCCCTCGTCAAGTCCATTTCTCTTCTCAAACGTAACGCCCTCGCAGCTCCCTTCGAGCTAGCCTTCAGTACGCAGAAAGAGCTTGCCGCATCGGGCACCGGCCAAGGAGACCTCCTTGCGCTTCATTATCGCGATGAAGAAGCCATTTATATCCAAGCGTCGTCTGATCGTGTTACCGTAATCTTCTCGACGGTGTTTCGAGAGGAGACGGACAGGATATTTGGGAAAGTCTTCCTCCAGGTGAGATCGTATTCTATGAGATCCCTTTAGTTGCTCATCGTCAATGAAGGAATTCGTCGATGCCAGGCGACTCCCAACCATACAAAGCGCACCCCAAGTTCTTTACTCAGCCAGCCCACCTCACGAGCTTCAACATCTTCCTAACCTTAATCAGACCGAGGATGTCGGATATATTACGTTCATCCTGTTCCCTCGTCATTTCTCCAACCCAGCGGTCGCCGAGACCACCATCAGTCATATTCAGAACTTCCGCGACTACCTTCACTATCATATCAAATGCTCGAAAGCGTACATGCATTCGCGCATGAGACACCGAGTTACCGAATTCCAGAAGGTTCTAAACAGAGCGAAAACCGAGGTAGCTACTGGCGAAAGGAAGACTGTGAGGTGCGTATCGCCAACAGTCCTCTCTTCGCGAAAGCTCATAGGTTCCGTCTACAGCGGGCGATCGCTGATTCGTTGAGCAAAGACCAGCGAGCAATGTGAGGATTACTGTATCATACAAACAACAATGGACAACAAATCACGATGCGACAACGCACAATGCGGTTGGAGAAATTTTTTTTTTATACTTTTAATATATTGGGAAGCTCGGATCGACATCTCTTGACCATGCATTAAGGCCTCCAATGAGGTCTTTGACAACGACACTGCTCACTGAATTTCTCAGAGCATCGGCTGCCAATTGCGAGTCGTTACCGAGACGGCAGATAAAGTACACCTCCTTTACATCAGAGGTCACTTGGGCTTCAGGATTTGCCACTACCTCGGCCAAAGGAATGTCTACCAGGGCACTAGTTAGCGCGGAGAAGTCATAGCAGACGTGGATACTTGCTGACGGAGCCTGGTAAATGACAGATACCGAACTCGGTTGGTGGGCGAACATCTATCACGCGGGTGTCGGGATGAGACCGCATAACGTTATCCAGATCCTGAGGCTATCGGTCAGCAATTAAGCACTGATGCATCAAATTGCACACGCCTTGGCCTTGATTCGATGTGCAGTCGATCCTTCTACCATACCGAGAGTCTCCCAATCAGGCCGCGGTCCTCCGCAGAATGCGACATAGTCCGTAGAGGCTATAGAGCCGATTTTGTGCCCCTGTACCCCACACGCTAGACAGGTGGGACGACGTGTGCGAAGTTTTATGCTTCTGAAGGGGCTGAGAGATAATGCTGAATATAGGAGTAAAGTTGGCTTGCCCTCTGTCATGGTCAGGGTGGCAGTAAATGAAACCTCCTGCGTGAACCACTCACCATGCAACCCAGTCAGAATCTTGATAGCCTCCAGTGCCTGTAGAGTTCCGACGATACCAGTCACTGCACCAAGTATACCAAGTTCTGCGCAACTGCCTGCAAATTCAGGGCTCGGTGGGGTAGGAAATAAACACCTATAGCACGGTCCGTCTTGGCCGTAGTTATATGTGCACAGCTGGCCTTCATATTTCTGAGCTGCTCCACTGACAAGAGGCTTATTGAGGACAACGCAAGTATCGGAGAGGAGATATCGTGTTGCCAGATTGTCCGTGCAATCGAGGACGATGTCGAATGCCCGTAAAACGCCAACTGCGTTGTCGGCGGATATCGCACACGTATGCGTAATGATTTCGACAGAAGAATTTAGTCTGTTAGAGAAGTTGAGCATGTATAGGGCTAAGAACACAGGACGAGTTACTGCGCGAGAGCTCTTTCGGCAGAGAGCGCCTTGTTCATGCCAACCTTGCTTTCAGAGTGAAGAATCTGGCGCTGTAGGTTGGACACCTCCACGACATCATGATCAACAATACCAACCCTTCCTTAGCAGATTATGAAGTCAATTTGAGAGCGACGTGAAGTAGCTGACTCACCAACCCCTGCGGCCACCAGATATTGCAGTGCGGGACAGCCGAGGCCTCCCGCGCCAATTACAATGACTGCTGCTTTTCGAAGACTAAGTTGTCCTATCATTTAGGTATGAGCTTCAGTACGCTTAGCCCTATAGAGAGACCACCTTCAAGCCCAAATTGGTCTAGAATCATCTGCCTTCCATACCGTCGATAGTCATCGAAGGGTAGATATCTGTCCTGTTCTTGGTGCATGCTAGCGCGGTTGAGTATAGAAAACTGAAAGTGTACTAGTGGGATGCGTCTTCGAGCAGGGGATTTTCGGGGGCGTGTACTCAGCACTCACCGGGGAAAAGACGCGCAAGGTCAAACCTGCGCCCACAATTTACCTCCCACCGGGCCGAGCGCCACTACATCCTCCTACTGTACTGTACTGAGCAAGTTGATCCTTGACTCGCAAAGTACACTGATTCAGCCTTTACATTTACAGTTCTAGTTTCTATTAGACGAGTGATTATAAGACTAGTAATCTCCAAGTGAGTGTGCTGTACACTTCTTTGCTCGTCTTATCAATGTAAAACAACAGGGATGACTAGTGTTAGTACGGCGGGCAGTCGCCCTCTCCTGCCTGTCCCCGAAGAGATAACAGGCCATCCTGCGGATAACATGGCCGTCATGTATCGATGTGTGTCGTGTTGTTACTAGAGGCATTAGTGCCACTCATCAAGCTAACCGCGCATACACCTATTTCCCCGAAAATGTAGCCCGCACACCACCGCTCTTACCATGGCCGGACATTGGCCATATGGCTAAGTGGTCGGTATCATCGTTCAAGTTTGGCTTTGGGCCGGATTGTCTGGTCGATGGCGATCCAGATACATTTTGGCAGTAAGCTTATGGATCACCCGATGTTAACAGCATGTTCAACAACGTCTCCCGACAGCTCGGATGGGCCACAACCTCATTTTGTTACAATCGAATTTCCTCGTAAAGTCGCTATACAGGTCGGTTGTTGCAGAGTTACACCACCACAGACACTGATTTTTTGTAGAAATTAAGCGTTTATCTATGCTTTCCTCTGGACGACTCGTACACCCCCGCAACTCTCGCGGTCCGCGCGGGAACAGGCGCAATGGATCTTCAAGAGTGTCGAATGCTTACTCTGGACAAGCCTGATGGATGGTTCACCTTCGATATTTCGCCAGAGCCTAACGACGAGGGAGATGGGGCGTACGTTTTCACGCGCGATTATCTGCCATACGTCCGCCGTCTCAGCTAACCTCACAGGAAACCAGTGCATGCGTATGTCGTACAGGTCATCATACTCGCAAATCATATGAACGGGAAAGACACTCACGTGCGCGGCATGAGAGTGTTAGGCCCCCTTGAGTACGAGGACGTTCTATATCGCAACAATCAAGGTTCTCACAGCTTTACAGGGAACCCTCAGGCGAATCAGATCCCTTTCCGTTTACGTTACCCAAGTTCAGAATGTATGAACGCATTCGTTGAAGACCTTATATTAAAATGCAGACTGCAATTGTAGATTTTTCGTGGAGTAGCATCCGATTAATGGTACAAGCAGAAACAGGGAGCCGTACGCCAACACATACAATAAACAACGCTCATCCCATAAGTTGAGTGACATCTTCAGGGGGATACTTTGTTTGAGAGAAGGTCAATAACCTAGGGTAAGCGTGAGTTATGCGAATCATTGTAAGTTGGAAAAGTACCTCTTCAACGATTGGATATACTTCCGACTGACTTCGTCGTTGAGGACGTGAGCAACTTGATCCGCTGAAATCTTCTCACGGGCGGATCGTTCGTGAATACTAAAGCTCAGCGTTAACATTTTATTATAGGGGATAAGAGTCAACAACATACCCCACCATGGTCACGCCGATGGGCCAGGGCGCATTGCCGATGGAGAGACGTAAATATGAGTCGTTTGCTCGCTGATACTGACGCTTCTGCATGTGATGTACTATCTCAGCCACACGGGCAAGGACATCCTGTGGGAGACTCTGTAGACTGATTAAGCACAGCAGTGCAAAGGCAGATCACACTGTCCCTTACTCTGGACCGTAGTAGTTTGAATAAAGGTTTGAGGTACTCTGCAGACTGACGTTGTGTGGCCGCCGCTAATTTGCCTTGATTCGTTCTTTTGACGTGTTCTACGCGTTCTTTAGATTCTAAGCGAATCATTGAAGTAGCACAGACAAACCTGGTCTGTCATCCATCCATTCCTCCCACTCCTTCAGGGTTCGCTTGAGGGCATAATAAATGATTGGGTACAGCTTGTTGGGGTCTGTCTTAATGAGACCGAGATCCAGAACTTCCACCCCGTTTTCTTTGCTTTCACGACCCTCCTTCTGGCGCGACTTTTCATCCATGTCTTTATGAGCTCGAGTCTCAACATCCTCAAGCGCTTTTCTGAAGTCGTTTTGTCCGCCCTGGCGTTCGTGCTCCTTTTCCTCAATGAGCTCGAGCGCACGTAATCGAAGGCGACGGTCTCTGTCAGATTCCCCGAATAGCCTGATAGGCTGTCCCTTAGATCGCAGGCGGCGAATCGCTTCCTCATTGGAGATATTGAAGCTCGCAGATGAAGATGGGTCAGGGGAAGTAGTGTCTCTTGTGCCATCATGTGTTCCGATTGTCGTGCGAGAGGTAGCCTGTTCTCCATTACAGATGAGCTCGCGCATTCGGAGGCACAGAAAGACTATGCTGCTCACTTTACCCTTGTCTAATTTAGCCCGCCGTTCGGCCTCCGTCTTCTCCTTCTCCTCTCTCTCCCTGGCTACGATCTCCTTCTCCTTGCGCTCCTGTTCTTCCTTCAAACGCTCTAGGTCACCGCGTCGCATGTATTTCGAGGGTCGCCCATCTGGAGCAGCAGCCGTCTCGAGGGTCTTTCTCTTCAACGCTAGCTCTGCTTTCAACGCGTCCATGGTCTGTGTAGTGTTTCGTCAATCAGAGTGACGGAGTAGGCGCCAGTGATGGCTGGGCTCAGCTCGTTCAGCCGCGACTTGTTCTTCCGCCAATTCCCGGTCACCGTTCGTTGGTTCTCTTCCGCCTTTGCACTCTCTTACCGCAACCACCTCCTTCTCGTCATGGCTGAGTCTGACCTTTCAAGGTAAGCCTTGTATCGAGCACATAGAAGCACTTCTCAACCCCACGCCAGCAAATACATCCTCCAAACTGCAGGCTTCGACGGTGTGGACAATCCTGTTCTTCCTTTTGCACTCGTTGTAGCTCATACTTTTCCACCAAACAGCCCGTTTCCCAAACACAAACCAAACTCGCCACTGGTATGATGCCACGCACACCGCGTAGCCAGTGCTCACCCTCGTGCGTCATAGCTTCCAGAACTACACCGACTACTTCAAATGTGTCGCTGCCAAGGGAGAAGACTTTGCACCTTGCAAGCAGTTCAAGCGTGCATATAACTCGCTTTGCCCCAGTACGTCTGAGTGTTATGCTCTGGAGTAACTTTGCTCACTAATCTGCCTCCTCAGATGAATGGGTGAGTTTTCACTAACTCATGCTTGCAACCAGTGTTCATGCAATCATATTGTGCCCTCAGATCGCGAGGTGGGATGAACAGAGGGAGAGCGGAACTTTCCCGGCTTCTTTGGAGCCTTGAGTCTGTTATGCTCACAGTGACATACTAGAAGCACGTGTCTCTGTGCATGCGCACTCTTTCCATAGCTCATTCATGTAATACACTGAAAATGCTTATGTGCACGCTTGCAGAGAATGCCATGACCATGCAGTGACAGTAGGAAAGTCATACTGGATACTTGCCTGGGTGGACATCAATACATACAAACCTTTATAATGAGACAATAGAAAGGATCTGGACACAGAAGAGAATGGGCAGGCATGCCTAACACGAGTACTTACACAACCCACCGTGGCCTGCGGGTGCGTCGCACCTGTGAGAAGCCTAGAAAAAGTTCGTCGCTGAACAGAAAGATGGCAAGGCCCAACTAATACCGAGGGCGTTTTGAGTCGCGATCGTCATACCCATCGGGACCTTCACGCTTAAGGTAACCGCCGCCACCGCCACCACCACCGCCATACCCACCACCAGGATACCCAGATCCGCCGGGTCCTCCACCGAATCCACCCTCAGCTGGACCTCCGTAGCCCCCGGGCCCTCCGGATCCATTTGGCGGGCCACCAAATCCATTCGGCCCAGAGTCATTGAATCCACCGCCTTGGTAGCCTATACCTCCACCTCGCCCACCACTTTGAAAGAAGAAAAAAACTCAATACCAGGTCGATCAGTAACGAGAGCTAAAACGTACCGATAACCTCCTCTGAAGCCTCCTCGCCCGGCCCCACCAAAGTCATCCCTGCCACCACCAAATCCGCCGCCACCACCACCACCGCCACCACCACCAAATCCTCCCCCCCTGAATCCTCCTCGTCCACCACGGAACCCCCCTCTATCACCACCGCGGAAACTGCCCCGATCGCCGCCTCGGAAGCCACCGCGGAAACCGCCACGGGCCCCTCCCACCCCAGCTCCTGCACTGGCACCGCCGCCAACGAATGGCACAACGGGCTCAGGCTTCGGTCTGCCTCCAAGGCCTCCACCCAGTCGGCGCGGCTTCCAACCTCTTACCGTACGCCCTCGTTCAACGTCAACAAGTACACGCTTGCCCATAATGTGCAGACGGTCCGATTCCTTGTAAGCAGCTAGAGCGAGACACAAATGAGGGAGAGGCAACACAAACCGCAACAAATTCGCTGGTGTTAAAATTGCATGTGACGAGTGATAATAGCTTTACCTTTCATGTCACGTTCGCGTTCAAAGACGATAAATGCATAGCCTCTGCTACGTCCCTTTTTGTCGCGAACTATTCTCACCCGTTCTATGCTTCCAAAGCCTTCGAATTCACGACGCAGGTCGCTGTCGGTGGCGCCTTTGTGCTGTAGATATATTAGTGACAAAAATGTGAATACGAATGGCTGCATACCAGCCGAGATATGAACAGAGTCTTGTATGGATCACCGACCGCCTCCGGGTCATCCGCAGGTTTGTCTATGGTATGTGGTTAGTCTCGGCCGCGCGCTTCGTCCTGAGTGCGCGTCACTCACAGGTTTCCTTCGCAACTCGAAAGTCCTCCGTCCTTTTTTTCTTCCTTTCTTCCCGACGAATCTGTCGCTTCGTCTCTTCAGCAAGGGTGAAGTTCGGTTCTTCGCCTTCTTCCATTCCCTCGCCTTCACCGGAGTTTAGCATACCCTGAGTCTTTTCCTCCCGAAGACTGGCAAGGATTAAGCCGACGCCGCTGACATTTTTGTTACGAACACGGTCGATATCACGGTCGAGAGGCCGGAGGTATGGCAGAGGGGGTCGGGGTGCGAAAAGTTTGAGCAGATTTGGAGGGAGCAGATGTGTGCCAGGCATGTTGGCACAGAAAAATAGAGACCAGTTATAGGCTTATAAGGTATATAGTGTTATGCAGTAAGTTATGCCGAGCTTGCCGCCGGGGAAGAGTTGAGGACGTAGAGTGCTGGTCGCTGCCACCGCCGCCGTTGTAGTGGTCGTTTGCGTGTAGGAGGTGGGAGAGGTGGGAGAGGTGTGTTGCTCACGTGCAGTTGTAATTTTGGCTGAACCGGATAACGCCGGCGTCTGCGGTGAGCAAGCAGACTGGCAGCAACCTCTACCAGCATTCAGGCAAGTCTGTGCAACGTACGGTGACTGCAGGCAGCTGATAGCAATAACTAGATATATGCAAACTCGATATGCATCTCCGCTATGGTCTCGCTGTCGACAACGCGCACCGGGTCTGCGGCTGGTAATACGCTATTCGTCCACTCTTCAGCCTCGACAGCTGGAATTCGCGTCCTTTTTCTTCCATAATGCGCGATGGAAGTCAGCTGTCCCCATACACTCTATAAAATACCCACCACCACCACCACCTCTGCTGCGTGCTGCGAACTCAACCGTCGTCGTAGAGAGTGCCCGTCCGGCGGAGGTCGCGTCCTTGGGTTACAGGCCGTCGGAAGTGCTCACACCGCGCCGGTTGATGAAAGTCTATGCACAGCTCTCCAAATCACGGCTCACAACATTGGTGGTTTTGACTGCCATGGGAGGCGTAGCGCTTTCTCCGCTACCCACTACTATTCCAGTCCTCCTTGCCACCGCCGTGGGCACCGCTTTGTGCTCCGCATCCGCAAACACCCTCAACCAACTCCAGGAAGTTCCATTCGATGCTCAGATGGCGCGTACCCGGATGCGACCCCTAGTACGGCGAGCAATTCGCCCCGTGCATGCTGCTAGTTTTGCCATTGCGACGGGGGTGTCTGGACCTCTGCTTTTGTGGACAATTGTCAATCCTACCACAGCCTGCTTAGGCCTGCTCAACATTGCGCTGTATGCAGGTCCATACACGTGGCTGAAGCGACGCACGATATGGAATACATGGGTGGGAGCTGTGGTAGGAGCCATTCCACCGCTCATGGGGTGGACAGCTTGTAGCGGACACTTACTTCCCTCTATCTCTCACACCGTCGCGTTCTTCCCCCCCTCGTTCCTTGCTGCCTCATCTGTCGACCCGTCTTTGGTGGATAACCCTTTAGCCCCACTGGCGTTGTGCATGGTGCTGTTCAGCTGGCAATTCCCTCACTTCAATGCGCTCTCCCACATCGTACGGGAATCATACGCCCAAGCAGGTTACCAAATGCTGGGTGTTGTCTCGCCTTTACAGAACAGACTGGTTGCTCTACGGCACGCATTGCTATTCGTCCCCATATGCTCGATCCTCGTGCCGCTTTCAGGGCTGACGACCTGGGCATTTGCTCTTACAAGCCTTGTACCAAACGCAATCATGGTGAGGGCTGCATGGAGGTTCTGGAAGAGTGGCTCCGGAAAGCACGCGAGGACGCTGTTCCAGCACAGTCTATGGTTCCTCCCAGCGATTCTGGGACTAATGATGTGCCATAAACAGGGTATGGACTGGTGGTCATGGATAGGAGGAAGTGCTGTGGACAACGATGGAGAGCCTGATGATACCTAACAGTTAACCCTGTAGCATCCCATACGTGATGTAACTACGATTGTCACACAAATATCCGCTTCAACCATTATTACTGCTTATTCCTTTTACCCGCCTTCGCTTGCTCGCGGTTTTTGCGCAGCCTGGCCAGCCTTTGCTTGAGCAAGAAAACCTTCGCATCTGCCTCTTCCTGTGCCATCTCCTCCTCCATTAACCTGTCCATAATAAGTTCTCGCTCATCCTGCTCCTTCTTCCGTCTGAGCTCTTCCTCTGTCGCCGGTGCGTGCTCCTCCTCAGCCTGGCCATCGTCGACTTCGCGTGGAGGAAAGCCTTCAGGAACGTCGACCGCCAACACAGGCTCTACAAATATTGTTGCACGTTCATACGCTGTGTCCCTGCCGTCCGTGTCGTCCAACACCGTTTGCTGGAATTTCTCCCACTCAGCGTCGATAGCACTCGGGGCTGGTTGATTCTGGATGACGGGTATAGGGGACACTTCCTCTACCTTCCCCGCAGCTTCTTCGACCTCCTCGTCTGTGTCTTCCCCCACGCTCGGCACAAGGGGCGCTTTCAAAGGATTGGAGAAGAAGTCGGATGGGAATGTACCGGCAGACTGGATAATGCTTGCTTGGGGAGACGTTTCGGGGCTCAGCTTGCGTTTCTTGGGCCTTTCTTGTTCGGTGACATGCTCCTCTTCGTTATCCACTGCTCTCCGCTTCCCATTTGCAGCCGACCTCTGCCTATCCGCATCCCTCTGCTGCTCTTCCTTCAGCCTCGCCACGTTCATGCGATGGGCTTTGCTTCCGACATGACCTTCCCATGAGGACGAATACTTGACGTTAGTACCACAGGCAGAGCAACGCAGCTGTCCGGTGGACGTATATGTAGCCAATGGATGGCTAACGTGGGCTTCATGTCGTCGAGCTTTGAGAAGTGCGCGCACATCAGACATCGTTGGAATGTAGTATAAGGTGCGGGTTCAAGGATTGTTAGCGCCCAAAGAAGTGTAATACTACGTATATATATGTTTAGCAGAATATTTGACTCCACATTCGAATATCACTCTACAGCGATGTGCAATGTAACTATGGCAGCGCAAAGGGCGGCGGGGAAGGAGGAAGATTAAGATCAATTAGTTCTTGCCCTCAAACATCTTTTTGATAGCGGCCGTAGAGTACGACTTAGGGCGCTCCAGAGCTGACGAACGCACTTTAATACGTAGACTGGCGATATAATGGTAAAAGACTTACGAGCACCGAGCGCGCGGTCCCATATCAATTGGGCAGCAACACCGAACGCACGGGAGACACCAAACAGAACAGTATAGTAGTTCATTTGATTCAGGCCATAGTAGGTCAAAAGAACGCCAGAGTGAGCGTCAACATTCGGCCACGGGTTCTTAGCCTTCCCAGCCTGCGAGAGTACGGTAAGCGTGCATTCGTCATTAATCAAGACCTGCTCACCTCCAGCAGAATATCGGGGACAATGTTGTATATTTGTCCCACCAATTTGAACATGGGATCATTAGGGAGGTGTTTGAGAGCGAACTCCCGTTGAGCAGTGTAGCGAGGATCAGTCTTTCGTAGCACTGCATGACCATAGCCAGGAACTACTTGTCCGCCTTTCAGCGTCGACCATACATACTCCTTAACGGCCTCATCACTGGCATTCTCCCCGATCTGGGCCTGCATCTTACGCAACCAGATAAGCACTTCCTGATTGGCAAGACCGTGAAGGGGTCCAGCTAATCCATTCAAGGAAGCAGCGAATGCAAGGAAAGGATCTGACAACGCCGAGCCTACAAGCTTGCCAGTGTGCGCAGAAACATTTCCACCTTCATGGTCGCTGGAATGCAATGAGATGAGGCTATCGAACGATCATGGGCTGGGTTCACCTGTGAATCGTGATGTATAAACGGAGCAAATCCACGAATGCGGAATTGTCTCCAAACCCGAGAAGCGTTGCCAGGTTCCAAGAGTAGTCTTTGTTGGCGTCAATGGCAGGCAGCTTTCCTTCACCATAAACG
The DNA here is from genome assembly GCA_022385755.1 of Trametopsis cervina. NCBI lineage: Eukaryota > Fungi > Basidiomycota > Agaricomycetes > Polyporales > Irpicaceae > Trametopsis > Trametopsis cervina. The sequence continues at coordinate 684,843 of MU278350.1, forward strand.
TTGCGGTAGATGCGACCAGCAATATTAGGCAATTTAGCAATCCTGCATAGAGGATGTAAGTAGGCGAACTACAGAGCTCTTTCGGCACTTACAGGTCCATACAATCCTCGAAGGTAGGCCCCCAATAATCTTTCTTTGAGATTCCCTGCTGGTAAGCCTTTGCGAAGGTGGAGTCATGGTTCAGCTGGGAGAAGGTCAGGTCAAAGAAAACTTATAGATAGCTGACAGTCGCCTACAGCAGTGACAGCCAAGCTGAATTGACTCATGGGATGGAGAGTAGGAGGGCATCTATCAAGAAGCTCTTCCACAAATTCGGGTATTGCAGCCCGAGCGGCCCATTCTCTTGACAAGGTTGCAACTTGCTCCTGAGTGGGGACTTCTCCCGTAACAAGGAGCCAGAAGAGCGCTTCGGGAAGAGGCTCAGAACCTCCGGGTGCTTTCGGAAGAAGCTCTTGACATTCAGGGATAGTCTTGCCACGGAAGCGAATTCCCTCCTCTGTGAGAAGTTAAGTGGAAAGGTATAAGCCCACGAATACGTGGAGACGCGTACCTGCATCAAGAACCGAGCCGTCCCAGATGAGAGCAGGCAAACCTCTCATACCACTATATGACTCAGTGAGCATACGATACAAGGCAGATAAGGACACAGTGACGTACCCGTACAACTGATCCACCAACACGGGACCGAAAGACTTCTTGCCGTGCTCTGCGCGTGCAGCTTTAACCTTGGAGTGAACAAGAGTAAATAAACAGATTGTGAATGGGTTCAGGTAAGAAATCACGTACATTTTCTAGTTCTCGGGGAATGAGCTCGGCAAGCCTCTCTTTGAGGGTTTGCTGCTTGACGGTGGTGGAAGCCAAACGCGCTGTGCGGGCAAAAGTTGTCCTCGGTGTCTGGGCCAATCAGTATGAGGCTTGCGAGCCTGCTTAGTACCCTACACACCTGACGAGCGAGAGAACGAAGCACAGTGGCAGACATGACGGAGAGTACGCGGGAGGTAGTGGAGGATGGGAGGAGAGAAGTTTGTGCACACTTGCCAGCTTTGCGCGTTAAATAACTACGGTGAGCTCATGATGTCGGCGCAACACGTGATCGCACTCCGTACATTCCCGATACGCTGTACACAACCTTAACAGCAACCGTTCACCCTCGGCATTGTCTTCATCGCTCAGCATGCCCAAGCGCAAGCGTGTTACCGAGGGTAATGGGTCACGGCCTGAGTCCAGTCTGCTTCCACAAGTGCGTGTCATATAGATTCGCTCAGTAAACATTGTTGACCTCAGCTTTGCAGAAAAGACATTATAGGCAGCGTGCCCATGCCAATCCCTTCTCCGATCACGCACTGGACTACCCGGCTTCACCAGCAGATATGGACTGGGGTGCGCACTACCCTATGTTTGCAGGGTCTGGGCAAAGTCCCCAGTTTGCCGACGTCGGATGCGGCTTTGGCGGTTTATTGATCGCCTTAGCCCCGCTCATCCCGGACACATTGATACTAGGTAACTCGTCTCCCGCATGTTTTACATGAAGCTCACGTTCGTGTCAGGCATGGAGATTCGCGTACAGGTATCTCAGTACGTGCAGGACCGTATCACGGCCTTGCGGGCTACATCCACTGCTTCATCATCGGCGCCATCTCCATATCAGAATATCTCGATAGTCCGCGCGAACGCCATGAAGTTCTTGCCAAATTATTTTGCGAAACACTCTTTATCTGCCCTGTTCTTTCTCTTCCCGGACCCTCACTTCAAAGTCCGCAAGCATAAAGCCCGCATCATCTCGCCAACCCTACTGGCTGAGTATGCGTATGTACTCCAGCCTGGCGGCATAGTTTACACTATAACTGATGTGCGCAACCTCCATGAGTGGATGAAATCCCACTTGGAAGCATTTCCACTATTTGAACATATTTCAGAAGATGACCTGCGTGCAGAAGGAAAAGGTCCTGTCTTAGATGCTGTATACTCTAGTACTGAGGAAGGGAGGAAGGTGGAGAGAAATAATGGTGAAAAGTGGTTGGCTTGCTTTAGGAGGATTGAAGTAAATAAAAGTGTATCTTCATAACAAAAACAAGGTGGTTGCTGTTTCAGAGACAAGCTGCCCTTCTTTTTTTGGTCATATGTTTGCCTGATGCTGGTAACACTGACCTTGAGATGATATGGTAGTGAACACTGGTGTCCACAAATCTCTTTGTGGACAAATAATGTAATGTCTTATCATTTCTGGAAGTAAATGAGAATTGAATAGTCTGTCCTGTGTCAGGTTTGAACTGGATGCCCACATAGAACTGAATTGTCACACAACATCACATCAGTGTGACACAAGAGATCACACATGAGTGTGATGGCTGTAGAATGTATGCAGCAGCTGTAGCACTATGTCTTTGCCCTTCATCATGGATTCACTTTATCACAGAAACAGAGTCACGTGACATTCAGGGAGCTACTCTAAACTGAAGACACCAACTGGTGTAAACTCCTTATGCAGGAGTAACAGCTATGTTGTATGTTGTGGTTATGCGCATAGTGCGTGCAAATTTAGAACTGATGAACGTTGCTGTTGCACCAGAGTCGACCATTGCAGGGATAACAAGACTTCTATTGAAACCGGTGATAGTTACGGATACACGAAAATGAGACGAACTCGCATCTAGACTGCTAATTGTATGTGAGGAAATAGAGTCGTACATAAACTGAGACAACAGAGACAAGGGGACAGGAGAGACGAGAGACGAGGTGCGTGACAACGCTGAAGACGGGCCCAAAGCCTCAGCTTTGGTTTGAGCCCGCTCCAAAAATGTCCTTGGACCTTCTTCATGAGTTTGTTCATGCTTTTCTGCTGGATCTTGATCATGTCAAGCATCGCAGCAAGGGAGGCTTCTACAGGCTCAGATGTCAATGACGATGCTGTGACAAAGGTGGGAGTGGGGGTAACTGTGATGGGGACAGAGGCAGTGACTTTCTGCGATCCATCAGACTTAGGCTGGCCGAGTAGGCAGTTCAGACAGACGTTTGACCAGTGACCATCTTTTCCGCAGTACTTGCACTTCTGCTCGCCCTGATGTATGCCATCGTTCTTTCGGTGCTTCATGGAACCACAGGTCATGCATCGTTTAGACATGATCTTACAGTGACCGGCATGGAGAGACTCGGTGTCGCGAGAAGTGATGTCGGCAAATTCTCTGTTGAGGTTGACAGCGGAGATGCTTTCGAACTGACTTGCGTCAATGTCCATGGGTGTGGGAGCGGAGGCAGAGGTCTGATGGTGGTTTCCGGATGACTTGAATGACGAGAACATATATGCAGAGAGCTCACCATGTGTCACGACTTTGGGCTGAGGCGTCTCTTTTGAGCGTGGCCGCGCCTATGAAAGCGGTACTTAATTCCTCGCGGCTGGACTACTAACGCCTGTAGGGCGTCAAGGACTCGTAGTTAGCGCTAGGGATCACATGACCTAATCATGTGACTGATCATGTGACGAATCACGTGATGGATGGAAGGTTCTGGAAGATGGCGCCATATTGCACCATCGATGACACCATCTCGCATCATCGCTGATTCAGCTTAGTATCAGGAGTCCTACCCGGTTCCAGGGGTCTCTCCTCTAGTGTATATATACTGCCTGTCCCTCGCTCTAAAGACCTCAGACTTGACCTCCTGGTCTTTAGGCGAGTGGTCTCTTTGTAACAGTTGTAGTTGTAGTAATACTAACCTGGTCTTTAGCCTTGCTTTAGGGTTAATCCCTCGTCGTCGTAGTCTACTTAGATACTTGTCTCTGCGAGGGTCTGTATTGTGTGATTAGCCTGACTGTTACGTGCTTCACTTCACTCTCGACATCGAACGAGCTCTGGAGTTTGGCGTAAGCGTGACATTAGGTCAAGTCTCCTCTACTCGCCCAGACAAGACTCGTAGCACTTCACCCCTACCTTCCTTTGAGTCGACCAGTGTGCGCAAAACGGTTTCAGTAGAACTACGTAGGCTTGGTAATCACCGTTGCGACGGACCAAGCTTTTTAAGCAGCTACCCGTAACCAACCCTCTCTGTCGTTGTTGCCGAAGCACCCGACACCTGCCGTTGCAAAAGCTAAGCCAGTCCGGAGATATACTCCCTGGTTTCAACAAGCGTAAAA